>LR737387.1:10373816-10641010 GCA_902655005.2 Marronus borbonicus
TATCAAACACTTATAAATGTTTATCATTTAATTAATATAAGAACAAGGAATCAAACATTTCCAATTTATAACCAAATTTACGAATGTCTATTATTAAATGTTTAATTAAAAAGGATAAATAAAAATTCTGTATTAATAGAAGCAAGTTGCACTATCAATACTACTTATAGTAGATTATACAGATATGCATAAATGCATTCAATTATTAGTAAATGTTCAATGAACAATCCCAAAATCTCTATTTCTCACATCTATGACTATAATCTAGAATATTTGCTTATCAAAAAGTAGCCATAATGACGCGCAACGAAACTTACAAAATCTCTTCTATATAAGCAATTATTTGTATTAATTAAAGTATTACAACGGTTGCCCATGAAAAGATAAATTTGAAGCAGTTGCGAAGCTATAAATAATACATTTAAATGCGCAAACCTTTCTTAGAAAATAATTATAAACATATAATATACCGTGCCTTCAATTAAATTCTCATTTAGAGTAGCCTACGATTCCTATATAAATGTGGTAATAGTGTGAAATATTAATGCCTTTTAAGTATAATTTTGACAAAAGTCATAATAAAGTCAATATATTAAAACTTGCAGAATATTTATTATCACGTTAGAAATAAAACACATTTTTTTTATTATTGAAAGTTATTTTCGAACTGGTAGATTAGAAAACGGACAAAGGATTCATGCAATTAATCAATGTATGCGGGATTTTCGTCAACGCTACCCGAAACGGGGACATTAGCTGGTAAATCAGGAAGCAGAGCACCTAAAGAAAACAACTGCAGATTGTAGTGGATATGTTCGAGAAATCCATTGCGAAACTGTCACGACAAGTTCTGCTGTCAGCTGGAACATGCCACACAATTGAAAAAAAAATGACTTAAAATTATATATATTTTTTTTAATAACTTTGAATAATTATGACGTTCTTGGTAATTTTTCTTCTGACGAATCTTTCAAAATATTTAAACAAACAAAATATGAAAATATGGCCAGCAGAAAATCCTCACGAATTCGTGGAGACACCATTTACATACCTAAATAAAATGGTGTTTGGCTGGTAGCGTCAATGAGGCGAATCATTGCACCCATATCTTTAACGAAATAATAAATGCTAATCAGCTATATGATGACGAAATTACAAAAAGATTTTTCCAATAAGGCAGCGCCTAAGCACATACGGCTGGATACTTGAATTTCCATCTAAGGTCTGCAGATCCCACAATTCTGGATTACTTCATGGAAAACACGACTTTTAGAACTCCACAACGCACGATTGAAGAACTTTGTAATAGTATCAGAGGAGTTTGTAACAAAATGACCCCTCAACATTTGTCAAACGCTTTTGCGCCGCACATTTAGGATGCAATAAACGTATTGATTAAAAACGTGATATTACAACAAATAAGAAAATTTAATTGAAAATTGAAAATTAAAAATTCTAAATGTTTGAAATGTCCTCCATTCTATTCGAGACACTACAAAAACTCTTTTCTATACTTCTCTTCTTATAATTCGTCGAACTTGAATCTTTTATGTGACTCCATAAATAAAAACCAAAACCAAAGGTCCATTGGGGTCGATTTATCAATTTTCAAAGGTACTTGTTATTTCCGGACATACGTCATGTGACTATTGAACAAGAACCTCATCCACACTAAGGAAGCGTACTCTATGGTAGGTTGTTTATAAATATAGAAACCAGTTGCCTTAAAATTTGTAGTTGCAGATTTCATGCTTAACCTCATCGTCCACGACCAACGCGAATAAAAGTACCCTGAAAACCTCGTATGATACGTGAATTTTCCGTCGCCATTTGTCCACATAATTTATAATAAAATAGAAAATTTGGATCCTCTTGAACTTTAACTACCACAAATTCTAGCTTGATCGCCGGGATTTTTATGCTTCTTTAAAATTCTATGTAGCGATGTACATACGACAAATTCCTAACTCGAAGATGCAGCGGCGGATATTGAGCTGTTACGATATGCATGAAAATAGCCCGCTTTCTTCTCCCGTGACAAGGTTTAATACGGTCTTCTTACAATTAATTCCAAAACGAATTCAATTTGATTCTAGATGTCTAAATTTAGATTTGCTCATCGGTGGATATCTCTCATGAAAGGGACATAACGTTCTTTCTATGTGTTGACGGTCACCATGAATAAGCCTGCAGAAACGAGTACACTTTCCGTGCGTTTCAGACTAGACAGACTTGTGTTTTCTCGACTCTTAGGGAAAGCAGTAAGCAATACGAACCCATTCTCATGCGACGAATAAACACGAGCCTGTCTAGACTCCGCTAATTTCGTGAGGCGCAACTTTCTCGTAAAATAAACATAAAGCACCTCTAGTCGATAAAATATTTCATTCTCAAAATCAAAATAACTCAAAACCAGTTGATTATAGACGCAGCGAACACTTAATACAATCAATTCAATGGAATCTAAAAAAAGCCATAAAAAGAATGTAGTTCGATTAAAAGTTCGGTTATAACTTCCGGTATAACCGGAAATAATACGAGTCTAAATATGATGCGAACTGTGAAAAAATTTTAATGAATGGGTTAAGTAGTAAAGTGATTAAATTATTATGTTATAAGAATTAATTATTATTTAACACTTTTTTTTTTATTACAAATACATATTACAAATGGCTTTTTCTCTCATAACAAACAACTTGATTAATTGCTTTCGTACCACACTGAATTAATTATGTATATATACATAATTAGTAAGATATTCATCTCAAACTAATATATTATGCATTAATTAAAGAAGTGAAGCAAGGCTTTCCTCCAATAGGCTCAATTTCATTCATCCATCCGCAGCATATTTCCTAAATAATTAAACAGTATCGGTACAAGTAAATAACCTTTCATTTTCTCTACATATAAACTATGTATATAACATAAAGAGTTAATGTCGCTTGAAACCAGTTTCTTAAATATATTCTTGGGCATTTCACTAAAAGACATTAAAGGTCTCTTAATAGCCGAAGAAATAGTTTAAGTTCTATTAGAATTAGAAACTAAAATTAGTAAATTGTTATTTATAAGGCTTCCACATATTTTTACCTCGGCTTACGTGTAATTTAAAAATATCTTAACGGCTTGAATTTTATGTTTTGGGGAAGGTAATTAAATTACATCAAAATTAAAAAAAAATACGATAGATGGGAGAAAATTTAAAATGTGTACATGCATTTTGGAAATAAGTTAACTTATCTTTGGTATCTTTGGTATGTTGTAATAAAGGATTTCGGAGCTTAAACTTAGAAAAACTAAAAACGTATTGCTTGATTTGGTGAATTATTCGCTATTATTTTGGTATTATATTTTATTACTTGATATGAACGTTAATTGAAATTCTTTTCGTATTACTACATGATAGCATCGATCATTATACTACTTGTTGATAATAATTTAAGCTGTAATGACAACAAATTCTCACGTTACCGATATTAATTTTTTTTATCAGAATAGAATATCTAATAACCTTGTTTTTTGTTTGTTCAGCGTTAATACCCTGCGAGATATTTTACCATCTACGTAAAAAACACATAGAAAAGGACAAATTTTGGTATATCATATTGATGATTAAAATCAAAGGATTTGATGAGATTATAGTAGAAAATGTATAATTAAAGAAAAATTTATAATTAAGGAAATATTACAATTAATTGGATCCAGGAAATCATAAATTTTCAGAAACCCAAATATATCGCAACAGGATGCGAAATATCAAGGGGAAGATTATACACTTTGATATGATTATTGATACACAACATGCAACAAAATTTTGCACTGGAATACCAATCTATTCACTATTCTCTATTTCTTAGCTAATACAAAGCAAAATTAAACCTATCATACACAGTCATATTTTTTAGTTAGTGTTTTCCATTTAGATTCCTCTTGTTGTGATTATGGAGCCACAACCTAATACACGAGACACACGTGGATACGAAGATTCTTAACTTTGGCACCAAGAAACTAGCAGCAGCTATAGAATAGAATTTAAGTAATTCGTTGCCGGTTATGTGTATAAGCAGAATAAGGAGAGAGGAGAAGTTACACCATCTAAAGAAAGCACAAGGTAACAATCCTTGGCAGCTACCTTTGATAAAAATCTAAAAAATCCTGAGGGCTTGTTTTTCAAAAATGAACTCTTACAATAAATAAAGTACTGAATACAATAAAGCAGGATGAATATTTGTCATTATAAAAATTCATAGAACAGACCATCTACTACTGCACCCAAAGCAATAGAATAAGCTACCTTCATTATCATCGGAAAATATTGGAAATACCTTCAAATTATCCAAATTCTGCAGTATTACCAAAATGTAGACTTGACTATCGAGATACAAAAAAAAGAAATGAAGCAAAAAGAGACTTACTTTAAAAGTAAACTGGAACATTAGAAACATCTCAGGATCTTAATGGTACTTAACCAAAGGTCCCAAACATTATAGATTGAATAAGGAAGAGACCTTGCAAACCAAAAAAGTAGCTTATGAAAAGGTGATCTCGACGATATCTAAGCAAAGTCTACAAATGCGGGTACAAGGACATTATCACAACTTCATATAAAACTGTTTCATGTTTAACGAATGAGGTAGCTTCTATTACATTAAGGAATGCTCGTATTTCCAAAACACGTGTCTCGAGTGGATTAGACTAAGTCGTGACATGAATTATTCTAGTGCAGTGTTGAAATTGCGTATTTATTATTACTTTGTAATTACTACATCCGCAACTAATAAATTTATTACACGATAGCGAAATAAATTACATGAATGAGGAAGTTTTCCTTTTTTTTACAGAAAGCTGATTACATATACTTCGTAATTTTTCCAAAAGTTTTGTTCAAGTATCTTTCTCAGAGCTGACAAGATAATCAATCGGTTATGCGTGGAAATGCTGCTTACAACCATAAATAAATCTTCCTGCGAATTATAAATACACAGAGTTGGTTTTTAATTGTCTGTAGGATACGTTACGCTTGGATAAAACCTCAAACCGATGTCTACAAGTTAATTGTTTATAATTTATCCCAGCAATCGTAGACAAAAACCACATAAAACATTTTCGATAATCACTTGCAATTAATTTTCATTCAGTTCTTGGGCGTAGGACAAATTGATTGGCAAGTTAAAACTTACTTTTATTTTTTACGTGCAGCTTTACGTGAAGTTTTCTGATAGCACCTTACTGCTATGAATAAATGGAACATAGACGAACGAAGACCATAAATGGGTAGCGATATTTTCGAATGTGGCAAAGCTTTCCACTACCAGCATTGCAGAATCACAAAAAGACCTTATTACGCAATAGCATTTAGCGATTGTGTAATTAGTATGCAATTTCTGAACAGCTAGGCTTCTCGGGTGACCAGACATGAATCCGGCCGAATACTGGTGATGGGATTAAAAAAAGGATATTTTTTAGTAGATGCGAAACTGCAGCAATAGATATCACACAGACAACATTCCTGGGATTTTTGCTAGTAATACCGTTCATAATTCAAAATTTTCAGTTAGACGTCGCGATGCTGTTTCTTATTTCTTCTTTTAAAAATTATACCCTTTCACTATGAGCGATTCCATTCTACTTTTGCACAATTCAAAAATTTTGCAAAAAGTTACGGCCGTTTCAATCTGGGAACTTCCTATTAAATATCCTTATGAACATTTTGAACTTAGGACGAAAGTATTTCGAAAAGTAGAATAAAATATCAACATTTTGCGAACATAGATAGTCGATTATGTAAAGATTGTTTAAAATATTTTTGAAGACATATCACTTCCGGTTGCGCCGGAAGTGAATGTCCACATTCTTATTTTAACTGGGACGACTATTATTTTATCACAAATTTGTACCTAAATGTAACCATTTTGCTGGAAAATCGCGTTATTAACAGATTGGAAATACTTACAGTGTATTTAAAATTTGGAATCGGGAAAATTAGCAAAAATCGATTTTTTCAAAAAACACCCTCCTCAAGTGATTGTAAATTTTAAAATAACACACGTGAGAGAAGAGCTAACTCTCGAGAACAGTACTCGGGAGGGTTACCTTTCTTGGCAAATACAAGAACCGATGTTGCAACAGTAAAACGTCGTGGTGGATGGAAGTCTAATACCGTACATTCAAGATTGAAAGAAAGTGGAAATATCGAGGATAATACAATGTCCGAATAAACCAGCATCATCAACTTCTGCCAACATATCCGAATCAATTACAAACTCGCCGAAGGACCCATAAAATTGCTCTTAGGGGTACATCGAGAATTATTCATAGAACCTTATTGAAATAGACATACATGGCAACCTTTTAAATATCATCAAGTTCGACATTTACGAAATGATGAAAAGATCCTATTTTAAGAACAGTGTTGCGAATGGCTCTTGAAAAAATCTGATGAAATTAAGTTTACCTAAAATGGCTTATATAATGAAACAGCGTTAATATTTCTTATGACAAAAACTTGGGTAAGAGTATTTGTATACCTTGCTAGACGTAGTGAGGGAAGCTTTAAACCATCTTGCAAATGGATGCACATCCAACAACAACAAAGGAAAACATGCAAGATAGGGTTCGACTCGTCTTGAATGGAATATCTCCAGCTTCGTTCGACGTGCCAGTAACAACTCAAAGAATACAAGGATTTTAACTTACTTACCGCGGCGTTTTCAAATATAAACTGTTGAAATTTTTATTATTTTTTGATTACAAAGTTTGCTCTTTCGCATATTCACTATTTTATCGTTTATCTTTATTTTATTAAAGTTTAAGATTTTGTATATGTATCGAAAGATGTGAAAATTGTTGAAAATTCCACTTATTTGAGGGGGGCGAATTTTGCTAATTTTATCTAAATTTAAACACCATGTATAGTATTTTCAATCTATTGACACAGCTATTAATAATGCACACATTAATTTAGCGAAACGACTCTTCTGTAACCAACATAGTTTCTTATAAGAAGCAAGTAATTAAAGTTAATATTTTATAATTTTAATAATTTTTTTGGAAAAATTTGATTTTCTTGCAAAATGGTAAAATTTAGGTAATCGTATACAATACTATTTGGGAATGTCAAGAGGAATCCAAATTTATGGTAAAATAATAAACATTCCATTTAAAATAAGAAAATTGACGTCTACTTCCGGCATAACCGGAGGTAATATGCTCGCAAAATTTTGATTTTGCATTCTCTTACTTCTTGAAATACTTTTGCCGTAAGCTCAAAACGCCGTACCCTATAAATGCAAATTAACCTAGGTGTAGGCCTTACCTTAACTTCACCATCAAACTTTTAAGTGGTAGCAACTTTTCCTCTAAGCTTGTATGTGTACAGCACTGAATACATTTTTATTTTATACGTAATACCAATGACATTGAACAAAATACAAGATTACTCGTACCCTATAACTCATTATCAGGGATGATGTGGTCTTAAATCCAAGATACAAACACGTGCGACAAGAGTTACGTCATCAGATTAAGGATTAAATATAACATTTATATGTATTTATTTAACATTACTGAATTACTTTTTAAACTAACAAAATGTCATTGCTATTATTGGCGTTATCAGCTTTATCTTTATATCCACATTTACCTGGAGATTTAATATATTCCTAAATGCACGAGTTTCTACTTCGCATACGTATACCAATAACGTGTTTTTAGCTTTCGGACGATAAAAATACGTCTTCCAGAAAAATAGCACTGCTTTAATTAAAGCTTTAATAAAATATTTACACGCAGACTTACAAATCCAAATGATCTCGACGAGACGCACGTAAAAATCCTCTCGAAAGTAGAGAGACTCGATCTCTTCCTATATTTATTTTAACCCGCCAATGGAAAAAAGTAGCGGAGTATATACCAAAACCATACACATAAATAAATATACTTAGGAAAATCCCGGTGCATGAAGTTCTACGTGTAACTTACTTACCCGAAAAGTTCTCAGGTTCCCGTTGATTGAAACAGATATACTCCACACTCACACCAGGATAGAATATTTAAGAGAAAAGTAACAGCAACACAGGCAGCAGTAGCAACAGCCAAAAAACGAAGTATTAGAAGAAGAAGATCTACATGGATACTCTTCCTTTACGAAGGCTAGGTGCGAAGATAAAATAAGCAGATCTTCTTTTTCTCAACTATATACACTAGTGGTGAACTCACTTTTATACATCTCAACTCAAACGGAAGAGGTATATTATTGTACGAACGAAAATAAAACACTGTTAGTTAATTCCTTATCGGGAGAAAAATTAAATGTATTATTGCAATATTAACAATAAACAGAAGCACGTTTTTAAGTGGCACGTTTCGAATATAACGAGTTAGTTGGATGCGTGAAAATATTAACGCACTGAAGCACCTGTACCTCTTCGAATATTTCGACGATTTCGGATCAAAATTTGATTGCCGAACGCGCACTGTCAGAATCAATCGTAGTTATCGTCGATATAAAAAATATACGATATTAGCGTTTTATTATAAATCTCACAGTACACTGCGATCGCGTACCGATTATTGCAATGTATTAAAAAAAAAAATCGTGAGTATTTCAAGCAGGTTATATGGGCATTATAATCTATTAGTACGGTTATAATAATATAGAAATCCGTTTTAAACCGTGAGATTATTATTTTATTTATTTCTTATTAAAAAAAAGCGAATTTCGTTTGATTAGATATTTCTTTTTTCGTATTTATTGATGGTTATTGGTAGTTCGGATGATGCGACGCCGTTATCTTAACTTCGAACTTGATCTGCTGAAATCCGTACGACTGAAAATCTTCCGGAAGGTCTCCCGACGTGGTCTTCGAAACGACACGGACGCAGGAAGGCGCATAACGGCCAAGCTGTTCGACGGCAAGCTACTAATACTACTAATGTTTTAAGAGACTGACGGGGGCTATGTGTGCGTGTATTTTCTTCGGCTGTGTGGTTTCAGTACTAGTGGGGGCAACTTACACACATCGGAGGACATACACATGCTTCTCGCGTGGTCTTCGACGATGTCGTTGATGTGAAGAATCCGGCGAGGAACTGTCGGAAAGAAGGTTAAGGAGACGATTTAGAAGAAAAAGCGATTTAGTGGATAAAAATCAATGTTATTTGATTTTTGACGGTTAAGCGATGCAATCAATGAACTCTAATGCATTAGAAATTATAAAATAAGCACAAAATTGCGATTATTTCAAAAATAAATTCATTCAATACTTTAGCAGCGTTTGCACTAACACACAAGCAGTCACAAGTCAAATTAAAAATTCCACCAATGTCTATCGTACATAATGTAAATTAATTAATTAATCAATAATTGAAGAAAAGATATTTTTTTATTAAAAAAAGGAATTCGTAGAAGAAGGGTCTCACCAAAATCAGTCATACACTTCGCATAAATAAATTATAAAAATTACTAAATTAAATTAGAACGAAAATTAATGTTTGCTTCGAGCAGCGTCAATAACTGCCAGCAGCTTTCTGGGCATAGACTTTACAGGAAAAAAAAATCGTTTGAAAGGAATCTACGACAATTCTGTTGAAAACTATTGTAGCAGCTATCAATACAATGATGTAACCCGACCGCGATTGTATCTCAGAGTCGAGACGTACGAGATAAGATTTTGGTAATTTTTAACATAAAACTCCTTAATTTTTTCAACATTCAACATAGATATTGTCCTGTTCATATCAAGAATACACATACATATGCAGCGTATAAAATTATTTGCATATATCTTCAGGTTGACACACATCTCGCTGCATACACAGCTGATAGTGACTTAGCAGTACGTGCCACAGGGTAGCATTTTGCGCCCACTTGTTAATAAATGATCTTCCTAAACATATTTCGGTGGGTGGATTGTTTCTTTATGCAGAAAATTGTAAATGCTCCTGACGTATACCCAAACACGGAACAGCGAAGACAGAGAGGAATAATCTGGACTATTGGGTTGTAAAGCTTTACAATCATCTACCGCAGCCGTTGAAAGAACTGAACTTCGTGAGATTCGCCACCAAAGTGGCAAGAATATTGATAGCATTAATAGCTAATAAATACTATACCATAGGCGAGCACTTCGTGCCTCCGTGCCTTCTGAGTTGGAGCCTGGCTTTTAACGCTTTACAATTATTTTTGACAATGATTGTATTACTACAAATACGTCATTATTGTACATTATTATTAAGGAGCAACAAATTAATATAAATACTGTTCTTAATGAATTCAATGAGTGGTGCAATAAAAACAAATTGATGATCAATAACGATAAAATAGTAGTTATTGAATTTTATAATAAATATAGACACCCCGCTATCGGTGATGTTCTTTTTAAGGACTTGCATTTATCGCCTGCCAGGAAATATAGGCTGCTGAGCATATTTCTGAATAAGCATTTGGATTGAGGGGCATACTTGTCACAAGTTCCAGAAGACTTAGTATATGATTCGCATTTTGAAGGATTTTAAAGGATGAGATACTTTTAAATATTCATATACCCGATATATTCCTATAACATAATTGTTGGGGGTCAGGCCAAGGATACCGATCGGGTCTTTGTGCTGCAGAAGCACATTATTAGAATAGCCTTTGGTTACAGATTTCGTACATCTTGTAGAGAAACTTTTGCCAACATGGCATCTTCACACTCACACACATATTTACATCAAAATTATTAATTTATGTTTTTAATAATAAAAATACACGCAGACAACTCATGACTTTACCGCTAGATTCAGAAACAACTTAACATAAAAAAACCGAAATACACTTGTTACTTAAATGATTTTTTACTGAGCGAACTTCTAAGTATTGGCGGAGGTTGGGGCGCTTAATTAACACAAAAGATTTAAAAATCTGCAGTAACATAACAAATTCGAAACGAATTCGAAATTTTAATATGTTTTCTGTATTTACGCGAACGCAATAAATATGTATTCAAGGTATCTACATTATTTTGTAATCTAATTGTACCTTTTTGACTCGCTCTGTAGATGTAATGGTACCTCTTGTCCGACACTGCTATTGTAGTAATATATACCAGGTGATTCTCGAAAAATAAGCAATTAGCGAAAAAAATGTCCAGAATTAAAATTTAATCATTCTGCGGAGGAAATACATCAATGCTAAAATTAGTCGTCCTCTCTCCCTCCTTGTGACTGGTGGTTAAGTTTGAAATCTCAAATAGGATTTTACACCAAAAAATATGCAGAATTTGTCTGAAACATTTTTTTTAAATTCATGATAGATGACGCTTTAATCGACGAAACCCAATTTGTTTCATTTTCTAATCCTGAGAACCTATCCATACGATTCTGCAATACGTTTGCAATGAAAAAATGCCACGTTTCTTCTTCCATTCATGTTCATTGCAAAAACACAAAATAAATGCACAAAAGAAAGAAGGGACTTAATTTACTTGGTTCCAAGATTATTTCGAAAACTAAAAGAGCTGCTTCCGTTAGGCAGTTAATACTACCTACTTCTGAATAGAGTATTTAACTGTGCAAGAGAAATGGTTCTAGTTTATGGCGAAGCTCCCAGCCAATCTCTGCGCTCAGCGTTTTCCGGATAGAATTCGGTCACGTGTTTCATTTAACCGTACTGTCTTCTTTATAACATTTTTTTAAAGTTATTTCATTCAATGCTCTTTTAAACGTATTCTTTAACCCGTAAAGCAGGCAAAAGTATTGTCGCAGAAAACAATATGAAATTTCACAATACATATATTAAACACATACCATAAAACATAACATTTTACATCTTTTTGTTTAATATTAAGAAAAAAAATATATGTATCCCTCCAGATATAAAAACCGTTCAGACACTTCTATGCTTGTGTATCGCTTTAGTCATATTTGCTCATAGTTCATATTAAAAAAATCCAGTCTCAACGTATGCCGTAAGAAGAATGCAGTTGTTTGAAAACAATTTGTGCTTTATCTTGTTGAAAAATCCATTGATTTCCTAGATGGAAATGCTCCACGGATGGTAATAGATTATAGCAGAATACGTCCAAATATCTAACAAAGCAGTTGAGGAAAACAAGCAAGATTGAAAAGAACCCGGAGGGTAGACCACGAATGAAATGGAGTAATGAGATTTGCAGATATCTGAAAGAAAACAGGCTGGAATTCAGAAGGGCCGAAATTTTAGCAAAAGAAAAATAAAATAACAAGAGACTGAGAAACTTCAACCCAACATTGGTAATTTTCAGCCCCAGTCGCCTCCAGTTGATCCCCATACATAATACTGCCTTCCCCTCTGTTTCACAGTAGCAACCAAGTTTTCCGTTCTTATATCCTCTTTACATTTTCGCCAAACTCTTCCTCTACCATTGGATCAAAAAAAAAATGTATTCCAAAGTTCGATTTTCTTTTCAAAGCATTGTTTTGCAAAGTCCAGCCTCTTTTGCTTGTCAATATAAGAACTGAATGGTTTTCGTCTTGGATACCTTCTTCTTTTTCGTATTATTTCAGGATTAATAACGACGTTTATTGACTGTAGCTCATTTATTCTATCAAACAATTTTCTCAACCTTTTATTTCTCAAAGATTCTTTCATTCTATTGAAACCCAACCTTGATATTCAACACAAAAAAAACTAATTTAACTAATAAGAATCGATACATATAAGGCAGATTTCCAGAAGTCCCTTGCCTGCCTGGGAAAAACATCCGAGTCTCCTAATTGAAGAAAGATTTTATTCGTTGCTGTTTTGTTTCTCCGAAGACTTTACGCAGCCAGTTTCCTTTCTTATGTGAGAATAATTATAGCCAATTGCCTTTCGACACATCCCATTTTTTTATAATTCCTAACCCAGATAATTTATTTCGAAAAGGCTCTCATTCACACGCGCGTTGATGTTCAACTTGAAAGGCCGCGTATTTCTAATCTACAATTTTAATTGCGTCGAACGAATTCTTAGACCTTCATTACAGCATTTTAATTACTTACCATTTGTAAAATATGTACTACGGATTATCCCTCACAGATTTATTGCGGTCATTAATTAGGTGCACATTAAATCACCTATTTATTCTAGAAAAATATTCGGAATCGTAATTTATTGCACGATTGCCTTATGCAGATGCCGTTCAACCCTCCGATTATACTTTACAATGATACTATTAATAGTTGCTGGCATTTATCGTTGTGTCTAGCGGTAAAAATTTGAATTGAATCGTGGATCCAAATTTGTTTCGAAACAAATGCTTTTAAAAAGAAGGAATAGTCGATTAATTGTCGAAATTCTTCTAGAATAGTTAACTTTTCTTCTTGAAGAAATTTGATTGGGGAAATTTGGTCAATATTGCTTAATATCAAATGCCATAAATCTTTTTCAGATATCTAAAAACTCTTATCTGCAGTAGTTCATATAAATTAAGTTTTAATACTGAATTAGTCAGCGTATACGTGTACATCAACACATAAATCATTTGATTTTTTGTAGTATTAACTCATTAAAGGAACTTCGATCGAATTGGTTGCGAGATGTCTCTGAAAATACATTTTCTTCACACTTTTTTGCTGAAAATTTAGAAGACATGAGTGACGACTATGGGGAAATATTCATGAATATTCTCTAATCCTATGGAAGATTATTGTTGGTTCCTAATCCAGATTCTCTGGTGCTAAACATACAAAATAGTGCCATAAATCTATTTTAAAACCGAAGAATTAATTTTTTTTTATAGGTAGAGTTCGTATTTATTGTTTATTTCCATTAATTGTTTCTGAGTTAAATTTCGATTTATCTTTGAGGTTAATCCTATTTCATTGATCTAAAATTTTTTAAGATACAATCTCAAAACAGGAAGCTTTCACGTGATGAAAATCAATAGAACCTCAAAAGAGAATTAGAAGACGAGTCCACTACTGGTATTCTTGTTGCTAAAAAAATAGTAAATGTTGGCCATTGTTATTGGTATAATCACAATTTGCATATCCTTCGTTTTATACTGCATTTGTACGTATAAACATTTTATTTTTGTGCTAACAATAAAGACTATTAATATTACTATTATATTGTTTCATTCATACTCTCTGTTAATACTTATTTTTCCATTTGTTAATATATATTTATCGTATACGTACCACATTAGCTTCAAAATGATCTTGTGAATATATTTTTATTTTTTAAAAACGTACTACATCAATCATTGATAATTGTTGATAATGGTTTATTCAGCATTGTGGGGCTATACAAAAATTAATTCTTATGATGATTACTATTGAAGATCAGGAAAGAGAAACGATAAGTTGCTGATTACAATCGGCCCAGACAGTTCCCTTACTCTTTATGACGATCAATAATAGATAGTATCTACGATTTTGACATTATTTCGTAAAGCAATTGCAATCAAACTTGAATATACTAAAGAATTGATGTAAGTATAATCCAGCGGATGCATCGTTTTGATATGAAAATTTTCCAACCCATATTAGGACTAATCGGTTTTCATGTCCTTAGATATTTTGAGTGTTCCCAATTTAATCTTCGAGTTGTTTAAAACGTGCTAGTGAAGGTCGGGGACTTTTTAAGGCAGTAAGATACAAAATCCCAAGTGGAATTTTCCATTTTCACTTTTAATACTTTGTTACAATATAAATAAAGAATTTTCGAAGAAAGATCAAAATAAAATCAAATATGGAAGTGGTTATAGGTGCAACGTCTAAAAATGTGGATTGTTTTTGGTCAAAGAAATCTACATTTACTCAAGAGAATCTCTGTTTTATGAACACGTACATACATCACAAGATAAGGTAGTACTCAAACTTCATTATTAATTTTATTAATTCTGTTTATTATTAATATAAAATGTATATTAACATGTTAGTCGATCTTTACCCTCACAGATGGTGATGACAGGGACCCCTGGTGGCAATTGCAGAAGACTTTCGACAAATTATATGATTATGGTAGCTTTAATTAGATTCTTTCATCCATATATTTTTTTTACGCCTATAACATAATAATAATAATTTAATTTCTGAAAATATGACACATAGCTTTCATTTTACAAATAAATATAAATCACATAACAGAAACAAGCATCACTCTTCCCTCTTGTAAACGCAACAGAGAAATGCAGTTGATATCCATCCTAGAATTAGAACTAACGCGTATTTGTTCCAAAATACTTTCTCTTATGGTCGGATCTACATTAACCAGCAAGTTCTACTGTAGGCCTGCAATATAATTTGAGAGTTCTCCCACAATAATTATCCTTGTGGCGAATTTCAAAAGTTCACTCTGCCAAGTTTTTCTCGAACTATTAAGCGCTACGAAAATCCCACCAAGCAGAAAAGATGTTTCCTCCTCTTCCAGAAATAGACGACACTGTTGCTCTTGAGCAAACTCCATTTCACAGACGTCTTTCAAGATCCCTAACCCTCCTGGCTCTATCTCGGCTAGACGACGTAAATCCCCTCACATGAAATAAACCTGTGGCATTAGCCCAGTTTCAAGACTTTTCTTATTCGTCTCAATAGGTAACATGCAATGTGTCCTGAAATATTTCTCCCGTCAAGAGCAAAATTTGCATCTACCTGTGTCTGACGCATCTACTCAAAAAGCTGCAGTTACTACTTTAATAATCCCTGTCAGGTTAGAAGAATACATCGAAGGCGTTCTCCAAAGGTGTCCAAAGGCATAGACAAAATCCCGTCACCAAGGATGTTCTCAAGGATTACCTACCGCTCGAGCACAGACTAGCTTTCGTAAACAACCCTACATCCTTTCCCGGCAGAATATGAAAAGTTAAAAGATTCAGAAAGATTTAAAGTACCAGCTTAGGTGTGGTACCGAACGTGCCAGTGATCATCAGGCGGGTTATTCTTTGTAAGAAGGTAAGATCAGTTCTCGTTGAACCTGTTGGACCTTCATCTACCAGATGTAATGTAATGTAATGTTTATTTGTCGTTAGTTTAAGAAAAAACAGAGACATCGTCAAGTACAAAACTTAAAATCCAAGTTAAATAATAATACACAAAATAATAAAATAATAAAAGATAAAGATATAAATAAAACTTTAGTGTAAATAAAATATTTGTATAAATAAAAAGTTTAAATAAGTAAAATAAGTAAACCCATATGTGGACAAAATACTACATGAAATAAGTAAACGGCAATAATGAAGAAATAGGTGTTAGCTACTGAGAAACTCGGCCACACTATAAAACAATTTGTCACGCAGATATACCCTGAGTTTACTTTTAAACTGGCGAAGTGTTACGCAGGCTTTGAGATCATGTGGAAGCCTGTTATAATATTGAATGGCTCTATAGTGAGGATTCCCCTCAAATAGAGTTGTCCTATGCCGAGGCACGTTCAAATTACGCGAGCCATGAGTGGCCATTCCATCATACACATCTCGGTTAAGGATAAATTTTCTCTCGTTTTTCTTGAAGAACAGTAGGAGCTCCAGGATGTATAATGAGGGTAGAGGGAGTATATTTAATTGCCTAAAGCAAGGCCTGCATGAGGTTGCTTGAGAAACCCCCACCATACACCTCACAACCCTCTTCTGAAGGACAAATAAGTAATTGGCCTTCTTTGAAGAACCCCAGAAGATTAGGTCGTATCGCATCCGAAGTAAAACATTCTGACAGAATCTAAATTAACACTTTTTTGCAGTTGTCGTATGCCGCAGATAACGCCGCAGTACGTGATCATAACACGAACCACTATCACACACAACCAGTATAATTATGTTCATATTCTTCACACGAGCAGAGGTAATAAAAATGGTTAAGTAATATTTTTTTGTCAATGTAACTGTAACTCAAAGGATACCCTTGCGCTTCGTAGACAAAGGGCTGTTTGATTTCGGGCGCAGTCAGTAGGGCCAACATTAAAAATCCTTTAAATATTTTAATTATTTAAACATCTTCGTTGTCGTAAAATATAGAAATTACGTTTAAATTATTAATACAACTTTATGTGAATGACATGAGTCATACGGGAATTTAATTTCTGCAGAATACTTGCGATACCCTATCCCCAATTTTATCCAAAAGCCAATAAAACTTTTACAATGTGTATCGACGATCGCTGAGTAAACCTGGCGTAAACGGTTTACGCGACTATACTGTCGTCGTTTTGTAATCAATTTATTGGCAAATACTAGGGCATTATGTTATGAACCCGACCATATAAGGCGGCCGTGTCTAGAGGAAGCAATTGATAAAACTCCGGCTTTTCGATTAAATTCGATTACGCTACTACGCGGGAGTAATAGAAAAAAATCACCGTTTCTCGTTAAAATACGGCTCCACATAATCACAGGTCTCAAAGGCACAGTGGCGCCCAAGTAATTAATCGAAAATTTATAGGAATTTAGCTTTTTCCGCGATTATTGGGTAAATTTGTTACTCATGTCGGAGCCTTGTACCAATAGCGGAATGATTACGATCATTAACTCGTTTCTTTTTTCGATAAGTACCTATTTTATCGGGTTTTCTATGAAATAATCGATTAGTAATTGTTTAATAGTTAGGTTTCTACAAAATACGTTAAAGTTTGGCCTTCCGTGAGAACGTATTGATTACTATCTGCATGCAATTTTAGTTGTCATTAATTTTTGAAATCATATCACCAGCGCGAGTACTTAATAACTGTTTGTACAAAAGGGGCGTAAAATTACACTTTACTTCAGAATTATGATGAGCTCCGAAAATAGATGATAGTCTCATTTGCAGGTAAAATATTTGATCTAAATATATAGTAACTATCCTCTCCCTAGAAGAACATTGACATCAAAAGCAGAATTGTATAAGAAGCATATCGGATTAAGGTCTTTCTAACACAATACGCTATAGATTTTCTGTAAATTTTATAAAAGAAAAATTTGCGCAGATACCCCATAAAGTTGCTGAGTATCTTCAATTGCCTGAACAGAAGAACTGAAGAACATCCGTGACTTATCGGTGGACGCTGATGGCGATATTTTAAATTAGGAAACGCATGCAAGCTAAAAATCTTCTGCAGTTGCTGAAGAATATTTAGAAGATTTTTTCCTAGAAAATTATTATTAGTTAGTACGTAAGAAAGATCGAAATATTTATATTCATCAAAATTTTCTTCTTTTTGTATAAAATTCCGGAATTCTAACAGCAATACCAGCAACGTACACTGGCCCCTAGCGACAAGACTTGTTGGAAACTAACTGAAAGGAAACAGACGTCTGCTTTTCTTCATGGAAAATGTGGAAAAATATTGGGAAAAAGCCTTTATCCCTTTCGAATTCTTCGTAACTCTAACATCTTCTTCCTTTCTAACACATTTCTTGAACCTTAAAGCAAAGGAAGTCCTTCAACCGCCTAATTTATTCGGATTGATGATCCGTTGATTTTAACACGTTTCGCTTTGCGGAAATTTCGTACACGCATCATCATTCCTCACGTGAAGTAATTATAGCCGATTGCTTTTCAGCACTTAAAGCTTTACCGCACAACTTTATATGTCTACAGACCCAAACATACTAATACTATTTTAAGTATTTGTTGATACGTGGCCTACGTTAAAATGAAAATTAAAGTGAGCGTCGCATATCCATCCATTTGAGAGTCTGGAAAAAATGGAAAAAGCAACTTATTTACTAGAAGCTTGAAAGGTTGAATTAATTTTGTTTTACGTATTTGCAGATTGACGTGTGCTTTAAGTGCTCATTGCAAGTTCCTTTGTATGATCAGATTTAGGCAGGTTATCACCTTACCCTGGCAACTCAATGTGTAAATAAAGACAAAGGCAACACGAGCTTACCCAAAATTATATAAGCGATCGGCCATAATAACTTGTAACGTAAACCACCATCAATTTTTGCAATGTGACGATTATCAATTAAAAATCTATAATGTTACCACCAAAAAAAGGTTGAAATCGCACGGGTCTCACCGTGTTTGTTGCCCTAATGACGTTTCTATGAGCATACTATCAGCTTCATCAAAATTTTCTAAGGCATGCTGTTGTTGACTTCCACTCCCTCTAGGTACGTTGAACTGTGTCTTCACTTTTCCGGTTCCCTCCATTGTGGGCAATCAGGTGATTGCCCACCTTAGTTCGCTAATATGATTTACCGACCTCCATGTGTTTCTCACTCTATCTAGTCCTTCTTCCACAATGAATTTATTAGTGTCCTTGATTATTTCCAAAGACTTCCTCACAATTCATTGGTGATAACGGGCGCTTTTGGCAAGTACTGTGACGTCGTCATAGTCAATACAGTGGTCTTTCAATCGATATTTTTAACTAAAAAGTATTTTGCATTCTGCTTGAATGACACTGTGCTTTCTGGCAGTCAAGTAATTTATGGTACAATTTTTGCAGGCCAAATGTAAGTCACAGACAAATATGACGAGTACAATGTTGATGGATATCGCTGTTAATTGGAAGGTTATTTCTGGCTTTGTGTATGTAATGAGTTGCTTCCAAAATGTGTAAAGACGGAATAAGTTTGAATGCTACAAATATCAATTTACAGGAATCAATCGAATTTAGAATCTGCTTTTTCCGAAAGAGATGAACTCCATATTTCTGCGTGATATACGCTTGATCATCTATCAACCTTTAAAACAAATTGCAAACTTTTAAAAAGGAACGCGTTAATATGAAAAATGCTGCTAAGTTTAGAGCTATGATCTTCCCGCAGCATATTGTCTTGTCTGGTTATTTCACAAAAACTTTACATTTAACCGTTGTATATATTTGTTGCTAATTTGTATATTGCGGTGGACGCTAATGAGTATGGAACTGTTGAAAGTAAGTTTTGTCCTGTTGTTCTGATCTAGTTTCAATTTATTTGAACGAATCCATTCATGCAATTAAATTATTTAATTGCTGGAACTGTCTCTGCTAAATAAGACGATTGTATCGCCTGTACGAAATTCAGGTAAATTTGTTGATTTATACCTTTAAAGTGTATTCTCATACATTTTGCAAGCGTCCGTTAAGGTTAAACGTTATCCAGCCAGCAACAGTACTTCTAATTCCATAACTATAGAGCCTGTTTAACAAGATTTTTATGTGCTGCGCGGTCAAAAACTAAAATCGCAGGAGATCGACAGAATAAAACAGTATTAAGGCAGTTATCGTCGATTTATTTTTTTCTAATTCCATACTGATTACTGCGTAATGCTGACGAAGAACCATATATACGCCATTCAAAAGCTTAACTAACGTCTGATATTAAAAATATCGGTCTGTAATCATTAATGTCAATTTCTCCTATCTTTCTGCGGGACAGATGGGAATTTAAAAGAATTAGGAAATATACCGAGTGTATATGACAAATTAACCAGGTAAATTAATAATGTTATAAATAGGTTTGAGAATTCCTTAGAAACCTTTGCTGAGATGTCATCCGGACTCCCTGCAATGCTTGTTTTTTAAATGTGCAAACAAGAAGAGGTACACTGCCGTTCAGAGAACTTCGGTCGGTTGGTAAAAAACATGAAAAGGTTGCAGAAACAAACGAAACTAAAAACAAAACGCAATTTTATTGTATGTACAGGTAAAAAAGACAAAAATAAATAAATAAAAAGTTATTCTGGCCTAATATAACATACTGAACGTTATATTTTCTTTTCATCGAAAAAACCTCCTTTGCTATTGGTCACCGCTCGAACTATTCTAGGCATTCTTTCGATAAGTTTTGTTAAAATGGATTGTGGAATATTAATCCATTCATGTTGCAGAATATTCCGTAAATGTTCTTGTGAAGTTGGGCATATTTTTCGGATCCTCCTGTCCAGTTCAGCCCACAACATCTCTATAGGGTTCAAATCTGGGCTTTGTGGGGGCCATGTCATTGCTTTCAGGGTGTGCTGTTCTTCTTGCTCCTTTAGACAGTTCTTACACACTAACGCGGTGTGTTTTGGGTCGTTGTCATGCATGAATATAAAGTTACGGCCTATTATACGCAATCCTGATGGCACTGCATGATTCTGGAGTATTGCAAAATAATTTTCCTTCCTCATTACACCCTGCACTCTGCATAAATCTCCCGCCCCAGCAAACATCCCCACACTAACACAGAACTACGCCCTTGCTTCACTGCAGGCACAATGCAGTTCAGGATCATTTTTCGGTTTTAGATCTTCGGACATAAACTCGTCGATTTTGCCCAAAAACCTCAAACTTTGACTCGTCACTCCAAAGCACGTGTTTTCAATCATCTAACGACCAATCTAGATGAGAACGGGCCCACTGTAGCGGTTTTGCTCTGTTGCCCCGACGTAATAAGGGTTTTCGAATGGCAATGCGTCCATGAAGGTCCGCTTGTTGAAGTCGACGTTTTACCGTACTCGCCGAAACTTGTTCTTCACGGCCGCGATTGACTTCGGCTGCTATTTGTGGCGCTGTTAATTTTCTATCGCGTTTGCTTAATAATACAATTCTCAAATCTTCAGCTTTTGTTGTTTTCCTAGATGCTCCAGGACAAACACGATTTTCTATAGTTACAGTTGTCCGATATCGCTTTATGATGTCATTTACTGTTGAACTTCTCATATTTATTTTTTCAGCAATTTGTCGCCCCGAATATCCTTCTTGAAACAGCGTAGTAATGCGGGAACGTTTTTCTACACTGGTAGGCTTGCCACGCGCCATTTTGAAGAAAATTTTCTTAAAACTTTCGCGCAAAAACGACAGATGCACACCAACACACGTTTAACAGTAAAATGAAGCAAATTTATATCTTTACGCATGTGATAAATAAACAAGAGTGATACTGCGATATATTTCCTAAATGTATTGTTCGTTAATAATCCCCAAACGACCCGTTTCGAAAGATCGGTACTTCCGAGAAATTCTTGGAATGATAATAAAAGGGACTTTATTGTGGCTGTCGCAATATTTCTACTTTACATAGTAATTTATGGCTTTAATCCCTTAGAAAAGAGTGTATGCATAATATTTTTCTAATTTTATGTATTAATAATTGTATACAGTGTGATATAATAGATTTTTATTATATGACCGAACTTCACTGAACGGCAGTGTACATATTATTGCAGGTAAGATTATGTGTAGTGCTTTTTATTGATGTATTTGGTATGTTATCTAGTGTAAAGGCAGAAGTTGCTTGAAATGCACGTGGGTCCATATATATTTGTTGTGAATCTTTTTAACGTTCCTTGGTTTTATATACTAAGAAATTCAAAATCGCCCTAAACGAAATCAACTATATCAAGTTGTGAAGTGTTACCGATTCCAAAGTAAACGCCAATCCCATTATATCGATGAGAACATAAAAATTACCAGCGAATCATAAACGAACCAATAAGAACACGCCATCTTATATGGTAATGGTCTCGATTTACATCTTTCAACCGGCGTTCATTCCTATTAATACATCGCACGGCAACTCTTCAGAAATACAAAAACTCTAATTATAATAAATAAAGTACCTATTACTATAGACACGGCGATAATAATAGAATTCCTATGGTATCACTGGGTTGGACAGGAAGTAAGAACCACCGTTCAGAATTAAAACTGTCCGATGGAATTGTGCATTCGAATTGGCTGCTTGTTTACCATCGAAGGAATGATATGATATATCTGCTTAAATTGCGTTAAAACTATCGTCAACGGCGTCTACGATATTGTTTACGTAGTATTGCAATGAATATGAAATGATACTATCAATATAATTTTGTAATTCCGTTTACCATATGCATAACGTGCAAGTGCCGTAATGAGTAATGGTTTATTGTTGGAAAATTAGTAAATATAGTTGCGGAATACACAGGAAATGTAGATAATAAAAGATAAGAATTGTTATATTCTATTTCCGATAGGATTTCGTAATCATTAAAATAGATGTCGGACAGCACAATACAAATTAATCATACAAACATTAACAAATACACACTCGTTTTTTTATCGTTTTAGCTACTGTAACGTAGTGAATGGTCCTTATACTGATGTTCTGACTTCTCGAAGTTTCTCATAAACTTCCAGCTTTGGGATAGTTAAACATGGAGGGTTTTGTCTGTAAATCTTTTATTACAAAATTTTAACCACGAAATTCTCATCGTACCTCCACTCATGTCTTCCTCAATGTATTTCATCATACCGCTTTCTTTCAACGCTTGTTTTCTTACAACATTGCGCGCTTTTATAACACACTGCCTCGTGTATGTCCAACATGTCTCAAAGTACTTTTAAGGGCCATGTGCGTCACATGATTCTGCTTGAAATATGTTTCCTTTTTTTGCAGATTTGTTAGGTTTGGGGCAATTTAACAATACATTAAACACCTCGGTTAACTCTAATATTGTGATTGGGCGTGTTCTTTTACATTTAATTGCTGAAGACGATTATCATCCAGCACTAGATTTCGATGTGCTAATTAGTACTGCCATCAAACTGCACAACCACATTTGTATCGTCGGCGTATAAAGTCACAAAACTTTGCATATTATAGAGTAAATCGTTAATAAAGATGATAAACAATACTGGCCCCAATAAGGAGCTCTGAGGCACATCGCATGCAACATCGAAAAGACCAAAAACGTCACCTCACCTCACTTCCGTTTAAAGCTTCCGCTGCCTTAGATATGACTCAAAAATATCCAATGTTACTCTCCTTACAGCATATCGTGATAATTTGTTTAACAAAATATCGTGATCCACTAGATCAAAAGTCGATGTTTCTTCTGTTATGCCTGCTGTAGCAGTGTTGGTAGACCGCTTACGAATAAAACCGTATTTGCTATTACAGCATTAAACAATCGTTCTTTAAGAACATTTTCCATATTTTAAAAACATCTGATTCAAGGCATTAGGATCATTTTTTACTGGACGTTGCATGTAGTGCATTCATTACCAACGCTTGTATATCAGTTTGGACAACAAATGCTTTTATTGAGATGGAGATGGAGATTGGATATTTAGTAATTGCGGCCTATAAATGGGTATATTGCAACAATGTGTGTTAAACCTTGAAATTACTGCAATATTTTCTACCTTAAATGCAGTAAATGTAAGGAATGGTCGTTCGTGACTACTGGCAACAAATTTGCAAAAAATATGTTCTGCCATCTCTGGATTTTCTTGGCTAGTAACATTGATCTTCAGGTCTTCCCAGAGGTGTTTTCGAGCTACACGATCCTGCCTTTGCTGAAAGGTAGCATTATTTTTGATGCCTTTGGCAATCCTGATACAAATGCTTACTACTACCACAGCTAGTGCCACATGTATTTAAAGAAGTCATCTCCATTTAATAGTACAAAGAATGACAAAGTACCAAGAATTGAAATTAAATTTTTTTGAACCAGCAAATTTCAGATTCTCAACTTAATTTCGTTATTTCATGACAAGATTTAGATGAAAATGAACAACTTAGACCACGATCTAATGGAAACAACAAACATTTTCAAGTACAACAAAATCGTTTTTGCATATCTCAGCTACCTACATTTTTGACATTGCAAACGATAAGATTAATGAGACACAACAAGAAGTGCTTGATATCAAGTACTTGCTGAATATGCAGCGTTCAAAAGTATTTTTTACTGATACTTTAACAAGAAAGCGAGATACCTTTCAAATGAGATATTGACGCAATTTTAAGATGATTATTACCGATAAGAGACCTCCGAAGGTGGTGCCGATTCCCGTGAAAAATACCTCAGAAATTAGATCATTGGATCGACGCGTGGTTATTCACATGAAATAAATTTGCACTACTGTTAATCATGTATTTCCTATCAATGGAATTCATCAAAAATTATTTTTAACGTACAAGGGTCTGTGTACATACGTACGTTAGAAAATAACTAATTACAATAAGTGAATGTCATTTATCGCTACATCTTTAACATAATAATTGTAATTCCAATATGACGTCGCATGGTATGTTCGAAAACATTCCGAGCAAAATTAAGTGCCATCCCAACATTCCTAGTATAAGTACTTGTTTTGAGTGACTACCGTTTTTCTTATCTATTCCGTACGGTTAACAAATTGTATATCTAAGATCTACAAGCATTACTAGGTCACCAAATGAAGTGCTTCGCACTTTGGATTAACACGAACCAATAATTACAAAATGTACTCAAGCTAATAATATTAAAATAAAATTTTTTAAAAACGGATTTTCTGAGAAAATGCTTTGCCCATTCCGGATTCCAATAATAACACAGTTATTCAATCATCTTTTTACATTGACACTACATCTGTCAATCTTTGTACCGCTCTGTATAGGAGGGTGCTCTCCTTGTAAACCTACAGCGATGCTCCCATGCTAATAGGCTAAGCGTGTTCCGATTTATCGTTTACTTCAGGCCAAGTTAACGGATCATTAAGTTTGCTTAAAAGGATAGATGCTGATGCTTCGTGGAGAAATATCAGCGAGATACGTATTTGACATTCGATAATTATTTTGATAATAGCAAAAATTCGGTATCAGGTGAACAAAAAACCTTTTGAATGCCCGTTACTGATTTGCTATTAATAAGACGCCGCTGCAGCGACGTGCCCGCCTGTGATGCTTACCCCTCTATTTCCGTCGCTTTAGTCCGAGCAAATAGCAATTAGGTTAATTTTCTTTCTTATCCGGTAACAAAATATCTAATATCTCAATTATTTAAATACGTTATCAAATCAGGTGAGATTTCAAAGGAAATCACACCAGCAGATCATTTTGATAACGCCAGTCTATATAATAAGGTTGATAATGCTTGTCCAAAATTCATGCAAAATACAAGATCTTGTCACAAACGATAAGTACAATTACTGTTCAAAAATATATCGATTTATTTTAAAATTAATTAATTAATAAAATTAATAATAATACCATTTATTACCCACTGGTATACCCAACTACAAGACAATTAAAAATTATGCATTGCGGCATATAATTACTAACGGAAAACTTTGGGGAAGAGAGGGAAGAAGGAGAATAGGAGGAAATGCGAGATACAAAGAAATTAATTAAGAGAAAAATCGACATATCCATGCACGACCTCCCAGATAAACGTCGCTCCTGCAACGTCACGACGGTCCCAGCAGCGAATCGTAATCTGTACCACGTTCCGGATATACACCACCAATTTTGAAAGACCGATATTTCAAGAAGTGCTGCTGTACCTTTTCGATGGGTAGCTGAAGATGATCAGATAGTTGACACGTTTATTGACAAGAAAGCTGAAATATAAAAATAAACAAAGACACTCAATTAAATTATTTATAAGTAGGTAAAACGAAAGCTAATGCTTTAGAAGCAGAAACACAATAAAATTTTATGAGTCTTTTAAAGTATTAGCCCTTTTAAGAGCAAAAAATTATGTACCGAATATGTCGAATTAATGCAGTTAACTTTTCTGGTAGGCAAGAGACGAACAGACACTTATTAACATTTAACTTTAGTTTAAAAAGTGAACACACACCAGTTCGTAATTACATTGTAAGTGTAGGGCATCGTTCCAAAATCTAATTGGTTGATAAATTTTCACGTCATCGGCATAAGCTAATACAGGACATGATAAGAGACAGTAATAAGTTATTAACAAAAAGCGCAAAAAGAAGTGGTCCTAAATGCGATCCTTGACGTAGTCCAAATGGTGGACCGAAGTCAAACGAGAAAAGGCTTAATCCATATGCTGATAACTTTTTTAATTGTATCCCACGCTACTACGTGAAACAATACAGTATAGAATTTACATTTAGAAATAACAATATCTACAAGAGAAACAGGAGGGCGAATAACAGTCCTCGTAAAAAATGTTGTTGGATAATGCAAGAAAAACATCGTCACCAGCACATATCTTCTGCCACTTTAGACTACATTGTAGCAAAATTCTAGAGATTTCTATATCAGTTACATAACTTTCTATTAATATTATATATACCTATATATTTAAATTTCTTTGTTCTTTGCGAGTTACTTTAGTCGAAGTGAATGAATGCATTTATTATTGTGAGCCGAATGAGAACGAAATGTCGACAGAAGCTACAACAACGACACGGTTCCAACCGGGAAACAAAGAGTATACGCATGAATATAATTCCGTTCAAAGCAAATAATGGATGACTTCGGCGTTTATGCAAACAGCATGGGATCCTCAACTAACGAATTTACGGCGAAGCTTCAAGTGCAGCAAAAGAAGAAATTCAAACTTTTCGGCAAAAATTAGTGCAGTGTTATTGCATAATGTCAGATTCACAGCGCTGACGAAATTGATTTGTTATGGGGTGGTTCTCTTAAAACACAAAAGCCTTCAAATAAGAAAAATCAGCAAGGAGAGAATTTCAGCACTGCTTTGTGCCAACCCAAAACCTAGCGTTTTTAAACAATATAAAGAATCGCCTTCTCGAACTCTAAAATTGCACAATTTACCTCAAATATTTTCAAAAACTAACTATTTAAAGATTTTATACCTGCAGTCGAAATTTTAGGAGAAGGAGCATGCAATACCACCGGAAGATGTAAAATTTTTACTGCTTTTAGACAACGCTCCTACACGTTCATCTGAAAATATTTTATAACAAGTGTAATAACAAATGTAATCGATAATTTAGCATGTAGACCAGGGAATAATTTTAGCTACAAAACGAATATACTGAAGAAAATTTTAAAGGAAGTAATGGTGGTATTCCAGGATGAAGAAAATGTAGAAGACATAAGAAAACAGCGTAGCTTGGAACACTCGAGGAGTTACAATTTCAAATCTACAATCATTAATTTCGCAACTGCATGTAAAGTAGATGAAAGTGAACCTGGATATCGCACCATAATGAAGTCTTCATGGAAAATGAGTATGAAAGCAAAGATAGCGGGGAAAAGGAAACAATACGCCCAAAAATAAAGTTATCGACATCTCAACAATCCAATTACATTTGTTGACGATTCGCCCAATAATCAAATTCAATTTTAAAGGAGTTGGTTATAAAAAAAACAGCAGATTTCAAAAGTGCAAAGAAAACGTGATTCTTTCTTCAAAAGCGAATTACGAAAACCAAATGCTTCGACATCGAACATTCTAATTTTCATGTAACGGACTTTCGGCTTTAGCGGAAACCCCTTCTCTTTCTTTTTCACCTTTAGAACCACGCTCATTCAACTCAACTGCCTTTGCATTTTTGTGAATTTAATTGCATCGCTGTGCGGTCTCTAGATGTTAACAATTAAAAAAAGTTGAAGAAACATTTATAGTCGATCCAAGTCCAGCTTTCGATAAGATCCATTGGAATTATTATTGAAATATTTAATGATAGCCTAGCATAAGCGACATTTGATAGACAAAGTAAACAAAGCATTTAATTTTTTTATGCCGGATTAATTTTGACTAATTGACATTTTCTTTTATCTGCAAGAAGGCGTTGCTGATGATCGACTCTACAAAGAAACATATAAAGGAAAAAAGTGGCTATTGGTATAATAAAGTTGTTGGCGATACAAACGGATCATATAATTCTATTACGACTTAGAATAATGATTAATAAGCGTTAAACCATCATTTATGTGCTTATTTTTCCATTCATCGCGGTAATTTAATAGCTTATATTATAAATCAGTTTGTCGATGCAAAAAAAGTGGAATATCAAAGTTTTCTGCTTGTAACATTTCAATCGTTAAACGGTGAACTAGTTTTTCTCCTTCTGAATGTAACGAATTTTTAATCACGCAATAAATGATGCAACCTCGTTATAAACACAAACAAGTCTTATGGTATATTTTTTTATATATTATTAAAGTAGCATTTGCATTAATTTTATTATCAAAGCCACCTAAATCTGCGTCTCCTATCTACTTCGCCACGCAATAAATATCCTTCATTGTACGTGTCACTCTTAATAGACCCTAATTATACGTTTACAACGATCAATTTATTACCATATTCATATCCCTATACCAATCGCTATCTAATAAAAACGTTTTCATTCATCACATTTACGGAGTTGAGATGCACCACTTAGGACTGTTTAGTAACACCTCTCGTGGTGAAATAATCCTTTAGTCGTAGCTTAAAAAAGTGAACTGGCGCGTACACGAATATCTTCAGCAAGTTATAATTATTGTGAATTATTTACCGATATACCGAATTAATACCCGGCCATTAGCGAATCGTAAATTAATGATTGAAGCTTTCACATGATTGGTTGGAATGAAGAAAACCGCGTCGACAAGAAATTATAGGTTGCGTTAAATTGATTTGAATTATTATCATATCGTTTCATTATAAGAATCATGACGTCGCTTTGATTTTTTTCGTTTATTACCGTTTGCGTAATATTCTGAGTGGTCTTTTATCGTCTGACAAACGCAGAAGGGAATGCAATCCTTAGAGACATAAAATAATTCAATTTATGGCTTTTATTTACTACACTTTACCGTTAATATTGAAGCGCTTACAAGATTTAATTTTCGATTGGAATAACTATTAAGTGTGTAAATAATTTTATTACATAAGAAGATACCATAATCACCGTCTTTTTCCATTCAAGCCTTTATAAACGCTAAATAACTTTTGGCATGAAAATTTCTCTTCCTCAGAAGGGATTGAGGCATAGTCTTTGCTCAAAAGTCTTGTGGATTTGGAAGAACGTTGGCTACGGAGATAGGATGCTAGAAAATGTGCAAGAAATACAGCAAAAATGTTGTTGATGAATTGACAGTGTTACGAGAACAGAAAGTTTCCAGACTAACACAAAAAAACACATATTTGTCAATTTCAATTTTTTGTGGAACAAAACATTCTTTTTCTTCAAATACGGCCATTTTTCCTCAATTTCCAGCTTCAACTTGTAATGATGCTTAGTATGTCTTAGCACCCTCTCGTACTCGTGAAAAAGCAACGATAACCAAATCCATATTGTCAATAGAGTGACTACCAGTCGCTTACGAAATAAATATGTTTAATGCAATTTATATTCTATTCATTATGCAATAAATGTCCAAGTTAGGGTATTTTAACGTGTTTTAGGTTGTATATATAGAATTTTATAGCGCATGCAATAAAAATGTAGCTCAGTTTGTGGCTAAAGGCACAGAAGTTTTGGCTAACAATTTATTATCTTTGTATTTAATTCAATTCGTTTATCACCATTAATACTACGCCATTTATTAAAAAAATCAAAAGGCGAAAGTATTGTCCTATAATCATTGTGAAAAGCCACATTTAATTCTAAAGCTAACAATAACAGTGAAGTGTTGAACTTCCACAAAAATATATAAAGCAAATTAAAGAATAGCATATAATTCCTGCTTTCCATTCATTCTACTTGCTTTAAATGCATTTAACTTGCGTCGGTATCTAGTTTGGCACGTAGCCACTTAACTGGTGGCCAAGATACGAACTACTCCAGCCAACCCACCTAGTTATTTCGCTCGCCATTCCGAGCAAAAGGAAAATAAACGAGCACATAGGCAGAGGTTTGATAAAAATGCGACCGAAAGAGACCAACACAAAAGCGCAATATTAAAGAGGAGCCCTTTCACATTAACAACTTTAATAGTAGATAATTTCTGTATGCCGAAAATTTCACGCCGGCCGAAAGAGGCGGAGTAGGCCGTGAACGTGGTGCTGCACTTCGGCGGTCAATATACTTGTTTCCATAAATTAGCCGCGGTTGGCTGTGAAGCAGGCGGACCGCCCGTCCGTCGAAGCAAAAAAAAAGCCAATGTCGATTAACTTGTTTTAAAGAGGTGCATAGGAAACTACCTTGAAAATCGCTCATCAAAGGAATGTTTGGACAGTGATCCTTTCCACTTTTTTGCCTTCTTCTTGAGAAGCACGCGATGTCGATTTTAATTTGCATAAACTGCTCTGGAAGCCTTTTTGGTGAGGAATGTGGATTTTATCGGTAAAAAAGGTGATTGACATGATGAGCTTTGAAGGAAGTACGTCCAAAAGAAAATAGAAGTAAACGCATAAGAAAAAAAAAGTATACCTTTAAGAGTCTCTTGAGATCATCGAAAATATTTCGATTATGTGTGTCTGTTGTTGCTTGAAATAATATAATATGCCAAATTATGAAAAAACAGGTATAGTATGAGAGTAGTTTGAAAAGTTTACAGCTAACACAGGAACGAGCATTTTTTTGGGAGCTTGCTCTGCAAAACAAACGTTTACGAATATATCCTCCGAGCAAAGCTTCGAACTTACGAAACAAAAAAATCCCGAGGGCCAGATCTGGTGAACAAGGTGGGTGCTCTAAAACAACTAGATGAACAACGATCGTGGATCAAAACCAAAAGCCCGTGGCAAGAAAGCACCTAGAATGACAATGAAGCTTACTCAAAGCTTTTGGCAGCGTATCACGACGCCTATTGCAATATGTTATGCATACGGTATTGAAAGTCTCCGCATTATCCTCCACACCTCACTAACCTAATTCCATGTGCTTCGCATCTTATTTTCCCAATTGTAAAAACCACCAGGAACATTAGACTTCCTCATATTTAATCAGTGTTCCGTCCACGTAATCAAGGTAAAACCATGCTGATTGCACCCGAAAGCTGCCACAGAGCTGGGAAAAAGTCCTCGTGGTTCTATTGAGAAGAGGTAATCATGAATTGGGAAATTGAGGATAAAAGAATATTTGAAAATATAACTAGAGCGGTTTGACGAAAAAGAGACTTTTCAAAGGTTGGCAACACCCCCGCTACGGTGATTATGTTGCTGGTCTCTGCGATCTGCTGTCAAAATTTCTCGCAAATCTGTCAGATAGGTTGTTTTACACTCATTAAGAAACTGTTTTCTTTGTCTGAATATGGTCTTAATTAAGTTCAGAAGAATATGTCACAGTAAATACACTAGAACTGACGATGACTCAGAATTGAAGATAGCTCAAAAGAAGCACCTCGTACAGTAATCTAATCTAATCCAAATAGTCCAGAAAGAAAAACACAATCGAAACAATGGACGTCCCCCGAGAAAGAAAGAAACGGAAAGAAAGAAAGAACCGTTTTTTCGACCAATAAGCCATAGCTTTTTTTTTTATTCCAAAGGTGTTATCTTTTTTTTACGATAACTGATCAATATTATGCTGATTTGCAGACACGTTTCACCGTTAATGCCGAAATTAAGAAGAGACAACCGCATTTGTTGAAAAAAAATCACGATAATGCGCCTTTACATTCGTCCGCTGTCCCTGCAACAAAATTAATCGAATTTACGCATTACGATCTACTGCCTCATTCGCCATATTCAACAGATCCTTCTTGTTTGCAAATTTAAAAAATACCTCGGTGAAGACAGAAATTAATAAACAAGGGTCAACAAGAAACATCAGTGAACTTCTATCGTTTAGCGAAGCTTAAGTAAAGAAAAGGTTAAAAAGTACAATTCAGCAGATATTCAGGAAGAATGTTCTTCAAAATATTTTCATTTCATCCAAGCAAATATATTTAAAACAAATCTGTTGTCTGTGTATAGATAAAAAAATTCAGCAAAACAACATTTAAATATGTAGGCAACCAGATATACGAAATACTTTTATTTATGTCTGATAATTACATAAAATTTTAATTTCTACATAAACCAACGGCTGTATGGGACAAAAATTGTTTCGGATAACATCAAAATTTAAGCAGATATATTTCATTCAACGTCTAAGACTGAACCATTACCGCATCATAAATTCTGTTACATATAACTTACGACATTATTCTATACTAATAAATATCCCACAGCACCAAGCGTACACAGAATTTTTTTTCCATAACCAAACCTAACCGAGGCAATTATTCAAATTTACCTGCGACACCTTTAACTCATACAACTACGTATAAAAGCAAAGCATATAAATTTTCATTATCTCCTTGTAAAACACTACGAGTATAATGTCTTCATTTAAATAACTATCTATCTTTTCACAGATACATATTCGGGCAAACCTAAATGACCGACATTATTCAACAAACGTGAAACCTTCGCGTTAAGATTTATGGCGATTAAGAAATAGCCTTCAAAATAATATTAGTGGAGGGAAATTGATTTAATGCCAAGGAAGTTTTAGAAATGGCAATACAATAGAAAAATTATGCAGGCATTCGTTCGGCGCTTTGTAAAGGGTTATTGTAAATGGTTAGGTATAAATTTCAAGCTTCGGCATTGATATTTGACAAACCTGGTTGTTAGCGACCAATTAATATGTAGCAAAGGACTAATTTGTCTAACTGTATAAATTGACGCGAAAATTTATTGCCATTTCTACATTACCGCCCGTATGTTCTCTACAAATGGAAGAGGAAACAATTTACAAGAATGGAAGAAAGGTCATCAGCTCCTTCGTATGTTTATGCCGTGCCACTCTTAATAGTTCATTCAAAATAATAAAATTAAAACAAATCTTTTGACCGAAAACATCAATCCCATCAATGTAAACATTTCAAATCAATAAATACTTTTCCTCGCTGAAAATCTGGTCGATCGCATACACATTTCCTCATTTGTTACATGGTTTCATATACTGATGATTCATCGTGTGCGCGATCTGTGGGACTAGGTCTAATATGCCATTTCACGCCTAATATCAATGTTTGATCTACCAATTTGTTGATTGAAGTTTATTTTTCCAGGAATGTTAAAACTAAATACTGCTTTGCTGGTTTCACGTTAGTTACATTGACTGGATATAAAGAATACTGAGATCCAAAAGAACAATTGGCTACTTTTGCATTATTCTTCGGATAATGCAAAAATAATGGTCTTTTTCATGACCTCAAGACCTTCATCGTCGTGATATCTACAGTTACGAATTTTCCCCAATTTAGCAATGAAGTCTTAGATAAACGTCACCAAATAAGTATGATTTATATAAACCTCTCCAAAGCTTTTAACATGATCAATCATCAAATGTTATTTAAGCTGAACACTTTTGGGTTTGTTCCATCTGCAGCCAGTCTCCTCAAATAATACCTAAAACAGCGATAGTCTCGAATCTGGGATCATTATTGTTTATGCTTTGCGTCAATGATTTCCTTCCGAAAATCTCCCTTCGTACCTTTGCTTATCGCAGGGGTCTTAGTTCGTTGGCATAGGAAGCTTCAAAATTGTTTTGCTATGCTAGTAAAGTGATATGAATGTTTTAAGCTGAAACTAAAAGGCTAATCGAATGTGGCCTAGAAGGAAAAAGGAAACGAGACGGACCACAAATAAGATGGACGCTGAAGGATGTAAACAACAACTAATGAGAGAAAGACAGGAAAGAATGGAGGAGGATGATCTACCAACCCTTGAGCGTAGTAAGTCTGCAGAGCCCATAATATAATAATTTGGTAAATCTAGATCTTATCCATCGCAAATTCCTTTCCTATAAGACTGATGGAAACCTCACTCTGTGAAAGGTAGGCACTCTACAGAATGGAATACTAGAAAGATACGATATGCTAGCTTTGAGCACATAGAGGAATGGCATCTGTGAAGAATGTTTACGGAAGTTATTTAGAAATGATATCGATTGCCCCCTTATATCAAAACGAATAGATCTCCTCGTGCCACGTTTGAATTAAAAATATGATGTGCAATCGCAAAGGCTAGCGCCATGAAACAAGCTCCAACAAATACTTTTTCTACGGCGACCAACAGGTGATGAGATTTATTTAAGTAGATTTGGTTTCGTGATATGTACGAAAAAAGCAGTTGGCAGGTTACATTACAATCATTAACTGGTTGTTATTTATGTTTAGAGGCTTTAAATTGCAACCAGTGTAACATTACATTTTTTTAGTTGCAATGTATCACAAAAATATATTTAGATAGCGTGAGACTTGATGAAATTTTGAACAATTTCGTTAATTATTATTATTATGTTTCGACATCAATTGGACCTCAAACAAGTAAAGTGTTAAATACTTTTCGTGATACTTATTCATAAGTTGAATTGAAGTCACTGTGATCGAGTGGATCGTAGGTAATTCACTATAAATAGCTATAACACCATTGCCTCCATTCACAATAAACAAATCGAAATGTTACATACTACTTTCTTAGTTATTCACACTGCATTCTAACACGTTCATAATGGAACAAGTTTGATTTCGAAAAATATACAATTCTGAACCGCCATTATGTTCAGAAACACATTCCAACTCGTTTAAAGCTTTATAATTAAGAATATATTGGACATTTTGTTAAGATGTTTGTTAAACAATGTTTACTCCAAAAATGAGGTGACTACAATGTGCTAAAATAAATATTACACAACTTCATTGATATTACGGATGTGTGTGTATACACAATACATATTATATTTTATGTACTCGCGAATTTTACGCATATTTCGGACAGCCGAGTAAACACGAATGGCGTATTTTATTGCCGCTTTACGAAGATAAGTGTTGGGATGTATCGGGATTATTGAGTTAGTTACGATTCCGCCGAATATTCTACGCGTTAAGGTAACGAGGCGTAAAAGGCATACGTCGATTTCAACGAATTCGCGTAGAGTCGACAGATTTTGCATCTTTACACCTAGTTTAGCGAATATTTTATTGCGTTAACGTGCTAAACGTTATGTGTCCGCCGGAGTATGTGACTGAGTCGCGTCAACGACTCGGGGTTTGCATAAATATTTAGGCTTAATGTTTGTGAATTATTTGCTGAAGCGCATGATCAGTAAACAGTTACTGAAATGGCATTTCCTTAAAAATGTTATCGAATATCTAAAAAAGTTGTTATAATAATATCTCGGGTCCTACGTATACACTGTTTAGATATTGATAAAGACATTTGCTCATATATGTCCTTTCTATACAATAATCCACCAGCCAAATCAGCTCTGTCTAACATCTTCAGAGCTTGAATAAAGATAAAATCCACGGCTCTTCCTCCTATTCAAATGTCTTACTTGCTGGTTAGGACTATTATGTGAAACTCCTCTCTTGGGCAGAGGTATTGACCACACCTTGATATCCAAACACGCAATTTTTTAAGTTGGACAGCACAAGTCCCACTCCAGGAATCGATCGAAACAATAATGTTGGGTCAGATTTTTGGGAAGAAAATATTTCCTTATTGAATAAATTTGTTACACGCAAGAATCATCGATGCAAAGGCTAATGTTAGCCTTAATCAAGGAGTCACAGTTACTACTCCAACAGTGTCTGTCGGGGTAGCAGACATCAAAGGAATCCTCCGTAGCGCAGACCATGTTCTATGGCAGTTGTACATAGAAAGTTGCAAGTATCTCTAAACAGCTGTCCTGGCTTCCCTTTCCAAAAGTATGTGGAAAGATATAAGATCCAGGAGAATGTCATGGATCAGTTGAGGTGTGGTATTTAGCGCACCAATGATCCTCTGTAATGAAGTTTAGCTCTCGCTGCAACCTATTCAGCTGTACGTAATTATAGGACAAACCATTGTCACATAAGGTTGGTCTCTTGGAAGGCCAGGGGCTAAGTCTTACCACAAAGCTTACGACATGTCCGGAGAGAGCTTTATGAGTTAAACTGCTGTTCAGTTGAAGTAGTCCATCAGTAATAAATCGCTAGAAATTAAAAAAAGTGCTGGTACGTGGAATGTCGTCGAATGTGAACAATTCTGCTCAAAATCGGCATTCAAAACTCCAGATCAGACGATCTTCTTACAGCTATTAGACTGGTTGCATCTAATCTGACAGTTACAAAAAGACTTCAGCAGTTTGAGGAGTAGAAAAGGGCTATTTGCCCGCTAATCACGAGGCAACATAAGATCGCTAGAAGGCGGCCGACTGCCGTGGAAGGTTCATGATTGGAGAAGATGCCTTTCCTCTAACGAGTCCAGATGCACTCTACATAATTCTGTTGGTAGAGTTTTAGTGTGAAGAAGAAGTGGAGGAAAATATCTTGAAAAAAACTTGGCTCCATGTGTGCCATTTGGAAGTGGGGACGTTATGGTTTGGAGTGGCATATCTTTAAGCGGTCACACCCCACCTGGTGGTTTTCATCAATCAATCCTTGAATGCGGAAAGGTATAGAAGAGAAAGAAATTTTGTTTTTGTACATCGAGCATCTTGGGACTTGATCGACAATTGCGGCTTCGTTCTCGACATCCCGTGACGCTTAATGAACTTGTAAAAGCAGTGCCATAAGAATGGGAAAGATTTTCCGCAAGAATTTATCAATGCGCTAATAGAAAACGTGTCTAGAAGATGTTTACCTATATCACAAGCACGATCCCACAAAATATTAAAATTAAAGTTGCCACATTTAAAGTTGTTAATTATATTTTAAAAAATGTAGTTTGGACATATTAATTCTTTTTAATTAACACCAGTTTAGTTTATCCAAATGAGGATGGGTCAATCCCTCCAGCTTCCTTCTCTTTGTGAATGGAACAATCATAGTTTTGTATGAATTCACAGTAAGCTCTTCTCCCTTGCACCAGCCCTCAATAATGTTGAATACTTTCTGCAGGGTGATTGTTAGCCCCCGATTAACACGAGTAAGTCGTCAGCATATGCTTGTATTTCAGTCCCAAGTGCTTGCAGAGCACTATCAGGTCATCTACAAGGAGTGACCATAGCAGAAGGAATTTGAAAAGACGACTACAGAGTACCAAGACCCCAGAAAGTTTTCAAGAAAACTACAAATTTTCTTGAAAAATTCAACATACAATTCCCTTAAAACGCCTGCATTACAAATCTACTAGTCCAAATGCCTCGTTAACGCACCACAAACCAGAGGAAAAGAGATAGAGAAATGCCTGTACTTCCCACAGGCATGGTGGCGTTGGAATTTAAATTAATCTTCAGTAATACTAACGTCACCAGAACATGAAAGCAGACATTATATCCTCACTGTACATTACTTTATTCGGTCCCGAAATACTGCCGAACGCAGGTTATGACGTTAATGATTGTGTATTCGTAGTAGGTGATACAAACATACACACGTACAAAACGAAATATGTACGTGCAACATATATCGTCTGGTCTGTATCGTCAGTAATTATGAACTGAGAGCGGAATTTGCTGAAATAATATACAAGCATATTAAAATAGTCCCACCGACATTTTATCGCATACGCGCATTTATTTATCTAGTGGGTACATTAATATTTACCTTGTGTACGTCAAACGTACACGCAGCCATCCATATTCGCTAGGTGCCTGCACGAAAGTGTGCAGCGGAGGCGCCAAAGCTTTATTTTTTATTGTTTTCCCGTCTAATGGGAGCTAATTGAATTAATCGAATAGCGTTGCGATGTGAATACGCGCGCACGCAAGATATTCGCTTAAATATTCATAATTGAAGCGAAATAAATTTTCTGCAATCTACGGAACGTATTTGTAATAATTCCATAAATATATTTTAAGAGCAGTCCGACGGCGGGAATACCGTAGACCAGGGTTTCCCTAAGTGTGCGCCGCGACGCTTCGTGACGTTGTAGTGAGTAAACAAGGGCACCGCGAGGCACTCCTGGGAACGCGATCGTAGCGGTCTGGAATATTCTAAAATGAACGTTTACAAACGACTTGGAAACAAATGCAACTTTCTAGAACATCTAGACCAAATCGTTCCCGTAAGTTATAGAACTTCCCCCGAACTTTCACGAAAGTTCTTAGGTGAGGCGACCAGCATAAATACGGCACTACTTCGGCAAACCAATTCATTTCTTAAATAACAATCGAAGAGTAGACATCTGAAAAGAAAAGTAAACAGTTTTAAGTCGCACGCTTTGTTTCAGCGTGTTCCTTTGTATTTTCGTAGCAAAAACGAAAAATTGTTATTAAATAAGGAAATCGACGGTTCAAGTGGGAGTAACCATGGGAAGGGTACCAAAAAAAAAGCCGGAAATATCGTAAATACGTTAGTAACTATTTGAGCTTTGCCTTTACTTCGGTAAAAGCGAGCCGCAGTATATCTCTGTTTAAAAATTCTAGCGCTCTAGTGTATTCTGTAAGTAAGCGGAAGCGACATTTCGATACCAAACCACTCTAACATGGTTGAGAAATCTCGCGAATTTTTTGGAAGGAAGTCGCAAGACCTTCTATCTTATAAGAACATCATTGGAAGTGCTCAAAACTTATTTGAGTTGCTTGACAAGTACAATAACCGACAATTATTTGGATTGGAAGAAGCGCATTGGTATACGTACTGATGGGCTGGTCGGTCGAGATTATTCGCAACAAAGTCGATGAGGTTTCGACTTAATTTGGTATTATCACGTGTCACAGACGTAGTGAACTACATAAAAACAAGGCCACTGAAAGCCAAATTTTTTAAAAAAGGGACGTGGCAACTGAACACTCACCCACGATGGCTTTCACGTGACAACGTCTTCTTCCATTCATTCGAGCAACATAAAAAAAATCACACATTTCTACAAGAGGAGAGTCTAATTGAGCTTTCTTGCAACAGGAGCCTGAAAACAAAATCTGGCCGCTTCCCATTTAGTGGAGTTTTAGATATCAATCAAAGATGAATATCCAACTCCAACAACTGAATTCAAAAGCTTGGCCACCATCTATTTACATATGCGAAGCTGGATTTTCAGTTGTAGCTGTCATAAAAAGATAATCTACTAGCTGCAATGTTTTTGTCATACAATTTGGCCAATAAAAAACATAATTAAAAAAGCCATGTTTTGTTGTTATTGGTTACCACGATCAAATCTTACTTAATTCATATCAAGATGGAAACTTCAAATCCTATTCATCATTTCATATTATGAAATGCGTTGAGAAAGTGTTGAGACATTATCGTGTCACAAACAGTTTGAGCTGTTTTAATAAGTTCTTGTATTGTGTGTGGTGCATTTCTTAGGCGTGAAAAAATAAAATAGATCAGCAGAACAGAAATTTCACGAGAAGGCTTTCGTTAGATAATATTTTACGACTTTAGTAAAGGCTTGACACAACAATAATGCCTGCAACCGCTTCGTTCAACCTTTACCATCAGAAAAGACTGTTTATAACTCGTTGTCGTGGTCGTGCTTCTGTTGTGATGAATTTTGTGAAGGTCGAGCAAAATCGGTTATTGTTCCAAAAAACATGAATGCTGTGTACAATAAGACTGAAGAGGCATATCGACGACTGCAGTACATTAGTTTTTATATGATCCATAATTTAACCCAAACACAAAAAAGAGCTCGTACCAATTGGTGTAAAAAAATGCTCAATAAATTCTACAGAGGGTCGTATAGAACATCGTGGAAAATAAGCAACAATCAACTGTTCGGGCATTCCCAGATCAATCGGATACAACGAAACACGACTGATACAACTAAAATGTTTGCTTGTTCTTTTCGTTGTACTGGACATGTCGCAAGCATTGCTTCAACAGTTAATCCTAAGTGGTACGCATCAATTTGTTTGCCAGAAGTGTTAGATGAAATCAGGGAAAACAAAACAAGAATCAAGAATCTATTCAAGCCTTCAAAAACCATGTTTTGGATATACCATCTTCAGAGTCGAAAAAATGTTTCATGAATTGGTTCGCATACATGCGAAACTGTATAAATCTTAATGGCGAATATTTTGTAAAACAACGAGAGGATTTATACCAAAAATCACTTTTCTGCCATTGTTTTTGTGGAAACTTAGAAGGTATTACTCGTATGTACATAATATATGTGTTATGTTGTCTACATCGTAATCTATGATATTTAGTATTTTTCAGAACGTTGACCTACGAGAAGAATGAATCAAGCAAGGTATGTATAGCACCTATACAAGATTATGCACTCTCTTCACTAAACAAAACGCTTCTATTTACATAAGCACTCATATGTATATATGTTGCATTAAAGGCTTATTGATATTATTAATTATCTAATGAATTTCGTTGGCATGCATTTCCTGCAAGTGAAATCCACGATAACGCAACGAAAATATGTAGTGGAGAAACCTTCATTACGATGGAAAAGTTGTTCCTAAGATTACTTCTATGGACCTAAAAGAAAAAGCGAATTTGAAAGAAAATTTGGTTGGTGAAGATTAATTTGGCTGTAAAATAATGCTGTTAGTGAACATTTTGATCTTGTCGTGTAAACTGAACTGAAATAGCAGCAAATATCTTTAACGACAAAAATAATAAGGTTAAAAAAGGAAAGATCAATTAATTATTCAAATCATTTCTTGTCGATTGTGCTTATTTTAATTAAATTGGGGTCATAACTTCTTACAAAAGGAAACGAAAATAGTACGGATTGAGCACACCTTCGAAAGCAATGAACTCATATGCGAAGAAGCAAAAAGATGCTGACGATCGCGTCTTGTTAGAAACAATGTCCCCTATTCGGCAGGCCAGCGGCAGCGTAACGTAAACACCACGGGGCCGTACGCAACAGACGTCGGTATCTGATGCATGAACGTGCCTAATTATAAAATTATTTCATTCCGAATGCGTCCACAGGGCCGCGACTATCTGAATTATCAGAGTGCCGACGTTATTAATCGCACTATAAATACGACAGAGTCAGATATAAATAAAAGATGCAATTAATACTCGCATTTGTACCGCGGTGTAAATGGCTTATGCGAGATGTGTTGCGTGGCGTACTGCTGCCACGGACATCTCAAATCGCTATAGTGGATCAATTTAGGCTACGGATAGGTTATGTGAATGAATTTGTTTTAAAAACTGCATAGCTTAAAATAATAATGTAAGTAATGGAATTTTGGATAATCAAGGACAAGTGGATATTGTATACACTGACTTCTTTTACATAAGCTTGATTCTTTTGGCTTATATCCCAAATTGCGTTTATTAGTAGGATCATATTTAACACGCAGATTAAAAAAATGTCTTCTATAAAAGTTTTGAATTACTTAATTTGGTAACCACAAGTGGTGTTCCGCAAGGATCAAACTTTTGGTCCTGTCCTTTTTAACTGATCGTCAGTAATTTAGAATACACTTGCGTAGTTTAGTTTCCTTTTCATACATTTCAACAGTTTCCAGTTGAGCGAATTCAACGCCATTTTCTGAAGCTTCTGCCAGGAAAAGTCTATCATATATCTTATCGTGATCTATTTTATAGACATCAACCGGACTCACGAAGTCATCGATGCGACCTACACTGCCGTTCGGTGAGGTTCGGTCATACAATAAAAATCTATTATATGACACTGTATACAATTATTAATACATAAAATTAGAAAAATATTGAGCATACACTCTTTTCTGAGGGATTAAAGCCATAAATTATTATGTAAAGTAGAAATATTGCGACAACCACAATAAAGTCCCTTTTATTATCATTCCAAGAATTTCTCGGAAGTACCGATCTTTCGAAACGGGTCGTTTGGGGATTATTCACGAACAATGCATTTAGGAAATATACCGCAGTATCATTCTTGTTTATTTATCACAGGCGTAAAGATATAAATTTGCTTCATTTTATTGTTAAACGTGTGTTGGTGTGCATCTGTCGTTTTTGCGCGAAAGTTTTAAGAAAATTTACTTCAAAATAGTACGTGGCAAGCCTACCAGTGTAGAGAAACGTTCACGCATTATTACGCTGTTTGAAGAAGGATATTCGGGGCGACAAATTGCTGAAAAAATAATAATAAAGTTCAACAGTAAATGACATCATAAAGCGATATCGGACAACTGGAGCTATAGAAAATCGTGTTCGTCCTGGAGCATCAAGGAAAACAACAAAAGCTGAAGATTTGAGAATTGTATTATTAAGCAAACGCAATAGAAAATTAACGGTGCCACAAATAGCAGCCGAAGTCAATCGCGGCCGTGAAGAACAAGTTTCGGCGAGTACGGTAAAACGTCGACTTCAACAAGCGGACCTTCATGGACGCATTGCCATTCGAAAACCCTTATTACGTCGGGGCAACAGAGCAAAACGGCTACAGTGGGCCCGTTCTCATCTAGATTGGTCGTTAGATGATTGGAAACACGTGCTTTGGAGTGACGAGTCAAAGTTTGAGGTTTTTGGGCAAAATCGACGAGTTTATGTCCGAAGATCTAAAACCGAAAAGTGATCCCGAACTGCATTGTGCCTACAGTGAAGCAAGGACGTAGTTCTGTGTTAGTGTGGGGATGTTTCTCCTTTACTGGGACGGGAGATTTATGCAGAGTGCAGGGTGTAATGAGAAAGGAAAATTATTTTGCAATACTCCAGAATCATGCAGTGCCATCACGATCGCGTATAATAGGCCGTAACTTTACATTCATGCATGACAACGACCCAAAACGCACTGCGTTAGTGTGTAAGAACTATCTAAAGGAGCAAGAAGAACAGCACACCCTGCAAGTAATGGCATGGCCCCCACAAAGCCCAGATTTGAACCCTATAGAGTTGTTGTGGGATGAACTGGACAGGAGGATCCGAAAAATATGCCCAACTTCACAAGAACATTTACGGAATATTCTGCAACATGAATGGATTAATATTCCACAATCAACTTTAACAAAACTTATCGAAAGAATGCCTAGAATAGTTCGAGCGGTGATTAACAGCAAAGGAAGTTTTTTCGATGAAAAAAAAAATAATGTTCAGTATGTTATATTAGGCCAGAATAACTTTTTATTTATTTATTTTTGTCTTTTTTACCTGTACATACAATAAAATTGCATTTTGTTTTTAGTTTCGTTTGTTTCTGTAATCTTTTCATGTTTTTTACTAACCGACCGAACTTCTCTGAACGGCAGTGTATATACAAACCATGCAAATATAGATAGCCTCATTTGAGATTGTACCTTTAGAAGGAAACGATAGAACCGACGATTGTGTTGTTCTTTATTTTGTTTATTAGGCGATATTAAGTCTGATATAGTTTTAGCTCTCATATTTATATAACTAAAAGATTCATTAGGTTGAGACAATCGAACCAAGCACAAAAGAAGGCTCATGTCAACTGCTGTAAGGAAGTGCTTAAAAAAATCACTACACAATATCGTAATAGGTGGCGAAACTTGGATATATTCGTACGAGCCGGAAGCTAACCAACCATCAACTGCTTCGATGTTTCCAAATGGACCGAATCTGAGAAAAGTTGCCAGTCTACGAAGCACTTTCCAGAAAATGATTGCTTGTTTCTTTCGTTGTACTCGACTCTCGCGAGCATTGCTTTGGAGGATCGAAGAACGATTAATGCTGGGTGCTTTAAATCAACCCAACCCCTGAAAATACTACTATATTAAATTTATACCTAAGAACATTAATTAGTGGCTAAAATGTTTTGACATTCCAAATATGAATAGCAGAACATTAAAAACTCTATTTCCTTGGTTCATCCGATTAAATTTAACTAAACCAAGGAAATAAACTTTTCAGTATTTGCCAATAGATAATTCTATTAAATATTATTCCTAATTTTCACTTATCCTTAGTGAATTAGCTTTCAAAAGTCTTTATTTTTTTTATAAATTTAAATTAAGCAAGTTACTTTTTCGTCTACATTAAATCTTTGCATAATTAAGTTGGCGTTAAAAAAATATTGCACAAAGAGACGATTAATTTCTCTAAATAAACAAGCACTAAGGTGCACAGATATTTTTCGTGTCCATTATAGAAGCAGAAGCATTCAATTTTAAAGCTTTGTTTGTTTTTTTACAATTTAAGAATGGGCGATCTGCTATACGTTCTGTATATTGCCAAGATTCAAAAAAAAAACGAAATAGCTACACAAACGAAACATTAACTATTTCGAGCTGTTATCAATTGAAATTGTTATTCCTGCCACTCCTGCAATCAGTTTTACCTAGTTTATCCACCACTAAAAATACCTACAGAAAAAACAAACTTTACATTGGCTTCGCAACCTGTTCCTTTTTATTTTTAACGCGCTATTTTAGCACATTTATTATTCCTAGACCAATTATGATCCGAACTATATCAACAACGAAGCTCGTTCTTTATCCACCAACGCGTTCTCAATGAATTTCCACCACTATTAGCTCCCGATCATACGCCAGACTTCGTACACAAATGTTGTACACGATCTAAAAATACGCCCAAAGTTAATATTGAACCCACATAAATGTACTTACATGAATATATTAATACATAGAGTTATTAATAGAAGCATAACACTTGAAATGTATGTACTTACGTGATTTTTTTCTGTATCGCTTTGGCTATTTTAAAAACTACTGGATTGTTTGTTTTTACATGCGGTCTTCGCTGGATTTTAACGTTCGTACACTTAGATATGTCTTTTGGCAAATACCATAACGATGGCACGGCAGGAAATTTAATTTCAGCTCGTGATAGTGCTTTCGAAAGCTGACGCTTCCCTCATCAGAAAATACCTCAAGGTGAGAAGTTTCCGTGCGTCATCAAGATTCGGTTGTTCGTGGCCCAAAACGTTAATGATCATTTGGAACGCAGATTAATCATTATCCCTTCATTTTAGCTGTCGCTTTTTGCCTACATTTATCCTTCTTCGGTTTTTATTTTTAATCGTCAGGTTGATGGTTAAGCAAAGCTATCACACGTTTCATTTCTGGTCTCTGGACCAGATCAATTTTTTACACTTCAAGCAAAGACTTTCTAATAGGATGTTTATTTGGGAGCCTTCAAATCATCTCCAACCAACTGGGATCAATTCTAGGATTTCTACTTTCATTGTTACAGTTCTAAAATGATGCGTAGACCACCTCAGGAACTTTTGAGCCCTTCAAAAAATAAGTTCGGAGTGGAAAAAATATTTCGAGAGTTGGTTTCGAATACCCACGCAAACAAATGTAAATCTGGGAAATACTTTCAAAAACAATAGAAAGATTTGCATCAAAGCAAATTTTGCAGTGGAAGCACGCAGAACTTATTTCCTGCTCTTCCAAAACATCTGTCACAAAGATGAATGAAATTTCTCTAAAATAACTAGTAGCAAAAGTTGGAAAAAACTAAAACTCAATATTTAGAGAGTTTTTAATTTTCCCAAAAATAATGAAAGAAGAAAGCTCTAATGCAAATCTTTCTATTGTTTTTCAAAGTATTTCGCAGATTTACATTTGTTTGCGTGGGTATTCGAAACCAATTCTCGAAATATTTTTTCCACTCTGAACATAGTTTTTGCAGGGGTTAAAAAGTTCCTGAGGTCGCCTACGCATCTTTTGTTTATTTTTTCCTCCTTCAAATAATCTATTGCTTGACGTGCTCTGATAGAGCTGGCATTATCGTGACGAAGAATGATGAGAAGTTATCGATTGTTTTCGCTGATTTTATCGATGACTTCTGGCAAACAAATTGTTGTACACCGTTCGATCCTCCACAAAAAAAAAAGAAAAAAAAGTAATCATTTTCTTAGAAGTACTTCGTAAACTGGCAACTTTTGTCAGATTCGATTCATTTGGAAACACTCAAACGGTTGATTTTTGATTAGTTTCCGGCTCGTACAAACAAGTTTATAGCGACTTTAATGTTCCTCCGTCGAATTTTTTAAGCATTTTCTTACACCAACTGACACGACTCTTCTTGTACTTAGTTCGATTGTCTCAACCTAATGGTTCTTTTAGTTAGATAAACATGAAAGTTAAAACTATATCAGCTTTACTTTCCTAATAATTTCCTTTCGCGTTAACGTTAACATTTCCCTTTAGTTGTGAAACCGACCTAGTATTGCCCAATAAAGTAAATAAACAAGAACAAACAAAATGATCGGCGTTTCGTTTTGAAGGCACAATTTTTAAATAAGGCTATATCTATATTTACATAATTTGTGTATATGCATAGAGTTTATCAATTCGACTTGAAAGTGGTCAATTTTCGTAGTATTCGATTAGTCACGATCTATATTTACCTTGGTTACCTACCTGTTCTAGTAGTAGGTAGGTGTTAAAGTTTATTTTGGAAAATATGGAAATACTATATTATGGCTATGTATTTGATAAACAATTTCTCGGAATAGAACCGGGAATAAATTAATCGTGTAAATATATCCGCTGACGTAAGAGCACGTTAAAATAGGTTTCGAGAGCAAGATAGATATGTATTAGAAATATCTATCACTTCTTAATTGATCAAATTACATTATAATCCTAGATGTTCGACTAAAATAACATAAATAAATATTTTAGTTTTATACATCAAAAGCTGCAAGGAAAATAACTAATACAAGAATTTTATTGCCACTCCGGGTTCAGTGCCAACGTACACTATAAAAAAAAAATCACAACTCTCGATATAGCAACAACATTAAATCCGAAAATGTTCAAAATTACCATGTTATTTGAATTTTGATGTAGATAAATGAATACGGAAAGATAAAATGCGTCAAGAAAACTACTGTTATTTCATGTTGATGATGTTAATTACAGGATTATTAAGGAACTATTACTTCTAGAAGCCACAAAGAAGCTTATTTATTGGACGAATACATTAATTTCTTCGCGATAAGGCGAATATGCGTATCAAACACGTAAGATTTTACTGCTGCAACTAATTCTAACAACAAACTAACTAGGATTAACTATTGAACTAACATTAACGAAATTCGCAATTTTTTTTACCTTTGATTAGTTCAAAAACAGGCAAAAGATAGAAAACGTCCCAGTTTAATTCTTTATTGTTAATGATAAGTTAAATTTTCGATCACTAAAGCTATTTTCCTCAGGGCCAAAGTATGTTATAATATCATAGCGATGGATTAATTAATAATAATGAGCGTTCGTTAATTTTTTTCCGCCGCTGTTGTTAGATAACCCTAATAATTTTTACCTTAGTAATAAGGAATTAAACTGATACGTTTTCTACCTTTCGCCTGTCCTTCAAGTAATCAAGGATAAAAAAAAAATTCACTTGAATGTTACGAGTATCCTTCAATTCCTGCCACGTCTCATTACTGCTGCAATGCCGAATAATTCATTGTTCTTTTTTTATCATGTTAACGTTCACAGTAGATTGACTTTTATCATTACAATCGGAGGGAAATCATCATATAAAAAAGGTGTATTTTTGGATAAAATAAAATTATTAAATGCATTGCGAAGATTAATAGTAGACACTCTACTTATTTAAAGAAATGGAATATTCTTCCTACGGTAGCGATACATTTTTGAATTTTTAATTTACATATATTGCAATGCTTTACGAGGGGAAAGAATTGAGAAACTTTAGAAATTAATAGTTGTGAAATTCGGGAGTCTGTAAGTTGTTTTGTGTGGAAATTATATAACGTACCCAATGGAATTCAAGCCACTAAAGAGTCTAATTTTAACAGGCGAAATTGCACAGCAATGGAAAATAATTAAATAAAATTGTTTTCTTCGTTCAGAATTCAGAAGGAAATGAATACAATGGAAAAACCGATAAAGCTAAGTACTTTTTTGAATTCGATTAGGCGCGATTAGGGACGATTGGGGTCGAATAATATTAAATTAGAAAACTTGAAATTGATAAGAATGTAACTCCGCCGCGGGAATTCGACGGTTTACATGAAAAGCAACAAAAATCTGATAAATAGAGAGAACGGACCGTTGTCGTACTCAATTCTATTTGATTTATTGGGGTAAGTCCGTACATGTTTCATGGCAAGAGACCCTTCCGTCTATTTGTAGAGATTCCGTATTTTTTCGCATGTCTTAGTTTTAAGGCACGTAGTCGGTAAAAGTAGGTACTTGAAAATAATATTTTTCTCGAAAGTAGGGGTGGAACATGCATGTTAGTTGTAGAGGTTTCTCACATCATTCGTATCCTCGAAACGGGCGTTCCGAATTAATTAATTCAACTTGTGTGGTGTGGAGGTTGCCGATACTTTTGTGTTGTTCACCATACTCCAATTAGGGGCGAAATTTCAGTTATTCAACACATTTCAATTAAGCGAAGTAGAGGGAATATCTTTCACAGTCTTTGAAACCTCGTTTCAATAGACATAACTTTTTTACAAAATATAAAGAAAAACAGAAATCACTTGATCATTTTCAAAGAAGTAAAGAGATTGGCTAAAATTTGTGATCTTAACACCCAGACAAATTCATTAATAAGAGATAAAATTATAGTGGCAACTAGAGAGTCGAGTTACAGGAGAGATTGCTGCGCGAAATGAATTTAAAGTAAGAAAAGTAGGGCATATGAAATAAGCAGCACAACACTGCAATAAAATAATGAAATGAACAAATGTGAATTGCGCAAGATGCAATACACAACATGGCAACAAGCAAAATGTCCTGCTTTTTGGGACGAAATGTCACACGTTACAGTAAGTTAAATCATTTCTTTGTAGCATCTAAGATGAGAAAGAAGGCAAAGAATGATAAAATAGATGTGAAAAGAAGTATGAATTAAAAAAAAAGGATAAGAATTGAATTTGAGAACTCATTCTTTAATTAAACAATTCGATAAAATTAAAAGTAAACATTATCGAAAAACATGTTGGAGTCACAATTTTTTTTATTAATGGACACGGGAACTGATGTTAATGTTTCACCAGTTGTAAATAACGGAGAAATATACCTAATTTCTTAAGAAGTACACCGCGCATCATTATCGTTATTAATGAGAGATATTGGAACGTTTCTGGTACGGCTTAACAGAATTATATTTTTTTAACGATTTCTTCGTTTTAGATTGATACGTAACTTTCAATTTATTGTAATGCTCACAAACTATATATAACTCCCGCAATAATATGTACTGCGAATTATACTAATCTGTACCAGGGTTACTAGTTTTTTTTTTGGCAATTAATAGCCAATTACACGAATCAAAATAGCTGAATTTACCAAAAAATAATCCAATATTATTAGCCAATTATTCATCAAGTTCCATGAGGTGGATTTACAATAGAAAATGTTGTGCTTTTACAATTGTCAACAACTATAACAGATATAATACCAATGAACAGCATTTCCTTGTCCCATTCTGTGTTATACTTTTTCAAATCATCCAATTGTTTTTGGAGACATGATTTCTAACATTTCCACTTTAGGGAGTAGTACGCCCTAACAGTCTTCCAACGGATTAGAATAGGCATCACGGTAGCAACATCAAAATTGGCTAAGAGATTTCATTAATAAATAGGCTAAGGACCAGATTCTGTAATGTAAATACGAAGCATCTACTTAGTACGTTAGCCAATTCGAACTCGAAAGACGAAGACGTTTTTTGGTTGATTTGATACAATTTTGCTCTAACGAGTATTTGTCTCGATAAATATCAACATTATCTAAGTTTAGAGTCTTTCAATATTTTAATAGCCATCTAGAATGTTATCAATACACTTGACTAAGAGCTTATGCTGAAAATAATTGTCGTTCCATTTTACATTAAATACGTTCAATTATCGAAAATACCTATAGACCTATCATTCGTGTAGCTTCAACATTGAAAGCAGCCCTCATACGGTATAACTGGCTGAAGACACCAGCCTGTAGCCATTTCCAAAAATGTAGTAAGCCGCAGTACCTTTCTAGCAGCCCTAACGCCTATTTATCGCCCAACCTGGCAACCCTGATCTGTACACTTATTTTTAAAGTAATAAATTGGAATTACAAACTTATATACACGATACGCCAACTGATTCATTCGAATATTTGTTTTTCGAACGCTTAAACTTATTATTTTTGCTGTATATGGTTGTAAATAGGTCTTTCCTCTATCATATATTTGTTAAAACAGTGATTTATATATAGAGCTTTGGATTATAGTGACGATAGTGACTATTGCAATGGTGTCCTGCCAATTAGTGATGTGAGTGTGTTGATGCGCTTTAAAGTTTATATTGTAAATTCTACAGAATTTACACAGCACTTAAAAATTTAATAAATGAAGCACACTGAGAATTTAAGTTTACGATAAGTGCATTGCTAATCATGAAAACAAGGGTTGCTTTTTTAGGTATAAATCTTTAATATGTAAAAAAAATCAAATACAAGATAAATAAAAAGTTTCACATTGTTGTTCTTCCTTCTACTATATTATGTAGCCTTTTGCAATCTTAATAGGCAATTAATAATTTGAAGTACTACAAGAAGTGTTAATAAATTAGAAATGCTTTAAATGCTATATTTGTCAAGCATTTTCTAAATAATTTACAGAACTTCGAAGCATTTAACGGACGAAAAACAAATCCCCCAAAACAATCTTTTTCTTTAGAAGATATTTACCAAGTATATACAAATACCGTCTTTATATCAAGCGGAGATGGAATAAGAACATAAGAAAACATGTATTATTTACTCAAGCACGTCATCGAGGATTATTGGTGGAGGTGTCGAAACGCACCAAAAAAGTCCATTCTGTGACAGCCAAAGTGCTGCCTTCCGCAAACAACTCCGGAACCGACACCTCACGAAGATTCACACGGTCCATAGAAAGACCCAACGACAGGAATTTCGTGTGTATGTTTATTTATTTTGTTTTCCTTCTTCGCCCCTTTACGCTTCGCGTTATTAGCCTCCTTTTTGGATTCGTAAAATATTTCTTGTAAGCACCTCCCGCCGTATCCCCCGTTTTTTTCGTGAGGCGTAAAAACTCACAATTGGTCCTTTTCTGTGTGTGGTATTGTCAAATAGAGCGACGATAATTCCTTATTTATTTAAGAAATTTTCACGCGTTAAAACGTGTGAGAAATGTACCATTGCATAATAAAAAAATTACAGTGATATATATGTACATAAATGTTTAAATAATCGCGTACTAGTTCTAGCATAAAACAGGTGGATAAAATAAAATGGAAGTGATTCGTACTTTAATATTAATATTTATATCAAATTTAATTTTAGTGCGTAATGTGAATTGGAGCGTCACCTTATAACTTAAAGATGCACTGCAGTAGGATATTGAACGATGTCGGTCATAAAGATACGTATTGAAATCCTGCCTATTTAATACCAGATGTCGCTAAGTTACCGGAAATTTAGAGAAAGCGTGCTCATTAAGCCTGCAGAAACGAGTTACACTTCATGAAATTGGCAGGGACTAAACAGGCTCGTGTTTATTCGTCTCAAGAATTTCTACAGGGTTAGTAGTCATTCATTGAACTAAATATAAAAATTAAAAAAAAATAATTTATTGTATTATAGCAAAAAAAATGTATTTTTTGTTGACAAACCATTTGTATGAATTCTTTCATTTTCCTAAAAAAAATTAGTAAATATCTTAGCAACAAGTAATAATTTTGTTGATGATTAAAAAATTTTAATAGAAAGACAGAACACTAAATGAAATAAGATTTCAAAGAATTTACTAGGGTGCATCAATTTTCCAAATTGGTTCTAGAGCTAACCGGCACAGCGATCTTAACTTTGGCATATTTTTATATACAAAAATATTGGAATATTACGTGGATATAGAATATGGACTCTCCAAGATGAGATCAGAGAAAAGTCTTTAAAAGTCAATATAAACTAGTTAAACTTAAAATCTAATATGGATTGAGTTAACCACACCAACCTAATTTATGTCAATTTCTTCCTCAAACAATAGCTTGAAAGTTGCATCAATTCTCTTCATGCTCTCTTCTCTTAATTATTTGAAGAACTCTCCAGGAAAGAAATATTCACAAATAGTTTTCAGTGATTTCGTTCTTTGATGTGACGACTTCTTATTTTATTATTTTATATTATTTTATCGATTCTCCTTACCCCTACTACCTTTTTTAGGTACCCTCATTTCAGCACGCTGTAATCCATCCTAACTTGTATTCTATACTATACCACATACCATTATTTTAGTCTTCTTTTTATTTGGAAAGTTCATGCCCTCATTGATATTTTGAACATTTCCTATTTCGGTTTCTTGTGTCCTTTTTTACTATTTACAATCCCAAGATACTTGAATTCGTCTACATGTTCAAGTCAAACAACGTAAAAGTATCTTCGAAACAGCTGTCCCGGATTAACCAATTGAACTTGCGTGGTGCGTAGTGTGTCGAGACTTCTTTAAGTTGTTTACCATATTACCCCACGGTCCTTGGTATCATTATTGCTTGTTCCAGTATTTCTTCTTCAAGTCTGATGTTTATGTTCTTTTCCTTATGGAAGATAGCCAATACCTTTGTTTTCTTCTTATTGACTGTTAAGTTGTATTCTTTGAGTATATCTACTACCTACACATTAATATTCTTTTCAAGTTCTTTTTGCCTTTTAACCGGCAGCACCACATCATTCGCCAATATACAGGCCTGTACTTTAACTTGTTGTAGATTATGATGTCGTATTGTTTTCTGTTGTTATTTGGTTTCAGCTTTGCTTTGTAACTTCGTCAATGAGACTTAAAACCAGTACCGGACTTAATATTCCTTTTTTCCGTTTACAAAATGTTCCCAATATTTATTAAATGCTATTTAAAATGCTTTCTGGATGTCTGTAAGTCCCAAATAGATCGTTTCTTCCTTCCCTAGAACTTTCTCTATGACTTGTTGTATTGCGAATGTATGATCTTCACGCTGTGGATTGGTCTAAAGGCGATTTATTCGTTTCCTGGTTGTGTATCTATTATACTTCTTATTTTATTTTCTATAATGCATTCTTAGACCTTCAGTGCAGTCCGGTATGGTGATATTACTCTATAGTTGCTACAATCTTTTGGGTCTTTTTCTTCGTATATTGGATGAATAATTGATGTGTTCCATTTCAATATAGTTTGCCAAGAGTTAGTTTTTTTCCAGTAGATCCTACGTATTCCAAAGGTTCTAGATTTATTTCATCTACTCCGGCAGCTTTTCCTATTTTCAATTTTCCGAATGCTTCCGGTAGTTCTGTTTCTGTTCTCCTGGTTCCTGTGTTTAGTCAGGAACTCATATTTCCTGCTTTGCTTATTTTTATTTTTTTATTATTTTTTATATTATTATTATTTGCTTTTTCTCATATGTTTAAATGCATTGTAAAGAAGTTTTTGATTTTCTCCACTGTTTTCTTCAACCTTTAACCCAAAATCTTTCCAAGAGTTTTGCTTAGCTTTCTTTACCAGGTTTTTGGCTTTAATTCACTGTTCTTTATATGTCTCATGGTGTTATTGATTTTTATTCTGTATATATATTCCTCATAGTTTTTTCCTTCGTTTTACCTCATTATTTATGTTTTCGCTCCAACAGTTCGTCTTTTTCCTGTTGTTTTCTTCTCTTATTACACGGCAAATTTCTGCTGCTACGTTAGTTATCACTTGTTTAAACTTTTCCCATATATGATTTATATTCTTTTCCTCTATTTGTCAGTTCCGATTTTTCTTTCAATTCATTATTTCTGAAGCTTCTAATTTTATTCTTAAGTTTAGTACTTACAGGGGTTTGACTCGTTTCTTCGTTTTTTGTTTGTTTAAATTTATCTTCAACGAAATAGAGGTCAACACCGATTTCGTACCTCTTTTGACACTTTAAAGAAAATGAAATGAAAACGACCAATTTACGTATTCATCTTTCCGCTGATAACTTTGTACATTTCCTTCCGATATTAATTTCCTGATTTGCTGGGAAGTCTATGTCAATAATACTCTAGTAACGCTATCAGTTTATGACGAATTAGAAATTTTCCAGAAACTCCGTTCCTCGTAATTAACTTCATACTGATGTTGGGCAAAAGAATTTATTTAAAGTTTAAAGATTGACGTATTCAAACAGATAATTTTGGGAAAATACAAATAATAATAGTTTTTACAGCAATTACCAAAGAATATACTTAATACATTCATACAAACATCCGAACTAGTTTTATGTATGTATATTCTTTGTCAGCTTTCCAATACATTAATCATGGCATTAGCTTTCTGCTAATTTCCTTAAAGGGAAAGAACTCGTTTACGAACAACGTTTACGAACGATTTCTTGAAAAATCTACGATAATGTCCGGAAATCTAAGTATTGCAACATCAAAAATCTAATACGAAATGCTAATAGATATGTGCGTGATGAATTCAAATATAAATGCATTCGAGTAATCTTCTAATTAGTTAAATTATGCAATTACATCAAATTGTTGTCGTTAATTAATACATAATTTAATAAAGAATTAAGCGATGGCATAGGAACAAATTGAAGTGTTGAGAAACAAATGCAGCCTAATTGAAGGAACAGTTGAATGAATTACATGCGTGTATGGCAGTAATAACTTTTTAATTGGAATTTAAACATAAAATGCTGACTAATTATTTAATAACAAGCACCTAAGATGTTGCATGGAGACGCCACTTTATCGAAAAGAAATTTCTGATTGGTCTTTCGACGTTATTCATCCGTAACTGACCATCTTCTAATTTCTTGAATCTGGCTTGTTTGCCAATTGCTTTCTGCATACTTCATTTGTGATTCTATCTCATTTCAACAGGATTTATCCTATTCTTCAAGCATTCTCTTTCACTCTTTGTACAATGCCCAACAATCTCAACTGATTGTCTTTCTAATCAATTTTGTTTTTCTTTGTTTTCCCTTTGGTTTTGACGGCATCTTCGATGTATGCCGGGACTGTTACGGAACCTATCAGCAGACTCCATAATTGCTCTTCGTCGTTTAATTCAACGGCATACACTTCGTTTTTCATAAACCCAAAAAAATGGAAGATCGAGGACTACAAGCTTGTAGTAGCCATGGTGTAGGTTTCCCACGATCAATCCGCCTACCTCCAAATCATCTTTGCAAAAATTCTTTTGTTTATCAAGGAAAGTGAGCTAGCGCGCCGCAATACATTTTTTTATTATCTCATGGTTCTCTATAGTGTGGTACTACACACTGTAGTTTTTTCAATGTCACCCGCTATTTCTATTCATTTATTAAAATTTAAATTCATGATTTCGATTTTACAATGTTAGTGAGCGCCTTTCTTATAGCCCTTCTCGCAGAATTTAACCTTTCTTTTAATGGTTGAAACCATTTTACACTTGGTGTTCAAACATCGTCATTACCAACACTTTTCAGACTTTTCAGAATCTTTAACTAACTCTAGAATAAAACACTATTGACAGAATATAAACAAACGCGTAACCTAAATTAAAATAAATAACACAATGACGAATTTACTACAACAGTTTTGGGCAATTGTTTGGGAAAACTATTGCAAGAATGTCGTAAGAAGCGTACGTCAAGAGATAATCATAATCATATTGTATTAATATTAATACAACTTTTAATGTAACATTTGTACACATTTCAACGTTTTAGTTTCCGCAATCCATAGCACCCGCGGCGGTAAGAATTCCAGGGCAACAGTGTATAAATTGCGCGCATATTAGGGGAGCTTTGCCAATAACTCCTTTCCTCTGACAAGTACACAGTTTAAATTATACACCGCATACTCTGAATGAAATCGTAACGAACCCATTCTGTTTGAAGTCGGGTCCAAAAGGCGAGTGTGACCAAAGTGATTCTCTTTTTCGTCTTATTCTCCAAGTTTAATGCATTCTAGAAGAAGGAACCGTAATAGAACTTGTCGTTAACATGAAGTGCGTTCGTGTTTTATTATTTGTGAGTTTGATAACAGGTACGATTTTATTTTAATTAAAAATATTATAATTATTGTTGATTATTAATTGTTAAAATGATTTAGATTGCTAATTTACTCGCCTATCTAAAACCAAAAGTAAATGAGATACAAGCCTCTATTCAGACGGATAAGAACCACACAAGCAAACTTTTCCTTTATTTTAAATAGAATGTTCTTTCAATTTCGCCAAATTTAATTGCAAAAAGTATCGAAAAAAGGGTATTGTATATAAGGGACGTAATTGTATTTTTTTTTTGTTTTGAGTTACGCAGATTTCGGCACATATCGGCATTCTAAAAGAAGAATTTCAAAATGATATGTGTCATATTTTAAATTGTAAAGCTAATAAATTTGACAGAGAAATCTTAAGAAACTTTTTTTTCTTCTTATTTATGTCACTATATTTCTTATGTAAATTAATTCCAAAATATGCGGAGATATAGAGGTACAAAAATCTTTAACATTACACGTTATCCGTCTATAAAGATTTGCGACTCATTTACCTTGTAAGCAATTACTTGCAAAAATGTACGCAAAAAAATGTTTCCATACTTAAAATCTTTCTAATACCTTAGAAAATGTCCCGATAAAGCCAAGTAAAAAATATTTTCTAAGCTGTCGCAGTAACTTGATATCTTTTTGAACTGGTGACAAAAGTCTATATATAAAATTTTGCGAAAATGTCGAAGTAATAAATAATTTTACAAAAAAAAAAAATCTGAATCTGGGGAAACACGAAAAGGTATATGTGAATGTCAAGGACTACATATTTTGATTTTCATTTATATTTATTTGTCGAAAATTTTCAAAAAAAAAATCGCAAATTCTAATTGTACAAAGGTTGATGTATTGATTGTTCCCCGTAAGTAATTGATTAAAGCCTGCTTGCATTCACTGCTGATCTCAGTTGTTCAAATCTGATAACTGCTGCATAATTAGATGTCGACCCCTTAACCATCATTGACCCCCTTTTCCAGTTTTTAATAGCTGTCTAATGTTGGTGTCCTTTTAGTTATTCTAAAGGGCTTGTATCTGTTAATTTCGGACAATACTGGTTTCTTTCAAAACTATTCAAGCATCTTCAAGCTGTTCTAACTGAAATTTTGGCATCGCCTTTTGCAGTAATTTCTGTAGACACCTGCGAAGAAGTTTACTTTCTATCCCGAAGACAAAGCCATTCTAATATTTGTAGCTAACTGAACATCACGACTTGAACACTAACTTTTGAGCAATTTTAATTCACGAGATTACTGCAGAACCCGAACTCACAATTAACTGACACTTCTTTGCCCTAATAATTGTAAGTATTTATAGAGATACACATATTCTTTACTAGTGCTCTCGATTTAGCAGCTGAACCACGTTTGTATAACCGACTTTCAATCTTAGAATTGTTTCTATCTAGATTACTTGCTGAATATCTGCTCTTTGTCGATGATGTGGCGTGTCTACACAAGCATAGTAAGTCCGTTAAATGCTCAGAACACTTACGGGGCTATTAGGAGACAATGTTACTGTACGTTCTTGGATTTCGCTTAGAGGAAATAATATTACCAATTTTAGCTAGCTATAGAATTTATTTTTAATGATGTCCCAATGTTAATAAACAGAAGGAAATATACAGAGTCATTCACAAAGGTATCTCTGGAAATAATCAAAGTACCTGTTTGGAATTTTGGTAGGCGATATTATTAAGAGCGATGTGTTTTCCAAAAATATTTTCCACTTTGTAGCTCTGTTGATTAAATCGGAAACGGATATCAACTTTATTATTTCAAACCGTATACCCTGTATATTATGAATCATTTGGGCAGATCTTTCGAAAAAAAGTTCAATCATATATAATATTACAGAAATACGACGTACCACCATTTAGATATTTAATTTTCCCTGAAAAACACAGAGTTTTACTTAAGGCTAATATCTTCTGTTCGGTAACACCGATGTTAGCCGGTCGATATCGTTGAATACCCCTGTTCTAGAACATAGAATTTTATCTAAACTATAATTTACAAAAATGGTTCTGCAATCAAAAGATATTTATGACACCAGAGACATAAGCGTCGAGGATGTTCCATTACACCAATTCGTAAGCGAAGAACCTCTTCAATCAACGAGAGATCTTCTGAAACATCGTTCCTCTTAAAAATCTATTTAACCATTCCTAAACTTTTTATATCATTTTTGCGCAGTCCGATTTAGGATAACATCTTCACCTTTAATTTAACGGAATATATGATGGGCATCAATAGCACTTCTGCCTAATTTCCAGTATTGACTCAGCAAAATTAAGGCTTGAGAATGTCGACGAAAATGGTACGCCGAAACGTAGCAAAATAAAATAAATCCAAGGAAAAGAAGTTTTTTCTTTTCTTCACCAAAGACCTGAAAACCCAAATTAGACACTGGAAAATTTATTTGTACTGGAAATTGTAAATTGAATTGAATACGTACAATAATGCTGTTTAACATAGCATTAATAATTATGATTATTTTACCTTTACGTTTGAGTTTTAAAAATCCGAAGTTTGAGGAGTCAGGAGAGAGGTCCTCTTTAATCAAAATATACTAATTACTCTGAAGTTTCTTAAGAAGCACTTGAATAAACTACAGCAAAATTACGTTAAAAACAGTATTTTTTAATGCATTCACTTTGAGATAATTTCGTTTTTTATCATTATTTTTAGAGTTGGGTATCTAAAAAAAGGATTGTGATTGGGATCTAGAACCGACATTTTGACATCTATTTACATTAATGAGATTTTTGCATATGAAGATTATCGTTTAGAAGAAACTGTGACGATAAACAAATTAACAATAATCAATAAGCGTCGTATTATTTCGAAAATACTTATAGAATAATAAAAAGATTGCCACCATGTTCGCTTTAATACGGATATATTTATTTAATCTACTATAACCATCGTACATAATACTTTTACTACTGGATGTCAACACTTCAAAATGTAGCGGTTATTATGTACTCATGAACCTAACAGTAGGGACCATTACGTTTAATTTACAGCGAACCTTATTTGAATTCATTACATTATGTACAACACATTTTTCTTTTGTAATTGAACGCTACGGCTTCAACAATGCGCAAATTTCCATAGGTCGTTCTCGTGATCTCGTGCATTTATCAAAAGTATTTTTGAATGAAATGTAAATATGCTATTTGTTGTTGGAAACGTTGATATTGAAGCAGTTTAAGAGGACGTGATGTTTCGATAAAATAATTTAAATCCGGCTGGAAACTTCTCTTGTATATCAGGCTTGGTAAACGAACAACTTTTTGTTTCAATTTTCTTATTATCCAATCGCTTTCGCGAGTGTGCTTAAATCAGCTACGCCCTCCTTTATTCATTTTTATTTTGGAATTCTTTTTCGCATTACTTCAACGGATAAAAGCCATTTTTAGGGACCGAATTTCTAATTTGCCGAAATTTCCTTCAAATAGGTTTTCAAAATCGTTTCAGGAATTTGCAAAAAGGGGCCACAAACAGATTTTTGGACCTGGTTTCGGAAAATCTTCAAAACTATGGTAACTCTTGGAAAATAGGTACATTTCAAAAGGATTTGCGGAAGGAGCATTGAAATCGCAATCAAAATTTTCACATATAAGCTTCCGCAGGCTGTTGTTATACATCTTCAACAATATTGGCTAATAACCCAATTCCATCTTCCCACTTTCCCGTATTTCAATCATGCATCCTTATAGCATATCCAATAAAAAGAATTCATTCAATATTTAATTGAATTGAAGGAACATCTGGAATCAAGAAACGGCTAAATAAATAAAAATTAATTGTTTTGACAAATCAGGCAATAATTGTCAAAAAAAAGTTCTTCTCTGTTCCTTTATAATATTTATACCTCTCCTCTATCCAAATCTATTTTAAAATATGTATGTAACAACGAAAATTAGAGTCGAAAGAACATGGCAACGGTCCCAACTGCACGTAGCTAATTTTAGTTGTCTTCGTAGTTAAATAATTTTACTTTCTACCAGAGAAACGCCCCAGAGTTCACGATTTCTTATCATAAAACGAATAATAAGGTACACCAAGTAATGTTAAATTCTGTGGTGAAACTATGAATTACGTTGGGAAGATTTGGCAAATGTTCGTAAGACATTTCGGTCCGTATAATCTGTTGCGTTTAGCTTCAAAAATATGAAAGTCACAGACAGGCGCCCGGTTGCATAACGTGAAAAATGATTTGGCGGAACGTATGTGCGTTTGTTTTTTGGTTTGGCAAAAGGCCTAATGTGTTACTGATTACCCGTACGATCTTCTTTTAATATCATATTCCAAGTTACAGTATCATTGTTGTTATATTAGTTTATTTAAACAAATTTAAATGTAATGGACATTTATATTACAATAGCGAAGCCTTTGAATGAATTCTATTTTTTATGATAATAGGGAATAGGTGTAATTTTTTCAAGTTACGTAATATGAAAAGCCCTTTACACAATGATATTTAAATCACCTCCAAACACCGGTGACGCAAGAATATTTATTTGCACATTTCTCAAGGGAAACTTTATGAAGCACTGTTTTATTGATACTTCGGACATGTTCAACAAACAGCAATTTGTACCAATGATGTAGATTCTTTTAATGTATGGCAGAATTGTATGTTTGTATTTTTGTAATACAAGGTTTAGCTAGCAAAACAGAGCGGCAGGCCACAGCTGAAACTCGCCTTGTAATTGTACACATGTTATATACTCAATTATTTGTTTATTTATTTATTGGATTATGTCCTTTTATCTATTTTTTTTTATCTACCTGATTAATAATAAGAGATTATTGTTTATTTATTATCACCAATTAATAATTATTTTGAGCGCAATAATTTCACACGTGGGTAGCCTATTATTAGCGAGTTCATGACAAACGTAAATGCTTCATAGGAGGGGGCTTAGTCTAAATTGTCAAGAAGAAAATATTAACCAAGTCGGAGAATTAGCTTTTGTACAAGAACACAAGAAATAGTGTCACAGTCATGACATTGAGTTCCATTTTCCTCCGCAAATTGTGACTTTATAACATTACATCGCCTTCTCCTCCCAATTAATTGAAACCTTTGCACGTTTGCCAATCATAAATCAATACTTTAACATGGACATATTGTGTTGAGATGATCAAGTGCTTCTTGTTACCTTTTAAAAAGATTCGGAAATTCTTTTTGTTGCTTATTATTTGTTATAAAGAGTATAATCATAGAATACGAAGAATTAATTTATAACATTAGATAATTATTAACGTTCTGTATATTATTTATTTGTTATATTACAACGTTTTAAATCTAAACAAGTTCTAATTTCACGAATATCCACGTATTATAATGAATATATGCAGGCTGACGCGAAAGCCAGTCTATAAATTTGCTAACACTTCATATTTTCATAGATGAGGTGTAGTCAGTCTAATATGCTAACATCTTTGTGCAAATACGAGGTGATATCAAAAAGTAAAAAGTTACTACGCGCGAAAACGGAGGCAGTTACCCAAACACTGCTACGTGCGGTGGCGTACACCTTTCGTAAGTTAATACTCCAAGTGACGACACTGTAAATGTAAACGCTCCTTATTGATGAACAATTTTTTGTATTGGCGATTTTTCAATGGCTGATTTGAATGAACTGTTCGATTTTAAACTCGGTAAAACCTTGTTTCCATGTGTGCATGTGGTCCAGAAAATCGGGTCTGAAGTTCGCCATAACGCTGTGGGAATGTAAAGACTCGTTGTTGGTCGAGGTGGCTCAACCTCTCTCGCCGGTCAATACTTGGTTATCAAAGGTTTGCGGACTGACAGATGACAAACACCTGTTCCCCCAACGTGTTGTAGATTGTGTGGTTTATTCTGGCAGCGGCATATGCTACTTCCTCGACATTGTCCGATTCACAAACTTTATTCATTTTTATTGAAAATTATTTCCAAAAAAAAATTGAGATTGAAGAAGAGTGAAAAAATGAAACCGAAGAAGAACAGAGAAAGGACTTTTGACTTTTTTGTTAACACATCTATGTTTTATGTTAGAAGAATAGCTGGTGCTACTACATGTTACCATTGATATTTTTTTGTTGTTGTTTTATCAGAGTGCGTGCATTAAAACAACGAAGAGTACTTCAACCATTGTGTTTTGTTAAAAAAAAAAATAAAAGAAAGCAGAAATTTTGTTGAACCAACAACCGTCCTTCTCTCAATGTGGTGTATTGACGAGGAAGTGGTCCACTGGAAGTCAACCAAGCCACTGATCGGAATTCAATCAACCACAAGTCGACAAGTATAAACCTCGTGCAACTCGAGGATCGCCAAACCATATGCCGTGGGAAGAAGGCTTAAGATTGCTGCAGAAATACACAAGATATTATTCGGGAACTACGCTATAATTTTATGACTGGTTTTATTCCTCAGTTGAAGACCAGTCGACCAGAAGAGGTCGTTACACTAATGAATAATCGTAGAGAGACCATCCAAAGCATCTATAACGTTGTGGGATTTCATCTCCACCATTAGAATGCAATGCCATATATCACTTTAATTGACAAAAAGCAACATGACAGTTGTTCTTCATTTAGTTCTTTATGATTTCTTTCCTCTTTCCAAAAATTAAAAATTCGCACCAATTCCTAATTTTCTGTTTTGCCTCGTACCGATCCCATGTTTTACAACTGAAGACGATGTTCATTCGTTATGTGCAATTTATTATCAAAAAAATTGTCTTTTCATGTAATCGAATAATTAAGTATATGAAATAAATGTAAGCATATCTGTGAACTTATTTGTAAGAATTTATCGTACGTCATTAAGTTGATAAATCCGCGGTAGACTTTGGCGGAACGCGTGAGACCTTATTTTGACGCAGTCGGTATTATTTACTTCTAATGCCAAGTAATTTATCACGTTTAAATCATTACGCGTCAAGCGTGGATACCGCAGCGATGCTTATCACAATCTAGAAATCCATAATGTCAATAAAAATGGGATATGGATTTACGGCAATTTAATTCCACTTACTTATTATAAGTAATTAATTATATTTTACAATTAGTTATTAACCAGTATTACGCGTAATAAGCGTGCACTGTTCCGTTCAAGTGTAGGAATTAAATACTGACATATACTGGGTGTTGCATGACGTATTGTACAAACCTAGGGAGTATCCTTTCAGGCAAGAAATGTATATAATGAACAAATGTTGAATTTGCTGTGGGTACAGAGCTACAGATGTTCAATGATTAAGCTACAATCTCTAATATTTAGCAGTATTTTATTGCAAAAAGAATCAAGGTAACAACGAAAAAAGAAACAAAAGTAGGAGAACTTATGTGGCGGACATAATACTGCCGGATTATTCTTTATTTGCCGGCATACGTCAATAATATGCTGCCGCCCTAGCATTAACTAAGCTTTTAGTCCACGTCCTATCCAATCATTAGGATAAGTTTCATTAATATAATGTCTAGCTTGCTACCTAAAATGTGCAAGAGCCCCTTCGTGTTGAAGTATGATTTGCGGAAAGGAACATCCTCTAACAGAACTGCCAATTCATTTCGTTCACTTCTCCTGGAAGACTCATAAAAAAAGAAAGATCCAATTAACTGATTGTGAATCATTCCACAAAGAAAATTGTTGTTAAAAATTAAATTCGTTAAAGATATGAGGTCATCAAACCAGCGATGGGAATTATGCGCATTGTTACTAATTGGGGATTTGTTGGAAACCACCGACAAAAACTTGACCGTAAATGCAAGTACTGAGGTTGCGGATGCTGAAGTACTTGTGTGTGATAAGGATACAGCAAATTTCTATGAAATGTTCGCCATACTTTGGGGGGACACTCGTACGTGTTGAAAATCTTCTGGTATTTAATGCCACATTCAAGTTTTGCTGAAGCGGGTTAGATATTTGTTCATTATCGATTTTTTTTGCTTGAAAGGACCTCACGAATATCCTCCTTCAGTTTGTTCAGTATATCATGCAACACCCTGATTAACCAAATCAATTTGCAAATTGACAGACTGACGATTGTCCTGATTACGTTGCCAGACAGCATGCTCCTTGATGATGAACCTGGCATTACAAGAGACGGTTCGGCGCTTTTTCGTATAAAAACAAGAAGGAACTACCAGAACCTTATCGTCATAATTCTTAAGTTAAAATATAAACAAACATGCGTGGTATCGTTGGATTCATTATTTTTCCAAAAACATAAAAATGTACAGGCTATTCCACTTAAGATAAAAAAAAGTTAGTATCGCTTCCGATGACATCAAAATTACAATTAAATTTACCGATAACAACAAAGATAGAAATTGGCTTGTTTTTCTTAAAACGCTCGCTTCTGTCGTCCAAAACATGTTTAAAAGTTAGTATGAATGGAGGTTACCACTCCTCATCTAGAAATTGGACAATATTGTGGTATAACTTGCTAAGTGAGATACTTTTTAAATTTCTTCTGCAGCCAGTCTAAACGTTATACATTAAAAGACTGGCTAACCTTTATTTCATTTAAACATTGAGTTAAAATATATTTTTGAGACAATAAAACTAAATTAAGAAAATTATTTGATTGAAATAACAAACGCAAAATCTAGGAATTGAAATTGATTTGATCTTCCAACAAGATACCCATCGAAAGCATGTGGATTGGTATGTTAAGGCATGGATCTTGCATATTATCGTAGATATAACTCTCAGAACCCGATTTAAACTCTATTGAGCGCCTTTGGACAGAAATTAAACTTCGTCTTAAGGAATAACCAATTAAAAAAAAAAAGAAGACTTGAAAAACGTTTTATTGAGGAATGACAGAAGAAAACGCCTGGGTTTACAGAAAATCTAGTGAAATCTATGACAAAGCTTCTACAGGAAGTCATCAAAGTTAACGCTTACAATACATTAGTTTTCAGGATTTTCTTACCTTTAGAGTCTTATGGACAAATAATTCTTTATCCTTATCCGAATTTAATACTCTTATGTTGCTAGTATTGTTCTTATGGCTTCCTTAATACGCAGAATCTAATCCATGTTTTGTGTAAGATAGAATAAATTAAACTTAAATTTCGGAAAGTCACAAGTGGATGAACACTTGCGTCTAGTTGTAGGATTAACGATAATGTTTTTACAGATATTGAGATAAGGGAGGAATGTATTTTTCCGCAATACTAGGAAACTTTTGGAATATTTTAAAGATTAAGTGATACCAATTTGGGTAATCAAATTAGTGTTCACCGACGTACTTGCTTGAAGATTACAATTAATTTTAGAATATTCCGCCGTATTCAAACGTTGATTTTAATTAAAGTAAAAAATTTGTTGTCTCAACTAAATGGATCATTCAGTGTAGAAGATATTCTTAGCCCAAGATCTACCGGATTTTAAAACCGATTAAAATTAATTGTACTCGTTGTTGTATTTTCCCAAAATCTTTCCATTTTCAAAAATACAACAGCGAAACCTCTGCAATACAAAAGTAATTTTGATTGCAGATGTCCAAAATAAAAACCATTCTTAGTTGTACGAATTTCCAAAGAAAACGCTCACACTATCATATAACAGTAAGCAAAGCTCGTGACTGCTGAAACTAACATTTTCAATTCTATTTAAGAGCTCGTCTAAGTAAAATATGTGATTCAAATTGATGGCATCAATGCATTAATACCTAAAAATACAACCAGTTTAATTGTATATTCTTTGATATACAATTTGCTTTGCCTATCCATCACGAAGAAAAGTCTCACTGTGAAAATAGCAGCCTCTAAATTATTCTAGAAACCCAATTTCAAATTAACGCATTATCTTCTGCCAAATCGAATCGAAACATAAAACAGGTCAGGAATCAATCTTGCCTTTGTAATAACAAATAAAACGAAACGCATGTTTCCGCCTATCTCTCACCGTCTCCATTTGTTCCTTCCAATAAGCTTTTATCTTACACTATCCGTTTTTTTCTAACAGCAAGGATGACGCTATAATAAACAGAAATCAATCCCCCTTACGTGTGAGAATTTTAAATGAGGTAATTGAATATTACGATTTGCATTTGCTTATCAGCGCAATTGATGTGCTGCGGTACCTCAAAACTATAGGAATTCGATCAGTTCCCATATAAAGTGTGGTTCGATTAGTTGCGCCTCTTCATTCAAGGCACTTATTGCAAAAAAAAATTGTGGCAATTTTGTGAAAAGAGTGTTGCTTACAAAAATTTACGATTAAATCCGAAAAATGCGTTTTTTGGTGGCTATTTTCATTCTTACATTTACCGGTAATATTGTCTCTTTTCGTTCAGTAAAAGTCAATTATTCAAGTGAAGATTTCTAATTGTTTCTTTTTATTTTCAGTTTCAATAGAAGCAGCAGAGTGGAATTATCACAATGTTTGTAAGTATTTCATAAAGATAATAAAGAAATTGTGCAGCCAAAAAAAATCATGTTTTCAACGACAAAAATATAATCCACACTTCCTGACTTTCAGAGAAGAATCAATATGTATTAACGAACAAAATTGCTTGAGAACTTGCACTCTCAAATTATCAAAAGCCGATCATACAGATTTTGAGGGAATTCCATGTTGCTTTAGAAGTATTTTTCAAAATTCCACATTCTGTTCTTCTGCTCTTAAGACGAAGGTGTTTTAAAAGGTATTTGTGCAAATCTCGATAGGCCCTGACATTAGATTAGATAGAACATCCTCTAGTATGTACTTATTTACAGACAACAACACATCTCACCTTAAGTACTTTGAAGTTAATATTAATCTCAGATTGTATTTTACATTAACAATAAGATAGTAATCGTCACATACAGTTATGAGCAAAAACATTCGTCCGCTTGCGTCTCGCAGAAATCTCGGTATAGAATCAATTTATTTTATATATAAAACATTTTCAACAAAATAGATTATTTTCTGCGTATAGAAGAATATAATAAATAAATAATATTAAGGTAACAGCACTAGCAACATAAACAGCATTAAAATAAATTGTATTTTCTTAAAACTATTTTTTCGTGGCATGATCACTGCTGATTTTCTAGCTTTTCGGCGTTATCTTCTGCCATTATTTAATAGAACATTCTTTAAAATCCTTTTTCTTTTCTTTTCACACACACCGCTGCCCATATACAAAGAAGAAGAAATTTAAATAACGTAAAAATGACGAAGGAGCTATTATGGTGACTGGGGTGGGCAATTACCACATAACTGTTAGTGTAATGGATCGATTAATGTGTCTCAAAATGCTCAAAATCTGGGAATTGAAATTTATTTGATCTTCCAACAAGATACCCATCGGAAGCATATGAATTGGCTCGTTAAGGCAGGGATCTTGCATATTGCCGTAGATGTAACTTCCAGATCCCGATTTAAACTCTATTGAGCGCCTTTGGGCAGAAATCAAAAAAAAAGAAATCGTCGTCTTAGGGAGTATCCAATTAAAAAAAAAGAATACTTGAAAAACGTTTTATTAAGGAATGGCAAAAGATAACGCCGGAGTTTACAGAAAAACTAAACTGAAATCTGTAACAAGCTTCTACAGGAAGTCATCAGAGTTAATGCTTACGCCACAAAATATTAGTTTTTAGAATTTTCTTACCTTTAGAATGTTATGGACAAATAATTCTTTATCGTTATCCAAATTTAATACTCTTATGTTGTTAGTATTGTTCTTATGGCTTCTTTAATACGCAGAATCTAATCCATGTTTTGTGTAAGATAGAATAAATTAAACTTAAATTTCGGAAAGTCACAAGTGGATGGACACTTGCGTCTAGTTGTAGGATTAACGATAATGCTTTTACAGATATTGAGATAAGGAAAAAATGTATTTTTGCGCAATACGAGGAAACTTTTGGAATATTTTAAAGATTATACGTAATACCAATTTGGGTAATTAAATTAGTGTTCACCAACGCATTTGCAGGAAGATTACAATTAATTTTAGAGTATTATCTTGAGTGAATTACAATTATATCGTTTATCGCTTCATCTACAACGCCCTGTTGAATATCTTGTAAATATTGTCGATGGCAAATCACAGGAAGCTGATTAAAAAGTAGTCTATAATAAATAATTTCTACAAGTAGGAATAATTTGAGACTATTCGAGATGTTAAAATATAACGAAAGGCGATTTAATTTTTTTCGAATTCTTTTTGAAACACTTCACTATTACCCCTTACCACAAACACTTCACTGAAACTATACGCATGTTTCCATATCCAAGCTACCATCTTCAGCAGCAATACTGAACTCGTTCAGCTGCTGAAGATGATATCTAGGCTATCGAAACGCGCGTACAGTTGTAATGAAGTGTTTGTGGTAAGGGGTAATAGTGAAGTGTTTCAGTGTTCCAGTGCCGCAGTATTCGCGTACGCGATTTAACTTCTTTTTTAATTTATTTAAGTAACTTAAGTAACCGATTCTCAAATAAATTCTCAGCAAAAAAATACGGGAGCTATACATGTAAATATTTCTTTTATTAGCAGCATTTTAATCTATAATTAATAGGCATCCACTTGAATTTTATCAATCTGACACCTCATTACAATTGATTTCATTAATCATATGCGACGTTTTAATAATGCTATAGCAGACTTATGTTTACGACACATCCACATATCTTAATATCACATGAATTAATTAGATTATATCGGGTAGTGGAAGCGGCCAACGTAGTAATTAATTATAAAAGTATTTAAGTCAAAAATGTAGATTCCATAGAGCATGTCAATGAATCGGCGTTAACTTATCTTCGAGAAAGTAAAAATAGTCGCAAAAACTGCTTTTATGTCATTAGGATTACTAAATAACTTTTTATTGGCGTTATAATTGATATATGAAGCTTATTTTGAGCCGATTGTAAAGTTGATAAGCCGCCTTGCCAAATATCTTAATCCCGTTGTCGCGTAAGTGTAAATCATATTTTTACGTTTGGGTATTTTGGTGTGACAGCTTACGATTGCAAATTCATGGATCGATCAAAGAATTTAAGATGGATCTTGATTATTTCCTGAAATACGCTTGAAATCCTAACAAAGCTATGTCGAAATGAAGCTTTCAAACTTTTCCAGACTTGGGAACTTTACTTTTTCTCGCGGAAGTCAAATTTTCACAAGCTACATTGAAAATTGTAAGATAACAGGGACGATTTTCTTTTCACTGGGCGGCAAAAGCAGAAATCTTCGGACAGATCAGTTTCATTTTCTCTAAAATAAACATATTTGCATCCATTTTAAGTTTCCCACGCTGGTTCCCAAATAATAATGTTATTGACGATTTTTTTAAATGATAACTCCCGTTTTTTTTTTATTTTGATAGATCATTTAATTGTCCATCCATCAAAATTCAAATACCTGACATAACAAAATTTTAAAACAAATGTTATGTAAGGAGTGGAAAAGATAATTACGAAAAGCAAAGATAAATGCTGTTGCTCAAAAAACAAAATGACTGTTTCCTTTAAATCAAATGTTCAAAATGCTGTCAACCTTTTCGTAAATGCCGCTATTAACAAAAAACCTACCCTAGTAGCACAATTGGTTGGCTGACGGTTGACCTTCAGTTGCTACGACATCACACGGTCGGCGCAATATTCGTGACGGTTAGCCACGGTCGGCAGGGTGTCAGTAAGGTACACAAAACCAATGGGTACTTTTCTAACATTGAGTATCGATTGGCTTTAAGTCATCAAAATCAGTTAAACGCTGGTCGACAGAAATAATTATCGCCAACCACCTGAAAGGAAGGCTGCTGATCCACGTCGCCGTTACAGCATGTTCCCACCGACCAATAACGAGGAACTGGCGGCTCCTCGGGGCCTAGGCCTCCGGGCACTGGCAACTATCGCCCAACGACGGAAGCGGAATCGACCGTGAGGTACAATCGGCCTGCCCATGATATAAGCCTAAACAACGGGGATGGCCAGGCCATAGCCCTACCCAGTCCGCACCGCCGGGATGTTCATTACCCTGGGATTGAGTCAAACCACGACGGCTAGCTCCAGACTTTAGGGTCCAGGTAAGGAGCTCCTGGCATTAGGATGAATTTAAAGGATTCCCCAACCAGCCGCTAAACTGCCTCCTTCCCTATGTGCAGATACCTCCGCCACAGTTACCGTTACTCTGATACCAAATACATGTGACAGGTCGGCAGGCAACAATGAGCCAATTTTTAGGGAATTGTTAAAGATTGGCGCACGACAGACTTCTGTCTGTCTGTCTATCTACTATCTACTTAGATAGTTCGCCCAAAAGTGCAATGCCGACATCGCTACCAACTTCGGGCCAAGCTATCCGTAATCTGAAGCCAACCGTCTGTACTGCTAGGGTAGTAAAAAGCGAAAATAAATGTTCACTGTCCATTGTAACTTACCTAACACTCTTCGCCAGTTAAAACGAAATCTAATCTGTTTGATTAAAGTAAAATTTGATGTCATATCTCAAGCTTTTATCCATCAAATTGATGTTCTTTTTTTAAATAAGAGAAAATACTATTTATCAAAGAATCGGCCACTATCTTCCGCATTGATCTCACTTTTATCAGGAATTTCGAAAAAAGATTATTGGCTGAATTAGTTGTAAGATGGGTCAAGTTTGCACAATGATTCTCTGAAAATCAATCTAAAAAGCCATTTCCGTTCATACAATAGAATTTGTAATTATCGTACCACAGATCGTACTATTAATCGAAAAAATCCATCGCTTAGACGTCAATAGTTTTGGATGCTATTTTAAGTTAAATTTTTTTACGAACCCCTATAGCTCCGCAAAACACTTTGAGAACGGCTGGGTTCGAGAATTATCAAACGAAATATGTATCTAAAATATTAGTTTTATTTTCGATATAAATAAATATTTTAAAAATATCATCAAATAATTTGGATCTTTGGTAAAAAACTGACGTATATTATCAGTTTATTATCAAATAGAATATCAAGAAGATCAATATTAATGAGAAATCAAAACAAGGCTTAACTGATCGCGAATAAATGCAAAAACATAAAAAAAAAAACTTGATTACAAGTACTGTGTCCGTATATTTATTTAATCTAATGCTTAATGCAGATAAAACAATAAAAAAACTCAATACACTTCAAGGTATATACATACATCATTGTTTTTATGCACGAGAGAATCTCAAGGCACCACTTATCCTCTTCTTATAGTATTATACGTGTTTGTATTATTTAAAAGCTTATCTAATATATACGATACATGATGTAAATTGTTTCATATGGTAGAAAAATTTTGTTTGAACTGCATTTTTTATAGTTCACAAAATATACATCGTAAAATCTACAAAGTATAAATGCTGCAATATGAAAACTGCAATCTCAGATCTGTTACGTCTGTACATCTAATTGGCTGATTATTGACGATCATGTGCATAAGAGGGATCATTTTTACATTCCCGGACTAGGAATGAAAAAGAAACATTAGAACTGCAATAAAAATTCATTTTTCAATGCAGGCCCCTCCCTTACATCGTTCCGAAATACCTATCAACAACAGCCGTTATGAGTTCATCAACGTCCATAATTTTTGTTCGCCTCTGTCTTTTTTTGAGATTTAATCACAATGAGCTAGGAGGCGGAGAATCAATTTTGGTGAAGTCACATTCACCAATGGCAACTTGGGTCAGCTTTAGAATTTCTGAAGGCCTTATTAAATAAAAAGGGACGAGTTCGAACTTCTTAGGAGGGCTAGAGCCCTTAACGTGTTACTGCCTTGATTCTTGCTTCGACTCAGGGCCAAATGGAGCCAGGTGTGAACTCCGGTGACAAATTCATTGATAATTAAATCCGCGTCGTCTCCACAAAACCCCAAAAATTATTCACACGTTTCGGCGCAAGCATTCGTAGAACTCATCTTGCACTAACTTTTGTCATTCCAAAGTATTCATCCCGTAGTTTCTGAAACTCTTAACAAAGCTACTAATTGTCGCTTCTTTATTCTCGCATCCTTCAATACTTAAAACACTTGTTTTTTTTTTTTAATAACATCGAAAGTGATCACACTAACAAGCCGGCCTGGATTGGAGCACCATCTAATGTTTAAACAATTTTGACCATTCGGAAATAATCGACTTAGAAGGACAATCTTCCCCGTATACAGCCAATATTTCTTCACAAATAGGAGATTTTCCTTGTTTTGTTAAGAATGTTGCTTCTTGAAAAATTACTTTCAAATTGAAAAGTGGCTAGTCCGGGAATATAAAAACTACCCTCCCTAACAAAATTCTTACGCTCCTCTTATTTATTTAGCCGAATGGGGTGGAATATGTGAAGGTGGTACTCAACAATCTCCCATAAACTTAGTAGCAGATAATACCGTTGTGGAGAAAATCTTCAAGGCATTTCAGTTTACAAACTACGACATTCCATATCCAGCTAAGGTTAAAAATAATGGTCATACAGGTACCTTTAAACATTCGAGTAATAGGTTAAATAATATCAACTAAATCTCATACATTCCAGTGACGATTACGTTAAACACCACTGCAATGCCAACAATATCCGAGGGCGGATTGATCGGAAATTACGTGCTGGATCATTTGCATTTCCATTGGCAATCGGAACATACAGTAGATGGAAAAAGGTAAGAAAGGTGTTTCCTAGAACTACACTTATTTCGACCAACACTGAAAACATCATTTCCAGTGAAAATATGAAATCTGCCAAATATTTACAAGACAACACATTTATCATTGAACAAATTTACATGTGACTTAAAACGACAATCCTTTGGTCAATATAAGATAGCCACATTCAATAGATTTGTATTTGGGATTATTGGCACAAATATTTAACTAATAATTTAATCGTATTGTTGATATTTCAAACTGTGGCACGGATTTGATTCCAAACTGATAAAATGGAAACAAATTTATTCATTATCGCCACAAAAACAAATCTAGAGCTACAAATACGTACAGATAATATCCACCAGCGGGAATCCAATAAAAAATTGTTCGGATTATATTGATATCCGTAAACACTGATGTAATAGCAAAGCAATCCATATATTCGCAGAAGTGTAAACACATAAGTAATAGTAATATTGGAATTATTAGATAAGTCATTAATCTTGAATGTGGGTTAAAAAATTACGTGAACTTCATTAGGTTAAAATTAATATCAATTAATACGCATATGTAACTATGCAATACGACGCAAATTTACATGTTCTTTGATAAGATGCCGATACACATACCCATAAATTCCTGATATCTATCTACGAGAAATTATTTAGAAATAGAACACAGAATTTATTTCGATACTTTCCTGAAAATCAAAGAGAAACTTTCAGTTTTAGACGAATTCAGAAAGTATTACCATCTGTTTCATTTCCCAAAACATGGTCTTATCTAAAAGATCGAATTTTAGAGAATTCAGGTTGAAGCGTCGGCCCTCTCGTCCAATTACGACGCGGATTGCATGAGAACGCCGACGCTTCGCTCTTAGTTGCATGGGGCTGCTGCATGTTGTCTCGCTGGTGTAAGAAGGAATTTCTCCTTACCGAGAAGAAGAAACATCAGCATTCTCACGCGGTTTCAACCCGGAAACCTAAATTCTTTCTCTAAAAAGAAAACATCGACCGCGAAAGTCGACAACAATATATCGGATATTAGACTTCATGGGTATGCAAGCTAATGGCGTAGCCAGCTAAAGCCACCTGAATGGGCCTGTGACAAATGAAAAAATAAAAAAAGGAACGAAAAAATCTAATTTTCTTCTTTCACCACTAGCATGTTCATTTGGCCTTACACAGAAAAACTAAAAACACGTTCTCAAGGCCACTTTCCACCTTCCATGTGATGGTGACTCGAAATTTTTATATGATGTTTCGGTTTTTCCTAGCCGTCATCAACCTTCCTATTCCTTATCAACGCCATATTGGATATTTGGCACCATCAGAAAGCCTTTTTTCTGATTTCATCCATGCTGACAAAAGTTTTTAATATTATGCTTTAATTGGCGAGGAATACATTTTAAAATTAAATAAGATAGACACGAAACTTCAAACTACCGACCATTTCGTTAATAGAAAAATGTCGTACTGTACCGCGCAGTGTTTGTTAACGTAAATTGGAAATGGAAATAGAAACCAACGGGATACTAAAGTAAAGGTGTGATCTTCCATAGTTCGCATATATTTTGCATCTTATTGGTGAAATAAATGGCACTAATCTTTCTCAAGGTTTAATACAAAAGTTAATGGTAAAACTTTGTAACTGAAATTTCAATTAAATTGAAATGAAAATTTTTGATGATCCTTATTTGGAAGTTTTGCGATTAACTTTTGTACTAAGCCTTGATAAAGATAAGTGACTTATCGAAACGTCGGTTGTTATACAATAACCTAGAATAAACAGCTTCCAACTCCATTTATTTCACCAATTATCATCCGAATAAGTGAAAATAATAAAAACAGTAGTAATAGAAAACAAAACAATTACAGTAAATGGGCAATTCTCCGGCATTTTGAACTGCCTTTTTTACAGCTATTTAAACCTACACTCTAATAATAAGCAAGATCCGCATGGTAAGGTCGAAAATGGATCAGCCTGTATATTGAAACTATAAAATAGAAAAACCATCTAAGCAACTTTATCTATCACTCTCGGCACTTCAAATTACAGGTACCCGTTGGAAATGCATCTCGTTCACTACTCTTCACAATATAACAGTACAACACAAGCTGCGGCTTATCCCAATGGGCTTGCTGTGTTAGGCGTACTATTTGAGGTATGTATGATAATTAGTATTATACAAAGCTTCTTGAAGAATGGTCAAAGACACCAATAAAGCCACCCTAAGACATGCAATCTCGCATTATTTTAATGTTTCAAAATCCCTTCTTTTAACCAAACAACTTTTGGAGCGTAGAAATAAGGAAATTATTATTAGTTTCTTTCGACACAAAAATCGTAAATACTGCTTTCTACCGTATCTCCAAATTGTGCAAGCTCTCATATTAGTATTGCAGACACTTTTTTACCAAAATAAATTTGTTACAAAATAATGATATTCAAACTCAAACCCCTGAAAAGCCATTGAAGAACCACTGAAAATCTAAGTGAAACAGTATAATTAATAACTTATTATTAATTACCGCCAATCATTGGATTTAAATGTTATTAATATGACACATGATTAGAGTTGCGAATAGTGAAATGTTTTACGAGAAAATTTCAAATTTGAGCGCATTAGCATATTTTTGAAAAAATTAAAGTCGTTTAAAATATAATCCTATAAAAAAAGTTGTCGTTTTAGCTTGTAATAAACAAGGTTTATATTTATAGAATATAAATACTGAAGGAAAAATACGCTAAACTTCTTGGAGAAAGCGGTATTAATTAAAAAGAATTTTAGATACACATACAGCGCACCAGCACGTATAGTAAATAATAATCAAATTTGTTTATGTAATGCACTTCAAATTCTTAATTTTCTTCCAATAAATTTGATATTGATTTAATAATTTTGCAAAGAATAATTTTGCACAAGTTCGCAATAAACCATGGAGCATTCTCCAAAACTCCAAAGCTTTTTCTAATTGGTAGTTTCGAATGAATTGATTCTCAATGTTCTTTTGGATTGTAGTAATGTCAGGCATAGACACAGATAGAAATTATGATACGAAGAGTAGAATCGACAATGTTCAATCTTGCTTGACCTCCACTCTAGGGAAAATGGTGTAAATACAATGTCCGCGGAAAAGTCCACACCATATGGGAATTTTTTTTTATTTCTTTAGTTTTAAAGTAACTGCGCTTGTAGTTTGTCTGTGCTTTATTAGAACCAAAAAATGTTACAAAATATTTGTCTCATCGTATTCGCATCAATACATTTCAAATGTCCAAAAAACATCATTATCTGACCAAATATGAACAAATGTTACAAGAAAAAATTGTTCGCATCTACCTAGAAATTCGTAGATGTCTACTTTTCGACTATTTTCGTAACTGAAACAGTCATACTGAATTAAGAAGTTAGAAAATACTTCTGAATTTTTATGATTAAAATCTTAAAAGTTAATAAATGTTATTGCTTATTCTTACAATTAACTAAATTCAAAATTAAATAAAAGAAATTGTCTTAATTCCTTTTTATTAGTAAAAAAATCAGAGGTATTTTTTGTTTTTACGGTGGGACAAATATTTTTGAATTTTTTTTTCGTTTCACGCACAATTACTTTAAAACTAAAGAAATAAAAAAAAGTTCCCATATTTTCCGCGAATACTGTAATAATTAATTAGAGTCCTTGGCACATAAGAATATATGTAAATCTATGGAGATGTGGAAATATTATAAATGTATCTGCAGGCATGAATTAGATCTAGGTCTAAGAACCTCTGGTACAGTGATTAGCAAAGTAGATGTATCAGATTCGGATCCTTTCCGGGGTTGAATTTTTTAAAATTTAATTACACCAGAAAAAAAAACAATGGAATCGTGGATTACCAAGATTTCAAGATATCATGGTTACTTGTAACCAAATAAACACGTTCTTCTTAAACTTACTGAAATAAGTCGAGATGTTATAATCTAATAAGAACGTTAAATTGAGAACAAAATCCTATTTCTTACGCTGTAACTCCGCAAAAGTCTAGAAATTAATTGCAATGTAAACTTCGCCTATTTCTTCCATCAAACCAATAAATATCGAGGCACAGCATACCTCTAAGTAGGTTAATATCTGGAACTAGTCCAAGTTCAACCAACTTTTCACTTCATTCCTTTGAAAGGACGTTTATCCATTTATAGAACCGAGATAGGATATATTATATACGATCTTTGTTTATTTCCTTATAAATCAAGATCATCAATTTAATTAACAATAAGTATTATCAATTGCTTTATCGATATAACGTGAGATACCACGTGAATTGATTTATAGATACCTATTAAACTGTTCATTAAAGAGTGTTTTATAATATCTCATATCTTTCTCATAAATAAGTATTAATTACATAACAATATTGCCTGTCAACTTAACACGGGTTGATTGACGCATATTTCTAATTTTCTTTAAATTTCTCAAGTTATCTATAGATGATGACGAGGTCTTCGTTCCACTAGTTGAAGTAATAGAAAAGGTAGTTCAATACCCAGACACAGAAGTACCATTGGATCGCAATATAGCTGCCAGAAACTTCATCCCTAGGAACACTGGCGATTACTATAGATATACGGGTTCACTAACTACCCCGGCATGTAATGAAGGCGTGATTTGGACAGTTTTCCATAGAACACTACCTTTATCCGCAGATCAGGTAAGAAGCACCAACGACATTATAAGCCTCCAAAAACGCTAACTTTTTTTTTTTTAGGTACAACGTTTTGAATCTGTATGGTCTTCTGAAGGCCCGTTAGTTCTAAACTACAGACCAGTACAACCTCTTAACAACAGGGTGATAAATATCAGAAATATTCCCAGGAGAATCCCTGGTGGGGCAGCTCTACCCAATGCATCGGCATTTTCTATCATTGTTCTTGTTACGTTACCTGTTATTAAAAATTATTTGTTGTAAATATCGTACTCAGTAATTAAGGAAAATTGTAAATATTAATGTAAGTGTATATTGTAAATGCTCAATATTTAATGAATCTTTGTAGTTATAAGAAAACCACGAGAAAATATATTTTAATATTTTCTATGTATAGCTTGTTCAAAATGCCTTATTTAATCGACTTCCATTTATTTGGAAGATAAAGAAGGAAGTATTTACCTTTTACCTCTATTCCCACTTAATAAGCAAATAATGTTCTTCGAACTATTAAGACGATTTGCAATAAAAGTCAATCGTGGTTTGATGGCTACATACTGTCCTTGTGACACACAGAAAACCAGCATTTGTCTGAGAAACAAGGTAATAAGTCATCTGCCGATTGTTCTCCAAGTAATGGAAGATCTAGGCGAAGAAACATTAAAGGATTGCGAACTGAATTCATCTTCCATGGTGCTCATATATCACAATTTTAAGTTTATTTCAAGCCTTGAAAGAAGTTATTGATGCCTTAAATATTGAAATAAGTAATCTTCATCTGAAAAAGTTAATTATGGTTCCTATATCACAAGACCAATTACGTAAGCCTTGCTTCCTTCGCCAGCCCTGAGTGATCCCTCCATGTAGACTTTAGCTTTTGGATATTCCCAGCCAGTTTCTAACAGCCGCATTCCTGCCAGTGCTGAGCAATCGCATAGTACATGTAGTCTCTTTTTCCGTCTGGCAGAATCCACATGATGTCTCCGCTGTCAGGGTTAACGGACTTGCTGTCCCTTCTTAATAAGTCCGCTGTAAATGTAGACCTCTCTAATCAGAAATTGCTTGGCTTGTCTCTGACCTGCAAATACTCTTCTACCAGTCTTGTGATTTATCTTTCTATTGTTTAGCAATTGCTTTAATTACCGTATGCGCTAGTTCTATAGAGCGCATTGGGCTTTTGTCAGCAGTTGACGAGCTTGCTCTGCCTTGACAATCAGGTTCATCTTAGTTCGGCTTCCCAGCCTACTAAACGGATTCATCCAACTTCGTCTGTGTGGAGTCCAGTGTTTCATCGCTTGCAAAACTGTGCCGATGAGCCGTAAACGGCGAAACGCGTCCACAGATAGCGGTGCTGGTAGTTTCGCATTAATTATTCATTTAAGAAATATCTATTTCAGCCACGATTTCGTGAAATTTTGCATAGTGCGGTGTGTAAAATACGTATTAGCGTTTAAGTCGAAAATATCGATTCCTCACAAGCTGTAAAGATTCTTATTTGAAAAAAGAACAATTACATACATGTCGTTAGTTTTAACTTGAGCGAAGTGATCCGTATATAGAACCAAATTGTTATAAAGATAAAGGCCCTTCAAATTGAAAGCTTACTTTTGAATTACCCGGTATATCCCAACAAATACTGATGTTAAGAGTTCGATCTCCGCTTCATGTGATTGGTTTCTAATTGACGATAACAAGAGCATGCCTTCCGGTACATAAAAAATTAAAAATAAAAATAAGAAAAGATGATATATTTATTGGTAACCTGATATCGAATTTCTCAAAGATCTATTACATTTTCGTGCTACATATCAGCTTAAATAATACGATTTATTATTATTTCCATTTTGATATAAAAATACAAAACTTTTTTTAATTAGCTTTACATATACAATACTCAGTCTCTAATTTATATATATATATAATCTTAACTAACACATGCAGCGTGTAAAAAGTGTATAAAAACACAAAAAATTAGAAAATATATCAGGTCTTCGCAAAAAATCAGCCGACAAAAAAACACTAACCAAGTATGTAGTTAGGGTACAAAAAATAAAAAATAAAAACGGTGTAGTACTACTTAGGTGTCTATAGGAACAAAAATTTCCAAATAAAAACATTTCTTGCTTCTATCTATCACAAGCATAATGTGATGGTGAACGCATGAATGTTATATCACAAAATAATGTTATTCAATTAAAGACAGAAGTATGTTTTAATTTGGATCATTAAAGATGACATGATTACGATTTAAACATATGAGAAACACATGGAATGTTGATAAAACACTATGCTAAGTTTGTCATTTGTTTTTAGATTAACATCTTATAAAACGTGATTGCAAAGTGGTTTTAACAATAAATTTGGAGATATAGTAGAAATAATGAAAATCTCGAGTATTTATTACAATTAAATTTTTTTAAATGCATCGACCGTAAAAGAATATTATAACTAAGGTTTGTGACTGAAAAAAATCATCTGCATTTTGAAAATGCACACAGTTAAATTTTTCTTACGATGTTTCAAAGCAATACAATACATTAAAACGATTTTTACAGTATCTGCACATTTTACGGGAAAAAAATATAAAAGATTTAATATCAAAATATACATAATTTATTCAGTTATGATTATTTTTCCTCCTGGGGATGTACAAGAATGTCAAAAACATCACAATCTGTGAACTTGATTTCTTTGAAAAGCACTCGACTTAAGCCAAAAAATCATAAAAATCTGAAGTGGTCGGTAATTTTTTTTTTTCTGAGTGAATTAATGTAGAATTCCCAATTTTAACCAAAATAACATAAAAATAAGAGGAACATTAACTGACTTAACTACATTCTTAACTAAACACTTCAAAGCCTATATTGTTTTACACGTCAGATGTAATTCATTGTATTACTTATAATATTTTCTAATTCTTATATTCTAAAGCTCTTTTTAAAAGTAAGATTCTCTTTCCAACTTTATTGCTAGAACCGTAAAAGATAGTCATGAAAGAACACCCTTACATCAACGATCATGGCACGAAAAAAACTTCTTATATCTACATTCTTCAATTAGCCTTCACATATACATAAAAATGAATACAAATTAACAATTCTATCAGTAGGACATAAGCTTCTGTTACGCTTGAAAACAACGGACTTAATTACAATTAAATGTTGATGGAATTAGCTGTGATGACATGAGTTCGTTCAACTGAACTGAGAACGGAAGCGAATTCTGAGGTATCGATTGACTTGAACACTGCGATTGGAAATAAGGAACTAATAAACCCATAGAATTATTCGCCGAACCTGCACATAAAGAAGATTCTATAATTGTCATTCAAAGCGTTTAAGGATATCTTATTCTTACCTCCTATAAGATCGATTTGCGGATGGAACGTAAACTTATCGTCCATGAGAGGGTAATTCAACAGTGTCTGCTGCAAGAGTAGCTCTTCAGTTTTCGTAAAGGCTATATCGTTTGGTATGATGTCCTGCTGGAATTGATCCAGGAGGAAGCCATTGCAACGAGGTTCCTGCGATGCGGTCGATGGGGCGGGAGAATTATTTTCTGTTTTGAGGTTCTTAACCTCGAGAACTTTGCCGGTTTTATGATCGACCTTATGTCTTCTCCGCGTGTGTTTTAACCAATTCGGATAGTTAGTGAATTTGCGTTCGCAATAGTTACAGGCGTAGGGTTTCTCGCCGGTGTGAATATTGTGATGTTGCTTAAAATAAAATTGGAAACAATACCACGTATTAAAAGGGAGAAAATCACAAGGTTATTTAAGTAGTAACTAACAACATTTTCCTATATACATACGATACGTGATGTAAACATAAATATGTCGGCACGAAAGCAAAAAAAACTAGAAAAAGGAAAACACATGCAACATATTTGCACTTATTTATTTATCTAAATTTTGTCCACCAACCGTTTCCAAAATAGATACAATTCTACAATTTCAGTAAAAGAAGTAGAGAAGCTACCTCATATATTTGTGGTCAAATGTATTTTCGCCTACCTTTAATTTTGTGCTGCTCAAAAAACGCTTGCTACATATCTTACATATAAAAGGCCGCTCAGCTGCATGGACCATGCTATGCACCTTCAAGCAACGTTCAGTCTTGTACATCTTTTGGCATACTTCACATTTATACGGTCTTTGCTCGCTATGGAAGCTGTAGTGTCTAGCTAAATGCGATTTTTCGGCAAAACTATAAACAAGAATCCTTTAATCATACGAAACTGTTCCATCGACAATGTTTATTACGTCTTTCCGCATTTATCACAACCATGAGGCTTATCCCCTGTATGTTGTTTGCAATGCTGCTGCATATTAACCTTCTGCGTGAAGGTCTTCCCGCAAATATCGCACATGAAACGTTTTCCCAGCCGATGGACGTTCATATGGGAAGTCAATCCACCTCTGGTGTGCAGTCTATAAAAGAAGGAAGTGAAAATATTGCACGATAATTTTTATAAGATAATATTACACTTTTCCACAAACAACGCATGGATAATCTTCCTTGATTTCGTTTTTGTGCTTCTTCAAATGGATCTTCAAACCAGGTTTAGTGACGAAGCTTTTACCACATTCCTCGCACATGAATGGTTTAGCTTTGCTATGCTTGCCTAGGATATGTACTTGCAATAAGCTTTGTAAGCTGAAGCCTTTGGAACATTCTTTGCACCTGGAACAAATTTTGAAGTTAAGAGTTTACAATATAACTTGTTCTGATGGAATTAAGTTCACTGATAACTTAGATTAAGAATCATTTATAGAAATTCTTTCTGCTTTCCATATTTAGGGTAAGGTTTCTACTAGTTACTAGTACTAACTAGTTTCATGAAATACTTTTAACAGCAAATCTCTACTCTAAAGAAGAATGTATGCTGCAGTCATTGGAAACGAAGGTTAAAAATGTAATCTTTTTTCTTGTTAACTATGTTATCTAATGCAAAAAGAATGTTTGTTTTATTTGTTTTAAAGTGGTTGAAGTGTAAATAAAATACAAGATACTTTAACTAGTTTGTGTTTTTCTTCCATTTATACGCATCATTTCAAGTAGGCAGATAATCATAACTGATAGTGCATATTAGCAAACAGGCAATAAATTACAAAAATTATTCCTCTCTTTTATTTAAAAAGATGTTTAAAAATGAATCAAATTTTGCAAAAAAAATATGTCTGTTTCAAAGAAAAAATTAACTAATTTACGAATTTAACTTTTAACAAAAAACAAACGGTCAAATGCCATTATAACCAGCACGAAAGGTGTTTATATTCTGATAGGAGTCTCGACATCCTTATTGGTTATAGCATCCACAAACTACAAATTTTGATACGGGAAATCCCTCAATTTTACAAAAAGCTGCCATATCTACAGGATGTTTACACAAAGATTGCAAGCGAAGAGCAAATAAAGAAAGCGCCTAGTTTAATGAAACATAAGATGGAAACTCTAGTAAATATTCAAAAAGTTTTATAACAAAAAAAATAAATGTTTACTTGTATCTTCCCTCCGTTATATGGCGATAACAATGCGATCGAAATGTAGTGTACTTCTCAACAGTTTTATTACAAAACGAGCAAGTGTAAACAGGAATCATGCTGTACGAATTGATGTAATGGTTATCGAACTCCGCACGGTATGGAAAAACCTTCTCGCACATATTACATTTAACGCCCCAATGCGCTTTCCATTCCTCTTTCACGTTATCCATCATTTCATCATCTAATTTCTCACCTACAAAAATTCAATAAAACAAGAGCAAGAAGACATATCAATTTTCGTACGAACCAGTTTCATTCTGTATTCCTTTAAAGATATCGTCCTCGTCAATATCCTGCAATAAATCGTCATTCTCCGGCAATTCGGAATCCGAATTAAATAAATTGCTATTTATAATTGATTCAGTAACAGGGCACGCTGGAAGACCAATATCAGAAATAATACTTTCGGGTAAAGCGTGCCTATTTTCTAAGTTATTATTTGAGGAAGGTCCGTGACCAGTTCCTGCTTGCACTCTTTGAGGAAGTAAAGATTTGCGTCGATTTTTGCGTGATTCTATCTTTTTGGTTGATTCGCACACTTCAACGAGCTCACTTTCTTCGTTTAAATCGAACGCTAGACCACTTCCAACAGCGTATGTACTATTCTCGTTTACAAATTCATTTTTCATGATTTGTTCGTATTCTTCCAGATTTATTTCCGGTATTTCTACCTTCAAGTCGTCGTTTTCCAGGATTTCTAGTTCATTTAAATCTTCCTCTTTTATTTCGAGATGCCTCATCGTGGTTAGAAGTGTTTACTTATTACCTAAAATATAAACAATACTGAAATAAGTAAAGTAAACGATACTTTGTCGCTTAAAAACGGGATAATAAAACGTTCCCTTTCTTTCAAGATTATTTAAAAATGGGTTTAACAGAAGGAAAACCGTTGTTTACTTTAGCATAAGAATTCATTGAGATATCTGAACTTACCTTGTACTATAGCGACGAAATAATTCTATGAATTAGGAAATATAAGTGTGCATTTTATTCGGACGTTAAATAAATAAATTAATCAATCTCACATTTCTTCGGGAGATACAAAATTCAAGTTAGAAACACCGAAGCCATTTTACAAATTTTAATTAAATTTGTTGCTAATGTCAGAGAGCTTCCTGTTGTGGAAGTAGAAATGGCGCGTATTTTAAAATTAGTATATACAGAGTCCACTAAAATACACCATTCTTTCGATCATGTTACATTAGGTAGCTACCACACAGATTAGTACAAAATTCGTGTAAGAATTAAGGAAGCAATTTCTTGATGACACACACAATAGATATCTTAACTGCAACGTTACCATTATTAGATCGTCCATGGTCTGGTCGCTAGAGAAAATTCATCGGAATTGGAGGTCTGCGTTAAAATTCGATAGTCCCTCTCCAATTCCAACTATTACTCCTACAGGTTTGGTGAATAAGATAAAAGAAGTGAATCAACTGAAGAAGATGTTTAATTTGGATTGAAGTCGACCAATTGAAAAATTTTCTGCAAATTTGGTATTAAAAGAATACCCAAATTATAGTTTTCGTAAGCTATATTCAATTTTGTATGATGTAAGAGGAAAAAATATCGCGAATGCTGATGGATTGTCCAGATTACCATTAAAAGGCGGTACCCCTGAAGAAGAAATCAGAAAGGATTCGCTATTGATGAAGGCACTAGGACTTTCACTATAAGGGTACCCATGACGAGAACTTAAAACCATATTCTAAAAGTCGATCCGTCGATACTAATTGTCGAAGAAGACTAGCTTCCGTGGGGAAACAGAATAATCATACTCACGAAAAAGCAAAATGACATATTAGCACTATTACATGAAACTGTTGGCTAGAAGTACTGTGTGGTGGCCCAATTTAGAAGGAGACATCGAAGAAAAGGTGGAAACTTGCGAAGCTTCTCAAATCCTAACTCTTAGGGCAACGGAGTCTATTATTTAAATCAAACGTATTTTCTGATTATTGCGGATACCACATCCCAGTGGTAAGGAATTTTTATCATGAAGCACGATATCAATGTAACTATGACGTTAGAGAAACTGAGAAAGCTGTTGCAAGGTTAGGACTTTGTAGCTTGCTTACTTATTTGTAGCTGAGAATGGCCGTCCATTTAATAGTGAGGAATTTAGAAAATTCGGTGTAGGAAATGATATCAACTTCACTCTATCACCCAACATCTAATGGTAATAAGTGCTGATCGATTCATTTATATAGTTGAAATTACATTGAAAAAGGTATTATTTCAGGACAAGAACAAGGAGATAACTCTGGAACACAAGCTAGAATATTTTTTTGCATACAGAAATACACACCTTCTGAATTAATATTTAAGCAATTGCCAAGAACAAAACTATCTCTGTTAAAACCTCAGTACGCCACTGGTTATCGTGAGAAAAAGAGGAGAGAGAAAGTAAAGGAAAGAAAAGACAAAACTAGAAGACCAATTGAAAATTAAGTAGGAGATGATTGGGTACGACAAGGAATGGGTTTCCGAGAAAATTACTCATCGAATAGGCCAAGTAACTTATATGGTTGATACAAGCTGTGAAAATAAGATTATTCATACAGATTGTTTAAAATCACGGCAATCAACCATCGAAGTAGATCCAACAGAAAGTACGCCTGAAGATTAAGAAATTGATACAAGGGTATGGAAAAATGCGTCTTCTAACGATGTTCTCGTACAAGAACCGCGAAGAGGTATCCAACATTCAGTCCTAAACATAAACCAAGTTCCGATACCCAACCATTTATTTCTTCGTCAAGCGAAAATTCATTGTGTAGATCAATTCGCACTATTCGGCCTCCACAGCGGTTGAATTTATAACTTAAAAGGAGAAGAATGTTATGTATCAAGAGTTATAGGGTTGGCAAGTTAATAGGCACGCATACGCCATGCATATTTATGTACACAATTCTTATAAAACAATTTTTAATTGTTTAGCTGTACAAACGTTAAACTCTGACACTCCCAATAATGCCGCATCAGTACTTTCTACGTTTGTTTTTGGTTTTGTATGTCACGATTACTGAATAAACTGCTAATAAATATATCATATAACATTTCTGTGTAATTCGGTTCATCACAATCGAAATTGTTAATATTAACAGACAACGGCGGCTGGTGGTGACGTAAATGGGAGGTCAATTACAACGATTCGATTTCTTCGTGTATTTCCGTTGCAAGGTCCATGTGCATAACATAACATGCAACGAAAATACACGAGGGAATCGAAGTCAGGTTCTGGATGTCAGTCGTCAAATTAGTGTGAAATATAGCACTAATAAATGAAGATGTGATTTGATATTTAAATTTATAAAATTACTAAACATTTCATACAAAGTATACTCGAAAGAGTTATTTTTTGAGATTTAAAACAAGTAAAAAATTAATTCCTTCCAAACATATGTTTGCTAAGATATACAGGTTGGGCCACTTAACGTGATACACGCAAATAACAAAGAATGAAAGCAAATATTGCAAATTCTAAGCAGGTAGAGTTATTTTGCACGGTGGGCTACAACTATATTTTTTTTAATGGAATGTATTTTTTATGCCTTTATTGAAAGAGACCATCATTTGGAAATAATGTAGAAGTTTCTTTCTTAAATTCGTTTAAAATTAGAATATTTTTATTCCCGCCATTTAAAGCATGCTGCTTGTAGAACCACTCGTAATTAAATTTGAAAAATAATGAAAACATAACAAACGTATAACAAAATAATTTATTTTAAACTTTGTATACAGTAATACTTAACAAGAGATAAAAGGTTAAAATTATTTAATACATTTAACTTTCTTATAACGCTTCAGTATTTCCTCACAGGCTGGGGTAGCAAACGTTATCGAAGTATCCTGAGTTGATTTAGTAGGCTTTTGAGTTATTTCCCTTACAGTGGCGCTGTATCTGCTATTAAATCGTAAGCTATGCAAATCGTATCTGGGTCCCTATTAAAAATAAACATGTTAATTTCAAGGAATTTTAAGAGGGAATCAAATTCATTAAACCTTAGCAATTTCATATAGTTTTATTTGAGGAAGATTAGTATTATCCACGGTCCACCATGTTACGTTATATTTCATATTTTTCTTAGCCTTCCACACTATTCTCGTTTTGAGATCGTTTTTGCTCCAGAAGGGTTTTCTAACGTCGAGACCTTCGATGCTATGGGGTTGATGTAAAAACAAATCTGTTTGGGTATCACTAACTACAACAATTGCTCAAATACTTATAAAAAAAAATTATTTGCAATGAAAGAATTACCATTTATGAAATTTGTTGTATTAAGTACTAGACCAGATTTTTCACCTTTAATTTTTTCTTTACCATAATGGACTATGGCTTGGATTTGTAGGAAGTACGAAGAGTTGGGTTGTAAATCATACAGTAGAAACTTTGTTTGATCCTGGAAAAAATAATAGGTATTAATATCATTTGTTTTACGAAAATCAAATAATATTAAAAATGCTTTAAAAGGGAAAAAATTTGTTTTTCATTTATATTTGTTGATGACACCTAAATGCAAGCCAACATATCCGATAATAAACCTCTTAACACGAAGACATGTAATCTATATTTTAATGGACATGTCAATTCTGCTATTGTTTCTTATAACAATGCTAACAGCCCCTTTTATGCAGTTTAATATAAATAGTCCGATGTCTTACAAAGCGTTATCAGTTGCACCTCAGCTTTTCTAAGAGCTCTACACCTGAAGTATAACAAGGTATGTTTTTCCATTTTCTGAAATAATAAAAATAATAAAAAATTTGACGTTTTCTTTAATACTTATATACCACGTATCTTCCACATTATTTATATTAAATTCTTTATCTTGTATTTATTTTCCAAAATTCACCAGCAGGTAGACCTACAATTATTGGATATAACATGTCTTATTTTTTTTAGATGTGGTTGCTTCTCAACACTGCTATCATTTGCTTCTCCCTAACAAAATCAGAGATCTTAAAAGCTTTTCCACCAACCGAAAACATGGACTTCCATACAGAAAAATCTAACCCAAAGAGATTCCCCGAGATTAGAACCATGGGTGAAGACTATCCCTTCTATACACATCTGTTCGATAATGAAATCGTCAAAGAAATTGATACGAAAAAATCTCCCTTCATCACTCTGAAGAGTATCAGATCTCAGAATTATTATACTTGTTCTTGCGAAATGGACTACCAATACACTGATTTAGGAGCTGATTACATACCAAGGTACAGACTGTTTTAGCAAAAAATCTCAGTACTAATAAGATGTTTATTTCCAGATTCTTGTACACCGTTTCGTGCAAAGGAGGACGATGCGCCTTAGGATTTTGCAGACCAATCAATTATAAAATTCCGGTACTGAGAAGAAGGAAGAACGAAGAAGATGCGAACTCGTCTTCGTTACCTTCGGAATTAAGTGAAAATTTTGTTCGAGAAATGAAGAGCATCACCATCGGTTGTCAATGTAAACCTTAAATTGTGTATTTATTGATTGTGCTTTGAAAAATGTTTAAAAAATAAAGAGTTAGCTTGAATTTGTGAGTTTTTCCCTTAAATTTTTAAGTACTTCAGGTAATTTTTAATACCTTAGGAACACTTTGCATTCTAACTAAAACTGAATCGGTAGCTCCATTCAATCTGCGACTCCAAAAGACGTTATACCGTTGAATGGGTAAATCTGATTGCGGTGGTGTCCATCTTACTTCTGCGTTAACTGTGCCATTTCGAGCCCAAAGCGGTCCAACTTGAACATTGTGAGGTTGTTTTGGTGGCTTTGGATCTAGAACGCAAGTCGACAAAAATCCATATTTTTAACAACCAAACAAACTTACCTGTGGAAAAAATAAAACTCAAGGATCTCTCTGAGAAACCTTTTGTACCATTTTCATTGATAGCCGCAACTCTGAAATGGTACCATCTACCTGGCTTCACCGTATGTCGAATTCTTGGCTTAGTAGTTCTCATACAGGACGTCCATTCGCTCATATATTCGTCGAGAAGGTGTTTACCCGTAAAATGCCTCTCTTGAACGATGTAAAAGACATCGTTTTTCTTTGTTGTTAATTGTTCTCCAGGTTTCCATTCAATGATGACAGCCTTCTTCCGTCTTCTCTCCTTTATGGTAATATCTGTCGGTATTGGGGGGACTCCTGTAAGAAAAAAATATGTTAGAAATTAAATACATTATTAATTATAGTAAATCTTTTATGTCAATTTTTGGCACAAAAGAGTAGAAGAATTGAAAGTTACTACACAAGCAAACATTTTTAAAAATTCGTAGACAATTTATGTGGCCAGCAAGAACAATTATATTCGCATGCAATACGCTGGAAAATAGCGAATATGCTCTCTGTTGTCGGAACTACCAATCAAATTTAAGTTTCTACGCAGTAAGAACAAAAATTAATTTTATTAATTATAGTTTGTTAGTGATACGTTACAAATCTTATGCTTTTGATCTTTTTCCCTTAATGTTTATCTTCCTTTCTAGCTTCTGAACCTATTCTATGAAGTATGTTTGTTGTATTCGCTACATTAGATAACACTGAAAACTTTATCATTAAATGATACTATATCTCGCCAATTCCGACATTAAATAAATACACTACTGCAATGCCTGAAGAACTCATAATTTAACGGTTTTGTAATGTTAAGTTAGTAATAATAATCCAAAAGAATTTTTGTTTTTTTTTTTTCAACCTGCGATAGCTCATAAAAACAAGACATCTGTAAGTAACAAAATGAATTTATTACCAAAAGTTATGTACAAACATGGATACTTTTCCATATAATCATCGTGAAGATTGATGCATTTGTCATATTTATGGACGAGCCTTCCAATCTCCTCAGCATAGAATATTGCCGCCAGTAAGTTGAGATGGTCCGTGACGTTGTTTTGAAGTTCCTCTGTACACTGGAAGCTCTGTCCCCCTAGCTTAGTTCAAGAAGTCGTTGGGTTACAGAGACTAGACAAATTCGTGTTTTGTCGACTCTCGGGGAAACCGGTAGGTAACACGAACCCCTTCCCATGAGACGAATAAAAAGAAGTGTATCTAATCGCTGCAAAAATATAATCGTTTCCCCTAACTTGCCCAAGATTGGTCTCGGTTAAAACTTGAGTTCAACAATATTAATCCGCGAACAACTAGGGTGGGTTACCCATCCCTGGATGGCGCTTCTCTATAGGAGAAATACTGTTTTAAGGGTTAATAAATAAAATAAGATAATTTTTCAAAATATTTTAATAAAAATATAAATATAAACATACTTACAGATATATACTTAAAGGTAAATAATAAAGTTTAAGTCTATATTATCGCTAGCGACCCAGGCGTTGGCGTTACAGGTAGAGTTTCTCAAATGGGAAAAAGTCATCCCGTTATCCCGAGATAAGAAACCATATTTCCCGGGAATTCTTCTAATTCTTATTAATATTTTTTCATGTTTTATATAAATATTCGTACTCGAACTTTAGGTATTATGTATTTGCTCAACTTTTATGGTTAATAAATATATAAAAAGAAAATATTTCGGAGGATGTATATTTGGTATTAGACGCTGCAGTGAAAAGCGTTACAACCGATAAAAATTGGTATTAAAGGGTTGATCAAACCTTCTTTGAAGCAGAGGGTGTATCAGTAATTATTTTTGATGATTTCTGCAAGAACAAAAATTAGTTCTCGACTAGAAAGCAGCAGTCTGCGAAACGGAAATTTTTGGAACGAGGGGAACTTGCTAGTTGGCTCACTAAAATATTTACGCAATCCATCAAGTTATAATTATGAATTGGACATAGATTCTATATTATCATTGCAATCGAAATCGGTATCAAAAGCTACAGCAAAAAAAATGCGTTTTAAACTATTTATTGTAAATAATGATAATGAAGCTGCTTCCACTAATATTGAAGAATTGGTAACACAACACAACATGGTAACCTCATTAATAGCAAATGCTTTTATCCGTCTTGATACTTCATAAAAAAATTGGATGCTGTTATTTCTAATGGCACTAACATTGAGAATCTCGAAGATATTATTATATCACGTCGATAATGGTGGTATAGTGCCTAGCACGCTATGGTAGCAGTCCTCGGAATATCTGGTTCGAACACCGGGCCCGTCACTCTCAGAGTAAGGTTTTCCGTAGTTTTCTTTGCTCCAAATTTGACGAATGCAGACCGGTGCCCCCTGTAATTGGCGAAAACTGTTGGGGGATGTAAAGGCACGGCTTAGTATAATACATCGAAAGAAATGAATATTTTTGAAGCAACTAGAAAGCTCATAGATAATATATAATAACGTAATGATCACCCCACTGTTATCAGTTGAATCGGAAAAGAGCTTTTTCTTTTCGTCACAAAAATTCGATCACAGCCCCATTCACAACTTATGTTTTTTTGCAATAATTACAAAAATTAATATTTTGACTTCTTATTATGTTTAATTTAAAGCAATATGAATTTTTGTTTAATTTGTTATGAATTAATTATTTTATATTTAAATTTTTCGCGTTAAAAATGATCTTTTTTGAACTCATAGTGATTGGAATGAATACTAAACATCCATTAATTCGTACTTATTAGCGGAACAGGGGAAATACCAGGATCCTGGGAATACAGTCCCTTCTTCCTGGAATCCCGGAATTTTCGATTTTGCGGGAAATGAGAACGTCTACAACAGGGTTAATAATATCAAAGTTAGATATAAGTGCCGATGACAATGAGAAAAAATTACGACAAATAAAAGCGTTTGTAGATTCAAACAAATTCAATCTGTTGTTTCTAAAAAAAAAGCTCTTTCAGCCAAATAAGCTTTTGCCGGATTAAATAAATAATAATGATATGTATTGGTTTAATTCAAGAAGTTTTGTTTCTCTGTATGAGTGATGTAAAATAAAACTACAGCTCATATGTGCAAAAAAATGCAACGTAGATGGAATAAACGTATTATACTAGTGCTATATGAATGCTGATTACAATATCATTTTTTATTCTTGGAAAAATACTAAAAAAAGTTATGCTGAGAACTCATTCCTTCAAGAAATAATGAATCCTAACGTTTAAATATATGCAAACATACAATGGCGACCATATAAGTAACACAGGTAAACTGATGTGGATGAATTGATAAATTTGTAAGTATTAACAAGTGATTTATTTAACTTAGCTTAACAAAAATGTAGTAGATGGCATGCAGTTTATAATAAACACACAATATTTTATAAACTTCAAGATAAACAAATTAAAAAAATAAATATATTATTTTTTAAGCGGGCATAGAAATAGCACACATAATAACAATAAGGAAACACTGTATTATTTCTTTTTTTTAATTCTTTTTTGCTTTTACATTTAATATTTTGTTGTTAGCCCTTTACAAGTCAATATTGCTGCACATCTTCCCGGCACACTTTCAACTAATTTTTGACATCTTTCTACAGGAATGTTATGCCAGGCTTCTTCAATAGTATTCCATAATTCGTCTAATGTCGCTGGAAATTTAGACTTTATAACAACCTCAACATCCCCCCATAGATTTTCTATGGGAGTTAAATCAGGGCTTTGTGCAGGCCATTCTAACACTCGAATCTGTTTCTCCTCTAGCCACTGTTTTACGGTCCTCGCCGTATGTTTGGGATCATTGTCGTGCATTAAACCAGGTTACTGGAAGAAATTCATCAGCATATGGTTCCATCACGTTTTCTAAAATGTTGCGATAAACATACTGATCCATTTGAATATAGGCCCTACACCACGCCATGACATAGAAGCCCATACCATTACGCTTCCTCCACCGTGTTTCAATGTTTTTATAGTGTACCTAGGGTTGAATCTCTAATTGATGGGTCGTCGCACAGACATTTTTCCGTCAGATCCAAGTCGGTTGTATTTGCTCTCATCTGTCCAAAGTACAGATTTCCAGAAAGAAAGCGGTTTTTCTTTGCGCATTTTCGCAAACTGTAATCTTCTCTGACTGTTTTTATTTGACACGAGTGGCTTTCGTACTGCGATACACCCAAGTAAGTTAAATTCCTTCAGCCGACGTCGTATTATTCTTCTCGATATATCAATATCAAATTGTTTATTAAATTCGGTTTTTATTTGTGTAGCTGTGCGAAAAGGATCTTCTTGACTTAATCGACGAATAAGGTTGTCTTGTCGTAAGGTTGTTTTACGAACCCTAATCTTCCGTTTCTTGTTTTCTAAAGTTTTTTCCGTCTGAATATGCTTTATCGCATTTCGTATTAATTTACGTGAACAATTTAATGTTCGTGATATTTCTGAAATTGATATGCCCTTCTCTTTCATGGTGCAAATTAACTGTCTTTTCTTTTTTCCTCGTTTTCCTCGTCCCATTATACTAACACCTAAATTTTTGTTATTAATAACACGTTAATTTCAAAAGTGATAAGTACACCACTTTTTTGGTACAAAATAACTCGAACCGTAACACTATAATAAGATTCCGCTACAGAACCGACAACTGTGCTATTTATGTGCCTGCTAGAAAAGTGAAACTAATTTCTTCTTGATTGAATGTCGAATTATTGTTCTGGAATACGTAGCTAGGGGAAGTACACACAACCTTCTCAGGGACTCTCACGCTATTTTAATAAAAATTTAAACGGGAACAGCTTTAGCGGTTAATTCAAGTGAAATTTGATGCCTGTGCTATTTATATGGCCGCCACTGTATATCGTTAATAATGTGTAGACATCAAACGCAAACTAATGTCAACCATTAACAAAACAAATTCACAAAGAGAAAGGCATCGATGCAACGGAGAAATATTCAATTTCACTACCCATACATCACTTATATGTTCTAATCCGTATACGGCGTTACGAGTAAGAATCGTGCAAAGAACACTTCGTACAGTTACAAGACTAAGACGGATCTATAAGAAAAAAATCACCGCGTATATAGGCTTACGAGTCCTCGCCTAGAAACGCGCACGTTTATAGCGAACGAAAATCTCCTGTTGTAATAGCCATGCATATGCATTCTTTCAGATTTAGAAAAAGGAAGACGAATTCTTAATAAGTATGCATCGAGTAAGGCGTCGACATAGGGCGATGCATTTGAATTATATGGCCATTAGAAGATGAAAAAACAGTATACTTTTGCTAATGGATAGTGCAAGCACGTAGCGACTTAATGGGATTCGCGTTTACAATGTTTGCCACCTACAAGTTGTCAGAACGTGTTGACATACATAAGTTACTCTTTATGTACATTCATCATGCTTGAGGTGCTTGACGGCAGATGAAAAATGCGAATTTTAACACACGCGATGTTTGCTTAAGGTTCAGCAAACGTTTAACGTCCATTTACGTAAGCTTCGCCATTTGAATTTGACCAGCAATCCGAGGAAATTGTATACAAGTGTAAATTATTACTAATAATTGTTTCCGTTTACCATTCACGCGGATATTGATCCGATCGCGTTGGAAATCTCTAAGTATTTGCAAAGAGGATTGATTAATAGCAAAATAACGTGTACATAACTCTCTCTAATTGAAATTAATCATTTCTATTAGTCATTTTTTCTAAAAAACTTACAAAACGCTTTTGACGCAGCGTGTGGTGATAATCAGGCTTAGGAGATTATTAATTATTAGCCACTAACTTAAAGGCATAAAGTACCTTTCACCAATCGTACCTCGTTAACATTTATGGTGGTATTTTAATGGCGTAATAACCTTTTTTTTTATAAAGTTCTTCGCTCTAAACATCTATACGACTATCAACAAAGTAAAGAAGCTTTAGGAGGTTTTTCTACTTTACTGCTTTTAGGTTTTATTTACCTCGTAAGTAAATAGTAAGTATCTATATATAGGTATGGTTTTCAGTGCATTAAGAAACGATATCTTTCATTTTTTTAACAAATTCTAAAGACATCCAACTTCTCGTATGCTTCTGGGAACCAACACTATTAACTCTTCCAAAACAATATGTAAGGGTCTTCTTCTAGGTTCTGCGTGCCCATTTTCTTCTTCTTCATCATGACTAATAGTTGCTTTTCTATTGAGACGATCCAGCCACTTATAGCTCTTTCGACCTTTTGCATTTGCGTCATCATGCGTTGCCAGGTCTTGATATTTTTATTAATAATAATACTTCAAAAACTGTTCAATAGTAATAGTCTGTTAACTACCTCGTAGACTCTTATGTTTGTCTCTGAGAATGCTGTTTATGATTTCAGCTTCTTGCAAACTTATTTTCAAATCTGGTTTTTACCTGCTTGGTTTTTTGCTTTGTCCTGCGTTGATTAAGTTGAATAATATCATAGTGATCATTTCATCGATAAAACATATATACTAGGGGGTATCCCAAAGAAACTTGAGGTGATATTGTGGAAGGTGGAATTTTTGTAGTACCGCGTTCTGCCTCTAAGAGCGTTCAGAGGAACCATTCTTGAGTCAACAAGCCAACCGTCGTCGCTGAAAAGGATTCCGTTCTGCTTTTATGATTCTTTTAGTGTTGCGCTCGTTGTTTTTGCAATGGTTGATTCTCGTAAACACTGCCCGGCCGTAAAGTTTCATTTCTTGCTCGGAAAAACTAGCACCGAAGCTCTTCAAATGTTAAAAACGGCTGGAGGATGATGCTGTAGGGAAAAGTCGAGTGTTTGAGTGATTATCTCGGTTCAAAAAAGAAAGGAAACCTCGCTCAGGTCGTCCATCCACAGCCTGAACAGACAAAAATGTTATAAAACATTCGCGAAATTATCCTGGAAAATCGACGATGGTCCATTGAAGAAGTTGTGGAGCTGGAAGCTTAGTTCAGCGAATTTTAACGAAAGATTTTGGGATGAAAAGGAAAGCTACCAAATTTGTGTCTCGACTGCTGACTGCTGCACAAAAACAAGGTCGCGTGAAAGCATGTTGTGCTTTAAAAGAGGAGTTCCGAAATAATCCAAACTTTTTTTCCAAGGTCATCCCAGGAAACAAATCATGGTGCTACGGTTATGACCCGTAATGAATTGAAAAAACATGACCTTGAAATGAAGCAACAATCAAGTCAGTGGATGACTGCAAGTTTGCTGATTTGTTTTTTCGATGTGAGAGGAGTGGTCCATAAAGATTTTATTCCAGAGTGTCAGATTGTGGCCACTCGGACAACTGACGTTTTCACCACGATAATGCGCCTGCTCACACAGCCAATTTATGACCAAAAATAGCGTCCGTTCCCCCTTCATCGCATGACTTTGCCCTCTGCAACTTTCCTTTGTTTCCTCAAATGAAAAGAGCTATTAAAAGAGAGTGTTGCTGAGGTGAAGAAAAAAACGGCGGAGGCGATATTGGGCATCGAATTTCACAAATGTTTTAAATAATGGAATAAAATGTATTACTGCCAATGGCGAGTACTTTGAAGGTGATTGAAGGCTTTTTGTTTAAAAATGAAATAAACTGAAAAAAAAATAAGTTCGATTTCTTTTGGGCACCCCTTGTACCATGCTCTGAGTTCTATACATTACTGCTGGAAATACCAAATTCTATTTATAACTAACATTAGATAAGGTTACACATATCTTAGAAACGTTCGCATTGACTCCTGTCACCTCTATTATCTATTGATACACCTGATCAACTTCTTTAAGGATTTACACTGAGATACCACTTTCTATCGGGTAAACTTAAAAATAACATTTATATAAAGACGTTCTTCTTCAAGAAACGGTAAATTTTTTTCTGTATAGGCGAATTTCGCACCTTAAACCTTCTCGAAATATCCTCGTATATATACGGCATACTGACTGACCTGTCCTGAGGGCTTAACAGATAAATCAATACAAATCAATGAAATTTATCTTACGTTTTCACGGATCCGTGCCGTAGAGTACGAGTACGATGTGCGTATGAGTGGCTACATCAACCTCTCAAAATAAAGCTTGTCAGGATTGAGTGTTGTGCGAACGATTTATGATTCGTTAAAGAAATGCACGTTCTTAAATATAGCAGCTGCTGGTCGTAAGTCAGCATAGATTGTATTAAAACGTTACGTTGCGAAGTCAATAAACCTGAAGTCGCCAAAACAAATTCGTAAGGAAAATTCGGAGAATTGTTTACAAAACGTACCGATTTAGTTCCTACATGGTAGCCGATAGAATGTACGTTCGTCAACGGATCTCTAAATGCTAAAGTAAACAGTTACTCTATTTGATATTGATGATACGATGATCCATTGGCTTCTTCGCCATATTTGCATTAAATTTCCTTCACTTCTAAATGTTTTAGGTCGCGGTTTCAAGTGTTCCTACTTTCAATCGTCATTTCTTTAAATAACGTTTTCGCATTTTATTAATCCTGCAAGTTTTCATAATCTAGATTCCGCAAATTACTTTATTAAAAATTTCATCTTGGGTTAAACACCTTAAATGATGATTATTTAAGTCTCATGTATTTCTACATTCCACAAAGCTTTTGAAAATTACATATTACTGTTAGGTACCCCGTTTTATTTATTTATTTTTTTTTTATAGAAGAAATAAATAGTGGTTCCCTACTCGCGAGGGCGTTTAATAAACACTAAAAGCAGATACAACAATAAATAAATAATGCTTAGAAGTACCGTTTTACAACAGGAAAAGTCTAAACGGTTAAACACTATTATTTAACAATTACAACAACAACTATTATTTATTAAACGCAATTATGTTAATCAGCTGCTAAAAAATCGTGGCTGCCCCTGATTTAATTTTTACTTTCTGGTTGTATATTTTTTAGTCTCCCATTTCAAAAACTCTCCGCCTAATTAAAAAACCAAGTATAATAAGAATTATAAGCCCATGTAACAATCTGATGGTACACAGAAAAAAAGGATTGTTTGAATGAAAGAAATATATTTTGTTGGCGTTAATTCATTAAGTGAAGTGTGAAAGCAATATTTCTTTGATATAAGTAAATATGAAGATATTATTTGTTTCAAAATAAAATAGTATTTTTTTTGAAATATTTTTTGTGCCAAAGAATAGATAACTGCGACATCACATGCAAAAAAATGATTTTTTGATGTCAAGGAAATATGTTTCTTTGCACCCTTCTTGAAGAACGACGAGCCAGGTGTATCTCCTCTAGACGACAAGCGCTTATATCTCTTAGGTATTCTTTGGTTAAAAATATGATGATTCTTTCATTTATTTAATAATTTATAATTTCATTAATATCAATTTCGTTGATTCAAACATATCAATTTTGTTATTTCAAATATCAAATTTTGTTGATATTAGTGCTAAAAATGAAAAATTCTTTGGTAGAAAACAATATTTCTTTGCCAGTTAGAAAATTATTATTTCTTTCACTCAATGCAGGCTTCCTTGAATCAATAAAATCTTTTTCTCAGTGCAGTATAACCAAAAATAAGATTTAAATTGCGTAAGAAAGTACATATCAAAGCAAAAATGTCTAGAAAGGATTAAACTTCAACCAAACGTTTCAAAATGATAGGCAGTGTTAATCCTATGAAAGCAAACTGAATAAGTATAGAATAACACGATAAAAATGCGATTCTGGTCATGGACGTCGTGTAATACTTGTAATTGTTAAATTTGCCCATACAGGCAACTTTTAAAAAATACTAGTTAAAAGAGATAGATCTAGATGAGTTCCGGTATGTCAAGGAGAGAACAAAAATAATTTTCTCGTACGATTCCACGAGACCAATAATAAAAACAAAATGTTTAAATCGAAAAACAATCATAATCTAGCTTCAGTTGCTTATACTATTACAGAATCCTCTTATGCAAATATATCTGTTAAAACTAGATTCAAAAACGAATTTTGTTAGGTTCTTTCCTTCGTAAAGCATAGCATAGCATAGCCAAAAAATTCTTATTCCAATAATTTTTTGATCGAAATCAGACATCGCCGAGAGATTAATGTCCGTTCCGTTCCATTTACAAAACGTTAAGTGCGTATATTGTAGCTGTTTTTCTGATTTTTGACACCGACACTACATCATTCAATTGTTGTAGAAATATTTTAACGACTTTAATCGCATCCACAACGATTTACAATTTCTTCAGGTCCGGTGCAATATTTTACTGAACATTAAACGAACGTGAAATAGCCGCGGGCGATCGAAAAACCTGTATCCACAAAACTTTCGACAATATTAATAAAAGTTATGACATTTATATGAGAACGTAGTCCATTGATGGGTGGCCCATCCCCACCGCGGCTGCACACATGCTGTTACGAAACGGTGAAATTCATTTCGCGATTACTGAAATCGAGTTTATTTCGAGCCAGTAGCGTAACTCGAAACTGAAATCGGTTCGGGACAATCTCGTTATTACTTTTACGAGAGAGCAACAATAAAGGGAAATAATAGGTTGGCAATTCAATTACATTATTATTATTATTTACAATTATGTACTGAGCTATTTGATAAACAATCCAATTCAACCTTTCCCTGTCAAAGAATTGCCAACTTGAATATTTAATGCACGTGACATTTACTCGATGTAAATCATTTAGCATAAACATATAAGCACCTTAATCTATTAATGGCTGGTGCGTGATATATCACAGGATGGATGGAGAAACATATAAACAAATTTTAATTTTTATCGTTAGCGGTTAGTAAGAACAAAATTCTCCGATTGATTTGGCAACGTTTCTAATTCCAAAAAAAAAATATGAATATTGGAAATTTTCCCATTTAGTAGGAATATTAAGTCAAAAAATTAAATGCCTGGGAAAAGGGAAAAAATAAAATAAAATGTTATTGAAAACGATGAAAATTTAAATTTTTGCAAAATATTTGTTTTCTAATACAATTTGAATGTTTACTATTTTATGATAGGCTGTAAGTTCGTAATCTCTACCAATTAGAATTGTAGATATCCTGATATCCTTGTTGGTTGCTAAATCTATGAAAACAATACCTGCTTTAGCTTCTACAAAAGTCGCATATTATTCTCAACAACGAAATTTTTAAAGAAATTGCGTTGTTAAATTTTAAAAATACCATAAAAGACAATGGCTTTTCTCTAAAGAAATTATGACACCCCTTTAGGAATACCATCGATATTAATAAATTTTGAAATCGAATGGCGAAATTTGGCAATATTATGTGATGAATGTTCCTTTTAAAAAAATTTGAGGATAAGCCCTTAGATGAATTACAGTTCGAACTAGCTAGAATTAAAGGAATTGATGACGAACTAGCTTTTCCAAATACATCTTCAGATTAGCAGATTTAATTTTAGTAATGCCTCTAATTCTTATTAATATTTTTCTCATGTTTTATATAAATATTCGTACTCGACCTTTTAGTATTATGTCTTTGCTCAACTTTTATGGTTGATAAATATATGAAAAGAAAATATTTCGGAGAATTTGGTATTAGACGCTGCAATGAAAAGCGTTACAACCGATAAAAATTGCTATTAAAGGGTTGATCAAACTTTCTTGAAGCAGAGAGTGTATCAGTAATTATTTTTGATGATTTGTGCAAGAACAAAAATTAGTTCTCGACTAGAATGCTGCAGTCTGTGAAACGGAACTTTTTGGAACGAGGGAAACTTGCTAGTTGGCTCACTAAAATATTTAAACATAAAATTATAAATATCAATTGGACATAGATTCTATACTATCATTGCCATCAAAACCGATATCAAAAACTACAGCTAAGAATATACGTTTTAAACTATTTGTTGCGAATAATGATAATAAAGCTGCTTCTTCCACTAATATTGAAGAGTTAGATCGGCATGGCAACCTCATTGATAGCAAATGCCTTTATCTGTCTTGATACTCCATAAAAAATTGGATGCTGTTATTTCTAATGGCACTAACTTTGAGAATCTCGAAAATATTATTATATCACGTCGATTGTGGTGGCGTAGTGCCTAGCGCCCTATGCTAACAGTACCGTGTTCGAATCCCGGGCTTTCTCTAAAGAAATTACCACACCGCTTTAGGAATACTATCGGTACTAATAAATTTCAAATGGCGAAATTTGGCAATATTATGTGATGAATGTTCCTTTCAAAAAATTTGAAGATAAGCCCTTAGATGAATTACAGTTCGAACCAGCTAAAATTAAAGGAATTGAGGATGAGCTAACTTCCCAAATATATCTCCAGATTAGCAGATTTCATTATGGTAATGCCGTGTTCAAACGCGGAAGCTGAAAGAACCTTTTCATCGTAACAGATGTGAAAATTAAAAAACGAAATAACGAATTAGGTGTTAAACCCTGCTGAAATGCAATATATTATTACAAAACGCAGACTCAATTTTCATTAAATATTTGATATAACAAGATCATTTAAATTTCTCCAATAAAAATATGTATGTTACCAGATGCAAATATATTTTCGAATTTAAGATTAATAAACAAGCAGTTTTCATTTTTTTCTTTCTTTTTAGAAATATACCTAATAGATATGAAGACCGACTGCAACAGAGGTGTCTTTTTTAGGAGCAACATGTGTACTGGCAAGTTACAATAAGTTGTGTATTTTGGCCATTGTGGCCATACCTACAGTTCGGTGTTCGTTTTGATAAAACTCTCCTAAACAGAGCAGTAGAATACGAGAGAATTTATTTACTACGAAATACTTTTTATGTGGTAAAAATTAAATCAAAATTTTCTTTCCTTATTATTCACCGTCAAAACGCCCGTGACGTCATAATAAATATTATGTATTAATATTAAGTAAATATTTACACACATTTCTGATAAGAAACATAACCATAAATTTCAAAATATTGTCCAAAGAAATCGATGTATCGCTTCGCACTTTGTACTTTGAGGAACATGGAAAATCCACGAAGGGGTTTGTTTGCGAAAATCATTTTTATCCAATCATTTTATTAACATAAACAGCGCTTTAGATTTAAAATGAAAATAAAATGCATTATCTTAAATTACGAGTTTGTTAATAAATAGTGCATGTTGTCTGTTGGTAGACATGTACTATTATTCAAAATATTATGACTTGTGTATTTCATCACGTTGTCAATACGATAAATATTTAAAAAATGTGCAAATATATAAATTAACTTTTCTATTTTCGTCTTAATCGATAAATCTTGATGTTTCAAATAAAAAAAATAACAACATTTAGGCCTTTCCGACCTTGCTTGCTTTTCTAAATTTACGAATTCAGTTGAAGGTGCCACCTCTTAACAGTTTCTATTTAAACATTAATATTATAACAATTAGTCATAATTAGGGACCGTTCTACACCAATACAGGAATTAATTTTGATGAATTGTATAATTCCGAGCCAATTATGGAATTGCTCCAGTATCACCAAAAAAGGAACAAAGCATATAATAAGAGAATCCTTTGGTTCATAAAGATCTGTGGGCGTAAATCTAAAGCTTAGAATATTTACAATATAAACCTAAGAAATTCTCGGAAACATCGAAAGAATCAATGTCTAAAATTGAGTGTTGAAAACAACAATGACCGCCTGGGTGGTCGGATGGTTAGCAACTTCCAATCTTACGATTGGACCACCCATGAAGGTGATTTTTAACTGCCGGTAAAAAAAGAGAGTATATACGTTTTCTTATCGAATAGGAAGTAAAATCACAGACCCTATGTCAATCCCATGTTTGGCATGGATGGGAAATCTTTCTTTGCCCGCTAGCGGAATATCGGCGAATTCGGTAAAATTGCCGTATAGATCGATTAGCGGTACATACAGTCGAACTCCTATAAGTTTAAGTTTTTTTATGTCGTAATATATTTAGTAACAAAAGCATTTTTATGTAATATTAAGTTTTGCAAAGTCGAAAGAAATTCTTTATATCTCAAAGTTTCTTTACTGACGCCGATATTCTCTAAGAATAAGTCGAATTATGGGCGGTGGACAACACTTCTTAAGCGGGAAATCACACAATTCTTTGTCTTCCTACAAACAATATAGTCACGTGTTCCAATTATCAGTAAATATTTCAAAATCTACTAATGTTTAGGTTAATTTCATTACATTATCAACGATATAAAGGTGGATTTTAAATTCAATTGAAATTAGAAAAGTAAGTGGTAAAGTTTAAAAAAAGAACAGCAATTGCAACGCCTGTACAAGGTAAATGAAACTAAAGAGTATGGATAATTGGGCTTTTGTGTAAAGTGGCTTTTGATGTTATTATTTATCAGTAATCTATCCTCAGCCAACAGAGGTCACAGTACATTCCCACCATTGTATTATTAATACCCTAAAATATCATTATTTCGCTTACCTTGGAACGTTGATGTTGCACCATAAATAGTGAACAATTGTTTTAAAAGAGCTGGAATCGGATCGTATCTCTGGCCGTACGTTCATTTTGCAAAAATCACTTCAAATTGAAAAATCGTGTAGAGATGAAATGAATAGTCGATATAACAAATTAATTACAAAACCCAGTGATTTTAGCAGTTTTATAGAAATGGACGAGGATCTTTTGACGCGAGTCTTTCGAGGATGAAGAGGAAGTAATTTCTATCCGACCGACAATTGCGAATATTACTTCAGCATTAAATATTAAAATACGGAGATTTTTAGAAACACGAGAAAATACTCCCAATTAAATTTGTTGGAGTCTAAGTTCAATGGAATATCTCTTTAAAATTAATAAACTAAAGAAAGATTTTTTTTAAAGAAATGTTAAATTATATTATTTCTCGTTAACCCTTTAACGGGCATTTTTTTTTTGTTTTTATTGCAGTTTTACGGCAAAAATGAATTCCAAAGAAATTTCTTTTGTCAAATTTTGTTTCTTGTTCCGTAGTTTTGAGGTGGTTTTTACATGGATTTACATGGATGGCTTCCATTCTTGCCACAAAAATGTAACCTTAGCAAATAATAAAAAAAAGGAACAAATTAATTATTTTTGTAGAATAGTATGAACCGCTCCAAACATGCTACTTCTTCGCATTCGGCACAAATTATCTTCAAGTTCATTAGTTTTCGTAGAACAAAAGATATTTTCCTTTGACAGGTAAGTATGCACAAACATAGTGTTTTCGGGTGTATCGCAGAAAGAGAGTTGCTTTGTACATGGTCCAGCTCGAAGCCAAAGTGTTGATCAAAGATACGGTTTTTATTTTTTTTATTCTTGTACCGCTTACTTTTGCCTATTTCACGCCGACATTGGAATCATCAGCCATTTTCATCACTCTTTATATCATCTATATTAGACTTCTCAACTTTCAAAAGACGCCGATTGCTTATTAGGCCCACATCTTGTACGTCACACTAAAATTCCGCCTCGGGGAGAGCTTCGTTATGTATATAATCATTCCGATCGTCATTGTTATCCAGATCCATTCTCAGATTCCTTTTATGGAGGAACGCCTGGTCTGAAGTATAATCGTCGCCTTCAAAATTCGAGGAGACTTCCTTCTTGAAGAATTTCTCGAAAATCCTGAAGTTAAAGTAGATCGGATTGGTAGTAAAGAAGTATCGTCTGCATCGCTGTCCCCTTCATCCACCGCATCACTTATGCCATCCAAAAGATCGTACAAGTCATTAACAAGTAACTGTAAAATTCCGACCAAATATTGCAAAGGAAATGTAATGTCTTCCAGGTGCATATAGCCAAGTGTAACAACAGCAGTTAGTAGCAAATATTGTATCCGCATTAATATATTTAATTGGGTTATCCGATGTAATTAAATTTAGTTAATAAATTAAAAGTCATTAGACACCGGCAGAATTTGAACCTTTTTTCTCCTGTTTTCCAGACGCGCCCTATTACGAACCTAGCTATTATTTGTCACATATTTAAAAAATTCTGCGGTGCGATGCTATGTGGCTACTGTAGAAACCGTCAGTAGGTGATAAGGACCAAAATCATATGGAAATATATACATTTATAGCCCATACGGCAACTGGCTTCTATAGCATCCATTAACCTACAAAGGGTTAATTTATTTAAGTAATAAGTTGTAATATCTTGAACTTTTTTGCTGGTAACTGTTTCGCCTATTCGACTTATGGAAATTCGAGTGCGACGAAATTTCACAGTACGTTAATGCATTAAAATAATAGATTTTTTAATGCATACTTCGTTAGCATTAAATATTCTTAAACATATTCTTATTTACAATTTCTTTCAATTATTACATCTTTATTGATAATGTTACATTTCGTACTTCGGACACTTACCGGAGACATTTACCCAAGGGACGAACAAAGAACATATGCACAGCTACCACCTTGAATATCACCCCTAAAATACGAATACAAAAAACAAGCAATAAAAAGTCTTATTTGATACGCCACTGCCCTGTGGGAACCGATGGATTTTAAAGAATCTATCAGAACGAGTCCAGATATCAAAGTAATGACCCAGTTTTTATGGTCTCATTTATGTAAGGCCCGCTTTCGGCCGTTTTTTTTCTTCCTTTTTCCGCTTGTTTTCTTTCTCGACTCTCTTCTTTTTTCTGGTCCTTCTTATGCCATTGGCTCAATCAGCAGTGCACACGTAGCGGAGCGGTCCACCGGGGAGACCACCAAGGAAACCGACAATATTAACATCTCAATACGTAACGAGACGTTAACAAAGTAGTCTGACAACCTTGAATTACTAACCGATGAGAATAATCTCCTCATGTATACGAGGTGTGGTCGCTTATGGTTCTTAAGTATGGGTTTGCGCAATAAGGAAATAGCGGAGACAATATCTTGTTAGAGATTTATTACCGATTTTTTGCTGGGAAGAAGGTGTGTTCCTGAACGCTTGAAAAAGCTTTGTTGCGGTCCCTCTATCGAAGAAGGAGAAAGAAATCGCAAGCTGTAAGAACCATAAATGTTACCCGTACGCAAATGCATGGACGTAGAAGTATCATTAGCTTAGTACTCGGAATTTCGATTAGATTATACGACAATATTATAAATATCAGGCAGGACAGTACGAGAAATATCGAATTATCTCGCGGAGATGTGAATGAAAGTATGAGATTGCCACAAAGTAGGAGATGTACAGCTTTAGAAAATTGAAATAATTGCAAGTAGGAATTGGATCCTAGTTGCTACAATAATAGGATCTCTATGTCAATTGCTATTTAGTGATTTATGTTCAAAATAAAACCGATTTTAACGGAACTTAAAAAGATATATCTGCAAACAAACAAACAAAGTTTAACACAATATTTTCTAAATGTAGTAGAAATTACACTGTTGGTTTATACAGATTTCGTACGAGAATGCCGTATGCAACAGTATAACCGCGAATCAGTAAAAATAATTCCAATAGTTCTTGGGGCCACTGGAGAAATACCGACAAACCTCCACGAAAACTTGAGCACGGCAAAAGCAAGAAGATATCACCCTCAATACAACAACTATAGTTAGAAAAGTTCTGAACACCCCCCAGCAACAGAAGTAAGAAGGGCCAACCCGAGCGGCGAGAGAAACTCCACCAGGACACAAGCTGCAGTATAATTATCTGATAGATGAATAAGCCTAACCGAGGAGATATAAGCCAACAAACAAGAAACATCCAGCCACCATGAATACCAAGACGTGCAGGAATCCGGCTGGAAGTTGCTGAATTTCTAAAAAATCTATTTATTTTTCACAAACATTAATATTTCATATAAATATAAGGAAGCCAAGAGTAGAATGTTGAGGTCTTTAGAGTAGAGGACGTAGATAGACGCACACAGAACATGCAACGAATAATCCATTTCTGCAACAAGAATATCCTCCTTGCAGCAGCCGAAGCACTTAAAAGACACGTGACTCTCTATACGCAAAATAAAACAACCTGAATGTCTCCACACCCACACATCCGCGAGAACATCTCAGACCATAAAATGCAGAAGCAAGCCTATTCTCCAAACTCGCGCAGTGGAAGTCAAATTTTAAATGTTTATACCCAGAAATATTACATGTTCTCCCTTTGGTATAGACTTTCCATTTAGAGATACGTATCTATACGAGGCTGCTGTTGCACTCCCTCTCCAGGTCCCAATGAGAACTGCAAAAGCGAAGTCACATACACCAAGAACAGCGTTGGACCCAAAAATTGATCCTTGTGGAACACCACAGGATAGAAGATAACTTTCCGTAGTATATTTCCCTCTTTATTACTTAGTGTAAAGAGAATAATAAAATAGATCGTAAGCTATTCCATGAATACCGGAGAATGCAGCTTTTCTAGTAGAAAAGAGTGGTCCACAGCATGAAACGCATCCAAAGCATCAGAGAAGACCCTAACTGCAACATCCTTTCTGTCCAACTCCCCTAAACTTGACTTAGGGCATGCTCGGTGGCGTAATCGGTGGTTTTCCCGCTTACAAAACCATATTGAGTGTGTGACATTACCACCATTTGTTAATTATTGTCTCGAATATTTTGGCAATGTGGATCCAACAGTAGTGTAACGCGTGTTTTAACAAAAACCAAGACATATCACCGTAACCAGCAAAATGTTTTTGTGCAATTTCGTTGATGACATGATTCAACTCAGGACGATCTGTTGGAAATAAGAACAGACCCGCAGAACCAGCTAATGGAGGTAATATCTATTCGCTGGATCCGTTACCATTTCACCCTGCTTATTTGAGACAGTTACATTTCTAGAGTTATTACTGCTTGCTTTCGTTAGTTTGTTGATAACATTCCATGACGTGTCGGATTTGTTCTAAGATCTCGAAATTAAATTGTCATAAAATGTCTTTTTTGATTTGTTAATTAATTGAATATATCGTTTTTTGTTGGTTTAGTTTGAAATTTACTAACGAATATGTAACGATCATTCCTGTATCTGAATATGAGTCAACATATGAGTCACTAAGGCATTTTAACTCATTGTTGTACCAACCTTTATTACCTTTCGATTTTATTATTATTATTGGGAAAACCCAATCAAAGTAATAATTAAATATTCGGTACAATACATCAAAGGCAACGTTACAGTTCAGTGAGTTCGCGTAAACATCCTGCCAAGTCTCATTTCTAATATGATTTGAAAGAGAAAGATTTAGGAAGCAGGTAAGAGTTTTTTTCGCGGATAGTAGTTAAGGTTAAAATTAAACGCAAATGGTTATCCCGTATTTTACGGACAGGCGGGGCACATTTTTCTCTTAATGGAGTTAATATTCAAAACTCTCGATTATCCACCGGTAATCATTCAGAAAGGTCTTCATGACAAGAAAGCCGCTATTTGCTGCCGTTCTACTGCTAATTTTGTCATTGGTCGAGGAATTACAGAATAACGAGGTCGTAAGACCCGAACTGTTATTAGTGAAGATACCTGTAAATGTTAAAAGATTATGCAATTCTGCAGTTGCAAAATGAAAACATAGCTTTTATTCAAGACATTTGTATGCCAACCTGTTGAAGACTTGTTAACTGCAGTTTTGCAAGATCGTGTGATAAGCAAATTCATGGTCATCGAGATCGCCTGATCCGAACCCGGCGAATTTGACTTATTTGTAAAGTTTCGTGTTTAGAATACAGCCAAGAACGCCGGGGCAATTAAAAGACAGCATTAGGAAGCAAATTGCTGCAATTTAACCCAAAAGTTGGTGCTGCACCAACTTCTTTTTCCCAAAATAAAATCTCGTGGTTCTATTAAATTCCTTTTCAAGGTTTGTCGATCCAAACATTCCAAAACATATTTAATTCAATTTTTTTGATATAGCTTGTAACTACTTCTCTGGCGTATTTCTCATCATTATCCTAGTTAAAGATAAAGTTGGATAAGATAAAGATATAATGTAACAAATTTAATTACCAATTATTTAACCAATACCCGTATACGGCCGTTCTGGGTTGCCCTCATAAGTCTTTCTCCTTTTTATAGTGGAATATTTTTAAATCAGCCTTGCGCTCTGTAATTTTCTTAATTGTATTGAATCTTCTCCACATGTGTTCAAACATATCTGCTTTTTTGGCCGCTTTTCCCTCTCATAATTGACGTTCTTTTAATTTCTTTTAATTTTCGGGCTCTTTTTTTCTCGCTGTTACTTTTAATGCGCGGTCGTTGTCGGAATCGGCTGGAATTGCTTTTTTTTCTTCGTTCTTTTTGCTCCCGCTTCTGCGTTATGGTGGCATGATTACGTAGCGAGAAATCTCGATAAATTTCCGATAAATCATACAATCTGATTTACGATCGTCATTGGCTTCGATTCTCAAATGAAATCGGATGAAAAAATAAGGTAACGCGATATAAATTACGTTTTCGAATATGTGATTTTCAGAACGACAACATTTCACGTTGTTAGGTATATGTTAGGTTTGTCTAATCGGGGCAAAGGTGTGGATTCACATGAAACTGGAACTCTGCGTTGTCTAAGATTATATGTCGCAGATGTTTTACATTAGAAAGGTAATGCTTAATTATGAAAATTCAAGTAATTAGAATTACTACGTAATTAGTCTGAGAATTCCCACTCATATGGGACATGCTGTATAAGACAGCATCTTACTACAAGATCATCAGCATCATTAGCAATTTGCGCTTCTGAATCCTTTGAAACAGCTCTGAAGGATTATTTAGTTGGTCGCCCTCATATAGTCTCGATGAAAATGAATGAAATTAGAACTTCCGCTATGCATACTTTCAACATGCTTTTTCTATCTGCCCTTCTGACGGAACTATTTTTATAATTAATAATATTTTACAAACTTTTCTCCTTTCTACTCACCTTTAGTGTTCTGAAGTTCTAACGGATGTTGGCAAGTTATACCACATTTATGTCGACAGCATTTCAGCACGCCAGGACATTCGAAATCCTTCCAGCAGGTCTCCATGCAAACGGCGGCGAATGGCGATTGCGTAGCGTTGCCCACGTACGGGATGAGCTCGGGACAAACACCAGGCTTTTCCAAGCCGTTACGTAAACAAAATTTAGCGCACTGCGAAAAGAGAAAGGAAGCATAATACTTATTTACAAGTCTCGTCACGCCGATCTATTAAACAATTAAGGAGCATTTACACCTGCGGCGACCGTAAAATAGCAAAATACATGCCTTGAGGTAGCTAAGAAGCTCCGTAAAGCACACGGTAAATTACCATGAATAACTGAGGTAATTTTCTTAACTCGTTGAGGGTTATTGGTTATACTTTACTATTATTTAGGAATATTTTATTATTGCCGTTATAAGAAAAGTCCCATATAACAGTTATATGAGTGCACCCTAGTTTGTATAAAATACATTAAAAAGTCCAGTGGCGTGCATAGATCACGTGATATAAATAACATTTAATTTCTTTTTAATAGAACGTGTATTTTACGACATAATTGAATCTGATTACGAACATATAATAAATAATATAATAATAAATGTAATAAATAATTAAAACAAGTGATAAATTTCAAGAGGGGGAAGTATGACCCAAAATACGCAAGATTGGATTAATGAACATAGCTCCGCAAATGGACGGTTTCGAAGTTACGGAAAATTATTCCTTTTTGTGCATTTCTTCACTTATCTCTTCTTTCTTTCGCAAAAACTTGAATTTTCTTATCGTAGTTGGTAGGTTTTGCCAAGCATGCCAAACATCATTAACTTTATAGTTGTTTTTTCTAAGAACAAGTGATGCCGGTTCATTTGGGAAACAGTTCCCTGGTTCCAGGAGACCTAGATCGTTGTAGATCCATAAGACAGAGAAGGCAATTTTAGCGCGGGTACAGCAGAATCCGAAGGCGTGTTCATTAATATTTTCTGATTATTTTATGCTACACAATCCCCCATCTAGATTTTCACGATTTTTGAAATGTTGAACTCAAAAATCGACTCTTCAGTAAGAAAGCAATACAAAAAAGCATGTAACAATTAATTACTTATTTTAACTAATTAATGTCAAAAATGATTTATCCTTCAGCAGCAAAAGTAGAAATAAAGAATAACTATGTTGCAAGGAGGAAATATATCTAATCAGTAGATCAACATACGAATACACCTCTGTATACCAACTACAGATTCCAAACATATTCGTTAATGCCCCTTTCAAGTTCACCACTGAAAAATGTTTGAACAGAGGGCAGGCGCCGGACGTGTTAATAAATTCGAATTCGCCTATTTAGGCGAACTCAACGGAGATAAGAAAGCGCGAAAGATTTCAGAGTAATGGTATATGTTCTTTGAGACAGTATTACATCTATAAATGGCCACGGCCGCGGAAAAATCGGAATGTAATATGCGACTTATGTACGTCTCCGGTCTCCGGCGCTGGTAAAAGGAGAATATAATGTTCTTGATTCAAAGGCTGATAAATTCTAAGATATATTATTGCTCTAATCCCGCTGATCTCGGGACGAAATTACTGACGTTACATTCCAAATGTGGGATCGCTTTTTCTGAGAACTCCATTACTGCCCTGTATATGATGAGATTGTGAGTAATATAACAGTTAAATGCGATCTTAAAATGGATTAGTGCAGCCTTTATTGGATGCTATTCCTCACGAACAGTTACAGCATTGAAGGTAACAGCATTGAAGGTAACAGCATTGAAGCGATTTCATGTATCATTCTGCCGTTGTACTTACCCAATCTTTACTTTGATTTATTCGTTGATAAATCAAAGAGAGCCGAAAAAGGTTTAAGATTGATTTACGCGTATTGCTAATCTGTCAAAACCAGTCGTTTCACTTTGACGGAAATTTAAATTGTAAATTTGATTGATTCGTCAAACTGTTTATTGAGATAATTTATCTCTAAATCAACGTTGTTAAACAGATCCAATTGCTTAACTACAACTAGGATTATGGAGTAGCAAAAATTTCGCATCTAATTTAAACGATAAATCAACGTTAATCTAAGCGGCTCGATCTAATTTAATTTATCCGACACTTTAAGATACGCATAATAATACCATGTGTATGTGATAATTATCAGGAATAAGTGTTGTCTTTGTTGAATTACACATACATAAATATATCGCGTAACAGACACATAAACAGATACATATATCTCAACAGGTTACACAAAGAGACGAAAAAAACAAGTCTTTACGACTAAACTGGCTTTAAACTGCTTCGCTAGTATTAAATTTCCTACCTGTCGAGACAAAACAATGTCGTTCTTGGTAGTCTTTTGTTTTTTGTTACGCGGTAATTTATATGGCCGCGTCGATTTATTATAAAACGATAAATATAAAATTCAGAGTGGTTCGTGTTATCGAAAACGATGGTTTAATTTTTATCGACGTATCTGGCATTTCATTAACATAGCAATTTCAATTTTCACACGGAAAAAAATATATGTAGGTGTTTAGTGTGGGTGTCTCGCTAGGAGCTGCGTTGATCAATACATTGGAAAATTCTGAAAAGCCCTCAACTTCGATATTTTGAATAAGGCGCCCCCTATTCAAATATTATTTTATTTTTGAATTCTTCAATTTTAAGGTTTGTTTGATAAATGCAAATTTGAAATGTGTATTTGTAAAATTTTCGACAAATGGACGAGTACATATGAACTTTCATAACTGTGAAAAGTGTACAATTTAGAAAATCAAAATTTTGGAAAAAGTGTGAAAACCCATATTTTTGAGATATTTAGAAAATTCTTCGAAAAAAGAAAAAGTACCCAGCAATGAAAATATGCAGCTTATGTAGTTTTTAAAATGTTACCCAATTTTGGAGGTATCCAAGTTACTCATGACCAATAGAAAATAATCGAGCTTTCAACATCCTCTGAAATAACACAAAGAGTTACCCAATGACCTCCAGTTCTTCATTAACTTCCATAAACCTCGGGTTAGAAACATACATAAAACACCAAGCGGGGTACAAGTGTACCCCAACTTATTTTTGTACAAAAGTTTCCAGCCTAACCAGTATTTTTTGTGAATTTGTGTTTTATTTGTGTGTGTTCTCATCTCTTTAATCCATCCATTTCTACAAAATAGACGTTTACAAATGGCCTCGTCATTTGAGGAAAATCGTTGATCGCCGAGATGTTCTCGTCTCTCGGAACTTTGAGCCTACTAAACATAAAAATGTTGCTGGGGCTGAATACAGCTAGTGCCTTATCAATTTAAACCTCAATTCATGATTTTTTTGCCATGGCGATCAATGTGAAATGATGCCTTCCTTGGTGGAACGGAACTATCTTTTGCAACAATTTCTTCGTAATTTCTCAGCTTGTAAAGTTTCGTTTAAACTGTTTCAAAAGGGTTTTAGAAATGGTTATTTCATCGTGTGTGAGCAAGCCCCCAGCAAGACACCCAACGCGCGATTAGCTTTTCCATGCCCAATTCTCCAAGCAATATATGACAAACTCGTTCTTTCGAGATACCCACAGCTTCTATTGTCTTTTTAATCTTAATTCGGGGGTCGCCCAGCAAAATTTGATAAAGCTGTCCAATGTTATAGGTCATAGTTGCGTAGTCATGGCCAACCAAGCTGATCCATCTCGACTTTAATTTACGTAGGAGTATTACGTTTCAAATGCAAGAATTTAATAACGGCTCGATAGTCGCCTTTCTTCATTTTTATTATTCCTATCTACCGATATGAGGTGTAGGGCTACGATTAGAGGTTGAGTCGCTTTGCTGTGTGCCTCTTTACCAGACTTCTCTCCACTTCTTTCTATTAGCGTCTTCGTATTTTATTCCTCTCGCTTCTTAGCTCATCCTGACATGTTCTCTTTGGTCTCCCTATTCTCCTTTTTTTGTTGTTCTTGCTTCGTGCGCCAGTTTTTGTCGCGGTCATTCTCTTAATGTGCCCCAACCATTGAAGTTGATTTTTCTCCACTATCTTACCCTCCAGTTTTTGTAACTACCGTCGTGATTTTCTGCTTGCGTTTTTAAGTAAGGATGCGTATCGCGACCTTTCATAAATAATTTCATAAATTTCGGCTTCTATATTTTTGGGTATTTATTGCTATGATCGCCATATCGTCAGCGTAACGTATTTCTGACATTTCCCCTTTCTGCATCTTTCAGTGGCCAATTTAATTTTTCTTTTTTGCTTTATTTCTTTTATTATTTCATCCAGGACACGAAGGAGAATAATATCGTGCTTGTTTTAGACCTTTGGTTATTTCAAACTCTTCTAAGGTTTCCTGTTTTATCCTTACCTAAGTTTTTTGTTCCTTCGATCTTTCCGTGATTTTATCTCCCTCTTTATATTTTGTCCTGTTTTATCTTTTTTAAGGGTCCTCGGAAAAAGTTCTTTGTTCCCCAAATACTTCCCACGATTTCTTCTTTTATTATTTTCTTTATGATCGTTCATCTGTTTCCGTATTCTTCGTACTTGGTTTTACGGACACAAACAACTGTTAAATAACAACTGACCGTCCAACATGGCAGAAATTTTTGAGTTAAACCAGGATAAATTACCTTTCATGGATAAATAAATGATTCTATAAAATCCCAGCACGGTTATCGATATTATAACCAATACTATCAGTTCCTAAGGAACGTAGATGTGTATTCAACAAAAATTACGTTTTCTTCGATTTGCTTCTACTGGAAAAGGGTTCTACGTCCATTTAGCATTTAATTACAGACATTTTATACAGCGAACGGGATGTTTGTACGCCCTAACTGACTGTACACAGGTATACTTAGTAAGACTACATATACCAGGTGTGTCGGTAATTCCTTTCCGGTTTTTCCGGCAGATGTCACTGGCCATAAGTATGAAATGTTATGATTTGATACATATGTAATTTTATTCTACTGACATTAACCTTAAAACTACACAAGTTACGTTCCGCCAAAATAACAGCGTTATAGATTTATAATTTTTTGAAAATGTCGAGTTTTGTGCCTGAAAACGTGCATTTGCGGCACGCATTACTTTTCTTGTTTCATCAAAAGAAAAAAGCCGCTGAAAGTCATCGTTTGCTAGTAGAGACTTACGGTGAGCATGCTCCAACCATAAGAACATGTGAAACGTGGTTTCGACAATTCAAATGTGGTGATTTCAACGTTCAAGATAAAGAACGTCCTGGTAGGCCGAAAACGTTTGAAGACGCGGAATTGCAGGAGCTATTGGATGAAGACTCAACACAAACTCAAAAACAATTAGCAGAAAAGTTGAATGTGGGCCGAGTAGCAATTTGTGAACGATTACAAGCTATGGGAAAGATCCAAAAGATGGGGAGATGGGTGCCACATGAATTGAATGACAGACAAATGGAAAATCGAAAAATCGTTAGTGAAATTCTGCTTCAAAGGTATGAAAGGAAGTCATTTCTGCATCGAATAGTAACGGGTGATGAAAAATGGATTTATTTCGAAAATCCCAAGCGAAAAAAATCATGGTTATCACCTGGCGAAGCTGGCCCATCGACTGCAAGGCCAAATCGCTTTGGTCGCAAGACCATGCTCTGTGTCTGGTGGGACCAGATTGGTGTCGTATATTATGAACTGTTGAAACCGGGAGAAACAGTTAATAGTGATCGCTACCGACAACAAATGATCAATTTGAACTGTGCATTGATCGAAAAACGTCCACAATACGCTGAAAGACATGATAAAGTGATTTTGCAACATGACAACGCGCCGTCTCATACAGCAATACCAGTCAAAGAAATGTTGAAATCACTTGGATGGGAAGTTTTATCGCACCCGGCGTACTCTCCAGACCTGGCTCCATCCGACTACCACCTTTTCGCATCGATGGGGCACGCGCTTGCAGAGCAGCACTTCGCCGATTTCGAAGAAGTTAAAAAATGGCTCGATGAATGGTTTAGCTCAAAGGAGGAACTGTTCTTTTGGAATGGCATTCATAAATTGCCTGAGAGATGGACAAAATGTATAGAATCAAATGGCCAATACTTTGAATAAATAAATTTTAACTATCCATTCTAAGTAACGTGTTTTCTTTAGCGAAAAAAACGGAAAAGAATTACCGACACACCTGGTATGTATATGTATAATATAAACACATTTTAATTTTTTAAATTACGTGCTCGTAGACGTAAAGTTGTGAAGTTGTAACGTCCAAGACATGTAGCATCTGCGCTATCGGACCGTAATTGTAGAGTCAATAAAACGTGCGATTTGAGTCAGAATTGCAATTACGATCATGTACTGAAAACTAGACATAAATCATGGGATCTCAACGGGCATTATTTCCGCTTAAGGCCATCAATAAAAACAAGTCGTACCGTAGTGTATATTGTACATATATATATCTATATACAAAACATTAAACATCGGTTTTAATTAGAAACGTTAGTACGTTATATGGAGAATTCCCCGCATATTACGAGCGTGATGCATGGAGTTGATTGTAAGCTTAGTGACAATATAATCGATAAAACAAGTTATAAACGGATAAATCAAGATAAGGTACCGCCCGATTTGCACTTCAAAATCGATCCAATTGGAATTCTACACGGAGACGTTTCAGTAAACAATCAACGGTGAATTAGATCCTCTATGTGAAATGTGTAAACAAACGATGGAATTCGTACTATTTGCTTTAATTTCTTCGAAGAGTAAATGCTTCCGTTAACAGAAATGCTAACATCGAAGAATAGTTTTTTTAGTTTTAGTTTCATTTATTTTATCTTTAATAAATAAAACATAGACTTCACAATAAAGTTGAATTAATGGATTATTCAGACTCTCAGCGTGTTACGAAATTAGCGAACGCGGACTGTGAAATGACGTTAAGCATCAAAAACTGAAACGAATGTTCCTTCGCCATTCTTTAATTTGTCCAATATTACAGCAGATAAACATAGTTCAGCCCATCCTGCTATTGCTACATAAGACCTGCGGGGTTACTTGTTGCGTCACTTGAAAAACACGATTTTGCTAAACTAACGCTTTTATAACACCCCATATGGCAAGGTGTCAGATCTGGCCATCCAGGTAGCCAAGGTATTGGACCTGCAAATCCGGGTAATCCCGTACAATTCGTGCAAAGAGTGGACTGCCTCACTACGCATAAGAATTATATTTTGCCGGAGATTTAGAAGCTCGCCATCTAAATAATTTAGATGGCGTAGCGAGAATGCGTAGCGAGGCAAGTCCACTCTTGAAGCTCACTCAAGAAGCTGTTGTAGCAGAAAATGTAAATAATTTTCTTCATTTATGAAAGTAATTGGTTCGCCAAATAAACCACCCTAAATATGTAAACCAAAGCTGTCTATGTATCATTAAATTATTCCAATTCCAGTGATTGGATAAATAAACATTCATCTTTCCACAGAATGGAAACTTGGATGTTCAAATCGTGATTTAAATACCATTCACGGGACGCTTGCCGAAGTGGACCATCATTATCTTCCAAATGCTGATCTCTTACGGAATGATATGGATACTGTTGGTCGCGTTTTGTTCTCAATTCTCTCAACGCACCTACTGCTGCTTGACCTGCGTTATTGTTTATTGAAGCACCAAAAGCCATCAACATATCGTAATACTCACGATTTGAGTAGTTCCAACGTTAAAATTTGCTTCATGTACATGGATAAATAATTCCAAAGCCCTCTGGGATCATGTTTAGTTGTTGCCAGAAGAAATTTTGACCAAATGCTGTAAGACGTTTGATGCTATACATTTTCAGCTGTCTTCATTTTTAACTGCTGTAAGCCGCAAAATATTGGTCATATTAGAAAATGGTAAGGAAACATTCGCTTCAGTTTTTGATGATTCCGTGTCCGCGAATTTCGTAACACCCTGTATACTTTATATTCCGTATAACTACATATTTTTTTCTTATTTGGAATTTAAACATCTTAATGGATTGCGAGAAAAACTTCCGCCCACAATGAAATAAGAATTCGTGGTCTGTGGTTATCTTTTTAATTACATTTTAAATAATATTTTTAATCCAAAAAGTTTAATGCGAAATAAAAGGTCCCTAATTAATTCATTAATAAAGAAAAAGATTTTTGAGTTATATATAATTATTAGCTTGCTAAATAAATCTAATTTTTTCAAAGTACTGAAGATGCCGCGTCTTAGTAAAGATATTATGAAGAATGGATATTCTAACAGAAAACTAGAATCGACAATGTATCATTAACACAGTGATAACACGATTCCATAAAAATGGGAGAGGCCGTAGACAGCTTCTGTGCAAGATCAGCATTTAAGACAAATCAAATTAAATGGCGTTCAGTCCTTTCGGACGTCGGATAAAGATCTTTGTGCAGCTACAGGAGTGATTGTATCAAATTTGACAGTTAGAAGAAGGTTGCACGAATTTGATTCGAAGGCTAGAAGAAGAGCTATATGCCCGCTATTTACGAGGCAACACAAAATCGTTAAGAGGCAGTGGGCTCCAAATCACTTACCGAAGATGCCTTTTCTCTGACGAGTCCTGATTCACTTTACACCATTCTGATAGCGGAAGAGGCGTCAAAAAAAGGTATCTGGAAAGAAACATGGCTCCACGTGTGCCATTTGGAGGTGGGGGTGTTACGGTTGTCGGCGGCATATCTTTAAACGCTCGTATCTGCTGATGAGCTGGTGGTTTTAAAAAACCACAAAATATTCTGCCGATCATTGTGTCATTTGCACGAAATTTTGTATTTGTGGACGATAATGATAGTCCTCACCGAGCCAGCGAAGGTGAACGTCATTCTTACCAGTAATGTTAAATTATGTGGCCCGGACAGCAATTGCGTTGAGCATCTTTGGCATAAGCTTGTTCGATAGTTGCGATCTCGTCCTCGTTCTCCCATAACGATAGATGAGCTTTCAGAGGCGGTGGGACAACAGTGGGAAAGAATTCCGTAAGGTTTTATCAATACGCTATTAGAAAGCATGCCCAGAATTTAGTTAAATTTTGTTAGAAAGAATACATTTTGTTAGTTATTAGTCTTATAATCCGAAACGATGGCTGAATGCTTGAGAAAAAAAGGAAATATTTCCCTACATATTAACAAATCAACAAGATCATCCTGAGATTCTCATTTGAGCACTATGTCAAAACTTCAACACCAATCTAATCCAGCTCAACCGATTTTTTATTGGCAATTTTATTAAAATAGAGACAGGACCACTGGCGTCTCGTGACTTTTTGCGCAAAGGAGGCTACTGTAACCTAACTTTTCGGTCAATAAGTTGTATCTTTATGTAATATTATAAGCGTAGAAAAAAGTTGAGTTCTTAAAACAAAATGTAATTTATTATCCAGCAAGAATCAAGTAAAAGTGAGAGCCAAATCTTATCTGAAAGGGAACATGTAGAAAAGGTGTAAAGTGATAAAAATATAATAAAAACCCAAAAGTATAGTAATTATAAACTCTTAATAAGCTTAATAACAAACCAAAAATAAGCTTTAAAAACAATAACAAACTCTTAGCAAAGTAATAATAAAATAATAAACACAATAGTAACTATTCTCATAAAACTTTAGGATAAACCAAAAATAAATTCTAATTAAATAAATGAATGTTTCTTAAAAAGTAAAATAAATAATTTTTTTTGAAACGGGGAAAATTATTTAAAATTCACTTCATTTTAGTAAATAGCCAAAAGCTTAAGCATTATTTTAATACACAATAAATATATTTATCTTATTTAAAATTCTAGGGGACGCTTAGCCTCCGCTGGCGAGCCTCCACTGCACAGAACTGCGGAATATTGTCTATGAATTTGCCTCCAAATCTTTAAATAATTCAGAAACAATTTGCACGTAACTTAAGTGATGTTGCAACTCGAATATTTGATTGACTGGACTGCCCCAAATATCTGTTGTCAACTCGAGTTATAAATCGAGTCCAATTCGGATTCGCTGGCGCAACATCAACAATTTCCAAGTAGCGATTTCGATTTAAAATTAACCCGACTCAATCTGACCAAGCCCAGCGTAAATTCAAGATTCCGACTCGGATCGAAGTTGGATGTTCAACTCAAGTTAGCGAGTTAAAATATTGGGCTCGTTGTAATAATACGCTGGATGGTTCATTTAAAATAAGCAGAAGAATTTTCGGTATCAGCAGAAACGTTCAGGGAATTCTCTGATTCATAACTTTTTCAGGTAGGAACTCTTTAAAACGGTTCAAAACCTAATTTACGTTCGATTGAATTACAGTATACACTGCGATAAGTAAGGACCTCGCGGTTGTTATTTGTTAATACATCATAAATGAGAACATTTGATTATAAAAGAATACTCGCTAAGGTTGAAAAAAATGCCTTTTCTTTTTCTTTTGAATTTGATCGCTAATACTAATATTAATCTACCATGAGATAGAGATATCCTTAGGCATATATCGAAGACTGGAATACATTCGATTTTGAATAAACATTTAGGTCTACCTCCGCCTAATTTGACCCAAGCACAAGAAAGAAAATGGTCACAAAATTCGACAGAGGAACTTGGATATTCTTATACGTAAGAACCTAAGTGACAATCAACTGTTTGGATGTTCCAAGATGAAGCGAATCCAACAAAAGACAACAAGAAAATGAGCGCTTCTTCCTTTCATTGTGCTGAACATTCTGCTTTGAAAATTTATTTACCAGAAGTCATCGATGAAATCATAAATAACAATCAACAACGTCGCATCATCCTTCATCATAACAATGCCAGCGCTCGCACTATTTAAAGAAGGAAAAGATCAAATCAATGTCTCGTTACCGGTGTTCACTTGATTTATCACATAGCGACATCTTTTTATTCCCGAATGTCAAACAAAAAAAAGCTCTAAGAAACAATAAAACAATTTGTAACAAAAAAAATTTCTTTCTTTCATTGCTTTTGCAAAGCCCAAAAAATATCACTCGTTGTCATAGCAACTAAACTATTATTTATGGTGCGTTCTTAGTGGTTAAAGAAGATCAAAATATTAATATTAAGACGCCAAGTTACTCATCAAAATTCTTCTTTTTATACTTTTAATAACTTTGCAAATTATAATTAATATTATTAATAAATAAGCAACTGATCATTGTTTTTTTAAATTCCTTGCTAAACTGTTAAAAAAACAACAGCAATAATATGATAAAAGGAAGCAAAATTCATGTAAAATATCCTGACAAGCTATGTATGGCACTTCGGCATTCAGATCTTTCATCATTTTCCCATTTTTTTAAACAATGCAATATGCCATCAATCTTCAATACATTTTTTTTGATTTAAAATGAATTTGATTCTGATGAATGACGTAGAAAATCTTATGACAAATTCTACAATAGGCAGAATACATTATCAACTTAAAGTGACGTTTTCTGAACATAAATAGATTGGGTGATTCTGTCGATAAACCTACCGTTAATTTATCCCTGTTGTCATTCAAACACCTCGCCTCACACATCGTCAACAACATCGGATCGTTTTGTGCATGCTTGAACCTGCATTTCGCTTGGACGGGCACCAGGGACGCTTGCATTGCGGCGAACGTCGCGAAAGCCAGCAACCGCACCGCCAACTCGACGTTACCGCTCCTCTTCGGCACTATTTTACCACTAGCGCTATTAGATGGAATAGCGGGACAGCTCATGCTAGTTGTTGGGCCACCGATCTTCATCGCTTCGCGCTAAAGACTGACAATTGCGGACTAAACTTGACACAGAAACACTCCAGAGCTTGCTGAGAGAGGACTCAAACAACAACAACAACAGGCGAAAAGGAGTAGCTAGCCGTTCCGAGGAGAGAGAGTCTCGAAATATGAACGATGCGTATTTGCTTCATATCCATTGTGAAGATTAACTGGATCATCATAAATCAACGTGGACGTGTAAACGCTGCTAATACATCTTTCATTAATGCAGACTTGGATGACTAATTACACATGTAGATTATTCGAACTAATTGAACCCGGTCAAGTGATGCTTTTCGTCCAGAAACTCTGACGCGAGGTCCTCAAACGACTTTCGCTCGGAGTTACGGCGAGGTCGACAAGCTTTTTACTTAAATACTTTCAAAGTTTATACGTGCCAAGAGGTGAGATCATCCAGGAATGTTTCGATTTTTACCTGGCTAATTTTAAAATAGAATAATTTCCATAACGCAAACGGAGAAAAGATCTCTGATTCTATAACAGGATAGTATGCGCATACACCCATGGCGAAAAGACTTGCATTTTAGTTCACTACACAGCTATTCAGTTCAGTTCATACACGGCTATTATTACAAGTTTTGTATTAAGGGTCTTCTATTCACAGAAATATACAACTTCAAATCCTTACAAAAAATCAATTACCTTCAGGTAACATCGTCCTATAATTCCCTGACCACGAACGTAAGAACAAAATTTGTCTTTGATGTTCGTCCTACGAGCTTCTAAGAGACTTTTAACAATATACGATTAGATAAAAACCAGGAATATTTAAATTAAAAAATTAATTTGTAACAATCGAGACAAAAACAGAAATGTGTGATCCTTAAATGCCTAATTTAAGTGCGCCCAGCTTAATAATTGCCCACCATGCGTTAAAGAAAAAGGTACGTAAATATAATAAAAAAACTACGTTAAGGTAACAATTTTTTTTATGTCCAACGAACGACCTTATCATTCGAATAAATGAATCGATGAACACATACCTACTGCATGCAATGAACAAGTTTATTGATAGAAAGCACACGTTTATTAAGGTCTAATGAGAAATTCCCAAAATTCATTTCGCTCCTCACAAAGTACACTCGGAAAACACACGGACATGTTTCTGCCTACCCCTCGTCATCAGCGTGGTTTCGAGAGTAATTTTTCTTCTCTACCTTCTATCGCTGTTGCCTCACAGTTAATGCCACAACTACACAACTCAAAACGACAAACTCGACAATTCTTGGCGCCGTCTAGTGCCAAAGAAACGCATGCCTGCCGTTCAGGAAGCAGCAACATAAACCGGGTACTGTTCCCCAAACCATCCCTCGAGCAGTTCTCTGACTGCTAAACACCAGATGGCGACGCTGGTAGCGCTTTGGGAAACCGCACATGTGAATATTCCGACAGGCTTACCATGATGTATATAAACAGAACACATCAGAGTGCGTGAGGCAACAGCGATAGAAGGTAGAGATAAGAAATTACTCTCGAAACCACGCTGATGACGCCGGGTAGGCAGAAACATGTCCGTGTGTTAGTGTAATTTTTTCCTCTCATTTTGTTGCGTTTGCTGTGAATTATTCCATCAATACCATGAAGAAACTAAGCTATCTTAGCATTATATTTTTTGGTAATTGTTTCTAGGCATTTGCTGATGTGTTCTGTAATTCATTGTTGTAATAAGTTTGATGGTTAGTATAATATTTTTTTTTTTTGCTTTAACAAAACGAAGTTCAGGAAGGATCTCGCTGATTATCAGAGATTAGCTTTAAATTTGGTAAAAATGCTAAATTTACTGGCACTGGCAGGTAAGCGAGAATGTTGCGCTCTATATATTATTTAGTTTAGCAGTACTTAGAATTCCGCCCTAAATTATACTTTATGAGTCCAATTCGATGATTCTTTATCGTTTTTTTTTTTCATTATTACGTGCTCAAGTTTTACATATTTCTGATAATTTCGATCTGATTCTAACTATTGGTCAATGCTGTATCTCTACAGATGGTATTCATACAACTCCAATATATAAATACGGATGCTAAACGTTCTTAAAATATCAATTAAGTTACAATATTTACAACCGGCATACCTTTTACCTTGCTAACATTTCACTTTTTACCAATAAAAATTCAAACGGTATAAACAATTACGCAAATTCAGCCTCTTAAACAAGCCGCAAATAGAATGTGTAAATTTTAATCCAGCATTCTATCTATAGCATGAATTCGCTAGATTTTTGCGTAAGAATGTATAGCAGCGCTGGAATGGTTTTTTTTTTAAGATACACACATACGTAAGTGTATGAGTAACTGATGCATTGTATCTTTAGTGATTTGGATGTTGTAAAATAGCAAATTTTTTAAAGGAAAATCTTCCTACGTTAAGTATATAGATGCCTAATTCGGCTCGAAAGTAGATGCCAAAGAAGGTGTTGGAATTACTATGGAATTTCCGTTGCGATGAACTTGCCTGTATGCCTCAATGCACTAGGACACATTGCACAAACACACATGGCTTGTGTGTTTGTGGTCTTGACATAGTTACAGATTTAATACCTCTTTAGGAACAAATTAGCTTTTGTTCCAACGATATGGTTTTTACGACTTTATTCTATAAACATTTTCAAGTACGCTCTGCTATAAATTATTCAATACAATACGTGCACGCAACAAAAGACGATATGTTTTGAAAATTACCTATATAAGAAGCCAAATAAACAATTGATAAGAGATTTGAAAAATAAGCCATTCTAGCAAGTTTTCTTTCTTCTTTCTCGTTAGCAAGTTTTAGAATTCTAGATAAAGATTACCTTCTTAACCAAAAATGCATAAGATCTCCGTTTTAAGTCTATTAATGGGAGTTGTTTTGGTTCCTTTAATTGACGCTGTAAATGTAAGTAATTATAATAAGTACCCTGACTAACAAAACTTGAGTTTGTTGTATTAGAATTTAACTAAAAAGCTGAGGATACCAAAGATTAATTTCTGAATTCCTTAAAATTGCTGTTGACTTATTTCTAAGCATTACCCCAACCATTATTTGGATGGATTAAAGAAATGGGGGAAAAGTACTTGTTTCTGTGTTAATCTGGAAACTTTTCAAAGCTACTTTAGTGCAACTTAAGGAATACAGTCAAATAATCCAAGCTCACATCCATATATTTCAATTTTGACATGTTCTACATCACAAATCAAACAATTTTTTTTTTAAACGAGGATCTTATTTAAAACGTATCAATTACATTGTCCGTTATAGATTTGTGAAGATATATGCGACGATGAAGATTATGGATATTCCCCGTTCGAAGGTTTCCTTTGCAAAATTTGCTCCGATGAATACGATTACGGAGACGAATATGAGGATGCTATAGAAACATCTACAGAGAAGTGTACAGATACGGCACCAAGTAAAAATGAACCACCCAAAGCGGAAGAAGAAAAAAAGTTAGCAGAGGGGAAAGTAGACGCGTCCAAGAAGCAACTCGACGAAAAGGAGGGATTTAAAGAACCTGAAAAGAAAGAAGAAAAACCGAAAGAACCTGAAAAGAAGGAAGAGGAAAATAAAGACAAATCGGAGGAAGCTGAAAAGAAGGAAGAGGAAAAACCAAAAGAACCGAAAAAGGAAAAATAAACATTTGAGAGGAGCAGATACATTTCACTAAACCTACTTATTTTATGAATTTATTGTTTTATGTATATATTATTAATTACAACATTCCTTTGCCAAAAATGTGTTTCTTTTGTTATAAAAAGTTCCTACCTATAGGAAAGAGCGTAATAAACACAAGGCAGCTGATTTTAGGGACGGCTAAAAGCCTTAAAAAGGATTTCCAGATTCAATTATTAGTCTTGTTCTTGTTCTTGACTTTGGTAGAATTATTTGTGGATGTTTTAAATTTCAAATGTGCGTAACACCTAACACCGTGAATGGTGGCCCACCAAGGAATAATTTACGATAGTTATTTTTCATCCAACTTGCAAAATCACATTAAGAGCTCAAAAAGTGCTCAAGCTAAGGTGCTCAAAAGTTTCCGAAATGTAGCGATAATATCGTAAGATGCCGTAAATGACTCTAAAATTCATTTGTATCTTTATGCTTGACATTAACGAACTTACATTCAAACTCAACTCTGCTTGTAAGGTTATTTGTTAAATTAAAATGATTATCCGTGGTCCAAAAATGTTCGTGTAAGGTTTGTGTGCGCTTCGTAATTAAGTTCTTTTGATAGAAAGAAAACAATTTTTACCTTAACCAATATGTCCTAATTTTAACCACGAGCTTTTTTATTTGGATTTATAGAAGTTCGAATTAAAGCGGAGATTTCGAATCTAATCTAGCAATTCGTTGGCGTCGAGGATAATCTTTCTTCATCTAAAATTAATTGCTCGTACATCGTGGAAGGACTGATGGCCCTCTGCACTTTCTAATAGTCGCATTTTAAACATTCAAAACGAGGCGCATGTTAGCCACCGCAACGTCCTCGACAGCTTTTGTCCCACAGAGAACGAAAGCTGTTAATTAGTAGGCGTTGACGTATTGTTAATGTCCAACGGCTATAATTAACGGGCTGACAGATGTACCTAGTTGCTGAATATATACCGCGGATATGCGGACATTGGCGTAGGTTAAATTGACGCAAATTTATGCGAGTTATGATTATGGATATTGGGTAATTGAGAAAGTAAATAACTTACTGTATGACGAAGAAACGTTTTGATTGCGGTTGGCATTAATTAGAAGGTTTAGCGCTATTGTTTTGTCATCAATAGCTGAGCAGCGTTAATTAAAAGATATTAACATTTCGACCAAAATTGAAAATATTAACGATTTACAAGTTTTTTGGCTGAAGAAGAGGAAGAACAAAGGACAGGTCGCGTTAATTGGCGTTGAAAAACTTTGAACCGATTCAATAAGCGAAGGGCAAAAAATGTTTATAGTATCGTGAGTAGATGTATTCCTATGAACCCGAAGCCAAATGTCAATCCGCCGTGTGGGTGTTACAAGATGAGATGAAGCCGTTCCCGAAAAGTATCAAAAAAAATGGTCTGGACACTTTCAAGTCATTGCTTTAGAAGATCAAAGAATGGTTAATGTGGATCGGAATACAACCATTTGCTTACCGTACACCGGCAAACCAGCCCACAACGACCACCACGATAATGCGAGTTCACGCAGAACTCAAAAGACAAGTTTTTAGAGCGGTAAAACATCAAGCTATCAGATCTTACGTGCAGTCCTGACCTAAGTCCCGACGATATCTAAAGTCAACAATGGGCTGTGTAATCAACGGTTCCAGTCACCGAAAGAAGCAGTCAATGATTTTAAAATGGCAATTTTGATTATTCCAGGTAATAGCTGGCATAAGTGCTTTAACTGTTGGTTTGAAGGAATGAAATGTGTATGTGGGGCGATAAAGAACCTGTCTAACGTGGATTGCCTTTCTCTCATCTTCAGGATTTTCCGAGAATGAGATTCCCGACACTATTAATCTCATTCTAGTTTGGATGTCATTCTAAGACCGTTGCTTTGACATCCTCCCACTTCCTTAAAAGATCTTTAACAGCATACGTCGGCATCAGTACTCTTTGGTCCTCCTTTTCAGAAGTAGGCACATCTTCCAAACTTTCTTGGTGTCCTCCTTTCCAGAATTTTTGAGCTCTTCAATGGTAACCTCCAATTCCGGATTTCTCGCAGTTGCCGCAGCTTATAATTCCAGAAACAGCATCTCCGTCTTCCTGAGCACACGATAAACATAGCTTCCATCAAGTACGCGTCAACTGTTTTTGCGTGATTTCTGACTTCAAAAATGTTAAATTTTTGCTTCCAAAACGTTTGTAATGTCATCGCTGAGGAGAATTGACAAACCTGCAATAACTTTCTGATATATTGGCCGAAGCAACGGAATCGTATTCGGAGGCAAAAACTCAACTGTCAGCCAGAGAGAGTCTACCAGCAAATGATCTTTAACGTCCTTTGGACCTGGTGCATTGTTCAATAACAGCAGTGCAAATCATTGGTTTCAAAGTAGTCTTTGATGCTTCGGATACAAACTTTAAACGGCCATTCTCTGAGAAGAACCTGGGTGGCCTTCTGATTTAATTTCTTAATTTTTGAGCATTTTTTGAATGTTCTGAGGTTCTCAGAGTGATAAACAAGAAACGGTTTATGCCTCACATCACTTTTCTCATTTCTTGCGATGTGAAGTAGAACATGCGCTTCCAGAAGAGAATCCTTGAAATGTAAGGCAGAATTCTTGAGCTCCTTCTTTATCTGCAGTAGCCTCACCATACGTTATCACACGTTTAATACTAGAGCTCTTTTTAAATCTTGCAAACCAGCCAGTGGAAACCTTGAATTCTAGCTCCTCAGATGACGAAGCTGGAATTTGCCGTTTCAGATCCTCGGAAATTGCTCTGGCTTTTTCCATAATATTTCTATTTATAATATAATAACAGCCATTCTAGTTACATCTCTATTTAATTTCCTTTCGTTTATCCAAACTAAAATCAACCTAAAAAGACAACGTTTTTTACGTTGATCGTAAGAAGAAAGAAAAAAAGCAACTAGCTCTATATAACCTGACCTTCTTAAAGTACAACTAAATTGATTATCAAAGTTAAAGTTACAACTTAAACAAACTATCTCGAATTATAAAGTTTAAGAAATTAAAACGGTAAGTTTGTACCGCCACTGTTTAATCGATCTATAATTCAAAATATCTCATCTACTAAAGGACATCCAAGCCCTACATAGGAGGTATAAGTAAATATCAAGTCGTGGCTAAGGGTTAACACAACCTAATTCCACGAAATGGATAACTTCTTCGACGTAAATTTTACGATGTTAAAAGTGTCCGGTATTTGGATACCAGAGTCGAAGACGAAGCTTTCCGTCAAATTAATGTATCTGTTATATAATATTTTATGGATAAGTTATTCTTGCATATTATTCTGTTCCTCGGAGTTACTATATTTCGCAAATACATTTACTAACCTGAAAGATCTAGTGAAAAATGTGAACATGTGCATGACTCACTTGCTCGCCAATTTAAAAGTGTGCCTATGGTTCTATTACAGGAGAGAGATAATGAGAATTATAGAAACATTAGGAGTTTATGGAAGAAGATACGAATCTTACGGCGATTTTGACACGGAGAAAATTCTGCAGAAGGCTAAGAAATTCAAAGACAACTTTTCGGTCCTATTCTTGACTTTTGCCTCGTTGACGTCAATCAGCAGTTGTTTAACGCACTTCTCAAGCGTTTTGGGAGTGGAGATACCGAATGGGGAACAAATCGATTTCAAACTGCCATATTCTAGCTATGTACCTTTCGAATATAAAGCTTCGAAGTTGGCGTTTTGCACAGCCATATGGTATCAATTTGGTCCAGTATTTAATTACGCCTTTATCATTGTAGGTAAGAATTCGTAAAAAATGCTAATCAGGTATTAAATTTTTACAACTTTCAAACTCTTATATCTACGACAAAAGAATATGTTATTTTTAGAAAGGATACAAGAACCTTTTTCGCTTGATCCTAATATCGTAATTCTCATAGTCTCTTTGTGGTCTAACACTTGCTTCACGCCAATCTTTTTTATTCATACAAAGGAGATTGCTGGTTTAATCTGCGGCTCTACCCAATTAGCGATTTTTGATTTGATGCATTCGGGTCTTGTTACCTGTTTTATTCTGGTTGGATGTTCAACTCGAATATATCACGGTCACGCAGTAATCCAGTTCAACTTTCGATAGCTGTCTTGCATTTTAACAAATTTACATTTTCATTTGTCGTAACAATTGCTTTTAGAACTTTTGCCATAAGCTCATTATTTGCACCATTAAATAAACGGCATAATAAACAAAATATAACTTCTAAAATACACAAAATCATCATTAAGACTTCATTTTTTATTAATCTATTGATCTATTTTCCTCCCCCTTTTCTTGGGTAAGCGTCAGTTTTAGTTAGGAAAAATTGAACTCGCGCGCAAAATGGATAATTTCTTCGATATAAATTTTAAAATGTTAAAAATATCCGGTATCTGGATACCAAACCCGGCATCTAATTGGCTCATCAAACTAGCGTATTTAACGTACAATACAGTTTGCGTAATCTTCTCTTGTTTAATTTTTTGTCCATCCGAACTGCTATATTTCGCCAACACGTTCTCGAATTTGAGGGACCTAGTCAAAAATGTCAATATGGGGATGACGCATCTCTTAGGCGATATCAAAGTGTGCATGTGGTTCTATTACAGAGACGAAATTTTGAATATCATAACAACTCTTGGAATTTGCGGGAAGAGGTATGAATCCCATAAAGATTTCGATGCTGAGAAAATAATCAGCAAAGCTAAAAGGACTAAAGACATATTCTCCATTTCCTTCTTGTTATTTGGGATTTTCACCGCGATCAGCAGTACCTTGTTGAGCTTGCATGACGTTCTCTATTTAAAAATATCAGATGGAGAAGCGATTGCTTTAAGACTACCTTATTTTAGCTATATACCGTTTGAGTATAGATTGTCTAAAAAGAGATTTATATTAGCGATACTTTATCAGTTTGTTGCAATCACGGATTATGCTTATATCATTATCGGTAAACTTATTTTGTTTTTCTGGAATCCGTTGATAACTCTTCATTTGCAGGTTTCGATACATTATATACAGCAATTTTGGCTTATATTTCCGCTCAATTAGACATCATACAAGGAGCTTTTACAACTATAAGGCCACGTTGTATTGCTAGATTGGGATTAAGACTACCTCGGGAGATTCTGAAAGACCCACCCGTACTAATGGAAGAAATGCACAGGGAAATGAATAAAATCGTCAATCATCTTCAAGTTCTTTTAGAGTAAAATTAACCGCAAAAATCTTTGTAATATTTCAGAATTTCGTCAACACTTCAGTGGTTGCATCTTGGTGAAATTCCGAAATATTCTTTGATGCAATTTATGCTATTTCCTCCTAATGAAATGTTAATTTCGTAGTATTTGTGGGAGATTGGAAGAAATCTTTACTAACATTATACTTGCTCAAGTTATGATATCTTTAATAGTTTTTTGTACTTGCATCTTCTTAGTCTCACTAGTTAGTCAATTCTCCTTTACTCAGTTAAGTTATACTGAACTCTGGGCTATTTTAGTTACCTATGATGAGCTTAAACTTTGCAGCTGAAATGATATATTTAATCGCCATAGAATGCCAGTTGTTCATTTATTGCGTGTTCGGTAACAAAGTTACAGTTAGTGTAAGTATCTTTGAAGATATTCAATTTGATGGTCAAGCTAAGTAACTTGATAACACTTGAATTATGTTCCAGAGCAACAACATCTCAAATTCAATATATAATAGCGACTGGTATTCCACGTCAACTTCTTTCAAAAGAAGCATGTTAATTACAATGGCTAGGATGCAAAAGCCTATTTACTTCACAGTTGGGAAATTCACACCATTAACTTTATCTACTTTTTTAACGGTAAGACGAATATACAAAAGAAAAACAACAAAATAATATTTTTTGATAATTTCAGATAAGCAGAGCGTCATATTCGTTTTTCGCTGTTTTGAAAAACAGTAACCAGCAGTAACTTTCGACAGACGCACGGAAAATCTTACAATTACCGCAAGAAGTAAATATTACGTTAGCAGCACATAAGCTTGCTTGCACGGCCGAAAGAATTACACACGCAAGTTTATGATGCTTTGCACACGAGAAAATTGCTTTGGGTGTGCAAAGCATCGGACCACCGGCGTCTTCACCGGTTGTGTACGAGCAGACGCAAGCTGTTTAGATGTATAGCTTACCATTCGAACACCTAAATTAAATAAACGCAGGTTGTATTTGTATTAACTTATTTTGGGCTAGCTAGTACAGAACCGAAGGCGTTGCCACTAAAACAATATTAGGAAAGAAGCTCCCATAGCGTGTATTAAAAATAAATTCTTTACATTTTTCTTTTTTTTTTCAACATTTTTATTAGACGCTAAATTCGAAGACATGTGTGTTCTGTAGAGATGTCTGTTTTCAGCAATTTAGAAAAAATAAAAACGCACTTGTGAAAGGATAATACGTAAACTACCCCTGAAACCTCATGTAAGTCAATAGTGTTCCGATGGTACGTGTGTATGTCGAAACCGGAGATTATATGTCTTGCACGGCCACAAACGAAGTTTTTTGTGTGAGGGTTTTAGGTAAACTATCCCTTGGACCCTTCGCAAGGCAACTGTATTTTAGTGGTAGGACGACATATCAATGTGTCGCATCTGTGTTTGATAACTTTGGTTGATATGATTTTTTTTTGATTTCTCCAATTTGCTGCTGTACTACGGCCACCACTGGACGTTCGGATATCATCGGAAAAACTGGTAGCTATCTTTAGCAGCTCTTTTCACGCCAGTAATTAGTACAGTATAATGTAGACATTAAAGCAGCGTATACACTAACACAATGGCTTATGTCCGAAAACAAACAGCTCAGTACTACAGGAACTATTACAAAAAATAGCTTTGAAGACTGTAGCTATAAAGTACAGACAACTAAACTAATTCAACTAACTAGAGGCAGATGCATATTTAAACAAACCCTATAATCTAATAAACACCACGTGGGGTACTATGTACTCAAAGAACAGGAATAATTGAGCATTTGTGGAAGGCATATAGAAATCGTGAATACGACAGGCAACTTATTATACACGTTCGAAGCTGGTTATATCGCATTTAAATTTTAACATAGCATACATGCCTAAAGTGTTAGTCGTTGTTTCTCATGTTTTCTACCTGGAGCAGTCTTCTCTGGAGATGAAACAAAGGTTTTCTCTGGTAGATGTTTCCAGTAGAGAGCTGATTCGTCAGCATGATGTAACTGATCGGATGAAATTCCCAGTTACTCTATTTTATTTTTTAATTGAACTTTAATTGGATCAACTAGTTCTGGCTGAGATGATAATTTTTCTCCGGCAATTTTTAAATATCGAATTCCGAATCTTTATTACCAACCCTCACTAGCAGTATATTCTTCAACAGAATTTTCTTTGATCCCCGAATTGAATGCTTTTGCCTTTTCTTTGATCATATCACTACTGATCATAACGTTCTTATTTCTTTGACTCAGGAACCATTTGTAAACTTTTTTCTCCATTTAAGGATATTTAAATCCCTTTAACGTTCTTTTTCCGTCCTGCATAAGTACAAGCCACCGCACGTAATATTAATTCTTTTTCAGTTTTTATTTTACAAATCGTCGATTTGGTAACGTCATATTTTTTTTTATAGATCCGTTACACTTACACATTTTTTTACTTCCTCAATTATACTCGCTTTTTAGCGGAGTGTTAAGCACTTCGGTTTTCTCTCCAACATGATGTGATAAATAGAGTAGGCAAATTGGGATGCGCATCGTCGGCGCAGCTAACGAATGGACTCTCGCATGCGAAACACTAGTCAGTATCTAGTTAGCTGCCGCTTGGAGCGTACGTAATAGTAGCAGCGAAGTACTCTGTGTTCTGTTTTTAATAATGTCGAAGGTACGTAGACTGAGAAAACAGCTATCATTAAAGACAGTGAATAGGTTGATTGAGGATTATCCGGATTTGACTTACGACGGCGTAAAAATTAATTGTTTTGTGTGCGATATATATCTAACGTGTTAGTCACAAACACATTGTAAACGGCATGTGCAAAGTGCAAACCATAACAATATCAAAACCGGTGTCGCCGCAAAATACGAACAATTCTTATTTGATTTATGTACAATGATGATTCAGTGTAATCTGGCGTTTACTTTGTTAAACAACGATTCATTTATTTAATTTTGGAACAAATACGCCAATATTACATTACCGAGCAGGACCACGTTACGAAATTATTTACCATCTGTGCGTGTATATTTAGAAAATAAAATTAAGGCTGAACTGAAAAATAAAAAAGTGTACTTGTGTGTGGATGAAACAACTGATTACAAAAAAAGATCTACAGTTAATGTTATGGTGCGCAAAATGGAACCACATCAATCGTCATCTTCAATTTTATTAGCTTCTAAACGAATAGAAGAATGTTCTGCTCAAGTAATTTCAAAAGGGGAAAAATTTTAAATATCCAGAGATCAAGTCTTAATGTTTATGACGGATGATGCCGCAACCATGCTTTCTGTAGGCCGGTCCCTTAAGGAACAGTGTGGTAACTTTTTACATATTACATGTAAAATTCATGCTCTACACCTTGTGGCAAAGACAATTCGTAGATGTTATACACAGGTGGATGCGTTAATTGCGAGTACAAAAGTAGTGTTTCTGAAAACCCCAAAACGTATTCGCGAATTTCACAACCTGTGTTCTCACACCCCTGAACCGCCACAACCGATCCTTACACATTGGGGAACATGATTACAAGCATTTTACTATCATAAATATTTTGAGAGTATAAAGAAGGTGGTTCTATTATTCAATCCGAAAGAATGTGCAGCTATCGAAACCAGTCAGAAAAAATTTGAAGATAGTCAGGTTAAAAGTGATTTACAAACTATCCACAGCAATTACATCGGAGTAGTGCAATTCATCGAAAAATTACAAAATTCTTCGCTGTCGTTAGAGGAATCAATGCAAATTGTGAAAGATGTACGCGCACAGCTTTGTTCGGTAGAAGACGCAACAAATTAGTGTTCTAATTAAGTTTGAAAGTGTTTTAGACAAAAATTCAGATTTTGCCACACTTAGACAAATTTTTGAAGTTTCCTCTACAGATACATTAAGTTGTTTTAAAGATTTTTTTTAATTATGCAACATATTTTCCTCGCGGTGGACGTGTTTTGCAGAAATAACTTTGGAAACGCACCTTATGTTAAAAATATTTAATCTCGTTTCTCCAGTTTTTCAAGTAACGGAAGACGAAAGATTTTATTTTCTATACATATGACTAGAGATGGCAATTTCCCGTGTTCATTCACTAACATAGAGATAGATAATCTATCGAGATCGGTTCATAATCTACAAAAACCATTTAAAAAACTTGTTTGTATCTAGCACCGAAACGGCACCGTTCGCGAAAATATATCTCTGCATACTGACTCCTTTCGCATGCAAGAGTTCATGCGTTAGCTACGCCGATGGTGCGCACCCGAAACTGACCACTCTAGTGGTAAGTCGCGATCGAACGCTTATCTAGTCAAATAGATACTGTAAGAAGTGACATCAAGGTGTATTGTGTAAACAACGCGTATCATATAACCCAGGGAAGTACAGCAGCGTTAAAACATGCAGTGCGTACCGATACGGGGAAATCCCGCCGCACGATGTTAACGTTATGCGAACTTGTTCACGCTATACGGCGTTCAATGTTATGAAAATGGTTATTTACTTTATCTGTATTGAAAAAGAAGCATTGTATTATATGTTCGAGTTTATTGTAACAATATTTACAATGTTAAAACAATAGTATTACATTTTTTTTTCTTAATTATAAAAATAAGATGAGGAAATTCAAGAGAACACAAGCTGGAAAAGAATCTTTTTATTATTTTGTGTAACTGTATCGCACTTATGGAAAAATCCATCGAAGATTTTCACCGTATTTTTTTACATGCATAAATATCCTTCGTAGCACATTAGAGATATAAATAAAAGGACGAACAGTATCTACTAATCAGTTTCAATGGGTCTTTCTTTGTAAATTTTTATTCGTAGAACATTTAACCATTTACATGTAAACTGCATACATATAGAAATACATAGATCATACAAGTACAACCGATATTTTAAAAAGTATATGTATATTATCAATACAATATGGATATTACAATAACGCAGAAATAGATCAAGAATATGGTAAAAGTATCACAGTTTGCCAAGATTTTAATAAACTAACAGGATATATCTTGTGTGTTGTAATATGTAATACTTGCTATACAGACCGGTCATATATCAATTTGAATTTGATTGGCGTTGATTGGAGTTTTTCAACATCGATTACGTATACATTTCAAGCATCAATCAAATTGTCGAGTCTACTATTTAATAAGATGTGAGCAGCTTATATACGTAAAATATTCAGGAACAAGTTTATTGTGATATATTTTCATATTGCCATGTTACGTGTGTGTTGCTAACAACCAGTTCTGTATAACAAAGTTTTCGTCATTAATTCTTTTAAAAAAAAAATCTGCCACAATTATTTCAATTAGTTTTAAACGAAGTATTTTCCACTAATACATTTCTCTTTTGTATCATGTATTAGGCATTACAGAAAGCTCCGACAGTGAAAGTTGTTCTCTTTGCCTTATATTAAACACCAATTCAACAGTTAGTTTTTTTTTTTGATTTATTTTCCCGAAATGGTCAACTTTCTTACATGTCTTTTGAACAACAGTTATATACAATCGCATTTTATATATCAGCTAAACTTAAGGAATACATAGCTTATATAACGCACACGTAGAACATACAGAGCAATAAAATAGTTATTGTGGCGTTAACGAAAGAACAGAAAGAGACGAATACAAGTAACTTGATTTTTCGATTTCATTGATCACAATTAGTTTTCTAAGTATATGTTTTGAATTCTCCAAGCGGTGAGCAGTAATTTTCAGTACGTGAATGGGCACTTTGTCCGACTTTTGCATTGTATCCGTCGAGTGTTATTTTAAGTTTTTCCGATATTTTTTGATCAATCAGCATAAATGAGAGAAACCTATCTTTCTTTTAGCGTTTTCTAACCAGAGTAGCGGAAAATTAGAAAATCAAGCTCCTTTTTCAGTTTTTCACGCAAAACGATTTATTTCTAAGTTAAATAGTGCTATGCCAGTAATTTAGTCTCACAGTTGCAAATACCAGTTAGTTTGTGGCAATGGCTTTTATACTTCGTAATGGCTTACCTACGCAACCTTATTAACGCGTGTGAATTTTTAATAGAATAATTTTAAACGGTTACCAATTTCGTGCAAGTCCGGTACTTCCCAATGCTATTACTTAGAATCTGCATCAACTTGTAAGTGTAAAGCATTTCTGGTTAGAAAAACTACATTTTCAGGACTATAAGGATGTGGATTTTACTTTAAATTACTTATCACAAAAATCTAAATAAAAAATAAAAAAAAATGTCAAATTTAAATAAAAAAATCAATTTATTATTAGTATATATACGTAACTTGTGGTAATTTTAAATTATTTCCGTATAAAGGTTTACTAATTATGTGTAAAATTCAATGTACACATTAAATACGAGCAAGTATAGGTAAATTTAATTCAGTACAAATCGTAATAATTACTATATTATTTAAAAAAATACATACAAGATGAGTATTAAAAAAAATAATAAAGAAAAAACAAAAAAAAAGCCTTATAAATATATTAAGTAGAAAAATTTGTTGTATAATTTATAAAATTTGCTTAAGATTACAACGTTAATACAGAACATATTTTTAAACATTTTCTTCGGTGGCTTTTTACGCTGATTGCACAAAAAAAAATCCGAACTATTACTCTTCTTAAATTAATCCATCTGTACAGAAGAATAAGGTTATTTATTTATACGACTATATAAAAAAAGGGACTTAATTTTATAATGAAACAAAATATCTCTATCCCCCCGATTAATTTCTTTTTTAATCATTAAAAAAAAGTGCATCTTTTCTGTTGCATAGGACGTTCATCGTTAACAATCAGGGGCAAGAATAAATGGTGGTTAGAACATGAAATAGTTGACTAGAACATCGTTTGTAAAAAGAACAAGACACAAGTATATTTATATATGGGCAAAACCTTATGGAAAATGTACAGAAATATTAAATATCAAGAACAGTTGTTTTTCACGTACGATATAGGGGAAACAAGTAAATCGTTGGCGGAAATTGTTGTGATTTGATGTTTCTTTTTCTAATACAAATAATAATGATTTAATTATATTTGATATAGTAGCGTTTGTTTAGAGCCTACCTAAAAATCACCGACAACCTTGTATATCCCGTTGGACCAAAATGTCATTTCAATTATTCTTCCACGTACGTTAATATTATAAATTAGAATGTTACTTACTAATTTGTCAAGCCTTTGTCGATATGAGTAATTTTATTTATTTTAATAATGTATAAGCAATAAATACATCGACATCGTTTAGCTCAAAAATACATTTTTGGAAGAAAAGTTGCTGAAAATACATCTTCATTTCATAGTTCTGTCATTTTTATTAGTTCATCGCTGACTTTTAGAGGACCCTTGTATATTATACAGGATGTATAAAATGTAATTGTAATACGAAATCTAGCCATGATGGCTTTTCTTTTATTTTAGTCACATATGTTATGACCGTTTACGGCAGCTAAAGTACTGTAGAAATAATAAACTAATTCGTTTTTTCTATTGAATTTTTTTTGGATAATTAATTATAAACAATCTCTATGTGCAGTGTTGTTTACGTAACATTGTTAACGTTCTTTGGCGTTAAAAAAATAGCATTAGCTTCCATTATGTAACTCTTGTAACAAAATGGTTACGTTTCTTAATTTTGTCCCCACACAAAAATAAACAATTGTTAATAAAATTACTTCGCACAATTGCGCGACTCCCAATTTTTATTTCTCACTAAAAAGAAATCACGACAATTCACGCACAACATGACGCAATGTGACCGCCATAAAGTTTGCTCCAACCAGAATAATTTCTTAAATTTCGACGATGATTTAAGTTGGTAATTCCGGCATATAGTGTACATATTCAACAATTTCTTGGCGCAGCGCCTGGGAATATGGTACTTATTGACGAATCTACTAACTTAAACCACAGGGGTAAATTAAAAAAAAAAGCTCACTGCAGATTCTAAAATTGAAATAATGCTATTACGTGTTGAATTTTAACCACAAAAAAATTTATTAAAATTTTTCAAAAACAAATTCGTTAATTTTTTTTAATTGAATAACTAAATTTCGAATTTGAGATTTCAATTATTGTAGTGGTAGATACACATTTTATTTGAAAATGTATTGCCAACGCTATCAAATTAAGGGGGCGCCCGATAAAATACACAAAAAAGCAATAGTTAGCAACTTGGGCGATAAGGCAAGTTAAATAACTGATACTTGTGATCAATCTCATTATATCCTAACGATATAAAATGAGTCTCGAATCAACATTATTTTTGAAAAATTTTGGTAAATTTACGTAAATCCTGAAACAAATAATAAGCTCAGAATTGAAACCACTTAGTTTGCAGGTAAGTACAAAAAAAAACGGACAATACAAAAGTTTCATATTTAATGCAAACTTTATGAAGATTACAATACAAGTTACGGGTGATTTTTTTCTATTTTGTAACAAGCATGGCAAGTCGTTTTCATTACTATCTTTTACATCTTTATCGATCCTTCCGAATTTGTGTACACATAGATAAGTTCTCATTTCCTTGCCTTCTATCAAATAGCACATCTAAATACGTTCAATATATTTTCCATTACTCTGTTGATGCTTGATAATATTACAATATTACTGTTAAATTAATTAATTACTATTATTATTATTGTAGTTATCATACTCCTATCATTATTATTTTGTCTGTCATGTAGATTATTGTAAGAAGATGTAAGAAAATAAATTTACAAAAGGAATTTATATATTATGCACACGTTATGTTGAGTATCTACTTCTTCCGACTTAATTTTTTTTTGCAGTTTTTCTCATCATTGAAAAGTCTCTTACATAGATTTTAAAGTATGTGCCAGTAGCGTAGTTTTTTGTTTGTTTTATCACACTGAATGTATATATATATAATATAGGTATATTCATTAATACATATTATTTTTTACACAAAAATAAATCTTGTTTTTCTTTTACCAATTTAATGTTAAAATCAAATCGCGTTGATTTCTATCAGATTGCTCTTTCTCTTTTCTATTATTAATTAAATATGTACACGCGTTACTACGATTCGTTTCACACCATTATGGGAGCATCCTCCGAACAGTCATCTAAAATTTTAACGCTAACATCCGAAGAAGATTGTCTTTTCAGTTTCTGCGTAGGTAACATTGATTTCGGCATTTGTTCACCGCCTGATATAGAGCGAATTATTGGTCCTTTAATCTTCTTAGTTTCACCCATACTTGAAATATCATCTAAGCTACCATCACCGTCCGTTGATAACATGTCATCATCGGAGGTGTGGCTTAACGTCGGTAACGTTGAGGTTAGATGTTCTTTCTCTTTTTGAATCTCTTGTATGTGATCCTCCAATAGGTTTTCCTCATCGTCCACGTTAGTAGGTAACGGCTCGGCTTGTAGGAGCTCTTCGGGACTAAAGACTTTCGATCTCCTCAAAGAAGTCAACCGTTTCGTTGCAGCTTGTCTTGCCGTATCCAAAGTATCGATATCATCTAACGTATTACGTACTTTTCTCAATTGTTCGGTAATTATCGTTTCTATACATTGAGTTTGGCTTCCGATGTCCTGCAGGCTATCCTGAGCGGGTAGACATTTATTGGTCCTCAAGATGCAAGGCGCGAAGACGATTGCAAGCGAGGCGGCGCTCATACGATTCACTTCTTCGTGAAGGGCTACTCTAGCAAGATGAAAGACTAATCTTTCCATTAAATCGAAGTTTGTCTTCGGTAATTTCTTTAGGATGTCATATAAGGTCGACACCCTATCCTGTTGATCCGACATGTTAGCGGCCGTGATGAAATTCTCGTAACATTCGAAGGTTAAAAGGGGTTCGGGCACTTCTCGTAGAAAAAATTTTAAAACGGATGTGAGGACGTGGATCTGGTAATTGTCGAAGTTTACGTCCTCTGGATCCTCCTCCATTTTGTTCTTCAGCTCGCGAACTTTCGAACTCACGCCCGATTTTCGATATATGCCTTAAAAAAAGAGAAGAATTTGTAAAATAGCGGTTGTATTAATCGACTAAAAGAAAATTTTATTCGCCGAAGGAACCATTTGTTTGTCTATAGAAAGAGGATGGTAAATGACCAGCTATGGTTCTAGCACTTCTTGTTATTAGTAAGTTTTTCTAGGAATTATTACTTATAATGTCATACACAGCACATACCAATTACGTCATTATAAAAAAACAGAACACGAAGCAACTAAAAATAGCATACCTTCAATATACAATCCTCTTAGTTCTATCGCAGCTAACAGCTTTTCGATGACAACCGGGATCGAACAATCGTCTTTGATCAACAACACCAAAGGCACCCCGAAGAGCTTCTTATCCGCTGAATGCATACTTTTGGTACAAGCTCCAGTCTTCAAATAACACTTTCTATGGCAGGTAACTTTACAGTTTTGACAAACCAATCCCCTTTCGATGGGCCACATAAAGAACGAGCTACATATTTCGCACGCCGTCGGTATATTTATTATAGTCAATAAAAAAGTATGGCCAGCGTGCTCTATTAGGTCATCTATCTTCCGCTTTTTATCCTTTTTCCTCTTAACTTTATTGGTCTTTTCCGCTTCCGGTCTGGACGTCATAAATTCATCCATAAAACCTCTAAAAGCGTTAACGCCCATCGTAACGGGGAAATCCTTATCGGTTTGTTCTTTTTGGCAAACAGTTTCCATAGCTTGCATGAAATTCATTATTAGATCCTTGTATTTTATGCTATACGCTTCGCTGTTGCGATTTGCCGCGCTGTATACTTGTACAAGATTGTCTTTAAATTCTCTAAGGGCTTGTTTAAATAATCTATCCACCTCGCTAGGTTTACCTCCCGAGGTTTCGCTTTCGATTTTACAAATCTTGCTAGTTATAAACGTCTGCATCAATTGCAATTCCTTAGTATCCGAGATAATTTGATCGGCTCTATCTGTAAATTCCGATGTTTTCGTTAAACTAAACTTATTAGACGAAGCATTTTGCTTATGTATGTCGTACGGGGTTTTGGAGTGCTTCCGGATCTTTCGCCTGCTCGGTTTAGCGCTATCCAAACTTCCGGACGTCTTAATGTCGCAAGGCATTCTCAAAACATTTCGATTCTGTATGCATTTCGTATGGAATATTCTCTTGCAAACGCCACATTTGTGACCTTGTGTTATAAAGGCGTCCATTTGCTCCTTGCAAAACGCACAGACGTCGTCTTTCGAGAAGCCTTTGCATTTACGAAACACGTGTCCCGCCATCGTAAAACTAGTCTGCTTATCCGTGATCCACTGTATATCGTCGCCGGAAGGTGGCGTCGGTGATCCTTCCGGGTTTTCCAAGACTCCTATCGTTTTCGTAGCGGGATCACTGTTCCTTCGTTTCAACTCCAAAGTATTCAAACCCGTTCTATGTCGTTTTGGCGTGTGCGTTGTGAATGATTGCTTATTCCAGTCGAGTTCTTGAAGTTTTGGACTCTCGTCCTTTAACTTTTCGTCGTTTTGAGCTAAACTTTCGTCAATTGTACGTAATTGGAAGGAATTTTTGTCAGATTGCGAAACGCCGCTGTCTGGCACTTCTTCACCTATAAAAAAATATATACGTACGTCCATATTTAATTGTTAAAAAGAGCACAAAACTCACCTAAGCTTCTTACATGACCTCTTTTCGCCTGTTTCTTCAAGTTTCTTAAAGGAACCTTAGGTTTTCCCAAAATCTCTTCCGTCTTCCCTCCCATATTTTCCTTCCAACTCACATCTTCTCGACTGCTTCTCCTCACAGGCGGTAAACTGATGAGACCAGAATCGTTCTTCTTTATGCTAACAGGTGTTCGATTTTGCACTGTCCGCGACAAAGGACTTTTAGTACTTTTCGGACTATGCTTTTGCCATATATCTGTGGTACTATTAACATCGTACGGTGTCTGGGATTCTTCGGAAGAAGGAGGAGGTACCGATGACGCATAACTGATTTCAGAATCTGTTTCGCTGCGAATACTGCTTGACGACCATTGTTCTGTTCTCGTAAGGTAACTAGATTTACTTTCACGTGTTGATATTGGAAGGCTGACATGAGATTTCGTAGAATCAAAACTTCTTTGGGAACCCAAAGAGCTCTTGCTTCCTTTAGACGAAGGATAAGATAAAAGGTCTTCGTATTGACTGGCTTTCGTAGGAGATATTTTAGTTAACTGGTCAAGCAAGATGCCTTCGTATTTTGTATCCGATGTATCAAATCTGTTAAAAGAGAAAAGATTTACTTTCAAATTTACCGATGACTTTTGATTTTACCGAACTGTAACGCGGACCATATCAGACTTTGACAAGTAGCCTTTGAAATTAACTTTTGTAATTACCATGTCTATAAGGTGATTTTAACTATTAATAATAGGCACAGAAACTGCACAGGTGCAGGTCTTGTAGGTAGAATTAAAGTTTCCGGTTACAGCGATTTTTTAATTGAACTATAATGTTGCAAATTAAAAAATTTAAATTAAAATAAAAATAAAAATTAAAAAAATTGACAAAACGTTACCATAAAACGGTAATAAATCAGAATCCTTATTTATACGAGCTTAATATAGCTCCCTATATATTTTTAAAATGTGCTGTATGTGCTTGTAATGAAATTATATTAACAAAAAAATAAAAAATAATTCAACAAAAAATGTATTTTTAATATTCATAAAAGCTAATAAAACGAAAATAAGATTATAAAAACTACAATAAACAAAATAAAATAAGTAACAGAAATTAATAACTTCAATCTTATACTCTAATTAATCTTGTAGCTATAATAAACATTGCGTTCTTTTCGAAAGAACTGTACAAATTGAAAATATTAAAACTGGTTTCAAATATTTATATCAAAATTTTAAAAAAGAAAAAAAAATAGAAAAAAAAAAAGAAAAAATAATTTAATAACAATAATTTTAATAAAATTAAAAATGTAATTACGGTATTATTATACATGAAACAACAAAAATTAATAATTTTAATCTTACTTCTTGTTTTACTTGCTTGTTTAATAGAGTACTAACGTAAGAGTTTTAAATTATTTTGGACGTGACTGTATAACTAAAAATGATTTTTTTTATTCACCGTTTACAGCCAAAACAAAAAAACAAAAGACCATTTTCACCCTCATAATGCGTGAAGAAAAGATAAATAATTTTATTATAAAACTCGTAATTCTGCTTCATCCATAAATACCAAAAAAAAAATGGCAGGCTACGTACTTTCGTAGTGCCTGTATTATGGAGGTGTTCTAAATATTGTAATCTATCCGTGACCCCCCAAGTGAATTTGGTTATGGCGGACGTTCAAGGAGCCAGGATGGCTACCGTGCGACGAGCGAGTAGATACCTGAGGGGAACCGACCCCCGGCATCGGTAGAAAGTCCTTGGCTACTGGATCGACCACGTGACGCCACCGACTGAGCAGATCTGCCTAGATCCAGACTAAAGCGATCAATGTTCAGTTGTGCCATCACAGACACACACCTCCAACAACCACACCGATATGGCTGGTATATATACAAACGACAGTGTAAATATAGTGTATGAGGACTATTACTGCAAAATCATTTATTTAAAAAAATCTAATTTAAATTGGAAGAATCTGTTTTTACAATTTGTTAAGAATGACATTCCGACGTATTTTGAGGTGATTATTGGAAATATATTTGCTTCAGTTTCCAACAAAAAAATCAAATTATGTGATTATTCCTAACTGCAATGTAATAAATGGAGGTACATTTTTGCAATTTTATTTAAATTTATTTGAAATATTTTCATTTTAATGAATTTAGTACATTTTTCTGAATTCGAATTATTAAATAGACAGAAATACAACAAATTATGAATATGTAACATGCAAGATATGGTTTTTAATTCTAATTAATTCGATGGAATTAAAAAAATCTTACCTTGGTGGATGGTAAGGTAACAAAGGAGGCAAGTACGACGAAGTAACAGCAGGTAAAGAAAGGGTAGATCGCAATGACAACTTCGAATGCGAAATATCCGAACCTAAATCATCAACAACTCCACTGCTTCTGTAAACAAATAAAACAGTTTCACAAGGTACGATAGATCTTGCAAAAGATCTCAAGAATTCCAAATTATTTCGCCTAAATTTTGAATTTTTTTTTTTTGATTCTATTTCTGTACTCACTCGCTAGATTCACGATGACGTCCTTTTTCTTGATCGACATCAAATTCCAGTTCTTCACGACTTGACTCCTTACTGGACGAAAATACATCTTCTACACTTAACGTACTACCAACGTGCGAATATGACTGTGATGCTAATAATTTCTGTAACGATAAATTTATTTATATGTAATTTCTAGCAAACTTTGTATTAAAGAAAAATTACATCAAAAATAGGGGCTAATAAAAACTGTTCTTTAAAAAAATTGGGGTCAATCAAACTAGGAAATGAAAATACTAGTCCTTGAAATCGTTCGATATTAAAATCTCCGTAAAAATAATAATTAGTAACAATAATGACGTAACGTAATTCAGAAAATAATAAAAATAACGCACAAATTTAGAAGTGTTTATTTATATATGATGCCTAAAATAGAATTACTTGATACTAAAATCTCGATAATGTATTTATTGTTGAACTTATTTATTATTTTTTAGAAATGGGAGTTACTAAAAAAACATCAAGCAAATTACGCGACATATTTTTATACTTGAAATTATTGTCCTCCTGAATACTTTTCGAAAAGGCATTCTAATGGAATGGAAATTACAAAAATGCTGCGAAAAAATTTTGATACTTTTATATGGTAGCTCAGTAGCTATTAAATGAATAATACATTCTCTATGTTCCTTTTCAAGATAAATTCATTGGCGAAAAGAGAAATTAGCTATCGTCTAAGTAGAATAGAAGTACTGGGTGCACACAAATCAAATGGAAAAAGTAATACCGGAGATTGCAGCAAATCAAGACTCCCTCCTATAAAATCCTAAGCTTTCAGATAGTTTATTTATGCTTCATCAAAAAAGAACAGATAAGAAGGTGAGATATTCAACAAACAAGAGAACAGCATTAATATATTTACTAAATTTACTAAAAGCCATTTCATTAAAATATAAAAGGTTGCGAACCAGTAGCGATGATCGCGATGAGCGATGAGGTGATGACAAGGAAGGCAAACTATAACCTTACGAAAGCTTAGAATTTCATAGAAGCGAGTCTTTTATTTTGATCGACTGTACCTTCTTACCCTTGCCTTAGCTATCATCTTTTGATTTTAATTTTCGGTACATATGAAGTTACAAGAATAATTTTTACATTCTTCCTGCACTTTCTTGTACAGAATGTAGTGGCGTAAACAAACTTTCAATAACTTCAATCAAATTTCGCTATTAATTTTTTAAATAAAAGTCTGAGTATTAACATACATAAAAGAAATTAGAGTATATACAAAATTCAGACATCAAGCAAAGCTGTATCTATTAGAACATGTTTTCTATGACACTTTTATGTCATCTAACAATAAATTACTTACTTACTAACATTTATAAAATAAACAGTAAATCAACGTAAATATGCAGAATTATGACCAATATTTTGAATATATTTTCCAACATAAATATTTAACAATTCTGAAACAATTTACGTGTTATGAGACGATGGGTCGTCGTACAGCAAAGAACATTTCTATAACACTAAGCATAATGGCTACACTTTGAAGTCAATAGAAGTAAACGAATGCGAAGTCGAATTCGCATTCGAATCTTTCCCTTGCCGAATTCTCATTCGTATTTAGAATTTACATATCTACTGCAGCAAGCGAATGAATAGGAGCCGTGTCTAATAGTTATCACATGCTTGTTTAATTTCTTTGTGATAATAACTATAGAATAAATGAAGAGTACCTGTTTTTTCATAGCCTTGATTTTCATCTCAGCCACCTTATTCCTCGTCAAAAAACCTCTACAGTGAGCTTGAAAATTAACAATACCAGTCTTCAATTTTTGCATCAACGTTCTGCATTTATACCCCCTCCACGCTTTCTGTATCTTAATCACAGCGGTTACAGTTCTCACGTATTTCTGCACTACATACATCCTACAGAAGGATTGCAGGATCACCACGGCGTTTCTAATGCGTAGAAATCGTCGCCTCTCCAAACAGGCCCGGAACCATCTTTGCAGCGTAACTATGCTGGCCATAATCTGCTGGTGTAGTCGGCAGTCTAACTTGTACTTTTCAGATTCGCGCAAAAATATCTTACTCGATCCCAGTTGATAATTATCACGGTTTAAATTTAAAGTATACAGAAAATCTCTCACGTCGATCTGCGAGCTTAGCAAACCTTTGGGTAACAGGATTCTATACAATTGTATGAATTCGTCGTAGGTTAATCTAACGTTGAAACCAGCCTGTCTAATCCTGACTGTTTCTAACATTCCAGTATACCGCAATTGTCTCTGTACAGTTTCATCGTCGAATTCGTTGGGGTATTTATTGCTATTGGACTTGATGCAACGTATAAAGAAGGGATTGGCTTGGTTTAAAGTCTCCATCAACGAATGTAGTGATTGTTGAAACTGCGCTGTTACCGTCATCGGTTGTTTCCGGGCTTTCCCCGGTTGACTTTGATTCCCGGCCGATAGCCCGGTCCTTCCGGCCAAGGTTTTCACGGATTGCAAGTTTTTCAAACCTTTTTTCGCGCGCTCCCTCGGTCGGAATGATTTGTTTTTCCTGTTATACAAAATATCACCATTTTTAAAGCGATCTTTAGTGCTGTAAGAAAAATAATCAAACGGGATAGAAACGCAAGTTAGTATAATTTTAATAGTTATATAATAAGCAAGAAAGGCATTTTTATCGCACATATACAGGGTGTAACAAAACACGCACAAATTTACCCATTCTAAAAGTACACAAACTAAGTAAATGTGCTTAAAATTCTCTAAGTAAAAAAAAAAAATCAAGCATGTCATTGAAGTTAATATATATTGGCAGCTATTCAACTGTGTAGATTTTAGTGAAATTATAGGTTAAAGCACTTCAAACAAATTAATTAAACTATATCAGCTGATCACTCACAAGCTTGAGTCTCTCTTGTTAAATGAAAAGAATGTCTGAAGTGAATGTCTCCTGAAAAATATAGAATATTATCAATGTTTAAATTTCCTGATTATATTCCCTTAAAAAGCAATTGTTGTATATACAGAGTGTTCGGTAACATTTCAAATACCTATACAATACGTAAAAACAAAAGTTTTATGGAACATGAAAAAACGGACTTGGATAAAACTCACACCTATAATGTTACCTACTATAACTCTGTTTTATAAATAACAGAAGCATTTTAAAAATCAGGTACTAAAAATTTGACTCGTGAAAATTACATTTAGCGTTTGCCGTTTAGATCTTCCATGTTATAAACGTTGAAAACAAATGAACAAAACTTGATTTTCGAGTCTTCCATGACACTTTATTGTTAATTAATTTAATTAATTTGGTGTACGAGAGTAGTCTGAAAAGTTTCCAGACTAATACAGAAACAAGTATTTTCTTCGTCAAGTTCAGTTTTATTTCTCAGTCTCCTTGTAGTATACAGTTTCTCCAAAGATGCTCCCATCTTTTTAATCCGTCCAAACAGTAGTTCTAACATGACGGCCTCCTCATTCGATGAAAATCTCCGTGCGAAACTGAGCCTCAAAAACAGAGAAAAGTCGCTGAAGACCAGATTTAGTGAATAGGGTGGGAGGTTGATCAATTCATGTTTCACCTCATCAATTCATGTTCACTCTAATTTGTTTCGGTGGAATAAAATGTTCTTTTTTTTTCAAATGCGGCCGTTTTTCTGTCTTCAGCTTGTCAAATAATAATACGTGGGAAGCCCCTGTTATTGTTTTTTCCTTTTTCAGGACAATTAATTATACAACACTAAGACCATCCCAAAAAACAGTCACGATCACTTTTTTTCCGGGTGTTTCGAAGGCGATTTATCCTTATAGTTATTAATTGACGCCAAAGGTCCGGCTTATTTCGCTTAAACTGCTCTGTCAGCTCCGCTGCTGGAAATGTTCAATCGAATGCGCTTTGGTCCTGTGTGAGCAAACGCGACATCCAACGGTTGTCTTTGATGAACTTCTTCGTTGTTATGATGTGGTTGCAGTTTTTGGCGGTCCCGAACGTTCATCACTGACCAAGCTAAAACTAAAACTTTTCAGACTATCCTCGTTCGTTGTAAGTTGTTTTTCTAAAAGTACAAACTTATTTTGAAGTCGAAAGTTGTGTAAATAATATCTCTACAATAGAATATTGTAAATGTTCTGAACTGAACATATTTCATTGTTACACCTTATATATTTCTTCTGGATATTAGAGTTATACTGACTTTCCAATATCCCCTTTACAGTAAAAATACACTATTTATGCTTAAAAATCAAAATATCATGCTTGCTACGTATAACCTTTAACCCTTTCGAGCCTATTGGGTCATATGTAACCCAACAACATACCTCTATGCAAAACATGTTTCACTCCTTTCCATTTAAAATGATATACTACATTTGATTTTTTTTTCAATAAAGTTGCATTTCGACGACTAATGGGTTATATTTTTCCCACTAAAAAAGTCTGACTGGGATATATATGTCCCATACAAAATGGCGGACTTTTTTTTCGAATAACATTTTAAGGTGTTTATTTCACTTACCTTCATCTTGTTGTTGTTTAAAAAAATTACAATCTAATCAGCATTTAATAATAAAAAATCCGGCTCGAAAGGGTTAAACGTCTTCGTTTCTCAAGCATAAAATAGTTTAAAATGCAGAAAATCGTAAAATATTTTAACAGGCACAAGCAAAGTTACAAAGAGTTCCCGTAGATCAATTACTATACTATAAAGCACAATTATAACAGCATGTTATCTGAAAATCCACCTAAAAAAAACTAACAACCCTTTTCCTATAGAGTAAAACACCAAAAGCAATATATATATATACTTTTAAAACAAAGAAAGTCTTTTGAAAAGATTTCCCTTGCTAGATAATGCAAAAAAGTTACACGACCAGAGAGATCATGAAAGAAGACACTGAAATAGCCACCACCACCAAATTTCAAATTCCATCGCCTAAAACTTTGTCATAATTATACCACCACCGCGTATTAGGCAGAATAACAAAAAAGACGCCATTTAATGTATAGAAAATGGCGGTCTTACGTACATGACGATCTGATTAGCCCTCTGCATTACTCTAGCTTCGTTCGGACACAGAACCCTTTCTAAAGCCGCAGAATTAGGATTATTATGGGACAGAGAGTCTTTACGTCTCCTATCGTCGTCGTTCTTTCCATAATTAGTACCGCCACTCGATGTAGACCTAGAGCGTTGGTAGAATTGAGGCCATGAAAGCCTATTGTGATTGTTGACGTCTGTTTCGCTACTGTTTCTGCTAGGAGCGCCCGCTCGGTTGAAAGCGGTCATGTTTTGATGTTTACTACGTTGAAAAATGAAAAAAAAAAAAACATTCCAAATAATAAAAACTATTCAATACGCAACATCTTGGATTGTATGCGTATGTAACTTAAAATATCTCACAGTTTCTTTTCAAAAAAAGAAATAATAAGAGAATACGATCAGATCAAAGTAACATACATGCGAAAAATTGCCAACAAAGATTACATGCAATTGAACCAGAACATACGCAGAAAGGGGCCAATTTTGAATATTATGTAAATAATTCTATTTATACCCCCCGTAAATCTTCCCAATTTTATACAGATGTAAGCTACTAGGCGTTAGAAAAACACCGACAAACGAAAATACTCGTGTTTAATAAATGTTTCCAATAATAAGCGTAATTTCGTGAGAAGTCCTCATGCTGTTTTTGATTTCGCAAAAAAAATGGCTAAAATGATTTTACCTCCAAAAATTATGGCAAATGGTCAAAGTAACGTCCTTCAGTGTCAATACAAATCCTTACTCGTCATTTCATTTAATACGTAAACGAGGTGCTGAGGCGTTATCGTGTCACAAATATTTTGAATTGCTTCGGTAAGTTCTTGTATTGCGCGTGTTATACTTTTTAAAAGCTGTATTTTTTAGATGTAAAAAAATAATATAATTCAAAATAATTAGATCATGAGAACGTGGAGAAAAATCCACACGGTTATCAAATATTCATTGTTTCTAGTGTTTACGAACTGTGGCATTGCCTTGTTGGACGTAGTATTCACCTCTTAGTTCGTTACAATGCAACTAGTTTAAAAAATAATGTACCAATAATTCTCCTCCGTGAAGCCGTTATCCAAACACCAACGTTTCCAAAACGCAACGGTTTCTATATCACGACATAAGGGTTTTCGCACGACACGCATGATTTGTTTGTTAATAAAACCTAAGGAACCAAGCTTCATCTGAGGTTTTGTCAAGGATGTTTTCATCATTTATGTGATCTTCAAACCAATTGCAGTATTGCCTTCTCATTTACGCAAATCAGGAAATGCTTTGAAATAATAGAATTTTCTTCCGTCTATTATTGGCAAACGTGGAAATAAAATCTTTTTTATCACGAATAGTAATTTTAAGTTGGATTATCTTAATATACAGAGCATCTTTTATAAATGCCTCGTGGCAAATAGCACGGTAAACCTTCATCTCATGTTAATGGTTTTCCCATATTCGGTTTTTGTATAATTTTTAGCACACATATGGCTTACTGCATGTTCTACAAGATTTAATCAGATTTAAGACGTTAGAATCTCTACTCTATTAAATAAAAAGGATAATAGATAACTTTGTTTCTGGGTACTGATAAATTAAAATGAACTGTCTTATGTGATTTTAACAGAGGGAAAAAAGTTGCCAGCGTGAAGAGTCAGAAAATGCTCAAGCTGCTTGCCGAGAACTGCTAAGCAGTGAACTTGAGAATATCCCTTTACATTTTGCAACCATCTGACATTAATTCCATTAGTTCATTTCAGTTCCTCTAAGTCTAGAGACCTGCCTCTAATATTATCAAATACTTCAGTTGTTAGATAACCCCAATTAAAAAAAAATCCAAGGTCAAATATGGACTGGCGAATTTAGAGGTCCAAACTGGCGAATCCATTCATAGGACAAGTGAATCAATAATATGATTTCTATTCTAGTTTTTTGACTATTGACGCCTCCATTGATAGATAGATTTAGTTAGGACACTTGGACCTTCTGTTAGTTCTAATATTCAGAAAAAAATAATTTATCTCTAGAAGTTGCTGAAAGTTGAGCAGTCTATAGCTTTTAATCGTTCTTTTTTCAACGCTTTATTGCAACTCTTTTTAGAAACCTGGGATTGGTACGATAACACGTTTTCTTTGAACACTTCGGCTACAACACGGTTTCCTCGTTTTTTCTTCTTACTGTGTTCTGAAATTACACACCCATCAATTATTCAAAAAGTTTTTTGATCTGGGATCGGGCGATTTCGAAATTTTATTGCAAAATTGTAACGTATCTGTCTAGTCGAAAAAAATTGAATGTAATATGTCACCATGTTTACCTATTCTTCTATGATATATGAAAATAAATTATTCTGCCATTTGACTAACTAGTAAACGACTTGTACAACACGCTATAAACCACAGGTATGCCAACCTATAAAAAAAATGTATATATTTTTTCAAAACAGCACGATTAATTTCTTAACATATTTAGAACAATCTATGGCAATATAATAACAATAGATGATATTCATAATTAGCCCTCAATAAACATACAGAATCATACAGAACAATTACAAGAAAACAATAAAAACAAAAGAATGCTGTTCTTAAAATCGCATTAATCAAATCCAATAACCACAAAAAAAAAGATCGAAAATGAAGACGTTGACAAGCTTAAAGGAGATATCAAAACGGAACTTAAAATAATATCAAGACTATGATCTACTGACGTATATTCTTTCACTGATCAAGAGAAAGTTTGTTCATAAATGTAATTGTATAAAGACATAGGAAAAAACCAAAAAGTCAGCAAACTTACGCTATTCTGTTAACTGTAAGGTTGACTGCTGACACTGTCACTAGATGGCTATAAACAAGTCAAAAAGAAAATGTTTTTATGACGTTTGCAATTCGTAGGAATCATAATTTAGAACAGAAAAAGAAAGTATCTGATTCATACCCAATCGTGTAAAAATTTTGAATTGCTTCAAATTATTTTCTTTATCATTGCGCCATTTTCAAAATTTTTACTTCCTTTGAATTTCCTCCAGGTAAATCGATAAAGAAAACTAACACAAACCCAAAATAAAGGGAAAATAAAAGATATGTATACGAAGCGTCTTCGGAGAAATAAAAAAAAGCAGTGTATTTTAAATATATACATTGACGTCTTCAAAATTCCTTCAATAAGATCCTCACCTTATGATATTTTCGTTCGGAGTATGGTTTCTACTATAGCGTTGCTGTATGTTATTTTTGTTACCATCTACCCTTCCCTGTCGATGCCTTCTTCCCGCCTCGTGGAACGCGAAGTAGGCCCTGAAAAAGGCGCGGACGATAGCCCATCGAAAAACGGCGACCGGATCAGCGCCTACTAGCTCTCTTACGAATGCCATGGAGCTATTCTTCAGGACGCCTACTATATCCTGTCTCATAAGATCCAAATTCTTTTCGCGCATATCCGAGACTTGATATTTGACCTTTCCAGCATAATGAACGACTATGAAGGCTCCTTCTCGCTTCTGAGGTTTCTGGTAGAATTTGTTCTCTTTGTGTACCGAGTGGAATTTTTGCAGGAGGGTTTCACTGGTTGCTCCGGGAAAGCTAGCAAAAACAAATACAGATAAATATAATGAAAAAGATAAAAATGTTACAGCACACATTTATAATAAACAAAACGCGAAAGGTTTGAACTTTGATAATAGCCGTTTGCGTCATGGCTACAGGGAGGGATTAACGAATTCAAAACAACTTCTGAACTAACTGATATATTATTAGTATAGCCGCGGATTGCAATAAGAGGTGTTTTAAAGATAAATCCTTGATTGTATACGAAAATAAACCATTTTAATTGCGATGATTGGTACAGAGGTAAATTTCAAATTAAATCTGGTATAACCAGGTTTTCATGATAAAGTAAATATAACATTTAAACAAGTCAGACTAATCTGTAAGTAAATGTTTAATATTATATCATATTATAAATTGCATTTTATGTATGTACATGCGATAGGTAGGAGACTGAAGTAAATAACCAATAAATCAAGGGTTGGTTGTTATTTATTGAAGAACACCGTCAGAATGAAATCATATGATAACTCTTGTAAAAATATTGTTCGAGATTCTTTAAACTAAAAAGATGCAATAAACTGCTGTTAAATTATGTGGTCCACTAATAAAAAAAATCACTAAAAATTAATAAAAATTATCGTATCTAATCTGAAGTAAGCCGTACGAATTTGCTTTGAGAGCCACAAGGGCCATGTGTCCGTTATTCATGAGGTAACCGAAGATCACTACGAGAAAGTGGACCTCAAATCACTCACCATGAGAGGCTCAAGTTTGTGAAAGATGCCTTTCCTCTGACGAGTCCGGATTCGCTCTACATCATTCCGATGGTAACGTGGCTCCGCATGTACCATTTGGAGGTATATCTTTAAATGTTCGCACCGAGTTGGTAGTTTTGAAAAATCAACCCATGAATGTAAAGGGAAAGGTGCATGGGTATTCTGCAGAATGTTGTGTTATTTGCACGAAGTTTTGCACTTGTGGACGACAATGCTAATATCGATATAACGCTGGATGAGCTTGCATAAGCGTAATAGAAAGCATGCCCAGAAGATGCTTAGCTGTACCACAATCACGAAAAAGCCCAATAAAATGTTAAAATTGAAAATGCCACATTTAAACTTGAAAATTATGTAAAAAAAATATAGTTTAGACATATTTTTTTTGAATTATTACTTAATGTTACTATTTATTCATTATTATCATTCAGTTATTGCTTAAAGGTTCTAAACAGTTTTAAAAATACACACTTTGTTATATTTCCGTTATCTTTTTTTTGTAAAAAAAATTCATAAATACAGATCAATAAATAAGAAAGTTTTTCATAGGAGTTTTCATAGTAGGTCATGTAGTGTGGTGTTTATGGGAACGAGGACAAAGATACTTAGGAATATCCTTAATCGAAATAACACATACTGAAGAGCTAGGATTTGCCATTTCAGACGAAGGCGTGCTGTGCAAAATTTCAAGTTCACCAAATTTTGACAAGTTTAAATATATCCTCGTAAAAAAAATGACTCTTCAAGCGTGTTGATCAATCAAAAAATATTTTAACAATAACAATTTCCTCCGTCGTACCGAACACCCGATAAATCTTCTCAGTACTTTTCTTTCCTCGAAAATTGGATTCAATACAACAGTGCGTCTAACAAAAGCTAATACCTTGAAAATTTTTTTACATTCTCTCGATGTTTATTTGTCCGAGGAATGTGCGGTAGTCTGGATAGAATTCATAAAGTAGGTACTACACTTTTTAATAACAATCTCGATCCGAATTACGCATTTTCGAGAATAGCAACAAGTCGTTCGACTTAATGGTAACCATCAGCACCATCAAAATTATTAGATTACGCAGAACGAGGTTTTAAAGTACATTCTGTTGGCGTGCGAAAAAAAAATCTTTTACGAGTATCGTAAAACGGAGAATGCGTTATTAAACGTTATATCTTGTTTTTCGAGATCTGTGAAGAAAGAAAAAAAAAACAGCCGAAATTAAGTCAAATAACCATTTTCCCTATTCATTTACACGATCTGTTTCATAATCTTTACATAATCTGTTTCAACTATATTATAATAATCCTGCTTTAATTAAAGAACGAATTGCAAGGTTCTGGAAATAATTTAATTAATTCTTGCTTATCCTCGAAGTACTTTTTAGAACTTCTTCGAGTTTAAGCTAGCATTTAACAAGTACACATTAAACGCATCATGTTACGACATTACAAAGGTTACGACATGAAACCTTCCTGAAGTAATGGAACAGTAACGAATCTATCTTATTTTGTCCGTTTTGTGCCAATGTAGTACTTCGTGAAGGAACAACTTTTGTTGGATTTGGTTCATTTGGAAAAACCTAAACAGTTGACAGTCCAAGTTTTGTCACTTATTACAATGTTGTATGGGGAATTTGAAGTTGCTCTGCCGAATTTGTTGAGGATTTCCTTACACCAATTGACACGAACCTTTTTTGTGCATGGATCATATTATGCGGAATCCATTAAGTGATCATGTTCACACCTAAATGTTTATGCAAAATCGAATGTACTGCAGTCTTCGATATGCCTAAGCATGTCTCTAACTCACAGTAAGTCACATGCCTTTTCAATCCTTTTCAAGCATGCTGTGCACAGCATCTATCTTTTAACACAATCGATCTCTACGAAATTCATCGGTCCACCGATAACGGAGATACGACCACGACGAAATTCTGTACAGTCTTTTGTGATGGCGCTTCATCATCGAAAGTTAAACGAAGCGATTCGAGGTATTGTTGTCGTGTTAGGCCTTTACTAAAATCGTCAAAATTTCAATTTTAAACAAACTACTCAACTGATTTCTGGTAGCCAGTTCTAATAATTGTTTTCAATAATTTTCCTGGAAATGCAGATAGTATCCCGAGAACCACAAGAATTTCTTCTGATTATACACGTAGTTTTTGTTGTTAATTCATGTAGACAAAGACAGGCTACTGTTTTTGACAAATTAACATTTGCCAGTCAATGTTTTACGCAAACAAAATAAATTTACAAAATACAAATATTATCGCTGTTATTGAAGTTGAAAGACCTGAAATAGAAACAATCCCCGATAAGGAATGATGTAGCGAATCCACTGTATGGTCTTGTTCTTTAGCGTTTGTCGCAAGTACTTTACGGAACAAAAACGTGGGTATGACGAATTCTATTCACACCACACACCTACCCGTAGGCGTTTCTGAAAGTGTAAATTAAGCTTTATGATCTTAGTGATCTATCTTAATCTTTCGCCTTTGTACAATTACCGAACATCGCGAAAAATGAACACGTATGAGAAAGATAAAACCTTTTGTAACAAAATTTATCAACGGTAATTGTAAATAAATAAATCATTTTGGGGGTATTAAAAATCTTACATTGTTCCTAAAGGCTCACTGCCGATCTTTCCAGCAGTTAGAAAATGGCGCGGCTCATTTATTTATAGCCGGTACCGTATTTAAATTGAATTTCTAAAAAAAAACATAGAACTGATAATATTTTTAAAAAGCCCACAAATATTATAAAAATAGCGATTTCAATTAAAATATTTTGCGTGTTGGTAACTTGGCACCGACTTGAATTCCTAACATAAATCACCTTCAAGAAAATATAATATTTACAAAAGCAATTTTATGTTTAACTCTTGCCAATTATGTATTTACTTTCTTTTGGTTTATCTTGCGAAATATACCCTGCCCCAATGCTAATACGTACATATTTCAATACAAAAACATGCGAAAATTTTAAGCTATAATTCAATATTTTATTATTTGTTATTCTAATCTGAACGCGTTTGAATTTCGCTATTTTGCTATTGAATTCGACCGACAACATTAGAAATAATAACGGTAACCGGTGTGAAAACATATAAAACGGAAGAGAGATCAACATGAACGATTCCATATCGCAAATTTGGCTATCGCTAAATGCACAATCTAATACGTGATTCATACGTCGCCAGAGATATAGGAATCCTCAGAAATTGTTGATAATTTTTAAGATAGCAAGATTTCTTAAGTAAGAATAACAGAAAATTATTATTATTTGCAAATTAATATTAAAATGTTTGTGATTTAATTCGTTTTAAAATTATACAGGTTACAACTGTATAAACTATTATGAATGAATGAATGGATCGGTTATCTATTATTATTCATAGTAAAACAATCAATGTTCCACATTTATTATTCAAGTTGAATTTAATGCAAGATTAAAATAAATGGATGTTTGAATTTATAACGACATTGACAATGTCGTGAGCATAATACGCTTAAAATAGTCACTGGAACAATATGTAGAAGATGCACAAACATCTGATCGATTTAGAACAAAAGCATTGGTCTGCAAGTGTTGATTGCCACTTTATATATATACTCAGCAGCTTATATTGCAATGAGCTCAATCTATCGCGAAAAATGTACAAACTTTTAGTAGTAGGAATTACTAAAACGAGATAAGATTAAGGATCTATTTAAATGGAATTGTAACGTTATAATTATCCTATTAATCAATGCGATTCAGTGGCAAGAATGTATTTTCAAAGTACGTAATTACGATGTGCTTTATAAACCGGATACATAATTATTGTGTAATAATTATAAATTTTAAATATATTTGTTGGATAACGCGTATATGTATTTTCAGCATCCACCAAAGCAATCTTCTTGCGAAAAGTTGCAGCTACCTTCAGAAATAAACCTAAAGATCTGAAATAGGCACGTAGAATTACAAGTTTATGTGACCAATTCTATTTGATGGGTTAATCTTGAGGTGTAGGGTGGCACTTTAGACATTTCTGGTAAATCAAAATCAAAGAAAGAAATTAAAATATTTTCTAGTCTAGAGCTTGTGTATCATTTACAACCAACTAAAGCACGAAGGAGGAACCTTATCAAAAGGATATCGGAAGATGAAAAAAATACTTGACGAGTGGAAATAAGGACAAATTGTGGTTACACATAAACAAGAGGATCAACAGATCAACATACAATATATTGTCAGCAATAATTCAGAAATGGTTAAGGAAGTGTATAATTAATAAAAAATGGTAGAGCTACTTACTGGAAACAAAAACAAAGGGGGATAATCGAAATCAGGGGAGGGACAAGAGAAGCAGCGGAATGGTTGAAAATAGATAGAATGGCAGGAATAGACGAAGTAGCACTAGAAATGTTAAAATATAGGAGAGAAAGAAAAAAATATCAAATACATGAAAAATAAGAAAAAAGATGTACGAAAGGAATTGGAGATGGGCACAATACTACCCGTCCTCGGAAATTTGGCCAATGGAAAAAGTATTACAATGCCTTAATTTGAGTTTTAAGAATTAAGTTCTATTGCATTCAACGATCATAATCTTATTATATATTTGTCTTAAACACACATGTAGCTTAAATAACCAAAGTATTACGAAGAAGAAATTTAATTTACATTCTATGAACCGGAATACCCAATTATATTTGCACCCAATTATTGTAATCTATTTATTAGCCATGTCTCATGGATGGGTCTAAGGGGGCAAAGATTTTATGGGATCCCCTCTCTCTCTTAGGAGCTCGTCTCTCATTTAGAATGTGGTAATGCAATTTTAGTTATTGTGTGAAGATTATCGTAATAAGCGGTACTGCAAGGTAATGACTAAGCCTCCAAAAACGAGTTGCGCTTCACGAAATTTGCAGAGACTAGACAGACACATGTCTATTCGAATCATAAGAATGGGTTCGTGTTGCCTATTGGTTTCACCGAGGGTCGACAAAACACGAGTCTGTCTAGTCTCCGCTAATTTCTTGCAGCGCACGGAAAGTGTAATCGTTTCTGCAGGCTTAGTAATGACTAATGACTAAGCCTGCAGAAACGAGTCGCGCTTTACGAAAGTAGCGACTAGATAGACTCGTATTTATTCGTCTCGTGAGAATGAGGACGATCCGGCGTCGTAACTTGGCATGAAGAAGGTTATTTCAGCAGACAAATAGGTAAAAAATTAAATCTAGCCCCGTCAACAATAAAACATACCATTCGCCGATATTAACAAACAGCAAACGACCATCTACTACAATTGAGAAGTAAAAGAAATCGCAGAAAAACTACACAAGAAATAGCGAGTGAATTCAACCGCGGACGTCAGCATCCGATTTCAGTTACCACAATAAAAACACCGGCTAATGGAAGGAAATGTACACGGGCGCATGGCAGCCCGTAAACCATTCGTTATTGTACATAATTTCCTTACATTGGAAAGTGTCTCTGCTTGACATATTTATACATTTAGTTCTTTTTCACTACAGGGCGAAGTAGTGTTGATGAACTTTCGGTACGAGAACGTAAATCACAATTTTACTTCTTTATTTTAAAATTGTGTATTCGGACAAGCATACTGTTGTTCGTATGCAATAATTAAAATTTGAGCTTTTTCTCATGACAACCAGCCTATTTCCAATGTATACTTGACACTACCGTACCTGTACATTTCAACAGAAGAAGACAGCATTTTAAGCAGTCGTTATTTGGTTAAATTTTAAATAGTAAATTAGGGATAAAAATTTTAAAATAATGGAGAGGAGTAAACGAGCTTTTCAACAACGACAATTTTCTAAATTTTTCGATTAAATTTTAATATCCATTATTTTTATTTGCAAAAAAATAGTAAGGCCTAGATAAGCAAAATTTACAAGTATATATATAGAAAAAATAAATAAATACACAGTCGTCAACAATCAAGAGGTGACAATAGACGTGGAAGTAATTAAAGATAAAATCGAACAAGCGAAGAGATTTAAATACCTGAGAACAATAATTAACAATAAAAGAAATGCGAAGGATGAATTGAATGAGAGAATAATAGCAGCAAACGAAATATAAGTAGGGAAAATTGGAATTTAACGGTGAGAGAGGAAAGAAGAATGCAAGCGACTGGAATGAAGTACTACAGAAAAATAGTGGGAGCAAGAAATTGCGAAATGAAGATATGCGAAATCGGGTGTAAAATCGACAAAAGAAAAATTACGGGAAAAAAATCGGGCTACCTTGAATATTTGGTGGGGGTGGAAGGTGAAAGGCAAGTAAAAAATAATTGTGGGGCACAAAATAGGATATTTTAAGAAAAAAAGAAAATTTAAAACGATAAAAAACATGATTTGGACTAACTAAATCCTCGACACCCAAAAGGGTACAGTCAGCCGTAATGATTTAAATGGAACATCAATTATTCCAATAAGCATGTGCATATGTAAAGAAGTGCAATTAAATGGAAGGAAAATAATCAAACGAGAATGAAAATACACAGCTTGAGTCATCGCCAACGAAGCGCAACAAGAACTTGGTTTTAATAAATACATATACGGAAATATGACGTGTTAGAATCCCGAAAAATATGATGATTCCAAGGAGCCATGGATACTAACAGGAAATTAATAATTAAATATATTATTACAAATAAAAAAAAATAATCGGGAGCAACGAGAAATTGTTTAACATTTGAAATAATAAACATGTGCGATGAAGAAGAAATCCCATATTATACAGCCTTGTTATTCAGCAAATCAAATCTTGATTAACTAAAATAGCACTTACTGCTAAACTTATTCATGTAACCAACCAGGATGTCGACCATTTGTTACGTCACGCGGGCGCCTTAATACTCGATTTTAAATCTGTACTTTACAACAAACGCAATTATTAAATTCATGTTACGTTAATCATCGTTATAACGCGTGTGTATATTATTGTATATTGTATAATCTGCCTATCACTTTCATTTCCCTAAATTATAATAGGATACGTGCGATAGATTCCTGATTCATGACTAATATCGAAAATATACAAACCTGTTCCAAAATGCATTTTGATGAAAGTATGATTACGATTACACAAACTAATCAATGTCCCATGCTGTTACGTTAATAGGCTTCTTCTAGATCGCTGTTTACATTCTAGCGAATTTTATAGTTTGTGTCGTAAAAATTCTCTTAGAACGCGTATTCAGAATGGTTCACAGAGGAAAACGCTTTCGTCTTTTTTTTGTCGGAATGACTGTTCAGTAAGTCGGATGAATGTAATTGTGCTCTCGGTAATTTTAAAGTTTAACAGTCGTGCGTAAAATGAAGAAAATATGGTAATAAGGATCGACAGATGCAACAGCATTAAATTTACTCTTGTTAAATAGAGAACAATTCCGTTTAAATACTCAAATAAGCACGGAGAGAAGACCGCAATTTTATTAAACGTTCAATTAGGTTTTTAGTCCACTTTTATTATATTAACAAACTACATGCTAATGTTGCAAAACGTTTTCTTTTATGGAAAGTAGCGATATTTTATGTTCTTTCTTTTAACTTAATTAAAATCCTAATAAAATTGCCGTAAATAAGCTAGCAAATTTCATGGGATATTTATTAGTTGGATATTCTATATCATATCGTAAAAAAGATAATTAAAAAAGAATTTGTAAAAGCTATAATTCAAATAAAAAATTGTAATTTAAGCCTGCATTAATCTCGATAATAACATGAGAAGCACAGAATATAAAAATCCTGGTTTAAATTTCGGCTCTTCGTAAATTGAATTGTTCCGAAACAGATTTTGAAACCGTTATTCTTTACAACGTTGGGAACGGTTAAATTTTAATTTGAACGAATCAGTGTTCCAGATTTCAGATGAAACCGATTGAATCAATTTCCTAACTTGCCAGTATTGATAATAAGGATGTGAGGCAAACAAAAAGGCGATGAAAAAATATATTTACAGCGTGTTAACTTTCTTCAGCGTTCCTTATACACATCTAGCTTAATTTTGAAGACAATTATCATAATTTGAGATTTTTTGCGAAATTTCGCTGTTTCTTTGACGGCCAATACCTTAAACATCTTTAATGCCAGAGTGGTATTTCTCCATGTTCCATCGATTTCTGACAAATATTCCGCTATTGCTAGAACTTATATAGAACTTAATTCAAATGGGTCATACCTTAGTTTTTAAGTTTGTAAATATAGAAAAAAAGCGTCTACAACAAATGAAGACCAAGCCCCCAAATCGCTAAAAGCAATTTATCCGATCAGAAAATGCAAAATAAATTAATTTAATATTCTTATAAAATGGTATGGAAGGGGTGTATTAATATAACTTAATTCAGAAAAATTCTAAAAAAATAATAACTATTAAATAATTTCAAAAAGATTACTTATTTTAATGCACATTTTTTTTCATTTTAAATATCTGCTGCTTAATTGCCATTCAACTCAAACCCATTAAGCAAATTTTGAAAAACATTGAGGTTTTTAAAATAACTGTTTGACTCTATTTATTTTGTTTTTTTTTTTTACTGAAACAACTTTTTTTTTAACTAATAGCTTCAAAAGTAAGTTAAGTGCCTTGTTAGTGTCTATCGTCGGCATAATTTTTTATGCTTTTAGTATTTTAAATTATTTTTCCCATTTTTATCTTTATTTTTTATGACGTTTGTCCCAATATATCATATATCTGGTCTTTTTCTGTGTATGGTACTGAGCTACAAATTAAAAAAGTACTAACCAAACCAAATTTATTTCTAAGCCTGCAAAAACCAATTGCACTTAACGAAATTAGCAGAGACTAGACAGACTCGTGTTTATTCGTCTCACCCATAAGAATGGTTTATTGTTGCCTACTGGTTTCCCCGAGAGTCGACAAAACACGAGTCTGTCTCTGCTAGTTTCGTGAAGAGCACGGAAAGTGAACTCGTTTCTGCAGGCTTATTTATTTCTTATCGGTTCAATATTCTTTGCGAAAATCGAAATTACAAAATGTCTAAAGGTTGTTTTTGCGGTCTTTCCTTCTGCTGACCATCCTCTCATCTTAATGAAATATTCCTGAAAATAAAAGTCAAACGAGATCCCAAATTTGGACTTATATGGTTCAAAACAATTGGCTTAATTAATTTTTTAAAATAACAGCAATAATATAGTTACTATTACAGAAAACAACGGATTTTTGATTTTAACTCCACAATTCCGCATTGTCATTAAATACCGGCCGCGTATTGAAACCCATCATCTGGAAAAATTCCACACATACCACAATTTCATAGACATTATACTTCCTCAAGATGTATTGTAATCCTAACTAGTTATTTCCTTTGGTTATTTTAATGAACTGTTTGAGCTTTTATTAACGATATTCATACAGTGAACCTAATCACGTTAGAAGTGTCGTAACAATTATAAAAAAATAGTATTTATGTGCGCCATGAAGAATTAGCAAACTATAAGTTGGGGCAAGCTAGAACTTATAACAAGAAAATCGTTAAATTTTAAATGTAATTAGCCTGCAAATGGACTATAAATACATACTTTTTTTATATATTAGAATACTAATTACCTAACAGAAACAAAAAAGGCGCACCTTAAATGTACATTGTAACAAAAGTCCGCACAGTATATTATTTGTACCGCTGGTTAATGGAATAGTAACCTTACATTCTTGTACGATGTTCTTCGGAATATTCTTAAAATGAAGTGATCAAGGCAATTCGATTTTTTGCTTTAGTAGCAGAAGTTATAGAGCTTGCTGGTTCAAATAAATCTTTAGACAACTCGTCTTTCAGCAAATGCATTTCAAGTAATGGCTAATGGTGCAGGAAACATCATCAGGAACAAAGTCTTACAAGACCGGAAGGAAATTATCCCACCATAAAACAATGGAAACAATGCCTGAAGCAACTCCATGGAATTAAAAAAAAACTATTTCCATAAAGCCTCGAAGAGGGGGTCAGTTAATGAGTCTTTACCCATCATATCCCGGATATTCAATGAATGGCAACGATAGACATTTAACAACGTATGGCCGAATATTACCTTATTGAAATATAGAATTTGAACGGGTCCCAAGGTATGGAATAAGTTAGGTAATAAAATAAATACTTAAAAGATATAACGTAGGCTTCCACGGCCAGAGCCAGTTAAAATTAAACGTGTTCCGGGCCGGACCGTGTCATGGTTAAACGAAAATTTGACGTTTCGCCCACAATCATATGAGGCTGCTTCAGGGGAGGGAAAGGTGGTAGGCAACAGTTAGCACGATAACTCAACGCGTAAACCACGCCAAAGGCGAAACTAACTCACCGGGAAGCAGTTGATCACGGTAATTCAGCATGTAAATATGTATGAAGTAATCCTTGGTATTATTTAGAAATCAATAGTATGGACGAGAAGGAGAGAATAAATATAACATAATGAATAATATAATTCCCAAAGACTGCGAATGGCTCTTTCTATCATTATAAGTGAGCCCGACTCGCCTCGACTCGGCCCAATTGGACCTGGTCAAGTTGCTATTCCGATTCGATTTACGACCATAAATGACTACCTTAACGAAATTGATTTCATAATACATTCTGCCACAATAACGACCGTTAAATAGTAGACCAACCCCATATTCGGATGACCGTGTAGTTCGGAAAGAAATGTACCTAAATATTAAGAACAAAAATATTCCAAAGCTCCAAAAAGACTTTCAGATAAAAAAGAAAATAACGTAAAACAAGTACATACTTGCATTGGTCATCCAAAAGACACAGTAGTCCATTCGGTTTGCCCTCGATCAGTTGCAGACATCCTGTATTATCCATAAATTCTATGTTAGTCCATCGAATACCTTCCTTCCTGTACTCTTCTTGTTCGTACTTGAAGACATGCTGATTGAAATAGTACTGGAGATGTTCATTGGCATAATTAATGCATAACTGTTCAAAACTATTGCACAGACCAAAATCTTCGAAACCGAAAATATCCAAAACTCCTATTGAATTACCCTGATGTTCCCGCAAAGTATCTTTCTTAGAAAGAAGTGCATGATTCACTTGCAGAACTATCCAATCGAAGAGAGCTCCGTACAAGCATTTTGCCATAGCGTCCCTGCTCGCGATAGCTTCTGGTAGACGATAGTTAATAATTAAGGTTTCACCTGAAGCTTTTGCTTTTTTAGCCGTTAAAGCTTGTAGCAATGTCTCTTGTTTCACTTTTAATAATTCTGAGATTAAAGCTACTATTTCGGGATTCTTTACAGCAACAGCTTCATCATGGTGATAAGCTAATTTTCTTGGTTGGAACTCAACGTTCCCTAATAGCAATACAGCTGATAATACTGAGAATAATCGTCTTTGCTTTTCCGCTGTGAATCCTACCATTTCCATGGATTGTTTTAAACGTGAAAATTCGTAACTTTCATCGATATTGTCTAAACTATAACAACCACTCTTGTTTAAATAATTATACCAATCAGGGGATTTTAAATGCAATAACTGTTTCTCTTGAGTATCGGCACCTTCAAGTAAATAATAGAACACGTGATAATTACGTTCGTTTCTACCTTGAATACAAATCCTAGATTTTTCAAGTAGATATTTTTGAACTACTGCACCATGTACCATACCATATTCTTTATAATTCACTTGGATGAATTTCCCAAATCGACTTGAATTGTTATTGTGAGCGGTTTTTGCATTTCCAAATGCTTCTAGAACAGGTCCCGCACTTAAAATAGTTTGTTCAACTCCACTCCCACGTGAACCCTTCTGACTAAGTGCCGTTAAATGATGTAATAAGAAATTGGTACTTTCTGTTTTACCAGAACCACTCTCACCGCTGATTACAATGCACTGGTTCTTACGATCTTTTAACATGCAGTGATAAGCAGTATCGGCAACGGCGAAGATATGGGGTGGCAGATTTGGACCTAATCTCCTATTTTGATATAACTTCACATATTTCGGATTATAAATCGGATAAAACTTAAATGGGTTAACAGCTATTAATATTGAGCCTACATATGTGTAAATATGACCAGCAGAAAATCTAGCTCGCAGATTGTCAAGGAGAGTCTTCTCGTTCAGATCGGGTAGTTGGCACAAATCAGGATATTCCCTATCTTTTGGCTGATACAAAAAACGATGAAAATAGTCCTTAATCAATTGCGGATCCATTACAAAACTGTCCCTCCACACGTAATCGTTAACTTTCTCGCGTAAATAAAAACGATAACAAGAATTGTCAACACGCATCTTAGGCCATAACATCATTAACTGTACAGGGCTCTCGTTAGGTCCTAAACTCCTTTCCTTACATTCTTGGCCAGAAGAATCACCGATCACTTCCGCTAATTCATATGATCCCCTAGGATTTTCATTCAGAGACAACCTCTCGATAATACAAGACACTATTTCTTCAGCAGTTGTTTGCTTACTTGCTTCTACGGATAATGCTTCGTAGAAAGCACTAAGTGCCCCAACATACACTTGAACAATATATCGATTATTATCAGTCGACATGGTTACCTTCTTATTTGATTTCGATTAAATCAGATATTTTTGAATATTATGTTGATTATTCCGCGGTAAAGTCATCACTGTTAAAAACGCACTTTCACACATATTCCACATTTTCTCACTAGTTATTTAACATTCCTTCGTCACGTATCCGCCGCTCCAAGTCGCACGTCTAAGGTTGTCATTCTGCAAAAAAAAAAATCAAGGGAATAAGATCGTTTGTTAAATCTAAGTTTTGATAAAAAAAAATTATTAGATTAGATTACATGAAAATAATGAATAGTTGTTGTAATCCAAATTAAGATAAGAAGGAACACCTGATTACCGAAGATAAAATACACGAAATGAGCATTTATATTTGTTGACAAATTTTTTTATTATATCTTCTAACCGAAAATAATATGGGTCACATGTTGATCGGGTTTGTCGGTTCCGCACCGAATTCTGAGCATTCGCTTCGTCTGCGGGAAATTAATTCAATTTTCCAAATCGCGAAAAACGAACACAACGTTTAATTGAGGTAATTAAGTAAACAGTTCCATGCATTACAATGACAACTAACATCATGCATCTAATTTTGAGGTATGCCCACCCATCAGCAGTATATACAGCCGATATTTAAGAACAGTTTTATGGGAGTTTACAGCGAAAAATCCTACTCTTTCCGCCCTAGTGTACATACCTTGAATATAAATACTACGAACTAGGGTGAATATGGAATGAATAAATTTAAAGGAATGACACAATATTTAATTTATAACTGGTGATATGAAGGAACGACTTGCGGCCACCATTTTTATTTATTTTCGTTTCTTTTATTCACTGTAGGAGGCAGCAAAATCAAGGACAGTATGCAGCGCCAAATATAAAACGAAACTATATAGAGAAACCTGCAAGTATCTAACTTGGGGCTTGGAGAGGAGAGGACATACAACTAATAAAACCTATCACCTACCAGAAATAGTCTCTGTTATCTTGTCTGTGCTATTGCGTATCTAAAGCAGAAAATATCTTTGTTATCTAAAATGCATTTTCACTTTCTTTAGATAAAATGCTTTGATTTATCACAGATACCACACAGAATTTTGTTAGACGCAGATATTAGCTTTTCATGTTATTTTGCAAATTTTGTTCGTCACCATCTAAGCCTTAAATATACTGCTTTCATAATTCACCTTTTATTTCTTCATCAAACCGGGTCTAACAACCCTTTAGGACTTAACAGAAACATTGACTAAGTACCCTTTCACCCATATTTCGTTTACAAAGACATAGTAGAGTTCCTTATTATATTAACGAAGCCCCATTCACTATCGCTGACTCCGTCTACGGATCAACATTTTTTGTAGCCACAAGATCTCCCTTTTTTTCATATACTTTTTTAATTGAAACATTCACAAATTCTGAATCAGTAATGGTCAATGCAAGAATTATCGTACAGCCTTGCCAAACTTATTGATTTTTACTCAAAATTATATTACAAATATTTTTTTCCAAATTAAAATAGAAGAAAAACATATTTACAGAAATGTATTTATTCTCGTTAAAAAGTAAAAGATCTACTTATAAATATAGGTACCTGCTGCTTTTACGATATATTAACGGTACGGCTTACAAAGGTCTTTATTACCGAATAGGTACTGAATACAAGGGATTGCTTTACAACACGAGGAGTTTTCCGAATGCTGCAGCATATCGCTTTGCACTAAAGAAATTTCTTTGCTCGTATAAAAGAGGTCAGTACTAATCAAACTAATGGATGTTTAATTTTATTTAGTGTATAAACTGGTTGCATGCAATAAAGGACGTAACATATCCCATCCTCTCCAATTCCCGCCTCAACACCCAAACGGGCGTCATGTTGTATAAGTCACTCACACGCCGGATCCTTACCTACGCCAATCCCATCTGGGTCAAAATATATAAAATTACTGCCTCCGATTACTACACGTACCCCCCCATGCACTTCGCTGGGGAAACTGAGCAGATGCAAGAATTCCTTGCAAGGCTCGAAAAAAACTTCTTCGAAAAGACGCAAACTAGCGAGAATCCCGCGATGAAGAACGCCATCATCCGAAGAACCTAAGACCACCTACGACTACCTTAGTAGCTCATTTATAACGAATATAACATACTAACACATATCTTTATTTTTTTAGGAGCACAGCAGAGAAAGGAGTCCAGGGAGATTTCCAAGATGATGACACCGGAGGAAGATGGACCCAGGTCCGAACAACCAACGACGGGGACTTGATATAAAAATACAAGTCCAGAAATAATTTGTTACCATAAATCTCTAAATAATATTGCCGGCCATACAAAAGCCTTCAAAATGTCAAATCTAATTGCGAAACTCGGAAGAAGTTAATAGCAATAGCAGTTATATCAGCCTTATAATTAGTATAATATTTAAAACTAAACGTGTCCGGGTTACACGAAAACTCGACATTTCGGCCACAATCCTATTAGGCGCCACAGAGGCAAAACTAAATGGGCGGGAAGCATTTGCTTTCTTTCTCCTGAAGAAGCCCCACACGATTGTGAGCGAAACGTCGAGTTTTCGTTTAACCAAAACACGATGCGAATCCGGAACACTGACTCTGGCCGTGGGAGCTTACGTTATTAGTATAATATTTACTTACGCCATTTAGGAAAACATCCTTAGCTTCTTAAAAGATCGTAGGTCCTAAAAATGACTACATAGCAAGTTATTCTACAGAAATTCCTAAAATTTAAACGGCAGCAACTAGAGCTATAATTTAAATAAATACGAAAATTATGCAACCAAGAATTATCATTTGCACTGTCATTTTTTTAAGTTCCAATTGGTATTACTTGAAATCAATAAAATACATTGCGATTATCCCAGAGTTGTAGCCTCAAGCCTCAAGGGGGCAATAAATAAGGGCTCTTGTACCAAACAGCCCTTGTTCAGCGCTTACCTGAAGCTTGAAGTTAACAGACGATTTTATGTGGTGTTTTTTACATTATTATTTATTCTCATGCAAATATCAGTAATTATTCGTAAAAAATTAACATGTTAATTAAATGAAAATAAAGTTAATTTTGAACTTTTTTAACTGGGACCGCCTATTGAGTAATAATCAAATCAATAAACTCAAATACGAGCATTTTTTATTATATTGAAACGTGATCAAATTTAAATAATTTAGTGTTTTTATTTACGCAATTCGCACAAATTTTTCTTGATGATATGCTGTGCATATTGCCATTTAAGTCCTAGTTTAAATTAGACGTGAAACATTAGTAAATCAATCTACAAGATCTTGTGAATTAATTCTTTAAAATACACGTTGAAAGACGTCATTAGAATTCTACAGAAATATTATCCGTTTATTTTCATTTGGTAGACGATTACAAACCTCCTTGCTATAAAAAAGTATCGAAACATCCTTAAGGAGGCGCGTTAACAAAATATTCTTTTTTTTACGCCTCCGAAATACATTGCATGCACAACAAAAAAAAAATAGGCGTTATTTAAAAAACCTTTTGAGATTTTACGATTGGAGGATGTTTTTATAATGAGCGTTTTATTTTTTATCTTCTAGACCTTAGAATTGCTTCCATTGCTAAATATTTAAAAAGGCGTGGTATAATTCAATATGTGAGGTCTGTGGTAGTTTATCTGCAAGTAGGTGTGTTCAGATATTCCACTACTTTAATTTTAAGAAATTGTTTAATAGTGACGACAGCCTACATTTCGAGGTTTCCAGCAAACCTTTGTTCAATTTTAGAAATAACTACCAGACTACATACCTTACGACATATCGCTGGATGTTATAATTCTCTTACCCTCGGTTTACAGAATGTGAATTAACTATTTAATTCCGAAATTAGCATATTAATCATTAATTAACTTAATTTTATAGCGTCATTAATCAAGATTAAACTTAAATCATCGATTAAATTAATTCGCGACCTTTCCAAGGAAATACCTGGTATTCGCATAAATTTAGCAAGAATTTATTTTGAAATAGAATAAATATAGTCATCAACATCATACACTAATTTATATAAATGTAATATTAATTCCAAGTTAATCACGAATTAAACCAGTTCAAAATGTAATCACTAATTAAATTTTAATTCGAGATTATGTGTTCTGCAATCCAGTGGCAAGTTGCTAAAGCATGGCTTATTTAATCACTTTGTCGGTAATCTCCAGGTACCATTTTAAGCGATCCGATAGTATTTGTAGATATTTTAGAACATATTACCGCTATAATAGGTAAAATAGGTACAAGTAAATAAAACACGTACGTCACATAATTTTTAGCTCAATTTATTTACGAAAAATATCCTACCTTCTTTTTTTAAACTGTGTCATTTATTTAGTTTCTTTCTTTTGTTTTTCATTGTAATAACATGAACAATTACAAAAAAAGCAGATGTGATCGAGATAAAAACAACTGTTTTGTGCTCCTTCAATTCGTCCTGCCTTCAAGTCTTGCTCACTACGTTTCAATACGCCGTCTTCTATTCTTCCGTTTCATTCGGGTTTGCTTCTTATTTTAATTTGAACATCTAATTCACACACAATGTAACAATGTAAAGGAAAACAAATCTTCGCAGCATAGCGAATATATTACGCGAGTGGTACTGTATTGACGAAGAAAGATAGCACTAAAACGTAAGAACTTAAAAAATAATAATACTAATTTGTCGTCAGCCTCTCGAAAAGAAAAACATATTACGGAGAAAATAACGTACTTCTATAATTTTTTTAACGAGTTTTCGTCCAAACAAAATAGTTTCTTCCTTGTTTTTTACGAATAAAAGAAATCAAAACTAAAAAAAAAATAACTTTACAATTCCATCTAACTTGGTAATCGCTTCTACTATCGTTTTGGTCTGTCCCAGGGTTTTGAGAATTGCAATTTTCTCATTTAGGGGTACTTATTTAACGTTTGCCTGTAATTTTCCCTTTTATGCCGAACTATTTGTTTACTTTCACTTAATTCCACCATTCGCGCTTCTTTTTTCTGGCCCCCTGATCTTCAGTTAGTTTTATCATCACCATTTTTATATACACCTATATAATATTATATCAACGTCCTTCGAATCAATGTCCGAGTTAAGTTTTAATAGATCACTTCATACACAGTTGCTTTCTTGTCACCGGAACCGGTTACAATGTACTTATCGTCCGTTGAAATGTCACAACTTAAAACACTTGATGATTCTTTGGACTGAAAAAGAAGAAAAGAAAAATTAATAATCAACATAGGCATTCGTGAAATTCTAACAATTTAATCTACATTTTTGAAAGATTTCAACTCCGGCAAAGACGCGAACCTGACGATTATAAAAAAAATATTTGAAAGAAAGCAGGAATTGACGGCAGATTTTTACAAAATAGGCACACTGCACTGTTAGGTATAGAAATCAATATATTGTGCACAAGGATGTTTATTTCTAATGTGTGCCTGAACGCCACCCATCCCTAATTCGTTTAAATCCCCCGACACCAATTTGTTAGATCTACAGTTTCGCCACAAATCGGAATTTCTAATTTAACTTGAAATTTATATTCTGCAAACAGCAAGCATAGTTTGGCTTCAAATGCAATTAAACACATTCTTTACTAAAATTTTGTTAATTGCACAAATCGACAACATCGTATCCGTAAATATACTTACTTGGAATATACTGGCACCGTAAGGTGTTCTCCAGGCGTTCAACAAGTTATCTTTACCCGTAGAAACGAACCATTTACCACAAGTCGCAAAACGTAAGCTCAACACGCAACTCTCGTGAAGATGTAGCTGATATTTATCCGCCTTAGCAGCGTGCAGCACCTCAACATGAGAATTCTCCATACCAACCGCCAACCATTCGCCAGTCGGACAATATCCCAGCGAGAATATCTGCGAGCTGAAGTCGTGCTGTTGCAACTGCTTGCCTTCTCGCAGGTCCCAACTCCTAACGGTGTTGTCGAGGCCTCCCGTCCACAATTTTGTACCATCCGAAGATATATCAATGCAGGAGGCGCCGTCGGTATGTCCTTGGAATTGGCGTACCAGCGTCTGGTTATGCAGATCCCAGACGGCGATGTTGCCGTCCGAGCAGCAACTGAAGCACACCTTCGAATCGGGACTTATCGCTAGGGCATAGCAAGCGGGGGCGCTCGATGTTAATTCCGCCTTTATACGTGGCGTTGGACTCGCTAGGTCCCATATCGACAAATTCGAAGCTTCACCGCCTACTATTAACGTTCTTCCATCCGGTAGGAGTTTTACTGATCTAATGTAGTTGTCTCTTTGCTGAAAAAGGAATAATGTTAATTTAATGATAGCTTAGGAGGCATTTTTTCGCGGTTAAGTGATTGTTACCGAACGATAGTTGATAATTTGTTATCCACGATATTGGGGAAAATAGATGTATTGGTGATTTAGACACGGACCGGAAACGATGCAAATACTATTCATAAAAGAAACATTTCTCAATGCCTGTGTAGTACATTCCATAATGCATTTTAGAGAGATAGTTGCTTTAGTATAACTGAACGAGCTCTATAAAATTAACACAATTACCAGGCAATCCAACTGGGAAACGGGACTTTTCGATCCTGGTTGGCTTATGTCCCACACTTTAACACAGCCTTTACCGCCTGTATAAACGTATTTCGTGGGATTGGATATTGTGACCGCGCACACCACCTCGCCGTGGCTCAAGGTGTTAATTTGACGCGCGTGTCGGGGTATCCCAGGACCCATGAGGGCGTCTGTCGGAAATGGAACTGGTTGCAATTGGCCTTCTCCGTTCATATGAAACGAGTATGCTCTGGAAAGAAATTTTATTAATAAAAATCTGGATTTGAGGCGAAAATCTTTGAAAACTCTTGAAATTTGATTCAATGTACGTGAAAGACTTTTTGGTTTGGCAAGGAAGAAATCAATAAAGTTATATCTTTAAGTAAATTTTGAAGTTACGTGGTTACGAATTGCCTCATTGTTTAACTAACCTTTCATAAAGTTAATGTTTAACACCACAATGCACAATTTTCTTTCAAAATCAAAGTATGAATTACAATATCAGGGCACTTTATTTCGCTTTATTTATATTTCATGTTTTGTTGTTTCCATGGCACACCGTATACCTTATATGAGGATGGAATAATGGCTTGTACACAAACACATGAAGACGCAGACGATTTCCGTTGAAAAACTGAATTCTGTTTCTACCATTCTTGCTGCTTAGCAAGCAGTACCAGAATCTCTCACAAAAAGGTGCTGAACGTTTTGCAAACAACCTAACCCATCCTTATATAATTTTTTTTAATTAGCGCATTCTAAAATATTTATTGTTTATTACTCTTGGTGAAAGTACTGCTAATTAGCTGACATTGCAGAATGTTACATTGTCAGAATAATTGACACACTGTCTTACTGCAAGTATTACGAAAATTGGAGCATTTTTTCTAATAATCACCTGCTTTTATTAATGTAACGAAGTAAGAATTGTACAATTTAATACATGCTATACATTTCAAACTTTAAAAATATTTCCATTATAAAACAATGTGGCGCCTAAGTGGTCCAGTTGTAAGAGGGCTTGCGTCTGACTGGGCAGAGTTAGGCGCTGGGCGTTCCTGTCCTGATCCTGCTAGGATCAAATTTTCTTAGTTCGGAGTTGAAGGACAAATAGCTGTACTTCAACCTTTACAGCGAGGGGGTGATAGTAACAAAACCATTGAATATTTTACACATGAAGGCTATACACGCCGTTGGACCGTCACCACAAAAAAAAACAAACACCAAAATTTATTACTTGAGTTGCTAACATCTCTGTTATCTACACGTTTATCTTTACAATCAATTTTCACACTGCTACGTACATTAAGTATATTGTGCTTTCAAGAGTTCCTGAGCGTACTTTTAAGTTCCCAAACTTACGGTTTACCACCCGGTATAGCTGCTAATCCGTTCGTTATACTAGGGGTTCTAGCATGCGCATGTCCTTCATATCCCATCATAGGTGGCCTACCATAAGGCGATGGAGCTATGTTATTGTAAGGGCTAAGGTGCTCTTGTCCACGTCCCGCGGGTAAGCCGTACGGTGGGTAAGCGCTCATTCCGGCCTTAGGCCCGCTGGGTCCTGCGCTGCTTGCCAAATTGGGAGTAGTCGAACGCGGTTTCGATCCGGGCGTTAAAGGTTTTTCCTAAAAATGTGAAATTGTTAATGAAAATAATTTCGCGAATATTGTAAAACGTTCGAATTCTTACGTCTTTAGATTTTAACGAAGGCGTACTCCTAGATGAAGAGGACCCGCTCCGACTGGGAGGCCTTTCTATCTTGATTTTGTCTCCGTTTGTGCTGCCGTTTTCCCTTATATCACTACCACCACCTAACGCTGGATGTTCGCCGTTGGGATGGGGGGAAGCTGCTTCCTAATTTATTATTTAAAAAAGAACAGTTAAAATGGAGACGACAATAAATACGTTAGTTATCGAACTAATTTTAGAATGTTTTGAATAATTTGATATTAAAATAAAGTTGATCTCTTACCTCATTCGCCACATCCACCACTAGGTCTTGATCGCTTTTTTCCCCATCACTTTCCTGAAATTAAGTAAGATAAAACTTTCATTTAAGGATATATTTAGATGTTAAACAGTAAGTGTTTATACTAATATAATATATTGTACATAATATGTTTTTAGGAACTAGGAAGCATTTTAATTTAATATTCTCAAAACAATAAACAAACAATACCGTCAACAATTGAGTAGATGATTTGATTTGATCTGTTTTCTTTACTCTGAAATGTTTAGTTCCTCCTTTCATGTACAATCTATCATATTGTAATTTGCTAAATATTAAACCAAACGTTTGCCATTTCTTAATGACGAATAATATTAATTAAGTACATTGTACGATCTTTCTTGTGATAAATAATTTTGAAAGAACAAAAATGAATGCTTTATATGTATAGCGGAAAAGAACATTACCATAACGGTGATAAAATCGTCTATCTTTGAAAGCTATGTGTAGAAGCAAAGAGAAAAGTGTTAATTATTACTATCTTTTATCTTTATCGAGATTATTCGAAAGCATTTGTTTTATACAACAGCAGTTAAATGGTATCCACGGAGAGAAAACGTAAATGGACAAAATCAGACAATTTGTTAACGAGGAATGAAACTCGCACTATAGACTTGGCGCTCGTCTAATTATCGGCGCAATAAACATAACACATAACGTAGGCTTCCACGGCCAGAATCGGTCAAAATTAAACGTGTTCCGGACTCTGACTGTGTTATGTTTAATTAATAGTAATAATAATAATAAATAATAATTAATCATGACACGGTTCGAACCCGGAAGATGTTTAATTTTAACATTTTAACACACGATTGGTTTTCTTAAGCATGGTAGAAGTATTTTTTAAGCAATGTTAGGCTTTTTTTATTTGATATCGTTTTAAGATCTGTTTCATAATGATTTTCTATTGTCGTATGCTTTAGAGCACAAACAATAATACTATGTGCAAAATGCATAATTTCCAAAAGTTTCGTCTGTGTGTTCAAGCAATATTATACATAATATATTATACATGTTTTATGGCTGGGGAGACAGAATAATTCCACGACTCGACGAAAGTCAAATTTAAAAGATGATAGCGTGTCTTCTTTAAATTTACCAACAGTCCAACAAGGTATATATAAAGCAAATAAGGCTTTTCTGCAATTTCCCATAAAGTACACCGTAGCCTCATTAGGTGTAATATTTTTAGAAGTATTTTTCTAATTTTAAATGCTTAAAACACAATGTTAAATACAAGTTTTTCCCTTCTATAATAAAATTTTGCGTTTATGTTTATGCGCAACATTTATTTCAACATTTTACAAACTTCACCTCTAATATAAAAATATTTAACAAAATATTGAAAATATAGAGAATTTTGTTTAATGGTATCATATTCTAAACTGAAGTAATTAGTATAAGACTACAGACACACGGTGGTGTTATTAACATTGCTTCCTTTTCTATCTCTAATATTCCGTATCTATTATCGCATTAAACCTACAACACAATCTGCATGGCCTATAATAAATTTTATATTTCTAATGTTTTAAAGTTGAAACTCAATTGAAATATAAATGTTGCCCTTTTAACATTACCGTTATCGTTGGCAACGGAATAAGCGTATAAAGCACATATACCGTGTGCGAAAGTTAGGAATTACAACGCGTACAATAGTATAAGAATCATTATATTTTATCACATATTCTCTTTTACTACGATTCGATAAAACCAGTATCACTTCAAAGGACGAAAAAGAATGTTCCACTTTATACCAAGCACTTCTACTTTTTTCAAAAATAAAAAAAAATTATAGATTAGAATTTAGATAATTTGCTCGCTGATTTTAAATGGTAATCAGCAGACTTATAAAAATGAAAAATAAATTCATTTTAGATGCAAAATTAACATTATTCTCCGTTTAAAACTGATAATCGCAAACTCAACATTCTGTATACGATTTGTGGTCAGTGCACTAACATAAGCTAAAATTTAATCTCGGATTAAGTCAAATCGTCTATTTATAGTTGAGTGTAATTGTCACAATCCACCACCAAAGTTGAATTTGCTAAATATTAAATTAAGTCATACATACGAGAAGAACTGCACAATTGCGTTAATATTTGAATATTGTAATACATCTCTTTTACGCACGGTATACATACACGCTTGTACGTACTACTTTTGATGAACACGACATCCATTAACGTTTATTACCGATCGATTTCTAAACAACACATAATTTATTAATCATAAGCAGTCAGTTAGAAGTTAATATTTCCTAGGTCGCTTTGGATCCCATCTATAATTCAAGATGGGACACCGACATCGGTTTAACGCTGTTTGTGTGTTTCATTAAAGGTAATGGACACCATCGAATCGTCCAACGTCGATCCTTCGGTACGGAAAATGTCATTAATTTTTACTTATACGTCGCCGTCGTAGCGACTGGGAAAGTAGGAAAAACGATAGCGTATAATAAATATGTAGTATGCAAGTAAATAACTAATTAATCAATAGGAAGAAAGGTTTCATTTCGTAATATCAAAACTAATACTTCGTCAAATATCGTAGAACGTAGAAGGCTTTGATGATAAAATACATAAAGGAAGTTTTCCATTGTTTCTTTGCGTGTTTCACAAAACCATGTATATACAAGGGTGGTTCAAGAAGTTCCTATAAAATCTAAGAGATGGCGCTCATAGTATCGAATATGGTTTGCTTCTAGTAAGGATCATTACTCATTAGACAGTTGTCTCAGTCTCAGTTGTATCCATCACGCGGTTTCATTTTTTTATTGTCGATTTAAGCAAAGAATTTTTATTTATGTAGAAAAAAAATGAATTTCGAGCGGTGATCAAACACTTACATTTGAAAAGCTTAACACCGAAATGAGTTGGATGAAGTTCATGGCACATCTACTCATGTGTTAGCAACTATATACCCCTGAAATTATTGACAAAATCTAAAATCTACGATATGATCGACGAATCAATGTGCCCGAATTAGTTGAGGCTACAGACATATTGCAAGGTACAGCGTTTTCAATTTTGCACGAAAACTTGGTCGTGAAAAAAGTCTCGGCAAGATGGGTGTCCCTTAAAAAAGCCGGAGAAATGCTTGGAGGCTATGTTGAAAAATAAAAAAAATCTACAGAAAATACTTAATTTTTCTATCCTTTTCTAAGGACTTTTGAAGGACCCTCGTATATATATAATGTTGTAGGAAATTACTGTTTATTTTATATTACATGATATTTCGACATGTCGCTAGACAATATTTCAATTTGAGCTGGCAACAGAGCATAAGCAATTATTAAACACGAAAAAGATCAATCTAAATGGATTGTACGGACGTGTTCCTAATCAATAGGCGTGTGGTTTGTATTTTTGACGTTGATACGATGATATAACGCGACCTTTATAGAGATATTCCATAATACCATTAAATATTTTTGTTGTTTTAGACGTACCTTTTTTAATATTGATCTTATGGAATTATCATACTCACGATAACTTTAGCAACGTCAAGCTTAAATTGAGCTAAAACTTCGCAAAATATTTTGTTTAATAAGCTGAACAGAAGTGTACCACAGAGTAACTTCAGTGCTCCTGATGACTGGTTTACGGATGGATTGCAATCTGGTCAAGGCACAGGAGGGCCGCGAAACGCGTTTCCAGACGGTACTCCCAATTGCAACCTGTGCTGAAGTCATCACAAAGGGGGGAATAAGCATAATAATTAATAATCAAGCAGTTATGAATCCTATTACTAGGTCGAAACTAGGTTAGTAATATAATAATAGTGCCTTAATACACTGGCACAAGATAATAAGTTATCTTTCATCTGGGTGCCGGCACATGGGGACATTAAGGGCAACACGAATTAGGCAAGAAGGGTTCCAAATACAATTGACAGGACCAGACCCTGCATGTGGAATTACAAGGGACTTCGCTAGAAGAGAGATCTGGTCTTGGTTAGATAAAGAACATGTCAAGAAATGGAGGTGTACTGAAGATCAACTATAAACTAAAGAAACATCTCGAGAAGGATCTAGTACAACTTTCGAAAGTACTCAAATACCCCCTGGGCAAAATAATGGCCCTTATATAGAGAACATTAAGCTGTTTGAGTAGAAATGAGAGTTGTTGGGGTTGCTATAAAGAGCTTTAAGCTCAAGTGCCTGGACTTGGTGGCGAACCCAAAAATATTAACGAATGAAGTATTCCAATAAGACCGTTCGTCGCGGGAGTAATACGTTCCCCTAGCACTGCTCGGAGCCAGAATCTTCGGATTAGAAGAACTGCAAGCTCTGAGTGCGTTCTAGTGCGGTCCAATGAAATACGCCATTATACTTGCGTAATAATTTCGCACTAATTTCACACTACTCTATACGAACGCAGTTTTATCGTTTAAATAATAGATTTTATAAAATTTTTAATTTTTCAAATTTTACCCCACCAATCTGAACAATTCTCATAAAAGCACACAGCTTATCTCCTCTACCTAACTACTGGCTGGAAATTACCTACGATACAAACCTCGTTCAAGAAACGTACAACGAAGAAACGGAACGTTAAACTGTACAACTTAAAACAACAATAAACGCAATTAAAAATTTAATTTCCACCATTTTTCGAAATCCGACCCTGCACAACCGAACCGAAACACAAGGAGCGGAAATAACGGCAAGTATTTAATAAAGATAATTGTGATTACAACCCAAGCCGTCCGCTGTGAACTTTTCCCTTTTGTCGCTTTGCCCCACTTTTAATTATTAAAAGACATTTCCATCCATCCTGCTCGGTCGCGCGATCCTTATCGCTCTCCTTCACCGCGATCGTTCCCTCTCTCCCACGCTTCTCTCTTAGCATTCTCCTCAGTTTTCGCGTTCGAAGGCGCCAAATTCTGGTAGAGGTCGCTTACGGCGTTTCCCTACTCTACCACCTAGTAAGAGGAGCTCGTCGTGGATCCTTTAACGTTTTTTTTCTTTTCTTTAGTTCGTTGTCTTTTTCTATCGTGCGACGCGAGAGCTTCTTGGATTATTTGCGTGTCTTCTTTTTGCCTCCATTTTCCGCATTAAAGTAATTAAAAACGTTTAGGGAATGATGTATATTTAGGTCGGTTTCTTATCGAATTATTCTGTGTTATCATTATTGTATATTTACGTGCAGATGAGATACTTTGACATTTTTTTTTTTTATTTAGAGAATGGATTGTAAGTACAGAAGACTATGTGACTGGTACCAAAGTGTCAAAATAATAAACTTTTTAATCTCTATTATTTATAGAAAACCACACCCCTCAAAAACTGCATTTTACAATATAACTCCTCATATATTAAACTACCTAAAATCTGGGGTTTCGTTAGAAAAAGATAACTGAAATCATCCATTGAAACTCCGGAGAAAGGGGAGGGTGGAGATAATGAGCTTAGATATGCTATTAGGTGCTCAAATAGTAAAAAAGCAAAGGAGTACACTTTATAAATTATTGTTTCATTTGTGGTGAGCAAGAAAGTAATGTTGAAAAATCATGGTGATAAAATAAGACAGCACCATGAGTATTTACGAACAATTAGAAAATACCGTGAGCAAACGCTGGTCATTTTGTACCAAAAGCATGGACTGGCAAAATTGATAACCCATCTTAATAAACATTATTGGAAGATTTAAGTACTGGTTTAGCAGCTCCAACAGCGGGAGAGGAAAGATAAGCTCTTATTAATGGATTCATTGTAAGTACTGAATGTCATTTCATGACGAAGTGTGAGTAGAATTATATGAAGACAGGTTCTTAAACCATTTATTTCCCAAGTTACGTTCAGATTCGGTGATAGTCATTGATATAGCATATCACAGTCGTAAGACAGCAACGGGATACGCAGCACTGCATGATGGTTAAACGAAAAAGGTATCGCCTTTGAAGAAGGACTGTTGCAACGTGTTGTTAAATATAACAAATACCATGTTACATTTTCAACTTTATCACCACAATGAATTTGAAAGAGTGTCTTTTTTCTCGCGAGTTCTTTATTCTGGTTTTTTGAACAAAATTCACATCAAGCCATCACAAGTAAAATGCTTTGAAGATCAATTGTTCAAAGTTTTCGCTATAAAAACAACAACCTAAACAAAATTAAACTGTGGCAAGCAAGAAAAAAGCTTACAAATCTGATATTATTTGACTTATTCTCTTGACCGGAGTTAAAGGAATGATAACGCCTAAGAAACAACAATAAATGTAAAAAATAAAATTGTCCGTACTACGCTTCCGTAATTACATGAATCCATTTAGCATCAAATTGCTGCTCATCTAAAAAAATTATATTAAAGGAATCTCACGAGAAAACAATTACAGAACCCTCTAACAAATTCTCTTGCTTCCTACGTTAAAACAAAAATGTCGTATTTACTAACCCTCTCGTTTTTTCCCATTATTGTCCCCTTTTTTGTACGCACTACAACGCGGCGTCTTTACCTGTGATGTTTCGGCAGCTCCCCAGACGCTGATTAGATAGGGTACGCAATGTAAGTTGACGCGGTGCGCGTCCTCGCTTCATTTTCGCAGATGGCTTTAAGATAATGACCTTTTTACATGTTGGATTATCAACGAAGCGAATGGAGTATAATCAAATTTTTGCCGCCGATCTCCCATCCAGTGCGCAAAGTGGAAAAGATAAGGAGCGGGATTACGTTTTAATTTAGGAAGTTCCGAGGTACGGAAAGTATAAGACGATAGAAAAAAGGAAGACGAAGAGGAAGCGTGTTACAGTCGAGGGGTGAATCTTAAAATTGGGTATATTTTTTTTTTCACCAGGGCGTTTCTCCAATTTAGTCCGCTTAGTGAGAAAGCAATATTTCTAAAGTTTTAACTGAATAGCATCGTAAAATTTCTCTTTTTCATTATGTAATAAAATTTTGCCTCGAAAATATATCCTTAAATTTATTTTTAATATCACGGATACACAACTTTATGGAAGTTCAAAGTACCTAATAGAAAAATTAACTCTTTTCCTTTGCATAGAATGATGGAATCAAGTTAGTGACTTTGTGATATCTCCTCCGATCACCAGCAACTATGGATGGTTTTTATTAGTTTAATGCCAGATAAGAAACTAATAAATTAAATAAAATAAAAGCAAACATAAGTATTACGTAGCAAAATTTTGCCAATAAACAGCAAATGTGTTTTCCGTGTATTCTTTGGATCACAATCCCTATTAAGATTCGATCATTTCGTGCAAAAGAAGAGGCCTGATCTACATTCAGGATGAGTAACAAACGTGTTTGTTTCTTTATAAATTATATCCAGTGAAGAGAACAGAACGTTATTAAATGTTGTCAGTGCGGATAACCGAGAATTTAAAAAGATCGTGAAGGAAAAATATTCTATGATAAAGTTGTAAGTTTAAGAAGAACAGGAAAAAGAACTTAAAAATATCGCCAAAATTAGATCATCATTTAGCCAACGTAAAGGAACTAAGGAGTAATTCTGTAGGCGTCAAGAATGTCCAGAGATTGCAGAACATATGCTGTACGAATGTGTGGTGATTAATCAAAAACATCACCAATGCTGCGTATATCTTGAAAAAAAACAGCATTCTTACAATGACTTTAATAAAAAAAAATGCATCACAAAAAGCCTAAAAACGATAACAAATAAAAGCTAAAATAGCTTCCTCAGAGTAATGATGGAATCATTTACGATAAAAGCAATGCAAGGTGAGAAAAAAAATACTACCCACGGACATGTTTCTATCTGGCGCGATCAGCGTGGTCCCGAGAGTGTTTTTACTCCACCTTGTACCGCTGTTTGCCCAACAGTTAAAACCACTACATTCGAAACGACAGGCCAGACGTCTCTTGGCGCCCTCTGGTGCCTGTCGTTTTAGAAAACAGCGACATAAATAGGATACTGTTCGCCAAACCATCTCTCGAGGAGTTCTTGGACTGTTTACCACGAGATAGGAAATAAACTGCACATGTAGATGCTTGCCATCATGTTTAAGAAAACACATTAGAAAATGCATAGAAGCAATAACCAAAAAATAATGCTAAAATATTTATGACAAAAGCAATGCAAGGAAAGGAAAAGCATACTATCCACGGAAATGTTTCTGCCTACCCGGCGTCATTAGCGAGATTTCGAATGTTGTAGTATTGACTGAAATAGCGATACATAGCGGAGTAAAAACACTCTCGAAACCACGCTGATGACACCAAGTAAGCAGAAACATGTCCATGAGTAGTGTGTTTTTTGTCTCCTTGCATTATGTTTGCAGTAAATGATTCCATTAGTACCAACCATGAGGAAGCTATTTTTACAAAAAAGTTTCCGCTTAAATTAATTGCATACTGTTATTTAGGGTCATGAATTCTAGTTAAGGCAACCTTGTAGCTGTAAATAATAAGTTGTGGACACCAAATTGATGATTAATTCTAAATTGACAATTCTGATTCAGAAAAAGCAGAATGGAGCCTTCAAAGTTGAAACCATGCAGCTAAAATAATCCAACGGATTGATTACTTCGCATTTTGAACATTTATTCGGCTTATCGACGACATATGGCAACCCCGCACAAAAATGTTTAATACTAATAAAAAAATCAGCCAAATTTTGACGTACTAAGTGAGATTGATTGTACCAATACTAATGTATTACAGAATAAAGTTCCTGGTTTTATGCAGAGTTTTCAAACTTACACTTTATGCAACCTACATGTACTATGCCGTAATTTTGTGCAGAGTTTAATCTTTTATATCATAATTGGCTAATAAAGGTAATGTTGTTGAAGATAATTATGATATAAAAGATTAAACTCTGCACAAAAATAACAAGTTTGCCAACTTAAATGATTTAAGTCCTTAGCCTAAATTTCCCAATCCCAACTAAAGTTAATACAAAAAAAAATATTGAAAAATGGTCTCTTCACAATAAATGTCAATTCGAATAAAATTCTGCAATGGGTGTATATGCAAGAGCAAAAAAAAACCATCGATAAGCATAAATTACACTCCAAAAAAAGTTACCCTGTGATAAATCTAGAGGCAAATGGATAGTCCGATTTGGAAAAAAAGGATTGTTATGCACATCGCGTAAACAGGGCAAGCGTTGCAAATCTGGGAAAAATGCATGTAGCACCGTAATGAATGACTTGTTTCAAATGTAATATTCTAAAACGTTCTCCCACGTATTTTTGTTAACAAGTAAACATCCGTTAGTGGTGAATTTAAATGTAAAACAAGTAGACGCCACTAGAATCGTTTGGAAAATGAGATAATCATCATTTCGAATAGGGTTTCTACACTAATTATAGCATTAAAATTCATAAATCGATAGTAATTATGTAACACATAAATTGTTCAGCTAATACAACAATATGGCAGCCGTTTCTCAACTTAATTTTGCCTTTAGCATTGTGACTAAAAAAAAAGCTGCTCAGAATGTACTTTCTAGCGCAAATTTTCATAAGTCAACTCTAAAGAAGAAAATGAAGGGAGACAAAATATAACGTCTCAAACATTCACTTTTTTCCAGAAATCACGTTCCGTAATCAGATATCCTCATATCGACCTCAAACATCGAATGCACCCTCCTTCCCAATCATAATTTACCACCTACCCTTCCGAGAAGCATCAGAATCATCATCGGCTTCCCCGTAATAATTTTGCCGTGGAAGTATACAAGTAATAGGGGAGAGTAGATCTGAGATAAGTAAACCGTATACCGAGGGTAGGTAGGGTATCTTTTTGTGTTTACAGGGGCTTGTTTAGATTAACGATTATAACACACAAATGGGAAAAAAGTTACGTGATTTATGTTTTAAAAATTACAGGGTGTATTTGGATAATTATAAACCGTAAGGAATTTTTAATTGTTCCCCCCCTCCCTTTTTAAATTAAATTAAATTCGGCGATGTGACTAAAGGTTCTTGTAAATTAGCTTGAAATACGTGAAATTTCAGTCGAATTCGGTTTAAATTCGTCGCATAACTTGTTTAAATGAGTAACGAGAAAACCCAGAAACAGTCTATCCAATGACATTAGGGGTGGGTAACAAGGTTGCACGGAAATTCGTTGTTTTACATTACAACGCTGCTATGTAATGTAATCTGATAACATCAATTTGGTAAAATAATAATCTTCTATATACGTGTACACGCAAAGGTTGATATTGCTTTTATTAATTCGTCTAATTCAACGGTTCTCAAACTGTGGTACGCGTACCACCAGTGGTACGCGAGCCCACCAGTGGTACGCGAGCCCACCAAAGGTGGTACGCGAACAAATAATAAGCGTTATTTACTTATTTGCCTTCAAATAAAATAAACATTGGCTGAAATCGGTAATCTATCTCTTCTCACATTTTATACCTTTCATATTGTCAAAGGCAATAGTATTGTTGGTGTTGATTCAATGGGAAATCCCCTGCATGTTTGAAAATTGCAGAGTAATGCGTGTTTGTGCAGAGTTGTGAAAATTGTATAGTAGTGCGAACGTGTTTATTAAGTTGTGTTCAGGAACTTACACGTGAAAAATATGGATAAGTGGCTTAAAAGGGACATAAAAACATTGGAAAATGCTACTCCATAAAATTCTACTTCAGAACCAGAATATGTTGTGGGTGAATATGAAAGAAATCCTTCCAAATTACGGAAAATAGTAAGAAAATATGATGCGGAATACATTAATTTGGGATTCACGTTCACAACCGTAAACGATGAGCCTAGGCCGCACTGTGTGATCTGTTTTGAAATTCTCTCAAATCATTGCATGAAACCGTCATTATTGAAGCGGCACTTTAATACAAAACATTCTACATTAGAAAATAAAAGTAAGGATTATTTTGTCCGTAAGTTGGCTGAGATGAAAGACGGAAAGAAAACTATGTTGTCCTTTGTCGGCAGTTCTGAAAAAGCAACAATGGCATCCTTCTTAGTGAGTTTAAGAATTGCAAGATGTGGAAAAGCTCATACTATTGGTGAAGAACTGGTGCTACCTGCTGCAAAAGATATAGTTACATGTATGTTAGGTGAAACATCTGCTAGAAAGCTGGATACTGTAGCACTGTCAAATGATACCGTCCATCGCAGGATTGAACTGATGGCATCGAATGTTAAAGAACAATTATTAGTCCGCGTCAAGAATAGTGATTGTTTCGCCATACAGCTCGACGAGAGCACAGATGTAACAAATTATGCTCAGCTTATGGTTTATGTGCGGTATATATTTGAAACTAAAGTAGAAGAGGATTATTTATTTTGCAAAGCACTCCCAACACGAACTACGGCCGAAGAAGTATTCAAAATACTCAATGACTTTTTTGCGGAGAATGGACTAGATTGGAAGAAATGCGTTGGTTTCTGTTCTGACGGTGCGTGCGCCATGACGGGAAAATACGGAGGTGTTACCAGCAAAGTGAAATCAGTTGCAGAAAATTGTACCTTTACCCATTGCTACATCCACAGAGAGGCATTAGCAGCAAAACAAATGCCAGATCAGTTTAAGAATGTTCTCCAGGAGGCAGTCAAAATAGTCAATTTTATCAAATCCCGAGCTTTAAATTCACGTTTATTTTCGAAATTGTGTTCTGAAATGGGTAGTGCTCATGTAAACTTGCTGCTGCACACGGAGGTTAGATGGCTTTCAAAGGGAAGTATGCTAAGTAGGTTGTACGAGTTGCATTCCGAAGTCCAATTGTTTCTAATGGAAACCAATTTTGAATTACAAGATCGATTAACAGACGAGTTGTGGCTAACAACAGTTGCTTACTTAGCAGATATGTTTAATCGTCTGAATGATCTGAACTTAAGTTTGCAAGGTAAAACCACAAATCGATTTTTGGTAGATGATAAAATTAGGGCTTTCATCAGAAAATGTCAAATGATAAAAGACGGTATTTCAAATAAAAACCTACAATCATTTTGTAATTTGGAAAATTTTGTGACAGAAAATGCAATAAGTTTGAAGGACGACTTTATTAATAACATAAAAGAACATTGCCAAATGCTGATTAACGCGTTTGGGAAATACTTTCAAGACGACTATTCTGGATTCCTTTGGATTCGCAACCCTTTTATTTTGGAGAGCATTCCCGATTCACTGACAAACGACGAAAAAGAATCTTTTATAGACCTGTCTTGCGATGGAGGTTTAAAAATGGAGTTTGCCAAACTGCAGTTGTCCGAATTTTGGTTGAGAGTTAAAAATGAATATCCAACTTTGTCTAAAAAAGCTTTGTTGTTTTTAATTCCATTTTCAACCACCTACCTTTGTGAAACTGGGTTCTCTGCAATGTTGGAAGTTAAAAATAAATATCGAAATAGACTCGATGTTGACCCAAATGTGCGTATGAAATTGACTACAATTGAACCTAACATTGCTTCTCTCATTGCGACTATGCAGATCCATCATTCTCATTGACGTTTGAGACAAAATATTTGTAAGTCTATTGTTCTTTAATTAAACTTAACGCTTTAAAATACAAGTTGTTTCATTACAATAATAATCTGTTGAATGTTTAACGGTGTCTTATTACGCTACAAGTTTGGTGGATATGTACCACATATGGTACATTTAGTTCGGTGGTACGCGTTTGATCTACATCGCATTTGAAAGGTACGCGAAAAATAAAGTTTGAGAACCGCTGGTCTAATTAATGTAATCTCTGGCAATTTATATTTTTAAGAATACGGGCATGAAAATATAAGACTCTGACAGCAACAACAAATTATAAAGAAAAAGGTTGTAGCATTATTAAAAAAAATTAAGCTATTAATTCCATTTACACAAACTAAATTTTATTACCGTACAATTTTTAACCTACATTTGCAACCGCTTTGAATTCTAGATAGCAAAGTGTGCCTGATAATAGAAATGAATCATTTGGAAAAAATTAATTTTAAGCTGCTCCATCTGTTGCAATTCCGCTAGTTCTGTCACAAGGGACGTAAGTGCAGTTTTGCGGACAAGTACGTTGTTTTCGACGTGAAAATCAATATTTTACGAAAATATTTTACATCTCCTTATGTACTTATACACATAAGTCCAAGTTATCAATTTCCGTTATGTATTGACGCTTATCGCTACATGAATGTATTATTATTTTACATAGAGATGTAAAGTTCCATTACATAGTCAAGGGCAACTAAGGTAAATAACGCGTAAATCGCACTTACGTCCCTGCATTCGGGGGTAATAATCATTCACTTACGTAGCCGGTAGTATAAAGTTTATGCAACATTATAATGTAAAAATTTTTTTGGTTAGAATCAAGGAAAACGTGTACAAACATTATCTACGTTAACACGAGTCCAATTTAACTTTGCATTTCCAAGTAAAAAGAAGCAAATGATTGCAATAGGGGGTGACGATATTCTTGGGCCCTTTAGTGGACACACCGCAAACTAGCTAGTACTTTTCTTGCATAATTGGTCCGCAAGTAAGGTTGAAAACATTAATTGCTGCATTCCTATTCAATTTTGTAACACGAGGTGTAGCTTTCAGTTAATTACGATAGATTTGTTGAGTTTGTATTCTTTTAGTCCTGTCGTTTGAAGTTTTGTGTTTTATGCTGAAAAATTCGTGCCAAATATAAAATTTCGCAACAATTGACCAGAATCGTTGGAACAAACGTCTACGTCCATGACCGGAGTTACCATTCTATTAAGCCATTGAAGTTGAAGTTGGCGTGCAATTGTGCCGCATTTTTGTTGTAGATGTACAAGTATAAGCATTTGCAAGCACTGAGTATGATTTCTACATTTAAGAAACTGAAGCTGAATCAGTCATAATTTGCTGGGAAAATTATACTCATTAAACAATTGAAAGATTGAAAGAGTTTAGGTTAGAAGACTTAAGCCTATTTTTTTTTAAAAGACGAATGTCCCGCATTTTAAATAAAATATTTCAATACAACATTTATACAAACAACAAATTCTAAAACCGACCGAATAAACCTTCTTTTAAGTACTCCTTCTGCTACTTACATGTCCTAACTTATCTTCTTTCCGTCGCTTGACGTCGGGGTCTACGTCCCCCGGAGACCTCGTCCTATATTTATCCCTCTCGGCAGGTGATACAGAATTCTAGATGGAAAAAATCTATTCAACCACCGTTTACCACCTAAAATATCGCCACGTCTCTCTTACCAGTCTTTCTTCCGTATTGGCCGAACCCGGTCCTTTGAGTTCCGCACTCTCTCGCGAATGCAGATCGGCAGGTTTCAAAAGGGCGTGAGCACCACCGGCGACCGCCGCATGGGGACCTCCGGGTGCTCCTGGCAATCCGGCGCCGAAGCCCAGCAGGCCGGCCGCGGGGCCGATTCCGGGAAGTCCCGGATGGGGACCCATGGGCACCGCCCCATGCGGTCCATGTGGTAACTGTTGCGCGTGTATCTGCTGCTGTTATCGAAAGAAATGGGAAGAAGAGAAAGGATTAGATCAAGCTAAACAAATAGTGGTTGTGGTTAAGTATTGAATATTTCAAGCTTTCTAAAGGATTACTTGGTGCGAGAATTTGATTTATTGAGATTGTACAAATAGGAAATTCTGGATGTTACTAAGCATTTAGGTATTGAAAAATTACTTTTAAGTTCAAGTAAAATAATTTTTTGCTCTTTTTCTGGATCTTTTCGATCATCCATTTATCAATGAACCTCAGCTCTCAAAACTTTGATTCGATGCACTGTGATATTTAAAATAAATCAAATATTAGTCCTGTTCAGCCACGTGCATTCAGGTACGTTCGCATATGAACTATTTGTCGACGCTGAGTACCCTCTTTATAATGCTTTCTCTGTATTATTCAACTAGCTAACGATAATGAGGCTAATATTATATTTATTCTAAACACAGGGCATATTGGTTAGTGAAACACCAAAATGATAACACAAAAATTAAGTCAAAAGTGATATCCTCTATTAAGCTGAAGGCTTGTAGTTCTTAAGCATCTAAGTTCACAGAATTCGAAAATTTGTTTATACTTACCGTTTCCAAAAAAAGGTTGGAAATATAATCGTTTTCAATGCGTGAAATTTTTATTTCTTCACGCAGTGTATAGTTTCAACTTCAAAAGATTTTCTACTCTAAAAAATGTAGTTTTTCTACACCTGTATATGCTTACGTGTAATCTTAACGGCATTCAAAATTGTTTAAATACATTTGGAATTTCGAGAATGTACATAATTCCTATTTAAACTGCATAATGTAAGCAAATTGGCAAAATTACTGTTTAAGTGCTAGAAGAAGTTTAAAGTGTTTTCGTGCAACAACAAGCAATATTTTCAATTTGTTTTTAGTGCAAGGCATTCATTAAAATAAGTCCGTCAAGAAGAATTAACCTGTTAAATTCAAGAAATCAATATATTACGATTTACTATTATTATCTTATCTTCTACAGTTGCTAGCGTAATACGAGGTGGTATTCAAAAAAAAAAAGTTTTTCTCAAAAAACAAGGATTCTCAAGACGAAGGGAGTGGTACCTATTTTAATGAATATAGAAGAATTGTAAGAAAAAATAGGATGTTGCCAAAATTTTCGCGATTATATCAATAGATATTGTGCGTCAAATATATCAGAAATCAGTAAATATTAAGTAAGACCTAAAAACGCTACACACTACTTACTAGTAACTGTTGTAGACCTTGCTGTTGTTGTTGCTGCAAAACAACAACATTTTGCATTAAATATAGACCAAAAAAAATACCAGCACCAAAATACAAAAATAACAAATAAAATAAAATAGAAGTGGAAATTCCATACGTCAAACGAAACATCAAAGGGAACAAAAACCAAAAGTGACTCAGTTAATATGCAGTTTATCGAACAAAAAGGGTGAAGTTGTAAAAAAAAATAAACATTTCAAATTGGAATTAAACTACGTTTTAGTTTGGAAATTAAATTAAAAAAAAAAATAGGAAGGTAACTTTTAAACCATTGTTTAAATCTACTAAAACGTATCTACTACGTAAAAAACTACTTGTTATAAACTATTTTGCGAAAGGAAGTGGATAACATACCCCAATAATAGCGTTCAGCTCGGTCATAGTAACTTGCTTTGCTCGTTCTACCGCTGACGCGACTTGTTGTTGGTGTTCTTGGGCTAGGAATGGTAATACCTGGGCTATTATTGCGTTAAGTCTCTTTGCTATTTCAGTCTGAAAGAGCAAGCACACGAATTAAAATTTCATAAAAAGGATTTCTCAAATAATAAACTAGTTGTAAATTAAAGGTGTAAAGGTATTAAATAGTTCTCGTTACCTGTTTGTGCATTTCAACGTTAAGGCCATAAGACATCTCGTAATACTGGAACAAATAGTGCCATTTAGTTAAGAACACTGGAATTAGTTTAAATAGATAATTCTACGTACAAACATGCAAGAGTAACCAAGTAACAGTTTGGTAATTCCTTCGTATATCAAGCTAAAGTATTCAGAGGTTTTTAATTTATTTAAAAACTTAAAAGTCAACCGGATTAAATGATGAAAATAAATATCACCGATCATCGTCCTAAACTGATTTTTGGATAAATTTCCAAAATCAAAGTAAAAAAAATAGACGTACGAGGGTAGTCTAAAAAGTTTCAAGCGTTAACATAACAATGACGTTACTCGTTTGGTTATTCTGGTATTATAATTGGAAGGTACTCCAGAAAATTTCAGCCATATTAGACGCTCAGTTGTTGTTAAGCAATCGTTTATGTCAGTCGATGTTAATGTTTCTATGAAAACGGAGAAAAATCGAATATTGAACATTTAAAAGGCAATACAACAACGCAAATTAAAGATGAGATGGGTACTGTTTGCTGGGACTCTGCGCCATCATTCGCCACAGTGACGTATTGAGCAGCTGAATTTAAACGTGGTCGTGTCAACATGGTTGACGATGAACGTTCAGGACTGCTAGAAGTTGCAATCGTTACCGATAACATCGGAAAAATTCATCAAGTGGCATTAAACGACCCCCAAGTTGAGATTGGAAGTTGCGGGCATGGGTGGATATCTCGAAGGAACGTGTTTGTTACATGTTTACTGAAAATTTGGGGCATGAAAAAGCTGAACGGACGTTGAGTGCCGCGTTTGCTCACTTAGGAGCAAAAACGCATTCGAATGAACATTCCGAAGGACTACTGAAACAGTTTAAGCGAAATAAATGGGAGTTTTGGCGTCGATTAGTAACTGTTGATGAAGCTTGGATACCAGTACATTCCTGCAGTTTAGATATAGTGGATTGCGAAGGATGAAAAAGGCGAAGACTTTTCTCCATCGGTCGGTAAAGCGATGGTGACTGTTTTGAAAAAGGAAAAACAATAACGGAGGGATATCACGCACCATTACTTGACAAGTTGAAAGCAAAAATTGTTTTGTTCCGCCAGGACAACGCATCTTCTCACGCTTCAGTAGTCCCCATGCCAAAAATTCAGGAATTGGGGTTCGAATTGATAGATCACCCATTCACCAGATTTGGCCCCCGGCAACTTTCTTCTTCTTCTATTTCGTAGGCTCAAAGTTTCACTCAGAGGCCAGAGATTTTCACCGAATGAGGAAGCCGTCATATTTGTAAACGCCTATTTTGCAGAACAAGGAGCCAACTGCTATTTGGACGAATTAGAGGAATGAAAGCATCGCTAGGAAAGGTGTGTGGACTTACTATGTTGGGAAATAAAACTAAATTCGGTAAAAGAAAAATAATTGTTTCGCTGCTAGGCTGGAAACTTTTACCCCCGTATTAAGATATTATGTAAGCACAGCTTGTAATAAGTGGAGATAAACCTTGAAGGAGTTAAAAAGATCCCTTGGACAAGTCCATGTTGTTGGAAGTTATTATATTACCTATCTAAAATTGAGCTTTTTGAGAATTCCTAGATATAAAATTACTGCCGTTTATTGTTTTAAAACAAATGAGTCTCAAAGCATAACAATTTGATGTATGTTAAATGCTAAATACTGAGACTAATATGCAGAGAATTTACTCGATAACTGATACAGATAAAGAGTTACTGTAACGTCGGGACGGCATTGCACATAAGACTCCGCCATTTATAATTTATTTAGTTTTTTAAATTAAAGCGTAACATTTCGGTAACTATTCGTGCTACAGTTACATACAAGTCATACAAAAATATTTTAAAACTTGTACCTGAAGTTTAAGAAAAAACGAGAGATTTGAATTTGCATCCAAAGCCTCTGCTTATTTTGGATAATGCTCTTGAACATCCCGATGTAGAAGAACTATATGCCGAAGACAAATAATTCAGCGAATGGATCAACATGTGGTTTAATAGATGAAACCACATTAAGATATTACATTATTTTAAGACAAGTGTATATTATGATATTTAATTACGTATGCTTAATGGTTTGTCGTTAGCAGCATTGTTTATGTTATTCCGAAAATTTTTGAATGGACAGCAATGATAATAATAATAATAACTATCAAATTTTCATACGTATGCACTGCTTCGCTTCAGCCGCTTATCCTGTCGGCGACCAGTTATCAGTAAATATTTTCTTACTGAGCTCGAAAACGCTCTATTAGGCGCAGTTACGGTACATTGGGATGATTTTCTTTTAATACATATTTTATATTCAACTTTTGAGGTCTTGATTTAGCATAGTGGCAGCTAGCTCCATCACGCCAGAAGATACATCTCCCAGAAGCTTAATTATCATCAATAATTAGTGTTAGTTCTGACATTTGATGCATTGTTAGGCATATACATATTTGAGAATTTAAAGCACAATTAGCTACAAGAAAATTGGGTTCCAGAAATTCTTTTTCTTTGACATTTTAACAAAATTTGGAAAATAAAGCCGTATTTTCTGATCGCATATGTTGATTAATAAAAAAATCCTTTATGATGCAAACGTGTTGGGCATCGTATTTAGATTTTCTTCTTTAAATACTTAAAAGCAAGATTGATCCAAATATCAAAGACTTGAAATTGTTGGAATCTAATGTTCAGTTACAAGTTCTAATATAAAACGTGTTTAAACAATGTGCTTAAGTGCCATAGAAAATGATACGGTTCACTTCGTTTGTACTGTAATAGAAAAATGCCAAAACCTAGCGCAACTAATCAGCGTTATTTGTTAAAGCATCATGAATACAACGCACATTAAAGGTATATTTATACTTCCGCGATTCCGAACCGTTAATTCAAGTCCATAAAGCGATTCATCCCCGTTAGATTTATCCCAGAGACAATTACGTCGCCCGGAAAATGTAAGCGATAGTATCGTAAATTCACCACTCGACGTTTCGCCCCGAAAATATAAATTCCACCGCCCTCCACCGCCGATTCATCCGTCCCCACTCCCCGCCATATTCTCGGTAAACAAGCGAGAGAAAAGTGGCACAATTAAAAATAATAAATCTGCGTTTTTGCGCCACCGCTGTACCGCGCGCGTGGGCGAAATTATCACGCCGGTCTCGGAGGTTATTAAGCAAAAAAGGGGGAGATTCCTGCGCAAAAAAAAAGCATTCAGGAAGAGAGAACATCGCTCCGGTCGGACAAGCAAAAAGGGAGGCGAAGTGGCAACGCCGGGGCTATTTATCAACGGTACGACCCATCCCCGCGATACTCTTCTAACAAACGGCGAGTCCCAGTAAATCCTTCAACCAAGAACAATTTTTCTAGCGGTCGGAATCGCATCCGAATGGGGTGATGGGTGGACGGTAGCGTCTACAGTCGCGTGCAAAATAATAGCCAGAACTAAATTACTATTGTAAGAACATGACTTGTTTATTCTTCAATCTTCTTGGCTTTAGATGTAAATCAGTTAAATTCGAAATTATGCTTGGCGAACAAGCACAAAGGGTAAATTGAAAAATACTGAGGTATTGATTTTAATGGGCAAATGCGAGTCGGCCATATTGGAAATGGGTAAAAGAATTTAAGGAATCCTGTAGTTTTTTTAACAGTTAAACAATTGTTAAGTGTGTATTTAGTCAAAATTCTAAATTTAAGTAATTAATAAAGAATTTTCTATTGAAAAAAAATATCTTAACAGTTCGATGGTCCAACGGTAAGAGGGTCTACGTTTGATTGGGTAGAGTTAGGCGCTGTGTTCGAGTTCCGCTAGGATTCTTTAAAAAAAACTTATGCACCCCGTTGGGCCACTACCAAAAAAAAAAAACCAGTAGTAGGGCTTAATTTAAATGAGGTGCGTTGTTAGACGTGCTCCATAAAACAAAAATATAAAAATACGAGGACTTAAAATCAAACAAGGTTCCTTCTCACAAAATTTAAGCGGCTGGTTTCGTGTTATATGAAACACATTTTCTGGACAGCTATAAAGTGCATGAATCAAAGGAAGAAAATTAAAATAAACATGTGTTTACTTTTATTTTTCTCTGTGAAAATTTGCTATAAAAAAACATTACATTTACAATCCTTTCTTATTAATAAAACTGCTCAGACTCATTATTCAAAGAAAATATCTTTTTAAAGAACGTGTAAATTGTGTCCTGTATACTTTACTCAGTTTCAAAATAGCGGCAAGGTGATTCAAAACGAACCCCGAAACTTCAGAGATACCGATAAGTTTGCTCTTTCGGCCTATTCCCTGCTGGGAACAAAAAAAATGCTAAACTAACCTCCATAACAAAAAATGATAATCTTTTAATATATTTTGCTTTCGCAATTTTCTTGGCATTTCCGACATAATTAAATATTTGAAGAAAAAAAAAACATTTAATTACGTCGGAAATACCAAGGAAATGGTGATAATCTCTATTTAAATTTATTTTATTAGAATATCCATTTGCAGAAATATCTTACTTTGAAAATTAATTTAATTTATACGGCAAATATTATACACAAACAGAAATCTGAAATTACACGAAATTTATCATTTGATTATGCACGCGACTGTAAAAAAAAAAACAAGGTGGAAGGAGAGAACGTCAGGAGGAATCCAATTCCCCCCGGTTTTCGAAAGGGGAACCCCGACGACTACGACGAGCTTTTAGGTTTCTGTATATCGATTGCTTCTCGCGGTTCTCGACAAGGTGTGTTCGTCACATCTGATACAAGTGAAATTGCCGCTGTTTGTGGGTGTACAAGAAGGGTGGAAATCGAGACGGTGACTACGATGGGGGGGAAACGGATCCCCCGCCGTCATGTACTAGGGGTGTGGTTCGCGGGAAACGGTACGGATGTCAAACCCCGAGTCAAGACAAAGTTCGCACTGTTGAAACAAATTTAATGTATACATCTACATAATTGCGAGAGCTGCGGATGCTGTAACGTTGTAAAACGCTATTAAGGAATAATATAACGTCTATATTCTCGCTTTGGCTCTTTTGATATTACCGTATTATTAACACTTTCTAATCGTAACTGTATTAGCTAGTTGGAAATTAACACTGTCGCGGTGTTAAGAATTATTAAGTTCGTAAAATCGAAAAGTAGCTTAAAACGTTCAACATTTGAAATTTTATTTAATATTTGTTATAGATTAATCTTCTATTGTTATAATTACCTTTATTTATCAAATCAGTAATAGTTAGTCAATATATTTGAGGTTCTATTGTCATTCCGGTACATATTTATATTTAAGAAATTTAAGTAGAGCCCGTAATTACGTACAAAAGAAGCATATGTAACTATCCACTTACTTACTAAAATGTTGAAATATTATATTAATATTTTGTCACGGTCGTACTAATTTATTGAAAATTTCAGCCATATTGGACGCTCGGTTGTTATTTAACAGTCGCTTGTGTCAATCGATATTAGCGTTTCTATAAAAACGGAAAACATCGAATATCGAGTCGTCATTACATTCTTGCATTAGGAAGGTAACACAAACGCGCAAATTAAACCACGTTGTTTACGAAGACTCCTGCCAGAGTGAAACTTTTGGCAGCTGAATTTAAAGGTGGTCGTACCAGCATGACTGGCGACGAACGTTCGGGACGATCAAAAACTGCAACCACTTAAACCAACTGAAACCTTCACCTAATGGTACTAGACGACCATCGAATTAAGGTTAGAGATGGCAGAGGGTGCTGTCTTTACTTCAGAAGTTGAAGGTAGAAAAAAGTGGAAAAATAGGCGCATTTGAAGAAAAAAGAATTTTTGTTCTCACTTCAGGGGTGGCCATGCAAAAAATTCACGAATTGGGGTTCGGATTAATAGACCGCCTATTGTATTCATCAGATGTAGCCCACAGCGATTTTTTTCTGTTTCCTAGGTTGAAAGTTTCGCTCGAAAGACAAAGAATTTTAACGAATGAGGAGGCCATCATATTCGTAAACGCCTGTGTTGCTATTTCCTATTCGGACGGATTAAAGAGATGAAAGCATCTACGTAAACTGTATTTGCAAGAATAACAAATTTATGTAGATCACCATCTCCTTTTCACAACAACAAAAACTCTTTGCAAAACAAAATAAAACGCATTTAACAGATGTACGTAATTAACATTTACAAGCCGCAATAATTAAGGAAATAGATCGCTATATTCTAAAAATTTTTGATGTTTACAACATGCAATATCTATACTTTCGATAACCTACATTCATTTAATCTCAGCCTTTTCTGTTCTGTGTAAACATAACTTATTCAACAAAATAAACATATCCATGATCCGTTAGTTGATAATTATTTTGCTAATTACGAAAGATAACAGTCGCCTAATATCCAAATTATATTTTAAAACCTTCTAAACGAACGACCTAAATACACTGCGTTGGAATCAACTAGCTGTATATATACGTGCATTTATATATACTCTAGTTGGATATACTATTTAACGAGGTAATTTACATCACTTTGAAAATTTACAGTAAGTAACGTGTATGATGAATCACCTTGATGGAAAAATACAATTATTTAACATTACTCGGCAAGTAACAATAATAAGTAAACAAACAAAAGAAAAATTTCTTGGTATTTATACTAATCTATGTACATTGGATACGTGTATACAGGGGGGACACTATATTGGCGTCGGCTTATATGTGAAAAGCGACAAAATATGTTAAAAATATTTTTGGGGACAAGTTTTAAAACTGTTTTGATATATATCGGGTGACTCAAAAACGTTAGGGTCCAAAATTATGAAAATTTAAATGAAATACCCCGTATATTATTGCATATTTTAATAATACGGGCTAAATAAATTTCAACATTAGACTTCATGGTAAAATAAAAATGATCCCTGAAAATCATACAGGGTAAGTGAAAGTATACTTTTGATTCGAACTACAAATAACTTTCTTGTATTAAATGGAACAGCCTGTATTCATTATCGTACTTATATAGATAGACATCATCTTGGACACTTGTTAAAACGTCTTTTCACATTTAAGTTTTCAATCATATTTAAATTTACTCGATCAAAGGCTCCAAATACCTTGGCATTATGTTGAATAAGAAACTCTCGTGCACCTCAAACATCGAATATAAGATCAGCAGCAAGTATTGAGTTTGTACAGCACCTGAGATCTCACTCCCGGAGTAATGACTTACGCTATAATAGCCACACCAATGCTACGGCGCTACAATGGAGAACATACTTTGCACGCCATTCTATTGGGCGAAGAGATGGATACAGTGATTCAGTTACTGTGGCTGTTTCGCAGAATAGTTTCAATTTGTAATTGCCAAATAGCGGTCGACGAGGGTAAATAAATTTAAAGGAAAGGAAAGACTTCTCAACAAGATAAGAACTATTCTGCTGAAACCATAACTGAGAATCCATATAGACGCTCAAACTTTTGACACAGTCAACCAATCAGAGATCTTTATGTGTTAATACGTGCATTCCTAAGTAGGAATACTATTACTTGGATCTTCGAAGGATTGATTGGAAGCTGGTGAATATTAGAAAAAATACATAATCTGCTGTTACTTTGAATAATTCTCGTTGCGAGGCTATAAGGTCGGACGGAGGAAAAGGCAAGTAGAGTTGTGTATTGTGCGCATGCAGGTGGTATTTACAATTTTGGGCAATCTTGCAGTGTAAATAGAGAACGGTAGTGGGCTTAGAATAGCACCATTCTCTCTAAGAGCACACACTGTGATCTATTAGTTAGATAGGATTTAACTAGAGCGAGATCAGGATTACTATCATCCGTGGCCTTCAAGATATCATCCGTAATACAAGCAAGTGCTGTAGTACAGCTACGACCTGAGCGAAAGCCGGATTAAAAGAATTGCAAGAGAATTATGAGCCACCATGTATGGTTCAACTATAAGATCTCCACAAAAGCACACTTTGCTGAGCGCTGAAATAACTCACCCCGTATATTCTCTTTTCATGAAATAATACAGATCAACAATATCAAGTGCAAGTCTTATGAATCGGTTACTTTCGCTTGGCTTGAGTTAAGTCAAATATAACTGTAACTTGCCTTTATTTAGCCCGTGCTATCAAAATATGGAAATATATACACGGTGTTCCATTTAAATTCTCACAACTTTAGTGCGTAACTTTATCAATAATTTCGAAACTTGCTCTCGATGAACTTACACAGTCCTAAACAAAAATATTTAAAAAAAATATTTTATCGCTTTTTCGAGTTAAACCGATATGAATGTAGTGCGCCACCAGTATAGGTACTATATAATTGCAAATATTGTTAATTACGTAGGAGTTGATAAATACGGTAAGATAATTATTTTGTCAATTAACCATAAATATGTCAGAAATTCGATTGATTCACCATATTCCATTGTACCTATGAGAATGTGAACAATGCATTAGTCAAATAAGTTGACAGGAAGATTAATCAATAGTAATGCGATGGAGGAACACTATGTCTAATCTAGTGATGTAATGGATTGAATATTTTAACTCGGTAACTCTAGTTAAACATCCTCGAAAACCAGAGTGGTTTTTAATATCGACTCCAGTCAGACTTGTCTGAACTTAGGCCCCGTTTCGTTGGATCTAGGCTGTGATATCGCCTTCAAAGATAAATAAAGCTATTTTCTTCAAACGTTTAGTTCCTAATCCTTGAACAGTATTTCTTTCACTATTGTTCATGAAACTAAGCAAAAACAAAATTCGACGCTTGGTAAAAATCCTTCGACATTTAAACTCCTGTGATCATCAGTGAGAATCTCGACACTGATTTGAATAGTTATTAATGTTTTAATTAAATCCCGAATTAAAATATCCAGAAAGAAATTAAATTTTGTAACACAGCATTAAATTTGCTGTTACCGTTTAAAGAATGTGTAATAACAATAGATATAGAGCATTCCTTAAAAAAAAAAATTGGAAATAAGAAAGCTTATGTCGTAAAGTTCTTATCCACAATGTTAGTAAGTAAAGTTGAAAATAAACACTCACCATAACGTAATGTCGCTGCATTTCAGTCTTTTCGCTAGCTAATTTTTCGCACTCTAATTTTAACCTGGAAAGGAAAAGAAAATAAAAGAAAATCAAAGTAGTAATGTTCTTAATCAGCAAAAAATTCTGGGTTTCATATTTTATGGAAATAACGCTAGTCAACAAAAGTTCCACCCATAGATAGTGTGATATGTAATATGTTATACATGAAGTCAATTCGACCCAAGAAAAGATAATTGTGGCAATGGTCTCGCATAAGAGCAACAACAGATATCCCAGTAGGTGCTAAGAATATTCGGGTGAGAAAATAGTATCATTTGGGACTAATAGGAAAGGGAAGTTTTGATGAAAATCATGAAATTTACTGAAGTACCCAAAACTTTCGAATTTTCATTTCACATCCAAGCGACATTCAAGATGGAAGAATACCATTTTCTTCTGAACATCCCCCTGTCTAACATGCGCACCACAAAGTACTTATTTATTTTAGCAATAACCAGAAAACGTTCCTGATCTTCTTCTGATTAAGACCTAGATTCTATGAAGCACAGACTTTCCAAAAACATCGCCAACAGCCGTGCTATAAAAATACAAAAATGTTTGAGTGGGTGCAATAATTTCTAAAACATGGTTTTTAGTATAGCTCAAAAGAAAAAAAAATTGAAAACAAATAAATTGCCAAAGAAGGTCACATTGTACCTGCTGGTAGATGTCTCAGATTTAACACCGGATTTATTTGGAAATATTTGGAAACCAAACTCAATTTCACTCGGAATGGGAAGTACCATACTCTCAAGAGAGTTTGAGATTCTGAAATTTGCCTAAATTCACTTAAATTTCAGTATAGTGGCGGGAACTCTTACTATTTTAAGTACTTACACATTAAATTCGAATTTTGTCGAAATTCTTGTGGACGAAAGTTACATAATTCCAGAGAGAAAAAATCATCTTTCGAAATATAAAGAACATTTTTTTTTCAAACTTTACAGCTATTACAATAGTTGATGCAAGCTTGGATTTCGCAAAGAAAGGAAATCCCTCCAAAGGATTCTAAGACTCAGGTAGTACATTAGAACTGCATGTCGCATCACTAATTCTACTCTCTATTCTGAGATCTTTTTCGATAAATCGCACTGTCTTTGGCCAAAGTTCATACAAATTGCCCTACCTGATTTTGTTCCAACGTGTGTTTTCGTTGTTTGGTACATTCACAACTAGAATTTAGATGTTTATCCTTAAAATATGAGGAATATTACTCGGAAGCATGAATGTTCCTTTAAGAGTAGTATAAGTTATTTGAAGGATTTACAAATGTTGATATTCTGCTGACCAGCGTAATTAATTTTTGTTCAAGGTGGAACAAAGTTAATCAGTTTAAAGGCTTAGTAAATATTACGTAAAATAAAAGAAAAATTAAATTTACATATCTAACTGATAGTTTTACAGATCCAGACATCTATGATGCTCTATAATAATGATATAGGTACTTACGTATGATACTGTGCTTGTAAAAAATTAAATTCTTCTTTTATTCTCTCCAGCGTGTCGGCTATCGTAAACTTTATTTGACCACCTTGTGGCGGCGGACCCTGGAATAAAAAGGAACGCATATATTTTTCAATTTCAATTCCGTGTACCTAAAAGATATGCTCATAAAATACAAAATATTTCCTATAAATTATCCAAGAAACATCCTCAATTGACCAATGTTTGGAGGTACACTACCGTCCATAAGTATTTAGCCATTATTTTTTTTAGAATTCCGAAATAAAATCGCATTTAAGTCGTGGATATTATTATTTAATTGTACTTAATTCATATTTACATTTATATAAAGCCATTCAAACATATATTACACAACTTTAAATCAAACTTCGCTTCCTTTATTTTTTATAACTGCCACGCATAATCGAGGCATTCTAGCGATTAATTTTGAGATTGTTTCTTCCGATATCGTACTACATTCTTCTTGGAGGAGGTTCCACAGTACGGTCGCAGATGTTGGAGTGACTTGTTTTACTTTCAATCCAATTCGTCCTACAATCATTCAATGGGATTGAGGTGGGGAGATTGAGGAGGCCATTTCGTAACTGTAAGGATGCCCTCCTCTTGTTTTTCTTGCAAGTAATCGCGGCATATCTTGGCTGTATGTTTTGGGTCATTGCCGTGCTGCCGACTAGACACAATCCCGATGATGCCCTTCTTTTCTCAGAATACCGTAAATTTTCACTAAATCCCCGACAGAAGTGCCCGCAAAACACCCCCAAATCATCCCCGAACCTCCTCCGTGTTTGATGGTCGGTACAATGCATTGATCCGACACTCGTTCTCCTGGCGATCTTCGAACAAATACACGTCTGCGTGAGCCATAACAACTCGTCACTCCACAACACCTTTTTCCAGGCTTCGATGGTCCAACTCTTGTGTACTTGAGCCCACTAATATCGCTTCCGCTTGTTTTGTTTCCTTAATAAGGGTATTATTACCGTATGCGTACATAAAAAGTCCAGTTTTACTTGAGCGCCCACACTAATCGGTTTCCCGTGTCCCACGTCGTTCTTTTTTAGTCGCCCACTTCTCTTTTTATTGGAAAAACTTGTTTGCGTTGTAGTCCACTGTTTGCCTACTGATGTTCAATTCGCGTGCAATTTGTGGATTGCTTTTACCCGTTCTATGGTAACTAACAATTTAAGCACGCATCTCTACGAACAACTCTTTAGTTTTCGCCATTATAACACAAATAATTAACCAATATCAAAATTCACATGTAGTGTATGTTCCCAACAATATTTAAGTAAATTTTGAAGTAACACGAAAACCAATGATATGGTGTAAAGAGACCTTAAATTATAAAATGTAATAAGGCAATAAACTATATTGCATCAAAATTCGAAGAAAGACACATTAACAGAGGCGGTACCGTTATGGTTAAACGAATTTTTATTTCTAAGAACTCACTAATAGAGCGTATACTAATGAAACTTACTGATAATGTCTCTACATATATGAGGGTTGTTTGTATCTAGTCTCATTATCTATAGTAGATAATTCATAACAAAGAATGAAGAAAAAGCATTGTGGCTAAATACTTATGGCCGGCAGTGTAATTTGGTTTAATGACACGTATCAATCTTCCTTGTAAACAGATTCAATTTCAATCCAATTTGTGCAGGTTAGCATAATCCGATTAAATGAGATGGATTAAAATATTACACAAAAAATGAGATTGTTTATCTTATCTGTAAGTGACTGCTATGTTCAATTACGGAATTACGTTTCATTTTATTATTCTTTCCGAGTAATTAATAATTTATTTTTTCTAGAAATTATCAAGCGATACTAATAAATCAAATTCTGCTATTTGGGATATCTATTTCAGAGATCGTGTGATGCTGAAGACCCTGTAGGATAGGGCAATCAAATATCCACTATTTATGCATGTTAATCTTCCGACCGTATCTTTACGGAGAGCGCTACAAAAAATTACGATTCCCCAACCGAAAATCTATTCCTCACCCGGTGGAATCGTTCAATTAAGGTGGAAGCTCACCAACGCGCCAAGGGATGACTCATCGCGCAGCAGCTTGATCTAATACGCGCAAGCTAATAAATATTCTCGGCGAGTATTTCGCACTGAATGCGGCACTACATTTCGCGGAGCATCGCACAAATGCATCATCTCCGTTTAAATCAATATGCTAGAAATTTCTCCAATCTGCGCGATGTGTCCCATTTGGAAGTATGGTGAAATGCACCCGAGGAAGAAGCAACCAACGTGTAAGAAAGAAAATTTCAAATGATTGAAGAAAAGTCGTTGTCATCCAACCTATTTTTATAATAATACATTAAACATAAAGAATTAAACCGAGAACATTCTAGTACGAGGGTAGTCTGAAAAATTTCCAAACCAACATGGAACCAGGTACTTCTTTAACATAATCTTGTTGTAAGACTTTTTCCAACGATGCTCCCATCTTGGGATCAATTGGGATCGTGTTCTACAAAGTAGGCGATCCTCCATTCGATGGAAATCTCTGTCCTCCGAGCGAAGCTTCGACCGTAGGAAACAGAAAAAAGTTCCTAGGGGCGAGATCTGGTAATTATGGTGGATCAATTCGAAGCTCGGTTCGTGAACTTTTGTGCGTTTTTGCTTGAACGAAACTTTTCTTTTCTTCAAATGTCTCCGTTTTTCTGCAATTTTTGTTTTCAGCTTGTTAAATAATGGTGCGTAGTATGTTCTCGCTACTGTTTTTCCTTTTTCAAGATTGTCGATTAACACAGCTCCATGATCATCACAAAAGCCAGTCTCTATCGCACCCGGCCAGGCCAAGAATGGTCTGAATGGATTTATCTCTTTGAGTTTGAACTGATAGATCGCCTTTTTTGAAAATACCAAGGTTGAGAAGCTATCCATGAATTTCCACATACGACCCCATCCAAAAACAACAACTTATTTTCAATCTATTCTTTTTCAATCCATCCTCGTACATATCTTCATTATCTTCTTCTTAATTAACATTCTAATCCGTAAATTCCTTTTCACGCTTGCATCCAGGCTTGGTTATAATTGAGGGACGCGTGCATACACCATGGCACGTGATGTAATACAAAATAGGGCTTCGTCCTCTCGCTAAAGTTTCACAGAGTAGTGTGATACAAAGCACAACATGTTGGACAGATGATGGCACAGCTAAGACGGGTTACGGCATTAGAAATACACGCTATTCCCTATATTAATAGGGAAGGTTCCCCCTTATCTCGCAAACCGCCGACTAATCTCTGCTGTACACAGTTCGGAATTTTCATTACGTTATCGTTTTCGATTGACGGGGAAGGGCCTTATGCAAATTAAATACGGTAGCTGAGCATAGATTGGTCGTCCGTACCGATTCAACACTCCTCGCGTATTATTTGTTTGGGGGAATGTCGAGTCACGCTATATCCAGTACGACATAGAGGGAGAAAAAAAAGGTACAGGGGATAAAATCTCGCAGATTGCCGAATCAATTTAAAAGTAAATGAAGACGGGGTGATGATGTAATATAGGGATGGGATCTCTAGTGGTTTAGTAGTTTAGTGAAAAGATATGGCGGAATGGGCGACGGAAATCTTCGAATATCCAAGGAGGCGCTGTACGTTCTATCTTATCTTAACAATTTGATCTATAATGCCTCCAAATAGGGTTTTTCAAGTATAATAACGACCATTCAACTTTTATCTTCCCTTTCTATCGTTTTATACAGTTATCCTCTGGTTTGTGACAATCAGAGGGTGAGGTGTTATTTTTCTAACATGTTGCAAGATATTGTTAAAGGTATTTAATTTTTGCTATTGTACATATATTTATATACATGTATTGCTGTCCCATGTGTCCCATTGTGAATACGTAGGTATATTCTTAGCTTGCTTGTAGAAAATTGGTTCTAATTTTTATAAGTGAAAACATGCTAATGATCCAGAAATTATCACATTTGCAGGAATATTAATATGTTTATCACATATTAATTTTCCCGATCATATTCAAGAAGCAATAAGATGTGGTCAACAGTATTTAAATGTGATATCGAATACTTTGCTTTGCAAAGGACATTAACAGCCAAGTTCACTAAGATTACCAAATCTAAATAAATATGCTTTGTTTTTGCAATTAAAGATATGGTGTATGCGTCTATTCCAAAAAAAGGAGGAAAACTCAATCAGAAAGGAAGAAATAAAATAGAAAAGCTTAAACTAAAGCCGAAAGTTCATAGATACGAATCTACGTCACTACGTACTTTGTTCTGCACGACATTCTTCGCATATGAACCGAAAAAGAAATAATTATAATATGTGCTGCGTAAACAAAATTAAAATGCTTATGTTCACGATGTCCTCTGCAAAATATAATTTGCCAAGATTGGTCATGAAGACCGTCTCATGAGTATGGGTTCGTGTTGCCTACTGGTTACCCCGAGCGTCGACAAAACACGAGTCTGTCTAGTCTCTGCTAATTTCGTGAAGCGCACAGAAAGTGCCAAACTTTAGTGATAAGCTTCTTGTCGTGTTCTTATGATTCTGCGTCGACTGTCAGTGGTGTTCACTTCAAACCAAAATCGTCGCACTATATAACTGCTGATTTCCATTCCTTTTGAAACCAAGCTCTGATTCCATTAAACTCTCAATTCTCCATAATTCTGAATTTGATTCTTGGAAAGCTTTGTAAATCTGAACTGTTGCTTCCTTGTTGAAAGAGAAAATTATTCAAAGTTGCTTTTTAACAAACTATGCAAATAGAGAATTGAACCTACAATATTTGGCGGAATTGTAAGGACACATAGAAAATAATCTCATGACGTTGTTTATTTATATTTCTTTATCATTTTATTTTCTGGTCTTATTTTCCGTGATTCCCTATTGATATCATGCGATATAAAAATGTTCCATGTTTCCCCGATGAACAATTTATTAAGGAAAGGGAAGTAGAGTTGCAACACCAGTTTTCAAGCGTAGCCAAGCAGCAAGATGAAACCAACGTTAGACGATTTAAAGATCTGAATTTGACTCTTGGAGAGCATTGTAAGTCTGAAGTGTTGCGTCCTTGTTGAAAGAGAAAATTATCCAAAGTTGCTTTTTAACAAACTATGCAAATAGAGAATTGAACCTACAATATTTGATAGAATTGTAAGGACACAGAAAATAATCTCATGAGGTTGTTTATTTATATTTCTTTATCATTTTATTTTCTGGTCTTATTTTCCGTGATTCCCTATTGATATCATGCGATATAAATATGTTCCATGTTTCCTCGATGAACAATTTATGAAGGAAAGGGAAGTGGAGTTGCAACACCAGTTTTCAAGCGTAGCCAAGCACCAAGATGGAACCAACGTTAGACGATTTAAAGATCCACAGCAATACCGTTTAATACAAACCGGAAATTGGTATAATAATCTAAAAGTTAAGAAACAAATTCGATCACAGATTTATGCTCCGATCCACATACAATATATAGTTCCTTTCAAGCGCGCATTAAGCCGGTAATAATAATAATTTCAATATTCGAGCGAGCGCCGCACATCCTCTGTTTATATTTTCCTTTTTCTAACCCGAGCGAAAAAAAGGTATAGACGAGACGAGCGCCAAAACTTAACGATTCATCCAGCCTGCCTTGTTATTTTTGCGGCAATTTCGGCCGGTAATAATCCGCGCGAAGCGGCACGGTACCTATCCAAACAAAACGTGAAAATTTTCACAATGCCTGTCAGCGTCTGGCTTCAAAGTAATGAAAATAAATCGAACCTGAAAATCGCATTAAGTGATCCCCGAAACGCTCGCCTGTTTATTTTCGCGAAAAGTAATTATCAATATTACATGAAGATCAAAGCGGGCCTCCCGGTGTATTTTCAGAGATCGATGCGAGATGGCGGTAATTAACGCCGCTAGCGTTTTATGCTACCGTGTCCGTGCGTCCCGACAAACAAATTTGATTTTGTTTCTCTAACGCGAGGCCAAGAATTAAAATCGTAAGTAAGTAGATTACAAATTGGAAATTATACGGTGCGTTGGTACGGTTAAATCGGAAGTCGGACATTAATTCATGATGGAGACCGCGTTAAGTAGAAATACTAGTTATACGAGCTGTAACAAATAAATTTCTGGAAAGCATGTTTATTAAACATATAGTAGTCATTGCAAAATGGCTTAGATACACATACATTATACAGTTATAGCACTCTATTTTCAAATTTTCAATTTGAACCACATTAATCTCACATTGTTCGGAGAACATTTTTATTGGTGTATTGAAATTATTATTTCCCCTTTAAGATCATTTAATCTTATGTAAATGTGACTTTCTACTTCCGTCGTCTATAAAGAAACGGGGTATAGAATATTAAAAGATTTGCGATCAGGTATCTAACAAAATAGAAAATCATCAAAATCGTTCTTGTTTCTTAGGTGTTGCTACGTTGGAAATAGCTTCGGAAGACATTTTAAAGAATTTTTAGAATGCTAAAATAAGAACCTAAAAAATGAGAAAATTTTTGCCACCATTAACAAAAAGAGTATTTCAACTCTACCTTGTATCCCTGTCGCCTCACAGGTAGAGTTGAAATACTTTGCGAACCACGCTGATGATGCCAGGTAGACAGAAACATGTAGGTGGGTAATGTCCTCTCTTCTTGCATTGCGTCCTTACAAAGTGCCTGGGGCTTTTGTCAGCAGTTGATGAGCCTCCTCGGGCTAATCTATCAACCCTGACATTCCCTCGATGGCCTTCGTGTTCTAGTACCCAGACCAGAGCCACCTTAGTTCGGCTTTCTAGCCTATTGAACGCATTCATGCAGACCTACATCAGTTTCGACTTCGCCTATGTGGAGTTTAATGCTTGACTTTAAATAGATAGCAATAGATTGGAAAACCCTTAATAATGTTTATAAAATATCATGCAAGCTAAACCATAACAAATGTTAACAATAGATAACTTGTTAAATTCACCAATATATGAAGAATTTAAATTTCTTTCTTATGTTTAGGTAATTCATCACCAACTCCAAGAGTGTTACTTAGGTCAAGTAACAAGTAGCCATCCTAAGCTACAAATGATGCGCTAGATGCATCGTAAATTGTTAACAATTTGTTGGAACAGATAATCTGCCCCTCAGATCTATCCGAACAACATTTATACGCATGTAAAGTGCAGTTAAAAAATGCACTTCATATAAGTTAAATGAAGAAAGGGATTCAATAGCACGTGATTAACCATTTCGATTCTGTAATCTGGTGATTCTGTTATTTTACATTTTTAACATTTGGAGGTCGTCTTGTAGAAAGAAAATGAAATATATAATTCGAAAATGTTTCGAACAAGGATAGAATTATTGAGGACGAACATGATCACACGACATTTCGACGAAGAAAATACATGCACTGTTTGAAAAGATAATTGTTCGAAAGTCATTCAGGAATTTCCCTTGTAATTGTTTTCTACATTTCATAGTAACTAGAATTAAAAATTCCTGCGCATAATTCTCAATAAAATTGCCAATCATTGGAAATAATACACCAAACAGCAATTTTCCAATCGCTGTTATGTAGTATCCTGGTTTAAAGTAGAAAGGTAATAAACCAACATAGATCCTCTCAATCCCCGCAAAATGCATTTTATGCGGTTACGAAATTAAATTACGCCGTTACACTGTAATGCTATTCTACCCAATCTACACTTACTCTTCAATTGATCAACTTTTCCAAACCATTACAAGTGCAAGATTGTATTTTTATTTATTTAGGAACTAAGCAGCTTACTTTGAAAAGATTGTTGACGACGGTTTATCACTTACTAATAGAACAGTGCTTGTCAAAAATACCTCGAGAAGACATAATATACGAGCTGAAAAGTTTTAAGCCTAAACATAAGATGGCATTCCTCGCCAAAAATATTCTGATTCTATAACTGCAATTCATGTTGCACGCTCGCGTTAACAATCGTTTGTGTTTCTATAATTTAAAACCAAGACGAAGGCTGTTTGCGGAGATGTTGCACCATCATTTGCCTTGAGCAGCTAAATTTCAACGCGGTTATATCAGCTTTGTTTGACGATAAACGGTCGGGGCGGCCAAATACTGCAACCACTACCGATAACATCGGAAAGGTACACCCAAATGGTGCTAGGCAATCGTCGAATTATGGTTAGAGAAACAGCAAAGGCTGCATTCGAATAAGCATCTCCCTGTCGAAGCAGTTTAAGCGAAATAAATCGAAATTTTGGCGTCGGTTGATAACTGAAGATGAAACTTTGATACACCAGTAAACTCCTAAAATCGAGGTACATTCGAAACAGTTCTCTACAGTAACTGGTGATGAGATTTGAACTTTGTAGGATTAAAGGGCTGCAAGCACTGCAAATTTTGATGAAAAACGTTACAGGCACATAATTTCACCATTTAAGACATTGCTGTGGTCACGTTTTGATCTTCTTCTTGATTTCTTCCTTTCCGAAAAAAACTCAAATTTTCTTATGTGAACTTCACTTGGCCACAATTCAGGCTTATTCACTAGCTCTAGATAATCGTAATCGAACTCAATTTTAAATTAAACAAAACGGTGAAAAAGATTTTCACCGAATGAGGAAGCAGAATAAGATGATAATATTTGGATTAAAGAGATAAAAGCATAGACCTACAAAGATACTATATTGAGAATTTGGCAATAAAAATACTTAAACAATTTTTGGAAATACAGTGGACGCAATTAACAGGTACACTTAGTATGTTCTTTTCTGAAGCGTTTCTTTCTTAGTGGCAGATGCTAATTGTCCTATAGTGGTATCATTTGATTAGAATTCACCTGAAAATGTTGAAGTTCCTTCATTTTTTAACTGTAAATAGAAACAAAAGAAACACAAATTCTTAGTTGCATCACACTTAATCTCATCTAAGTGTACTTCACTTCTAAAACGCTTTTCTCGTAAAAATAACCCTAAACTAGTAAGAATTGTTAATAAACAGTATTACGCAACGTACGTTTCGATTTTCATAGCATAGCAACCAAACCCAAAACCTTTCTCTATTTAAAAGTGATTCTATGACCTCTTGTGTGCCTAATATAATCATTGTCAATATTGTGAAATATGCAAAGGACTTCCTACATCTTCGCGTATTTTTAAATTGCGGGAGACCACCTTTGAAAAGTGCTTTTGGTCTGTGGGAAAATATTTTTAACAATTTAATGCCATAACTTCATCTTTATCCAGAATATTTTCTTTTACGCCGGATTACTTCCTATATTTTGCGTCTCAAAAGCGACAGATTAGGTTTATTATTCGTGTTCAATGACTTAACAAGTCGACTCTTTATTGTTATGTATGCGTAGCACATTTTTACTATTACGTTAGTATATATGTTATACGTATGAACTGCTAATGAGCGTTACTTAGCATAACAACAATACGGTTAAGGCCAAATGATGTAAACATGGACGGGTAGATAGATTGGTTTTCGCATGTCGTACCTCTAAGAAGAACTTGTTTTTCTAGAGGAGTTCGAAGGGAGAATAGCAAGTTAGCCCCGAAGTGCCACCCCGAAGACAGATGCTTTTCAGGTACATGTGCTGGAAGAAATTCGTAGAATTTTGTTTCAGGTATTCGGTTCGTCCCAGCGGCAGTTTACAATAACTCGGGTTTCCTTGGAAGCTTGCTGCTTCGTAGTTAGAAAGGTTGTTGGACAATTTATTGGTTTTTAAAATATGTAAATGTAGGTACTGACCAACATAAAGGAATACAAAGAATTAAATATAAATCGAAAAATGTTTCGCCACATACAAACGAGATGACTTATCTCGGTGTATAAAAATGAACTCGTAAGAAGCTATTGATTTCATGAATAGTTTGATTTAAGATTGAAAAAGGAAATTAAAGAAAACCAAGAAACACCCAAAGTTTCACAACACTAAGGTTCCACAATTGTACCACTCAAAAATGTAAAATCCTGCCAATTTCTAAGATTCAATATTTCAGAGAAATAATAAATTTAAAGCACTAATTTTACAATTTAAATGCAAAGATTACCGTCAATTTTCTGAGAAACTATACATACTTCTCGGAAAGTTAAACAAGTACGTCGTCTTGACATTTCAAGACATGTAAATTATGAGTTAATATTTATATTAAAAAAAAGTAAACAGCAGATTACGAGTCGTATTTCACAATTAACATGATGTGTGGATCACCGTAACGCGTATGATATACAAGTTTCAGTCTTTATTGCTGTATGGGAGCATTCACTGTGGATCATGTTCGGTCACTCAAAGAGTATTTGTTTTGCAAAAGAAAGCATTGAGAAATTACATTTAATCTATCTTATCGCTGATTATGCAAAATATTCAAAATACATAACATTTTGAGACTTTTCGACATTTACATATATGAATGTCTACATTTTGTTTATCGCTTACGATAACAAATTTAATTTAATTTATATGACGCGGAGCTACTTTCAAGACTTCAGCACAATTTGGAGTAAGCCACAAGGAAAATAATAACTTCTATTCTTTTAAAAAGGAAATAAAAGTTGTGCTCTTAAATTGTTACAGTTCGAATGATTTCTTCTTATTGCTTTAACATTGCTCACAGTACCTGCCTTTCTGCTTCTTTTGACTTATTTATCAAAAACTTGTTAATTTTTTTTTGTAAAACATATATTTAAAATAAATGTGAAATGTAGCAATGTCAATCTTTTTAATCTAAATAATAAATGTTATAATTTGGAATTATCGTGTGAGGCAGCAAAGTATTGCCACGCTCCACATCGCGCTAAAATGAATACAATTACGACTCTAAAATCCAAAAATATATCGAAAAAAAAATCTCACACATACTTTACTATACTTTCATCCAAAAATATTGTAATGCGCATACATTATCGTTACAACCTTTGGAAATGAGACCACAACACCTCGAAACGTAAATAAAACAAATTCTTCACCGATGACATAATAATAGAATTTTATTATCCTCGCCGAAACCGCCCATAAAAATTATAAGATCCGCTAAAGTACGGTTAACAAAGAAATCAAAAGAGAGGAATCCAATTACAAACAAATTATACGATTTTACTACGATCCTTGACTGCAGTAATGATAGCCTAGCAGCTAAATCCCATATATACAAATGTAAATCAACATTTTTCCGGTTGGTAGACCATGACATTAAATACGTATGCGTAGTATATTGTATATATGTACGTGTGTAGATGTATACATAAATTCAATCTATTTCATTTTGAAATTCAACAAACGTTCCGTTTGTTGCTCAGATACGGATTTAATAGGATAAATTCATCATAAGGTGCAAAACAGTTTCAATTATTTATTACTGCAATACGCCAAGAAGGTTTTTTAAGAAAAAATGATTGAAATAAGAAGTGTATCATGAAATTAGAAGGGTCGTAGAATGATAGAAAATAAGGCAAGCAATACACTAAGAGAAAAGAAGATTCCCCCTAAAGTAAATATAATTTTTCCAGGGTTTTATTTTCTTTGGGGTTTTAGATCTTTTGTAGAGTAAAATTTTTTTTCCTTGTTTTTTTTTTTATTTTATACCGTTTCATGGTACCATTTCCGCCGACATTCTCAAGCATATTTTTTCAATTCCATGAGTTCTTTGTAGAATTCTATATTTGTTAGTTTTCTCACACTGGCAGTATGTGTTACGTAAGAATCTTCATTCTTTGAAGCATGCCGGTTATGTTTGAATATAACTCATACTACAAACATTACGTTTTGGAATTTGTTTTTTCCTATCAACAGCCCCACCTACAGATTATCGAAGTACCTTTCTAACCGTCTAAAATTTCAGGTTGGGCAAAACGAATTTTTCATCCAAAATTTCATCACCAAAGTTCTCATGCCGGATGCAGTATCCATTATTAGAAAGTTCCTCATTTCCAATGACCAACCGGATGACTTGGTTGACTTAGTTGAGGTTTGCTTTTCTTCCACATAATTCCATACGCTTTACCATAGATGTCGCATCAAACGGTTGCCTTCCTTTCCTAGATGTTTTCGTAGACCGGCGTCCTAACGGTGCGCTGGGACATTACGTTTACCGAAAACCCACACACCCAGATAGGCCTCTTGCATCATCATCCAGCCCAAAAACACAATGTTATTATATCAACTGTCTTATCCAAAGGGTCTGAACCCAATTCGTTTTCGCAGGAACTCAACATTACCGAAACTCTGATTCTTAATAATTATTTTAGGAAAGATCATTAACGCTATATCAACCCTTCTCCATAACAACTCCCCTAATCCTAATTTCTATAAACAAACGCATCTAATTTACATTCAAGATGTTACCGATCGCACCTGCAAGATCCTCTTAAGGAACAACCTAAGTCCAATTTCAAACTCTCATACTTTCCCATCAAAGACCGCAATCATCTGGAGACTCCTGGTGTCTACCAAATTCCATGTTCGTACGGTAGTCTGTACATGGGTGAAGCAAAGCGATCGGTTGCAAGCGCTATACGCGATTGTAACGGGGTCTGCGCTGGCTGAGCATTGACTAGAAAGTGGTCACCAATTTCAATTTAGCTCCACACGTATCTTGTCTCGCAACCCTCACTTTAGTGGACAAATCCGTGAATTTATAGAAATTTTCAAACATCCTAACAATTTAAATCGCGACGATGGCTATCCCTTACATTATACCTGAAAATATTAAGTGACTAAACCTCCCTAGCAATCGCTACGGTTCATTGATGCATAATCTTTTGGTTACACTGACCCATAACAAACCCTAAATAGAGAAATAATCCTCAGTCAATGTGCAGTAGCACGCCTGAAAATGTCCCTTAAGAGCCAAGACGAAACATCGGCAGAAGATAAGACAACGAGATGATTATAACTCGGAAACGAAAAGTATATTGTTTATCCTTTTTTTCAATCCATTTTCCCATTTACATCTCGAAACGTTTTTTTTTTGTTTTTTATCGAGTTTACTTACTTTAAAGCTTTATGAAGAAACATATTGTATTCCTGATTGGTGCGAGTTTAATTTTTTTTAATTTACAAATAAATGTAAATGACTATATACACATTTATTTTTATAATTAATTATGTTTAGTTAGAATTTTAATTTTTCGCTACAGTTCAAGGTTCATGCCATTTTGTAACATTTTCCCTGTTTTCCTATTTCATAAAAATCTTCACGTCTAAAAATGCTAGAATTAAAATTCAATCTTTACTTAGGTCTCCTTCAGAAACCACAGACAAAACATCGGCACTGTTTCTGTTTGTTCTCACATGTTTCAGGTAATATTCTACCTGTTTCAGCGCGAAAAACATCATTCAAGTTCTTTTCACAATTAAAAAGTTTCTGCGAAATTTGCGAAAAAGTCCGCTTATACAGCTACATGTCAAGACGTTTGCATGAGACAAATATTATTTGATGATATAATGCAGTAGTACTACGCGTAATTATATTGTTAGTTCAGATTAAGTGTATGTAAGTATATTTGCTCTTCATATCGGTTAATATTTACCTTTGTCTTTGTTCCAATTATTTCAGTAAACAGCAAATATGTATTTCATATCTGATTGTGCTCTAATATTTGTAGTTCCTATTTAATACGCTTACAAAGTCACTTACGACATTAGAAGTTACTTACTTGCTTACATGATTTAGAGAGCGCTCTAAATAGTTCTTAAGTTAATAAAATTAAAAATAAAAAAAAAAAAGAAAAACTAGACGAAATGGCCTTTAAAGCCAAAAGCATCAGTGTAAAAAGGAAATATTTAAAAATCCTTTTCTAATACGTACAAACACAGTTTACTGCAGACAAACATTAATCTACATATGTATATGCAAATTCCTTTCAGAGTACCTTCAGGGAGGGTTCAAAACACAATAAAAGTGAAAAAGAATCCGACAGTGTAACGCACAAAGGGCCCAAGTTAATTTATGCGCATTAATTCCAACTTTTCATCCGGTTGAAGCTGTGTCTGTAAGAAAATTGTAGATATGGGACGTTGGTACTGGGAGAGACCAAAAGAAACAGGAGCAGACATTCACAGTTCCAGCCTTTTTGTGAAGGCTGTCCGCTCATGAGGAGTGTAAAACAAAATATGTTTCTAAATTTTTCAAGTATTCGCCAAAAAATCTTCTTTGGAAGACTTCTTTAATTTTCGATCACTTTTAATGCATCACTGACCATTAGTATCTTCTTTCTCATCGTCGCTACCTTGCATGGGTATATCTTCAATCTCATTTTCGCTGCTTACTCTATCACTAAACAGTTCTTCAAAACTTTTTCATCCAAATTAATGAAGTCGCCTTTGTTTCCAACTTGGGTGATGTTACCAAATTTTCTAAAAACTCAAACTAGGCCAAGGCAAATCGCCTTCTGCATGAAATCCTACGTCTAAGATTGCCTTCCGTTGAACTTGAGAATTTTTAAAACCTGCTTTGGTATAATGGTTTTGAATGGTCTCTGCAGTAACCATGTTCCAGGTTTTTTTATATATATATATAAAATAAAGAGCCTGAAAAGCGTTAAGTGATTTTGAATGTTCTGAAGCAGAGTAGACATCATCCATTTTTAAAAGAATTATGTTTAAATTATGTAAAAAAAAAAATATTGAAGTATCCTTTGGTCCTTCCTTTTGTCCTTGGGCTGACAAACAGATGTCGTCTTTGGAGACAGGAAAATTATTATAATATTTTTAAAGTTTAAAGTCTCTTGAATGTGATCTACTATTGTCCAAAAAAAAGCAAAATTTTTCGCTTCTGAAAACCCATCCGTATATCCAGGTCCAGAAGACAGTCCGTTATTGTAGCTCCTGTCATCCATGTCTTTTTATTTGAGGTTCATGTTGGCGACAAACTAGCAAGTGGCACGTTTTCAACGCTCGCGGTCGAAGAGGTTTCCCGATTACTAAATGCTTTTCTTTTTGTCTTTCTATCCACTTGTGAGCAATATCCGCAAAGATGACTTTCACTATACATAAGTTATACAACTGTGGTAAACGTTACAATAAGCTTGTAGATGTGCCGCAAGGTTCTGTGATTGGACCATTACTATTTATTACTTTCGTTGACGATGTAGTGGATTTTAACGAATGTTTTAAACAAATCAAATTCAGAGACGAAGCCCATTTTCACATCGGTGATTATGTTAGTAAACAAAGCTGATTGTGGGATGGGATGGGAATGGGTAAACAGTGATTGTTGGTGGTGACCAATATTGTCAGACAGAACCTTAATGACCTCTTCTGGAAGGTATGGATCTTGGTAATCTTTTTTTCTAAGAAGAGGGCGCTACTCACCACACCGCCTGAGAAACCGTACATTTATTGCACGGGAAATTTCCTGGCTGTGTAATTTTTGGAAACGATGATATTTTTACACCAGTTGATTTTAACACCAGTAGACCTTTTCTTTTGGATTTTTCTTAAGGGTCGGGCATGAGGAAATAATCCACAGAAAACTTATGATTGAAAACAATATTCGTGCGATTATCGGCGAAATTAACTTGAATATATGCAACAAATTAATTGAGGTGGCATTTATCGGCTATTCACAAGTTTCAACTTAGTATTGATGTTAATAAATTGACGAGTTTTTAAAATCTAAGAATTTTATTCAGAATTTCAATCTCCAAGTTTCCATGTAATTCCTTCGTTTATTTCGTCTACTTCTTCCAACTTACAATACAAAAGATCAATTCCCTTTCGGGCGGAATACGAATTCGTCGCCTATGAGAATCGACACATTACTACAGAAACATTGGCATTAGGAAAACATTACAACCAATTATTATATTATAGCCGACTGTGTAAACATCTGCCATAACATTTAACATAGATTTTGAATAACATCGATAATACGGGGGTTTCCCAATATAAAACGATACCCTTCTTTTGGATGATTTCAATTTAAGACGCTACCTGTCCAATAACTTGACGCCTAGCGTACTTTAACTTGGCATATATCTCCTTAATTTTGCTTTTAATAACGTCTCCCATTTTAGCCGTACCTCGTATAGCTTTTATCACGTCTCCGCTGTCCTTCTCCATTATCCTAGCGCGTTTATTGCGTAAGTTTAACCAGACGCTAGCCTGCGAGTTACCACAGATCATCAACGAAGCTATTACATTGCCCCTGGTAGTAATAGGAGCGCGACTGGCAATTGTCACGGTACGTTAATTTCACCACCAACTTGAAACAATTATTGCCTGGGCTACATACTGGTCGCCGGCGTCATTGTCTTTTTCGTTTTCCTAAAATCTCCGAGCTTGCATGAGCTATTAATTCTCCTCTTAGTACGTTAACATCTGACGCGTACGATGGAGATGGTTTTCCATAAACCCGCACCACCCCGCAATTAATTTTATATGTATGTATGTACATATATGAACGACGTTTATTGTATTTCCAGCTTCGTAACTATAGTTAGGAGCAATCGACGAAACATTATCAGATCACTCAAAAGGCAAATTGTATGTTAATAAGGTGTAGTAAAATGGAAAATACATAAATAAAGTTAAAAAAATTTGGTGGTTAGGTCGGGTTTATTTTTTCTTTTATTAAATAAGGAGCCATTTATTGAAGCCACACCATGCTCAACGTGTTAAGTAAATAAATCTATTTTTTTGTAAAGTTGCAATAGTACACTTTCTTTAACACAATCGACATCAAAAAAAGAATTTCAAATTGTCCATCAACACGTATACTGTACGCTCCACCAGAGATGGATGAGCCAGTTGTGGAAGTGGTGGAAGGCATTCAGATAAAGTTTCAAGACACCACAGGCGACACAAACCAATACACATCTAATATTTAATGTATAAATAGGTATTGAAGGTTACCAGCATCATTATTTAATTATATTAAATAATTAAAGTTTCTGTCGTTTCCTAAACTAATATTTCTGCTCCCAAATACTTCTTCCGCTAATTTACGAACATCCTCCTCCATCTTAAAACTTACGCTTGTTGCTGCGACGCTATTCTTGACGGTAGCCCAGATCAACTCGATAGGATCCTTAGATCGGAGTGATATGTGGTTTAAAAGTTTCAAAATTGTGTGTTATTCGGGTTGTAGAATTTCGTCGAATTTATACGTTTTATATAGATCCTTATAGCGTATAATTGTGGCTTTTTAACATTCTACTATCAAAACGAATTGTTTTTGGTGTTCCTTTTTACCACTACTTGTTAGGGCATGCTTTTCTTTGTGTATTCAGAGCGCATTATCAACCACGACAAGGGAATGTGTGGATAAGTTGTATAAGTGGATAAGCTACTCTTCCAGCCATCTGGCATAATTTTCTGCATCCATATCGGAATGAGAGTCACCAATTTTTAGGGCGGGTTTGAAGATTAGTAGTGCGTTAAGAATAAAATCCACCTTGCCTCCTTTGTGCACGATTATTAACCTAGGTACTTTAGAGATATTCTTAAAAATGTCATTTGCACTATACTCTCGGTTTCCGGGTTGGAATCCGAACTTAAATTGTAAATCTGTTAATGATGCGCTCAATCCATTCCATTCTAATTCGTCTTGCATCTTTTGGCGTAGAGCCGATACCGTAACACGTCTCTCGGCTGTTCTATGAAAATTATCGCACTCCATCCTTATTTGATATTGCGGTAAGCTCGTGACACTATTTCGTCTTGGTCTCTTGTTAGCGGAACTTTTTTCGTCGGAATTTCTTGCTGCATTTCCTTCTTTAACAATTCTTTCGATTGTTCCCACCGACACATCAATTGCTTCACAAATTGATCATATTGCCTCCACTAAAATGCTTTTTTGTTTACAAAAATAATTGCATGTATTAAAAATGACTTTTCGCGTTTGAGCAAGACATTCTAAGTCGTCTCTGAAAGTACACTGTAAACCGTCTCTCGCTATCTTTCGTGGCGAATACAGTGCTTAGAGGTACAATAATCTAATAAATTAGCATATATCCTGGAAACCCATTAGAGCCCCAATATAGAAACGTTTTATACATGATCAAGTTTACCGTCGAAAGTCAAAGGTCTTATATTTTTCGCATAATCCCCATAACATATCTGTAGGTGGGTATAGGTAGATGTTATACATGTACACGCTTTGAACTTTAAAATTCCACTTTTACTCTAATTAAAAAGCGACCCAACGACGAAACTCAGTCAACTCAACTGTAGCGAACCCAGGATAAACAGTGACAAAGACTAAACCAAACAGGGGTAGACGGAAGGGGGTGAAGCGGAGAACGTTCGGGGCGAGGACGAGAAGAACATTCATGTATTTGTATGCGTACATGTGTGTGTGTGTGCGTGTATACATGGGATGGTGAGGGATAAGTGTCGGGTGGTTGTGTGTTGGTAGTACAGAGTCGGAGGTGGTGGCTTTTAGTAGAGGGGATGCGACATACGAATCAATAAAAACTGACACTTTTTATCCCACATATATACGCCGTATACACACCGTCATCCATAAATTTTATCACATCAACTCCACCAATACAATCACACAATTGGTATCCTTCACATTGGAAGGTTTATGGAGACGACTGTTGAAGGTAATAATTTTAAAATAAACGATTTAATATATTTATATTATTCAAAAAATCAACCTTCGTTATACAGCAAATACCGATCTCCAATGATTCTTGCCAATAACCCAAAGAATTCAAATATTCGCAATACTTCATTACATATTGACGGTTTACGAAGCGCAGAAGAATTTTCAAATAGCAAAATTAGGTTTAGTTAATAAATTCAATCAATATATTGAACCAAGCCCTTTAACGTAGATCTTTTGGAGTGATTGAAATTGTCTTATGGTGTCTCGTCCCACATATGACTTCTACCTCTTACCGAAGAATTTCCAATGTAATTAGGAAAATGGGTATTTTAGCGAGTCTTCTGCACATGGCAATAGCGATTCGAAGCTTCTCTAACTACATATGAATGGGTATTATTTTGTTAAAATTTGAAACTACGCGTTCCAAGATATGGAATGTGAAGGGGATCCGCTTGTTCCTAATTATATTTGCCTCTAACAAAAACTAGTAAGAACAACCGAATAGAAAACAGCAATAGATCTAAATACGTAGAATCCTGGGTACTTTATTTTTTGTCTCTTGGTAATTGGTTCATTATAAAATCCAAAAACGACCTACTCGTTGGGATTCTCCAGCATCTCCAGCAATTTTGGCAGCCACAGCTCATGCTAATCAAACTTTCTGCAAATAAAACCAATTGACTTTCATATTTATAAGAGCAATTTGGTAAATTTTTATCAAGTTTGCAAGCTAATAAAAATTGGCCATAACTGCGACTGCAACAAGAAGTACTGCAGTACGATACAAATCGACACTTTAAATTCCTATATCTGCAGTTAATAATGCTTCTATGTAAGGCTAATCGTTCGTTCGTGAAATCTGGATTATATGTGTGTGGGTTTGATGCTTTTAAGATATTTTGTAAAATGCTGCCTTAGGCAATGAAGAAGCAAGAGGCAACAAACTGCGTCCAAACATCATTCTAGCTGTTACAGACTAAAAGAATCTAAATACATTGTGATCTCTTGATTTTCAGAATATTGCTTCTCAAGAGTCAATTAAGGAGAATTAACTTTTGACATCTTCATTATGAAAATGAAAGGTTTGGCCTTTTATAGTCAATACTGCCATACTTATGAAAGGCAGTGTATACACCATATAAGCGTACGCGGTTGTGTACATAAATTCAGACACGTTTTCCTGGTGCTGTCTCGTTCCTCGATCGTTCGCGAAGCGCTATAGAAGGACACAGACGGGCAACCGGCTCTACTTTACAATAAATTCTCCGGGCATCGAATTATACGGGGCGGCTATGCGCATTTTCGTTTTGTCGGCTCTACGTTTTGTGCGTGCGCTTATGTTTTTTTTTTCTCGCGCTCGCTTTGCTTTTGTTTCTGCTTTTTTTCCCTTCTCGCCGTGCATATTTTGTTTTGATGTGTTTTGTTTGGCGAAACTGCATAACGAGAGAAACCATTTCGCCGGGCGCATTCGACTGAAAAAAAAAAATTAAAACCATTTTTGTAATTTCGCACCGCCGCTCGTGGTATTGACGCTATACACCATCGACATAATAAAAATATATTTTCGTTTTGCGCGTAAATATTACTCTTTATGACAGTAAGGGCTCGATATATTAACTAAATGTGAAATTTATGGATTCGGGCAAAAAGGTGGGATGATGTTTTTGCGAGCTTAAAAATTGTATTTTTTTTCTTGTGGTTCGGAATAAAGGAGAGGTCGAACATTTCTGACAGAAATTATCGGGTTTGAATTTCCGATCAAGGCTTCCAATAATTCTAACAATTTTATTATAATCGTGAAGTTGCCCAAAATATAGTATCGGTAAAGGTAGATATTTCTTTATTCTTTCTAAACATTTTTCTGTGTGAAGTTATGGTGTGAGCTTTTTATTTTGGCTTTCAAATTCTTGATGTTAACGATTAAGAAGCTAAAGATTGATTACAGATTTTTTAATGAGATAACCATGTAACGTAACTACCTAACCATTTCGAAGACAATTTCTACAGTCTTCTTGCTTTTTTCGTATTTTCTTTATCATCATAATCTAACTCTCTCGTTGCCCTAAAGCGTCGAGGTTTCTTCTCATAGACAAATCTCTTCCGCTTTTTCCTACCTTTTGCAATCTCTTTCGCTGACTTTCAATCTGTTTCCTTTCTGTTCAGTATTATGTCAATAGTCTTGTTCGATTTTTATCTCGGCCTCTTTTGTTTGTCCCGCATGCCAGATTTTCTTTCTTCCCCTATTCTTACTGAATACTCAATCCATCCTATTTTTTCCTTTTCAATATTTGTTCCACTGATTTTGTCCCCTCTTCATTTCTAAAACCTCAAAAATGATCCAAATATAAGAAGATTATTGTTCTTAACTCCTCTCTTTCATCGTCTTCCAATCTGTATCATCACAGATCACAACTACGGGCTATATGGCCGATCTAATTCTCTGTATTCGAAGCTATTCTCGACAACCTCAAATAACGTTGGATTTACTTCTAGTCGTCCTACGGTCTTCAACATTCTTTCATTTTGTTAAAGCTGCTACCAAAATCAAGCCCAGCAATCTACAATATCTAAATTTTCTTTATTTTAACGGAAGACAATTAATCAATGATCTATTAATCATACTAAAACAGTAAATTTTCAGCTAAAAAATAAATTCAAAGCAGAAAGGTCACTAATTCTGCGTATACGGGTAAAGATAATTCTCTTTTTCAAAATAAGATCAAATATTATGGAATTTGATTCGCAACTAAGTTGTGAAAAGGAAATGACCAAAACATATTTCAAAGAGTAAATACATCTTCTAAAAGCCCAAATCTTCCGTGAAACATGTTTGGGATGTTTTTAGAAGAGACCAAAATGTAGGTTTATTGGGTCGCGTGTCTCAGTCTCAGATCTAAATAAACGTAATGCGTAAAAAGGGCAAATTCTTTACTTTACGAAGCACACTAGTATAGCGAATGATTTATAGGCGCAAATTCATATTCATTAACGCTCAACTAGGATCGTCAATGTAGCAGCAGCAAAGGCAAAATTATAATAGTAACCCCTGCAAACCGCAGAATTTCCCAATTAGACGAAAATATTTCGAAAGCTACACACGCGTACACGTTTAATGCAAATAAACGGCGGCAAAGGGCGATAAAGTGAGAATATCTCGAAAGAAGTAGCAGTAAGTTCTCGATAGAGGGAGACGAGGACAATCAAATTACGCGCTCTGAGCGACATTCAGATGTTTTAATTAAATTTGCGGAACAAAGTTTGAGTCTACTGGCTGCTGCTGCTTCTACCGCTTTCGCGCACGTTACATGCCAGACAACGAGAGCTGCAAATCTTTGCATAAAATTAAAACGAGTAAAGGAACGCTTACGCTACGGTGTCGTAGATCGGAGGACTTTACCTTTTGTTTTTCTTTTCCACGGATACGTTTGAGGAAGAAGGACGTTCCTTCAATGAAATAAGAATTAAAAGGTAAGGGAAATCTGTCTAAATTTAAGTTGATGCAGAAATTACGATGCCAGTAATCATTGGCATTTTCATCTCCTCGAATTTCTTCCTGTTTTTCTTGTTAATTATACTCGTTTCTAACATGAACTGCAAGAAGGATGAAGATGGTTTTAATCTACTCTTTTCTTCACGTAGCTTTTGTTCTTTCTGGTTTTCCGATTCTCTCAGGATGGGATTTTAGTTTCAGATGTAATTTGGAGCATGTTTTGCCAAACACCTTTTTTTCGATTTGACACACGTACATGATTACATTAATTGTATGGTAGTGTTCGAGCACGAAATTTACTAATCAGTATTCATGAAGAAAAATGGATTGTCTTTGAAATCTCAATACGTAACATCTTGGACGATTGGCCAAAATGAAATTTATGATGTAAAAGACAATTTAAAAGAAAATAATATCATTTCGAAGGGAAACTATGGAATACAGTTGCTCAAAATCAATCTAGAAGTTACAGAAAAAAAATGTATATATGTCTTTTTAATTCGAGAAAGGAAACCAATTTCCTTCCCCTAACTTATCCGACCGCACGAAAGAGGAAAACGAATTATATAGAAAAAATTTAAATCTTCAAATTAAACTTTTGCAAAAGTTAATACAAAAGTTTTAGTCGTGCAGCTCCCTAGGCAAAAAAAAAATATCCCCATGCTCACGCTCAAAACAGACGCCCGCAAAGCTTATAAGCGCTATCGTCGTCAAGCCCTTCCCAACTTGACATCAAACATCATCAAAATTTAGTTAAGCAAATACGAAAACTTTCTCGTTTAATAGTTTTAAATTATTCACTTTGATACAAGGTGTATGCGCTGCGTTTAATCGATTCTTTTTCTCTCGGTATCAAAAATAAAAGACAATAAAATTTCAAAGCAAGAGAGATAATTATTTTAACGATGTTTTAAATGAGAAGTATACAGGAAAGTAGCGTTATGAGAGGTCATAAATTCCATTCGTACAAGTTTATTGAGTTTATGGTAGTTTGTCCTAAATTTTCGAATGCGAAATAGTCGAGACTGAATTTATAATTGGAAATCAACACGGAATCAAAAAATACGTAAGTAATAATAAGTCGGAGTTCAGTAAATAGATCTTAATTTATTTTCCGCAATCAGTTAAGTTAATTTACCGTTAAAGCCTTATTTCTAGTTTTATTATAGCAATAGCAACTTCTGGAATGAAGTTCTACATTAACAACTACTCACTAATCAACTGAGGAACAGTTGTTCTGCACGAAGTGTTCCCATCAATAATTCGGATCAATTCTCGCGTAAAAGCACTTTACTAAATTGTCAACAAATTTTCTTCAAGAATCTGCCCGTTAACAGTTTATCACAAGTCGTAATGTTGCTCAAAATACGTAAATAGTATCATATTATCCCAGAGCTTTTTCTTACTGTACTTGTAGTTCTGATTAAAACAAACACATGTAAATAAGTAAATAACATGCTTTAAATACCTTCGTAAAAAGAAACATCTCAATCTTTCGAGGATTTCTGGTAATAGGCAAAAGATCAGAGGATTGGTATTAGCTGATTTCGATGGTTTTCACACCGAAGCAAAAAAAAAACGCCACAAGATCGCAAAATGAATAAGAAAGAAGTTTACTTTTACGCCCTGCGCCAATGCCTTTGGTAATGAGAGGCTGAACATTTAAGAGCTGTCCAAATCTTCCCGTTGCGTCGATAGGTCGAAATAAGAGTGGATGATCTTTGTGAATGATTCCATGATTTTTTTTACGTGAAGTTGACAGGAGAATCAAAAATTTGAATTTGCCTCCGAAAGCATTGCTTATTTTGGATAATGCTCCAATGAAGACGAACTATGTGCCGAAGACAAAAGCATTCAAGCATTACTGTCAAACTGAATCCGCCTTACTAACAATCGCGAACAATTCAACAGCTATTGAAAAAACGGTGACCCAATAACTGCCAGTGATAACGATAACATTTTCAGCAAAATAAGTGAATCAAGCACCAATTTACATTGGTCTGATTTTTTTTAATGATTACAGAATCACTTGTACGATTAAAGGCAATTGTAACCTGATTTGCACGGTATGTTTAAATTTCACAAGGGAAAACAATCCCCCAGGATGTTGAACGCATAACAGCAAGGAAACATTAAACCTTAGGCGAGAGAAATTCTAGTTATACTGCCAGGCACTAAAGCTAAGCTGTTTGTAAATTAGTTAATTATAGAGTCGTATCAAATGCAGACCAGTTACGTAATCAAAAACATTTCCGGTTATTTCGAAAACAACCTCAGGACAAGAGATAAAATATTTTTATAAAGTAGAACATAAAAAAAGACCCTATTTAAATCTAAACGATACCATCCACTCCACTATCGGGTAATTAAGAATCACCTCCGCAACTTATCAAAACATTATCTCCCACTACCATCATTCACTCACACTTCTTCCTCCTCCCCTTCCTACTACTGGCTCTTTCTCGATTTCTCGTTATAACCCTCCCCGCCAACCCCGCGAGCAGCCCGTAATCGCCATAATGACAATCTTCCATCTCGCAAAGTTTCAACAAAAGAAAACGGATCACAGGCACCGATCGAAGCGCCATCTCTTTTTCGCCACGAGAATTACTTTTACTTTAAACGTCGTCGTTGTCGTCGTCGTCGGCAATCCCCCGCCCGCCGCTCCGAAAATCGGAAGGCGTTAGGAAGTGAGGAAGAGGGCGAAGCCGAAAAAAAGAGAAAGAGAAAGATGCGCGGCGTCAAGACGAGGGAAGGAGCGGGAGAAGGGAGTGGGGAAGAAGAGGAAAATTCACGGGGTTAAGAGACGAAGGGAGACCGATCGGTTATCCTTAAACAGTTCCGAGCATCTAGACACGAATAGTAGGTAATCAAATAACGTTGAGGGTAGGACGATCACGCTCCGGATAGGGGAAAAAGGTTGGGTATGGGGGTCGAAGAGCGAGATTGTTAACGAAGGGAAGCGGGACGAAGAACGAGGAGGGTTGCGGCAGAAAAACGCGCTGTCGAGAGGGATGATGATGACATGTAACAATGTTCCGTGCGCTTTTAATGGGATGTTTAATTGGAATATAGGGATTCGAAAAAAAGAACGTAGAGAGGGTCGTTTTAGAAAATATTTAACGAGCGCAATCGCATTAATAATTCCAAAAAGCAAATATGAGCAAGGAAAAATAGAAGCCTTCCAATTAAAATCGCGTAATATTACTTACCGTTTTCGGAAATGCTTGCCTCATCTTTTACATCCTCAACTCCCCTATCATCATAATTCAAACGGATTACGAAGGATAACCCTTTCAACAAATACCATCACTGATCTACCATAAAACTCCACTATTATCGAATACACTTAGGATGCACTTGGAACACTTAATCGTCTGATAATTTCGAAGCGATGCCGATCGTAACGCCATCTCGCCCACTTAATCTGCGATCTGCATCATCGTTACTGTTGCTCGCTATTTTCCCCCCCAATGTGGTGGCGTCACCAAATAAACGTGGAAAAGAAATAAAAGGAGACCGGCGCATAAGAGTTGTGCATTGCGCGACGTTCTTCGGCATACTGGGTGGCTGTGTGCGGTATGTTAGTAGCGAAACAACCCTCAATTGTATATCCGGCATATCAGTGGCGTGCGTGCTTCTCTCGCACCGCTTTTTTTTCGGCTTCCCCACCCTTTTTGCCGACGACTGCGACGTCCCTAGTCGTCCAAATGCCTCGGCGCGTCTCCCGAACGGGCGTACAGGCGCTTCTTCCGCACGGCGCGATCGGCGTGTTGACGCGGAATTCGACGATTTACCGTGATAAATACGCAGCGCCTTCAAGCACGCGTTGTTGTACTCTACTATATGCATGTAACGTATGGCGCGGTTGTAACGACAGGGACGGCGTCGTCGCTTTTTAAATGAGGCGCATTGAATTTTTAACGAGGTATTTATGTGGGATTCGGTTTGCGAAAAAGGGGGGAATTACTATTAAGGGAGAAATGTGCTGTAGGTAGTATTTACAAACACGATCTGAATAAATTATCTCGGTAACAATACAGGGTGGTACAATAAGCGTCACTCGCGATTAAAATGTAACTATTTATAATGGTTATTCTTCTATTTTCTTTTTGTATTTTTCGCATGTCTTAGTTTTTAGTTTTCACGAAAGTGAAGATAGAACAGGCATGTAGAATTAGAGTCACATACGTATACAGTTGATAATGGGCATTTACGCATCCTGGAAACAGCTGTTCCGAACTAATTAATTAAGCCTGTGTGGTGCGGAGTGTGCCAATAGTTTAGTATTGTTTGCCGGATTAAATAGTTTTATTCGAGTCTTTTTACGAAGGAATTAACAATGGGATGGTACATAAATCAAAATTTATATGATTTAATGTGTACCATTAACAAATGTATTTTGTACCGAGATTGTGGCTTTCGCTATATCAAAAAAAATGCAAATATTCCTATAACTTGCTATATCTGGAAAAAATATTTGGGGCCAATAGTTTAAGAACATCAGCATCAGTATGTTTTGTTTACTGCTGTCAGGGTAACCAAACAAAACTAACACCAGAAGCCATTTTAATGCAATATCTAATATACTCTCTTTTACTTTGAAAGTTATACAAAGAACGTTCGAAACATGACGTTTTTGGTACTTGAGAGAAACTAAAAACATAGAAATATACAGGTCGTTCCATTTAAAAGAACCTAGCTGCATGGTTCACTGCTTATCGGTCAGCCTGTATATACGGAATTATTTTTGGAGATACTCTATGATGTCTATTATGTTATTGCAGAATTTTAGCTTCCTACTATTTTCACAATAGGAGAATACGAAAAGGTTGAGAGTGCTTGTATAGGATATTCTTTTATATTTAAGTATTTTGAACTATTTAGCAGGGTTAATATCAACATAGATAGGCTATTGGCTAAGATAGAAGAAACCAGCTTGTACATGAATTATTAATGCTCTTAGATAATAGGATCTACTAGTCTACGTATGTAACAGGGCCACGAAAAACTTAAACAAATGTAATCCGTTAAAAAAAATAATACTCGACGATCGATGTATCTTCGTTATTATTGTTATTATTATTATTACAAAACTATACGATCCATTTCTTTTAGTTCTCAATAATTAGACAAAACAAAGGAAACAAAGCAGTGAGGTACATCACATAAGAATCCTTGAATATTAAAGATTCAGATTAACCACTGTATTCGTTAAAATCAAAATACTGTTTAACCTAAAATTCTAGAAATAAATCAAGAGAGTTTAACGTCCGTGACATTTCTTCTTTGTTTATCATATTAATAAAAACAATCTCTTTCCATGCTATCGCCATGATAGATGATACTAAAAGAAAACGAATAATCTGGGAAGATATCTTCATCCCGAAAATAAATCATACATTTCATGAACCAATAATTCAATTACCCTTTGCCTCTAAATATTGTCAAAATGAAAGCTTTCTTCCATATTTCTCGCTTGCAAAATCTCCTGAACAAACTCAAGGATATAAATTATTCTGCATCTTCCCATTTATATATTATGCTCATTCTCCAAGTCATTTATACTCTCCACGATACCAAATTAGCTAACCATCTTCACTGGTGGCAATAAATTCGGTTAACCATCGCGAAATTATATCGGAAACTGTTCGCCGACTGCTTGAATCTTGCCAACTGGTTCATTTCGTTACGTAGATTTGACCAGTGTACTTCTCATTTGTAAGTTAAATCAAGCGCTCGTGTTAACGCCGTCCAAAATGAACGTAACGTGACGATTTCATTTCGGTTTCGTTTCACCATGGGCATCGGCATTAAAACAAAATCGTCTGAAGTGAAAATTTCCCAATCGGACATAGACTAAACAATACTTTCAGCTTTCAATCAGCGTTGCGATAGAACAATTAAAAAAGGTGCTTCATTATATTCATATTGTTAGAGAGTTTATAAACGTAGCGATACGATTCCAGACTCACAAACATTTAATTGCAGGATTGTTTGTTAAACATCAAAGCTCAAAATAAGCGGAAAACTCTTTCAATTTCAAATCAAATTAATAATCAAATAAAACGCGACCTGATGAATTCTATAAAAAGTTTTTTGAATTCGATATTTACCATTTAAACTGAACTAATGTGGATACGTTGAAGTTACAAAATATCTCTTGATGTACAAGGGGAGTTCGATAATTATCTGACCCTTCGTAAGAAATAGCGCTACTAGAATTGAAATAACTCTATTTTTCATAAAAGTAGCCTTTACCAAGAGTTCCCAAATAGAAACATCAGCTTCTGAATGACAGACATTTGAAGCGATCAACTTTTGTGATTTAATAACAATGGAAAAAATCGAATATAGAACAGCGATTAAATACTTGTTTTCGAAAAATTAAACGAACGGTGAGATAAAAGTGGAGCTCAGTGAAGTTCATGAGACTCTATATCTTCGTTATCGACCATAAAATATTGGACAGCTGAATTTAAACGCGGCCGTACGAACTTTTTTGATGAACAACGTCCAGGTCGTCCAAATGAGGTCACCACATCAGAAATTCACGATCTCAGTTGGTCGGGTGCATAACATTTTAATAATCCATTTGAATATAAGGAACCTCTTCCTGCCAGATGGATCCTGCGATTACTCACAATGGGCCATAAATATGCACGTTTATCAAATTCAAAGGAAGGTTTGGTGATATTAAACTGTTGACGAAACGTGGATTCATCACAGCACACCAGAGACTAAAGGACAGTTCAAACAGTGGGTATTTCTTGGCCAAAGAAGGCCAAAGTCACTTTATCGGCCAACAAGATCATTATGCCTACTTGTTCATAATGCTTAACACGTAATTACTTATTCTTCCTTTCTATTATCCAATAAAATATTTTTCCGAAAATATTTTTTGAACGATTATTTTCAATATTTTTGTTCAACATTGTCCTGAGTGAGGATCCAATTTTAACAACCATACAAACCTGTATATGCGACTATTCTATGGATTTACTTTTCACGCCAATTTACTTTTCCTAAAGAATCTCTTTACTTCAACGAGTTCCTTATTTTTTATAAAATACTGCTATAGATTACTGGCAGGTCCCAAACTACCAAGAGATCGAAGGAAATGAGGAGGCACGTAAAACAAGCAACAAATACATGGGAGGATAACCAAAGCGTACTAGGAAAATCTCGCAAGACACAAACAGACGAAAGCACCCATATCAAGCTTGCCAAAGGTAGCAAAAATAGCGCTACAATTTAGCAAAGGAGATCTTGAATTACTGACAGGATTGTTGACAGCTCGTGTCGCTTAAAATATCATTTATTTCAACTAGCAAAAGCTGAAAATCAAACTTGCCCAAAAGATCTGGAGACGGCAGAGCAAATTCCAACAGAACAATTAGTACTATGTTCTTAAAAACCTCCAATTATTCTAACACACATGATGCAAAGGACTTTGTATTTTCTTACAATACATAGTTCTATTAATTACATTACTAATAGCAATGTAACCGGATTGCCTTTCCGGACAAAAGAATACAAGCAGTAATAATGGATAACATACGTTTCCGCTTCGTTCCAATTGACCTATACTACTGGTATTTTAAATTTACTGCTACATTTGGAATCAGAACGTCACACTATATACGTTCTCTCCAGAACTACCGTTTCATTAATTGAACCTCCCGATGGCAATTATTACCGTTTCTGCGGGCTAGTGGATTGAAAATGTCATCGGCGACCCTTCGCCATGAATTATAATCACAGAAGCGGAGGGAGAGACGGCCCTTTCGCCTTGAAACACCTAGAATCCGTTTCGAGCGAGCGGTGAGACGACCGATATTTTAGTACGTAAGTAATAGCGCGCAGAGAGAGAGTTTATCGCAGCGATATTACTACCTACTACAAGGGGGTAGCTGTGCTGAATGTGTACGCTGAACATATCTATACGGAGGGGCAATATAGTGGCGTAAGGGTGGCAGTATCGGTGATTAGCAACCCCGTTTTCGTTGACAGATGTGTGTCTCACGAGCGCGAATGCAAACTACCCCCGTCGTGACCCCCTCGCCCTTACAGACGACGCCCTAGTGTGCGGTTTCGCTGGTAGTCGTAGTATCTCTTTTAGTGTCCTTCGCGTTCAATAATTTATCATTTAGCACGTGTTAGTACTTGTTAAACATTTGAGACGTAAGAAGGGGAATCCCCATTGTGTAATTAAACTATATACCTACTAATTACGGTGGATAGAGTATTTTATTTAAGTACTTAGTATGATACGTTTAGCGTTTAATAATTCTTAATTTGGGAATTATTAAAATTAATATAACCGACTTTTTACGTGTGGTACGCGCCAAGGGAACACATAAGCTTGAAGGTTTGTCATAGCATCAGAAGTCATCTCCATGGCTTTGTTACTATCATCCCCTCGCCATAAAGGATGAAGCGCAGTTAATTCTTTCCCAACAATAGTGATTCGAAATTATACTGGACGCACCAGAAAAAACTGCCACTTGACTCTTATAAGACCCGAACACACTCCCGTACTTAACTCAATGATAATTGCTAATTTAACAGCGATAGTACTACATCTCGAAAGTCAACCAGAGTATATACCAACCTAAAAATTAAAAATTTTGCGAAATCTTATTGGATTGTTATTTGAAAGACACTGGACGATTTAGCCGGTAGCCACTTTTAGTATCTAGAGTTTCATCGAAATCTGAAATCTTTTGTTACCTTATAAGCCAAAAACTAGACTGAAGCACATAAACAAAAAACCATGGTTATCAGATGTTAACCAAAAGAATCCTTTACCTAGAGGATCGGAGCTCTTGAAAACTTCAAACTTGTTCTGACAAATCTTTTAACCCTATTTATATGACCTAATTCCTTAGAAAACATTTCGATCTTCAGAATTCAGAATTAAGATTTATGTTCACCCATAAATATTAACAACACCTTGGCTTGCCACAATTACAGCTTCAATTTACTCCTTCATGCATTACTTAAGGAATAGCGTACGCGAATTTAAACTTTGTGTACTCCTGCGGATTCCCAGTTTTCCCCCTGAGGACCACCTATTTACCCTTGGTCAGTCACTCGATAGACCTCGAACATGCATCATTTCCTTTACCTTGTCTACAGCCCACTTGGGGATGTAATTTGAGTAAATTGTTAATAAAGAAAACAGTAAGTAATTACACTTGCTTAAACTTGTGTCATCAATATTAATAATAGTGACAACATGCAGTACTTTGGATGTACGTAAAGCGGTTCTTGTTGTTGTTGTTGTAAAAAAAATTGGAAAATCCAAAAAGCTTATTTCGTTTGTTAAAACTTTATTGTGTTCTAATTGTAATAAATTAATATTAAAATCGTCACCGAAAATAATATGATCCCTATCAGTGTACTGCAGGCAATGAGCAAGAAAAGTTTCCAATTCAAAAATGTTTTGTAGTTTGAATGAGCTTCTAAGCTACTCCAACAGCAAAGGAAAAAAATTACGTTAGGTACGAACAACCAACGATGCTTAATATTCTATTTCAAATCAATAATATTACGTAAGGGTTGATTTAATGAGAAAAAAAAAAAGACGCAAGCAGGTATGGTGACGAAGAACAGAAAAGGAGAAATTGCGAAGAAACAATTATAACTTATATTAACGACGAATGGAAAATTTACAATCTTATTACAGGATGGAAAATTTCAAAAAAAGCAAAATATGCACTGCTACAATTTACTATTTTTACTAAAATTTCTATTGTCATCATCCAAACTATTAAATTTGTGTCTGCTGATCTTGGCGCTATTCTTTATTAGACAATCGTTTAATTCGCACCATAAGTTATCACTGCTTTGTGATATCCTCCTCCCACAGCACAGGTTTGGTACCTTTAAGTATTGATTTTGATCTATAAACTTCATTTTTAATTCATTTTCTGGGAAACCTGATAATTACTGAACACGTTCTACTTTCTCTAGCGTTTAACCGATGACACTCTTCCTTTATTCCCACACGTAATTTTGTATTTAACGCTGAAATATCTTCCTTAGTAAGATTTCCACCTGGCTTCTCCGGTAGACCAAACAATCGAACATGCGAGTACTGCTCCAATTGTTCTAATTTATAATTAACCATTTTTAAACTATCTTCGTGCTATTTAAAACGATTTTTCAGGCAAGTAGCGATTTTTGTTACTATGCGCTGGAACTTCTTGGTAATTCTTTCGCTCGATGGCATAGTCGCTCGATAACTTTTAACGCAATAGTAATACAATAACGCACAATATGTTTTTCTTAGGAAATATGAGTGATCACTTAGAACTGTAGCTGCGCAATACACAACTACTCTGCACACATCGACACCCAACGGTTAGCATGCATTAGCTACTACAGGTTAGCTCCCGAAATAATAATTACAGCTTTTATAGAAAATGCAGGATTTTCTCACCATTATAAGCTTCATTGTTCAGTAACAGCTTACCTTCGAGCTGCTTTAGTAAATATAAGCCTTCCGACAAAGTATCAGACAGAACCTGACAATGTTGCTTTAAAAAATGTGTAGCCAGCGCTCAATCCTAAAAGCTTTCATTACTACACGACACTGAATTTGGTCATTATTTAAAGTAAGATCATTTTCATCAAACCACCTCCATTTGTGCTCGCACATTTCCTTTCCATTCGCCTTCTTTTTCATAGATGGATAACAAATACATATACACCTACACAAACAGTCGGCGAAGATTAATCACGTACCAAATCCACTTGCCCCGCCAATAAAACAAATTACCTAATCTCTAATGCTTTTAGAATGAATTTGATAACAATTGCTCTACCGCAGGACTAAACAGCGATGTCTACCGTTTTAATGGAAGGGTGGCACGGTCTTTGCACCCTTCCCCACCCCATCCCTTTAACCTTCTCTCAACATCGTCGCCGTCCTCGTCGTCGAAAGCGTGACACAAATTGAAGGGGGAAGCATCAAAAGAAAATGCGAGGAGAGAAGCTATACACAACACACACACACACACAAGGAGAGTGAGACGAGGGAAGAGGAGAAGACATTCCTCCTCAGCCGGTAGTGATGGGAGGCGGTGGTGGTGGCAAACAAGCCGCCAAAACGGCTATGGTATGGGTCGGTAGAAAACCTTTGTTTTCGAAATACGATTGCTCTTCAAATATTTATACGATTCAGCAGGATTTCGGGGCGAGGCTGCTATACGACAGCAGGAAAACGAGGACGTCGCGGTTGTATGATTAATGGTCCTGTTACTGGACCGAAATCATTACCAAGCAGACCTACGAGATATGCTACATATATATACGGATGTACGTGGAATGGCGGATGGGAAGTTAGAAAACTGAAACATTGGTTCGGACGACGGCGTGATAATATCAAAAGCTCGGAAAGCTTTTTCCTATTATAACCCAAAAGGTCGTGCGTCTTGTTTGATTTGTCGTGGGTTCTCCGAGCGGATTCGCTCCCGACTTTTTTTTGTCTCTTTTATTCTGTTCGCTTCTTTTTCGCGGAAGTCTGATATATTGCAGTTTTATGAATTGCGCATTTTGATTTGGTTAAAAATAGAAGTTAAAGGATTGCGGTTACTTTTTGAAAAAATTTCTCGTTGTTAAACAATTGGAATATGGAATAATTATAAACTAATCATAGATCGCCAAAGAAAGGAAAACAAAAAAGAAACGCTTAAAATCCCAACTGGTTTGTGTTAAAATTAACATTTCCAAATTGCTTCACCGGTTGAACGCATACTTAAATAGATATTCACATTAATCACAATATAGTGAACGATTTCCTCTCTCCAACATTTAATCCCCTATATCCCAAATTCATACGTGGAATTCGTCTATTTTGCTTGCCCTTAAAAGAGATAATTAGACGATTATTACATACAGAGTAGACTACCTGTCTCTATCTTTTTACAAGATTAGTAGGATAGTACAACACGGTAAAGAAACAGGGCATCGATAGAGCGTCACCACCTAGCGCGTGGACGAAAGATAATTTCTTTCCCGAATAATTTAGAAAAGACGGATCCCATCAATTCATGTCAACTTTCTTCAATATTCCTTATAGCCGCATGCCCATTTTTTTGAGATAACAATTGAGATAGCAATTTTTATCTTTACATTTCTTTAACAGTAAACGATTTAAACGCCTTACACGATAGTGGTGATTCAAATTTGCGCACTCTAAAAGAAAAGAAGGTACTGTAGACCTATTTTGGTATTGGTCAGATACGAAATATTGTTTCCGGCTCTTATTATAAGAGACATGTTATAGCGAGATACCCTCCGAATTTATCAAGTTTGGATATGAGACATAATGCTTTGTTTGTCTTGTATCCCGCCTAGATAGTTTTCCACAACACATCAAAAAATGCCTAGAAACAACAACCAAAAAACAATACTAACGTAACTTCCTCGTGGTATTAATGGAATTAATCTCACGGCAAAAGCAATGTGAGAAGAGAAAAAAATACACTAGCCCACAGATATGGTTCTGTATATCAGGGGTCATCAGCGTGCCTCCGAGCATGTTTGTTCTTCACCTCACACTGCAAATAACTTAATTAAAAGGACTAAAATCTAAATTCAATCAAGCTTATGTTTTCAGTTGCATATTTCAATCTAATTAAATATTCAGTTTTAACTCTTAATTGCCGGTCACAGTGACCGTACATTAGATACGGGTAAAATCTTTACGACAACTACAAAATCATGCATCTATACTATCTACTAAATGGAGATTGTTTTAAAATAAGCCAATGTCATCCAAAGGTAAAAACACTGAAAACATATCACATGCATTAATATATTAATCGTTCATCTACGAGGGGAAAATCATGAGCAATGTAGCTGGTAGTGAAGAAAAGAACTTGATGGTGACATAAAATATTCATTTTCCAAACATATGCTTTAACAAAACTTCTATATTTATTGCAATGTTTTTCAAATAATCCACTGATAGTAATCATTGGATCATCAAAAAGTTCACATAATCATTAAAAAAAACCTCTTTAAAAACAGGGACAAATTCAGTGGAGACTTAAGTTTCGAAAATTTGTACTTTTCCCGTTTCTTCCAACACTTCCCCAATTAATTACGCCAAATTCTCATTTACTTTGAAAACTATCCCGTTTTAAAATTTGACACTCCAATAATTCATATAAAGGGGCTTCTGCAAAGCAAAATAGGACGATCAACTTAAACAATTCGATCATGCCCTTCGCCAGTTTTAAGAGTTTTTAAGTAATCGTTTAAAAAATCTCGAAGAGAAGTACTTCACTGAGGTACACTCAAATCATCGTATCTCACCAAAACGACGAATAATGACATATAACGACATCATTTGACTAATTAAGTCTTTCGATGCCTACAAGTCTTCCGAGTTTGGCAGGATTTTTCCTGCATCGCTGCAGCAAGATAAGAAAGCGATAGTGCTTTACGACGGAGTGTATACAACCGGTCTCGGGTGGGTTACATATCATTGCTGTCAAAAAGGCATACCCGGAGACCGAGAATATAGGCAAAAACTATCTGGCAAAACTTGCCTCTTTAGTATTCTTACCAATTATGTAGTAACCTTTTACAGCTTTTGCTTAATTGATAAATCTCCAATGTGGAATGTTAAATATTCGCATTTCGTACAACATAATGTATTCCTTTTTTTATTTTATGGCCTATTACATGGACACATTGTTTGCTTAACGATGTGACCTTCGCCGCAACAATTTAACTAACGCACAAAATTATGCTCTTACCGTATGTTTCGTCTTGCTAAAGTCATTTCGTCGTATGTAATCGAAACAAAGATCAAGCGGCACGTTAGAATTTACAACTCCTTAGGTATTCGCACGAAATAAAACCTATGTATATGTTAACTGGGAGAAGCCATTGACGTGCTACCCAATAAAATTGTTTTGAAAAGACGCTAGGCAATACGAAAATGATAAACGCCGCAGTAAAATCGTGTTATAAGCCGTTAACACTATTTTAAAAAGGCACTTAAACGGTGTAAATTAAAAAATAGATTACTAAATAATATTTTAAAAGTCGGCGAAACACCTTAATTCCGAAGGGATAGCAACATGTTTTGCACTGCTACGTTATTACACGGTGTTTATGGAAATAGATCATTGGAAATGTTAAAAGAAAAACAAAACATATTTCAAACATGAATAGTCGGTTATTGTTATTAGTCTTCGTACCGCTGTGTACATGCACCTACTACACATAATGCTTATATATGTACAAATGCTACATCGCATAGACGAAATATTTTAAGAGAGTTCAAGCTTGTTAACCTACGTAATTAAAGCAGCACTTTATGGTCGTTACGGTCAGAACGCTAGGGGGACCCAAAACACAAATGTAAACGTGTACGCCAAATCCCAAGCAATGATATTTTAATCTACTCTGCGGCAACTTGCCGTTAGACAATTTTAACATTTAAACATTTAAATTGGGAACACCAGGCTTACAATTTGAAATTAGTCCAGGCACAATGTTAATCTCCTTGAATGCAACGCCATGAGTATACTTAATTAAGAAGGAGAAGATAGGTCAAATAATATATTGAATATTAATCAATTAATTTAAAACTCTCAAATTAAATTTACCACGTGTGAAATAATAATATGCTAAGCGCAGAGCGTTTAAATTTTATACTTTCTCAAAAAAAAAAAAAACTTTTCGTTTGACAGAGATTGTAGATGGGTAAATATAAGTTTATGTATTTTTCTTGATATGGGCAGTCTATGGAAAACTTTTGAAAGTAATCTTGAATTGGAAACGCCCAAATCTGGAAAGTCTCAAACGAGTACTAATTCTGTCGTTGCCAAACGAATCCTTCCAACATTTAGCTGGAATTACTACTTGCATTAAACAAGTTCTAACTTTAAACAGTAATATACCTATTAACAGATCACGGCACAAACTTACACAAGATAGCGATCTATAAAGATGAACCTCTATGCAAACTATACAGGATGTCGCAGGATCAAACAGATCGATTTAATGACAAATTAAGTGCTGAATTCAATTGTTTTATAAAAATGAGATTAAATCCATTTCAGAAAATTAAGTGTACTTCCAGTGAAACCGCCGTCCTCGAACAAAATAAATCTTATAAATTTATACAGAGTGTTTCGGATATACAGCTAACGTAAGCTTAACCTGTGTAAACTGTGACATACTGTATAACGAAGGTGAAGAAGCAGCGTTTCATTTTCAAATGCCCTGTACTTAATTATATCTTTACTTGCAAAGACTATTAAACCTGATCTAGAACTTATCTGGTTGAATGAAACTGAAAATAAACCAAGAGGACCCTTGGGTCGCAGTGTTAAGAATGCAGAAACCTTTCTGTTGACTAAAGGCAAAAATCAACCAACCAATTATGTAATTTTAGCGGAAAAGAAGTGTCCCAAATGACAAATTTTTGAAACATGTTTGATTTATATTTTCATTCAACGTCTGCTCTAAAAAAATAGTCATCAACGATAATTATTTCTGAGTCATTAGAAAGTGGTTCATATTCACCAAGTTCCCCTTCGGCGTCGTCCTTCATAATTTCTTTTTATTTGTTGGTGTATTTCGCCGAAATTTTTGATTTTTAGGAATGCTCGTGGCACATTTCCAAAATCATTGTTATTGCCATAATAACTCGTCTTCCAGGAATGATGAATGAATTAGCTTTAATACATTCGGCTAGTTTTGAAAATCCCATCACGTAAAAATCCAAAAAACAACACATAGTTAAGAAGTTTGTCATTTAGGCATAGTACACTTAGGTTAATTTAAAATTTACTTAGCTAAATAAGACTCTTTTTGTTCTCAAACAGTTATTTTTTTTTAATAAATAGAAGTAAAAAGACTGGTGGAAGTCAATATTAAAATTGTTGCACTTCGATCATTGATCTGAGATTGGTGTAAAACAAAGTTTGTAAATGAATGGAAATAGGTTTAAATCAAAAATAAAACCCGAAAAATTTTTTTTAAAGAAACTTCTGTTATTGCTGCTTCCACATAATAACTAATTAATTAATTGATTAATTGGTTGTTTTTAAGGTAATTTGATGTTTCCCTCCACAATAAGACGAAACCGCTAGAAATTCTTAAAAAATCAAATCTCCAAAAACGAACTTTCCTACCATAAAAAAATATAAATCAACCAACAAATATTTCATCGCACTCACAGCTGTTTTTCTTCTTGACCAATCAAGTACACCTTATACATATACACTTCGCTAATCATATTCTCTGTACCTTATTTGGAGTCTACAACACTTTTCGGTGTTAACGTAAGCCATAATTTGGAAGACGTCACTTACTTTGTGTGCTCGTGTAATATCTTAAACGACCGTATTAAGTAGAGGGGTCGCCAGCCTGCAACACTCAAGCATGATCCTCGGTGATAAAATAAATTAGCATTTAAAATAGGAAAAAGCTTTTATTCGCTAAGTTAGCCGAACACGTATGAAATACGGCTCATTTTCAATTTGTATCGAGCTATATTAATCCTTTGTTTTTGTTCGTTACCGTGTAAGATGCCGATAAACATTAACATAATGAAAATGTTTTAAACTCGGTATGACAGTTATAGAAACACTTGAAATGCTAGAGAAAGCATTTGGGGACGACGTTAAGCGTTTCAAAAATTACGATGGACATTTCGGACACTATCTCTGTTTTGTTGATATTGATGGGATTATCCATAGAATGTATACCTCCAGATTAAATAATCGGAGGTTACATACCAGTTTCATTCTATAACATGGCCGTTTCCCTCCTCATCCAGCGCCTTGCCTAACTTAGCTCCCGAAGATTAAAAATTAAGTTGATGGGGTGAAATTTTGACACGATAGAGGAGATTCAAAATGATTCGCGACAACTTTTCGTAGCAGAGTGTTTATCCCAAGCAAGCCAGTTTGAAGTAAACGGTGATGATTAAAATCCTGGTCTTCTTCGTTACATTTTGGGACCTTTCGAGGATCACCTCAGATAATTGGTCCGATGTTATCCGGAAAATTATAACAATTGAGGCCATAAATTAGAAAAGTTATAACATGCTTGACCTGCACGAAAATCATCGTCAATTAGCTTCCAAGTGATTAATTAATGAAGTAGGCTGCATGTTGAATTTGGAAGTTATACAACGTGCTCCTTTTTCTAAAAATATTCCTTGAAAACCATTACCACGTTAAAAAATTATTTGGATTGTCGTGAGAGGAAATAGCCTCGAGAACAAATAGTATAACTTAATAAGCGGGCACATTTCCTCCAACCTTTGAGAGAGCGCCATGCCAACAGCACCCCGCGTTGCGCGAATAACCAGCAGCGAGCAGATGTTACGATAATTTTGCCAACACGCCGATGGCGTACATAAATAATTCATGAAACGCCGAGTAATATTCCTGGATATAATTAGTCAGTGACTACACGTTTAACAGATCATCACGCAAAATTGCCCGATATACCAAATTGGCCGAATTCATTAACATTTTAAAAGCCGGGCATATTTTTATCTCTCCGCATGTACCTATGTATATTAGCACCTAACCGATGTATAAATACTTACGCGTCTGATGGGAAATTAATTATGTGCATTAGCCAATTAAATACGTGACAAATAACTACAGGATGTTATTTATTCGCCATCAAGGATGTTCTGTTATCTTTGGTCTGGTCGAAAGGAACAGCAAAATTTACATGATATAAGTCTGTATAAATTCTAAGGAAACTGATGGAAATCGTAAGATTAAGAATTTATTAGAACGTCGTAAGACCACGGTTTCCAACCGATGATTCGCTAACCCCCAGAAGCTCCCAATTTTTACAAAGGAGATTCGCCTAAGAATATTGCAATAACAGAAGAACAAACCTCATACAGAAGTGAACTGCTTGCTTGAATTGAAGTCTGAATTCAAGAATTTTTTCTTGTCTGTCCATTTCATTTCTCATCTTCTCCATACTTCATTGACAGTCTTTTGTGATTCATAAATGCCATAAGTAACATTTTAACAAGAAATTTATCGATTATTTTACTAAAATTTTGGTAAACAGGTAAAGAATATCAATATTCTCGTCCAAAGTAACTTTTTCTTCCAGCATTTTATTGCGAAATTCTATTACGAAGATATCACTTAAACCCTGCATGCGGTTGGAAGCCCATTTACTCCCATAGTCACTTAGTCCACTAAATATTTAATTCATATTCAAATGAAAAATTAAAACAACCAAAAAATCAAATAGATCAACAAAAGAACGCACACTTTCAACTAAATTTGAAAGTTGAAACCTAATTGTCGAAGCTCAAGACGTCATGAATCGAAAATCATTAGCGTTTCGTATATGAGAAACAAATTATATGGGGGACACTCGAAAAGTTTGACCGATTCGTCACGCTGCGTCGAATTTAAATTTATTCATTGTTCGATCGCTTCGAAGTTGGTAACAAAGCGTGACCAAGGGATTCAGTTGCCGTCAGAGGAAATACGATCTATGGGACGTTGATTTTAAAAAGCGTGAAGTGTCGGTGAAGTTACGCCGAATTAGAATCCGAGGCTTTTTACTACTTGTACCGAGCACACAGTACATTTACCAATGTTAGAAAGTTTTTGCGCCGAAAATGTTGAATTGGATTTATGTAAATGTTTTCTTTTCTTGCTATAAAAAACGCACAAGCAATTGTAAAGAGGGTAAAGATATTGAATTCAATACGAATGTAACGTATTGCTTACACCTTGCATACTTGCTTGAAATATTTTAAAATATCCCGAAATAGCCATGAAATGCATTAATTGAAGACAGATATCAAAGTGAATTTAGGAAATCATTAAGAATACGGATATTCCAAAGATAAAAATATGATAAATTACCTTTTACGCGAGTTGCTTGAAAGGTCTTCAAAAAACCTGTTCTAAAGCTACTTCTTCCTCAAATAATAATCTCGCAAACATTTTAAAAAACTTTAAAACTAAATAAACGACATGGATAAACTAGGAATTTATAGAGATTGCGATCAAGTGTGCAGCGTATCCACCAAGTGCGTGGATGAAAGGTTATTGCTTCCCTGAGAAAAGAATAAGTGACATTGGCAACATTTTGCTGACAAATAGCTGTGACATCTTAATACAAGCTGACTAAATTCAAAAGGTTGTTGTTATAAAGGAAATCAACAAAAAATGAGAGAAATTCAGCTAGAACACGCAAATGTTATCAAGTTCTTAATGAAGGAGGGAAGTAGACCCAAGAATATTTATAGCAGCATGATTAATGTCTATGCCGCCATATTTTACAGTAAAGTTTTGGCATAAACAATTTTTATGGCGCAGGGAATCAATTCAAGCTGACTCAAGATGCGCAAAGCCTGTTGAGGCAAGAATCAACGAAAACATCAAGAAGGTTGAACTGGTTTTAGTAGATCGCAGAATAAGAGTTTCGACGATTGTTACTGAAGTAGAGATATCAGATGTTACAATGCATTGGTTGGAGACAAAGATTGTAACGGGTGATCAAACATTGCTAGGACCCACCGACAAAGCAAGAATCCACGCAAGGAGTTCACGAGGAATCTTCGCCACCAAAAAAGCAAGAACGCGGTCTTCATCAAAGATGCAGAAGGGATATTATTAATTAAAATAATTAAAGAATTGAAAACTGCCATTCAGCAAGAAAGACCTCGAAATATTATATTGCTTCATGACAATGCCGGAGTCCAGAAAGCTTGACAAGTGTAAAAACTAATCATCAATTGCAATTTTATAGAGGTAGGACATTCACCTTACAGTCCGGAATTGGTACCGAGCGCCTATTATCTACTGCCTAAATTAAAAAAACACTTGAGACGACGTCGCCTTTCTTCGGATGAATGCTTCAAAGCGGCGGTAGAAGACCTAGAATCTTCCGTCGCATTGGAACTGATTTTAATCAAATATTTTCCAATTTGAAGCAAAATAGACAATGGAAATATTTTTTACTTTGTTTTGCACTAATTTTAATTATTAATGATAGATGTACATGCATATGGCAAATTTCATGTCATAAATTCGAATGAAACTAAAGTATGCCGGACGTACATTTTCTTTTTAATTCTAATATCCGCGCAACTTGAATGGTATTCAAAAAATCCCTGCTAGTGACACATACAGGACAGCCAACTAAATTGCATTTTTTTATTATTTCTGTTCAGGTACAGTGCTGAGCTTGGCGTTAGGTTTTTTTCCTTCTTTTACTCATTGCGAAATAAATCCATCTGGTACGGCATGAAACACTTTCGACGTAAAAAATATGAGCGTCACACATGCAATATTACCAACTCAAACCCTTTTTTCCTCCTCCTTTCGCGCTCTCGAAGCTACATTCATAGGGGTCGGGGTGTAGCATATCTCGTATGTACCTACGTTGTATTTCGCGTTTCTGAAAAAAAAACGGGATTATCGGGGCTGGTGTGAGAGGAGGGATATATAATGAAACTGTGCTGTGTGCTGAACGCGTGTTCAGACAGCTCGTTTCTTTTTTTCTGCTCTTTTTCCACTCTCTCGTTCCGCTATGGTGTCGCTTCGGTCGGTAACACATATCGTTCTGAGCTGCCATCTATCTAACGGAGAAATGACGAATGCCTAGGGCGAATCGCACCTTCGAACAATAGTGGGGGGCGGAAATTATTTCGGGAACAAAGTGTGGGTTGACTGGTAAAGAGGAAAATATGGAACGTGCTTCAGGCAGAGATGGGAAATGGAATGTTTTAAAATGTATGCAGATATCGTAGATACGCGATTCTGTGCTAGTTTCAAAGGGAATAATGCAAATGCATGTGTGAGGGTGCATGCATGTATTTCATCCTGTACGCTTGAAACGGAAATGGATTTATATTCGCCTTCGAGAAAAGTTGACTACGTTACGTAATATCTTACATGATATGCAGATAGATATTGAGAACAGCGTACAATGAATTTATTCCTTTTTTGTCAATGGGGAAATGAAGTTCTTACAATTTTAGATCTTCATATATAAGGAATCTGGTTCAATCAAATATTGCAATACTGCGCCACGACAACCAACTTCATAGGAATAATTGTCCGCTGCAATTATTTCTGTTTACGTGCCACGGAAGTCCAGAAAATGAGTTATATTTTAATGAATTTTGATGGAAACTAGCTGGAGAGGAGTTATCCAACGACAAAGAAGCACCATACGCATTTCACACCTTTCTTAAACTTTATAATATCTATTTGGACCACAACAGATGCAATAAATTGAAGGTTAAAATAACAGTGCAGATAATGGGCCACTCAATGGTTGCCTATTATTATTACAATCGGGCCATAGCACAGATGCCTTTGGTGGCTGCGACTTCAATAGATTTATTGTAACAAAATACCCTTGTGCGCGTTAGAATTGATGGTAATAGTACCACTCTAGGATCTTCTCCCTTCAATTCAGTAGGTGCAAGAAATGCCCAACTGAAATGTTGGTGTCGTGTACGACTAATGACAACACATTTCCATAGAATGTGTTTCGTCGTCTCCAGCACTTCTTGGCATAGACGACAGATTTGATCTTCAGCTTTCCCTAGTTTAAATAAGTGATATTTTAGGGATAAATGACCCGTCAGAAATCCTAACAATAACCTAAGATCCCCTTTGCTGAATGATAGCGCTACTTTTGCTGTCTTTGGAGAATTTAATATAAGTACTTCCGCCTGTTTCTATCCTGGAACACTTTCTCAGTACGAGGTCTTTCGATTGTCCTCCCATGTCTTTATTGCTTATTTTATGTGGCTCTCTTGGTGATGAGAAAAAATTAAAGATACGTTCGCTGCTTCATTGATTACTTGCTTTTTCATTTCCTTCGATCCCTTGCTGGTTTGGGACCCACACCAATGTAACGTGGCGATGGTTGCATATATATGCTTGCTAATTAGTAACGGTAAGTATTATCTTATTATATTTTAAATAATAAATTCAATCTTCATAAGAGAATGGCTAATACATGAACTTATAAGATCGTTACCAAAACGAACGCTAGCGACAACTAAGTTCATCCAAGACGTAGAACTTAGCTTAACTTAAAATGCTTATTTTATTTTATTATTAAAGCTTAACTTTAATGGAAGTGATCAATTACTTCCAAATAAGCAACCAGTGTCGCTGCGTAAATCCAAAATCCAAATACAAAGACATTTGGAGTGGGGCAACTTGTGTGGAGGCAAAAATACATGCATGGCGAAGGTAAGAAAAGTGGAAACCGCCATCTTGAACCCATTTGATTACAAGTTAACGGTTGTTCTATACAACAGGTTTTGTTAACCAAATTCTTGGACATTTATATTGATAATAACCTAAGTTGGAAATCGTATGTGGACCACCCAATATATGAAAAGCTAATATCTTTATGTTACACCATGTGTAGATTAAGAAAAATAAATTTAAAAAATTTAAAAAATAAATAAATTTCATATATTACAAACCCAGCATAGATTCTTACTGAAAGTACTTTTTTTGGGAAACTAGTGCATCAAGTGAGAGGACTTTTCGCGTATTCGGAGCACGGCTGGTGTATTTGGTCATTCTTGTCGAGGTTTATTAAGACAATACCTTGCCTACTCATATTAGAGACATTAGTTCTAGTTATAGGTGTGGAAATAGAACGATTGAAGAATAAAGGTTTTCATAATCATTTGACGCGGTCTGCAAATAATTTTACAATTCGGTGTCATTGTCCGACTACTTTCGTAAACATTAAACTTTACAATAAGTTAGATGTTTCAGTGAAATCGTTAAATACAGTAGCACAAGAAAAATAAATTCTACTGCAACAGTTTGATGGTTACAGTTACTATTATTCTTATTATATCGTTAATATTGTTTTTCCTGACTTGTCCAATATTTATAATGCAATATACTGCAGTTACCTCTCTTCAATTTTTGACAATTTAATATTCTTCTATTCAACTAATGCGAATCAGACGTTTAAGAGTTACACAGAACTTTGACAATTTAAAATTTACCTACAACCTCTTCCTTACCTCCACCCACGCTTCAAAATAATATATTTGTATAGTTCCTTCTCCTCTAAGAGACCAGGGTTGCTTTCTACTAAAATAAACTGCTCTTAACCATCTCACGTTATGAACTGCGCATTTAAATTTCCAATTAGTAAAACGGTGTGCACTCGAGGCGAGGATTCCAGTTCTACCGCAGAGTTACACGAGAACCCTCTTACAATAAGAGACGACATTAGCAAGCCTATACAACAAGACAGGTATCATGAAATTGGTCTACAACAAAACGATTCTTGGAATGAAGAGCAATCTTGTAACAGAAAATAAAGCGACGGATTTCTAATTTGGACGCTAAGTTCATGGTTAATCCTGAAATTTCGTGTTTTATATTATCATTCAAATTTATATCATTCCAACGTAAAAACGATCACAATCTAAATTACATAAATCAGTCTGCATTACTCCCCAGCGTTATAAATAACAGAAAGAATACAAAAAAAAACAAATTACCCGACCCAAATTATTTCATCCCAGAGCAAGCAGCGACGAACAGCACACAACTTCTGACCCATTGCGGGTCCCTTTAAAGACGTATACATAACTTTTCGAAGAAATACGAAATGTTATTATATCTGTACGCGAAGAAAATCGATTTCGAAGGCTACTACTTGTGTGCGAGAGGTCAGAAGGCAAGCAAGACAAGGATCGCGGATACGCTTTCTATAAATGTAACAAACAAGCGGCAGGAGAGTCTCTGAAATCGTATAGAAGGGGGTAGAATCATGGACATTACAATCTGAATCACCAGGAACATGAATCAACTTAAAAGAGGAATTACAAATAATAAAAATGATAAAAGAACTAAGAATATCATCATCGTTCCTTAAAAGTGCTCTAAAAACTGGCGGGCCAAATACGAGTTCGACAAGGCTCGGCAAGAAATGGCGCTACTAAAAGTGAAATTTCGTAATTTTCCGTAAGAATAACATTAAACAAGAGTCCTGTAAAGTATTCAAACCGATACGTCAATTAGTTTGTGATTGACAGCCGCCATTTAAAGTGGGCACTTTTGTAATTTAACAATACTGGAAAAAATCGAATAACGAGATTAAAGTGAAGTTAATGGGGCTCTGCATCATCGCTATCGACTATAAAATATCGGACCGCTGCGACCGTACGAGCATCACAATTGACCATAAAAACGAACATATATCAACTTCAAAGAAATGCTTGGAATGTTAAAGCACAATCTGATTTTTGATGTCGATTCATAACTGTTGATGAAACACAGATTCATCACAGCACAGCAGATACCAAACAACAGCCTAAACAGTGGGTTTTTCGTGGTCAACCGGCGCGAAGAAAGCCAAAGCCACTTTATCGCCCGAAAAGGTCACGACCACAGTGTTTTAGAATGTGCGCGACATAATCCTCCTTGATTAGCTTGAAAAGGGTCAGATTTAGCCCCCAACAATTGTTTCCCATTTCCAAATATGAAAACGTGGGTCAGCAGAAGAAGATTTAGCTCAATCGATGAAGTGATTGCAGAAACAAGCGTCTATTGTGGAGGGTTGGAAAAATCATATTTTTTAGATAAAATTGGACTAAGTGCAGCAACCTCAAAATAGAATACGTTGATAAATAAAATGAATTTTACATATATAAATGTTTCTTTCTTACCAACGCTAGGTATTTATCGAACTCCTCTCGTAGCTTATAAACTCCGTTGGACTGCTCACCACATATGCATACAAATTGTCGCTATGCGTGTAATTATTCATTGAGAAATTGGAACAATTTTAACACAGTAACACAAAATAAATATAATAATTAATAGTCGATTTAATTCAACAGCCGGCGCCTCCGCCAAAAATATTCATTTCATTTAAACGCGAGTACCTATTGTAAATTAATTAATTTATACATTGTACTCCCTGTCAACAATTACAAATCACGATTTACACGTAGAAAATTACTCTATCTCACGTTCCATTTACAATACATTGTCTACGATGGTACACCGGAGTGAGTGGTTAAAAAGATGTATCAAGTCGGTTTTGACTGAACTCTGTGAACATTCGCCGCCGCGCGCCCTCTAGCGAACGACTGTGTACACATACAAGCGAGGCTACTTCTACGATCTGCGGGTAATATCCCGTCGTTTTGACTTTTCGAGTGTTAAATCCCGTGTTTTATAATGGAAATGTTGTTTGATTACGGTTTCGAGGACAATATTTATTACGGCTTTGAACGCGAAAAGGAATAATCGGCTTCTGTTTGATTCAGTGCCGTAATGAAAAGAGGGAAGGAATAGAAGATAAAAAAGCTCGACATATTAAAAAAAAGGACAATATTAATGGAGATAACTTAGTAATTTGGGGGGGGGATGGTTTTTAATGATGGAATACGTGGAGAATGCGTAGCTAATATCTAACGAAAAACGTTTCAATTTTTTAATGAATGAAGTGTATAATTGAATTTTGTTGAAGTAAGTAAACAAGAGAGGCAAAGATAATATTCATTTTATTTTTGGGGGGAACGAGAGTGAGGAGAACGTCTAGGAGAAATCTATCATTCTGATAGATTTTACTGTAACGCTCGTGGCTGAACGTGGCGCTAATTCCCGTGATCCTGCGAGCAGTATTTTTAACATTACAATTAGTAAGTGCCTATCGAATACATCATTAATGACAGCAAGGGCTGTGCCGTAGGATAGCAAACAACACAAAAGTATCGGCAACCTGCGCACCACACAAGTTTAATAAATTAATCCGGGACGGCCGTTTCGAGTACACGAATGATCCAGATTAATTTATTAAACTGTGGTGCTGAGGATGCCGATACTTTTGTGTCTGCCATAACTTATCACGAAATGCTGTTGGAAAAATAATCTTAAACTATGGAGTTAAACGTATGATTGCAATTATTGACTCTCAAAAGCAATTTGAAGAAATATCTTCTTTCCAAAGCACTCTACTGTGTAAATAAATGCTTAGAAAATAGCTTTAATGATATTGTACAGTACATATGATTTAATGAAATTAAGCACATTTTCCCACGTTGTTCGTTCTTTCCTTTGGACCTGTGTAAACACTTTGTGTAATTTTATACGTATTGTGATTGATTTATGTATCTGAATGCTTTTGCCTTTCTTAATTTGTTAAAACTTTCCCCATGTTACCATTTTTTAAAAATCTTTTAGTGCTCCTTTTCGAATCATTTTAATGTACTCGTTTACTGCAGATCAGCCCATTAATATCAACTGTTCGAGTGCGTTAATTGGCAATTTATCAATACTGCGACCCTGGCCTGTGCAGAAAACGGCATCACCCTCTTATTTCATTGTGTCGAGTAAGGTAGAGCATTACATGAAAACATTCAAATCTAAGCGATCAATTAATTACTACCTCGTCCTATCTCTTACCAACTACCTCCCGATACCGAGAAATTGATTCACCCTCAAAATAAATAAATCAATAAAAATACTTTTTCCACCTCCACCACCGTCATCGCCGCCGCCGCCGCCGCCGCCACTACCACCGCTACCACTACCACCACATCTCTCAGAGCTTTCCGAGTCGTCGTTCCCTTCCGCTCCAACCCTCGCAACGGGCATAAGCCATTTCATCCGCGGATACCCTATCTCCGTCTCTTTCTCCGGCGATTATATCTTCTCTGTTTACTTCGGGGCAACAGCTGTCTATAGCGTTTATAATTTGATAGCCAGCCCGCTTATTAGTAGGAGTGAAACGGGCGAACTTTCATATATATTCTTTCCTCCTTGCTTCCCTTCGAAAACGAAACGCTTTCGTTCCATTTCTTCGACTGTTTCTTTCCCCCGTTCACGAGAGAGCGGTTAGGCATCACGAAATGTTTGTTATCCTTCATCTCTGTTTTCAAAATACGGCACCTTTGTCTGGCGTCATATTATTGTACGGATGAATCCCATCGTTTCGTCTCTCTTTCGCCATTTACCCTCGATGTTCTTTCTTGCCGCACGGTCAGCTTTATATTGGATTTTGGGTGTGTGTGAACAGTTTTGTGATGTTCAATTATGTTAATGCGCTACTGCCTGTTGGGAATTTTTTAAATTCATGCCGTATATCGAAGAGCGCCCCGTGATTAATTCGTTTATTAATGAATTTGTCCTAAATAGGACATGCATGCCTTGCCAAGGTATCATCATTAATTTTCTTTTAGTACACGTAAAGAATGATTGTCCTAATTCAACTTAGCTAATGATAGGTTGGAAATCTTTGCTCATAGAGGTAGTAAGCCTTATTTTGTAGATCTTGGTGCTACCTTCAAAGGAATTTATTAGACGGCAAAATGATCAAAAAAAATTGCAAATATGTAATGGGAAGTGGTAGCGCAATGCCTAGCCCGCTCGGCTATCAGTTTCAAAGTAGCAGATTCGAAATTCAAACTTGTAACTCTCAGATTCGACAACATAGATTATTATTTGTAATCCCTTCTTTCATTTCGATAACCTCAACTATGCGTTTTCACAAACTGTCGACGAAACCTTGATATGGAGATATCTTGAGTGTAGGCTTTCACGATCGTAATCCATAGTAGAAATGTCAGACAACGCGCAAACATTAACTTCACCATGGAAATCGAAGAAGACGGCACCTTACCATTCCTAGATGTCCTAGTGAAGCGCAATAACAGCAGCAAACTGGGCCACAGTGTATACCGCAAGAAGACCCACGCAGAGCGGTACCTGCATGCAACATCTCACCACCATCTTCAACAGAAGAGATCCCTCATCAACACATTATTAAGAAGAGCGGAGAAAATCAGCGACAAACATCACAGGAATAGCGAAATACAACACGTCAAAAACGCCCTGCAGAAAAACGGCTACAGTACAAAAGATATAAGGAAGCCACGAGAGCAGAGAAAAGACGAAGACCAACAACAACCAGCAGGATACTCATACCTTCCATACATAGCCGGAGTCACCGACAGGGTAAAAAAGACCCTAGGGGAAAAAAAACATCACCACACGTTTCAACACGGTGACCAAAATCGTTATGGATCAGCAAAACAGAACGGTTATGGATCAGCAAAGCGGAACAGAAATAGAATATATAACGAGGAGCAAGAGACAACAACACCAGTCTTTAGAAATCTTCTGAAGAAGCTGACAGGATGGTCAGCGAAACGTCAAGTAAAATATTAACTACACGACATCACCCGAAAGACATTTCTACTGTGGAGATATCTTGGTCCTAAACCTCCAGCGCTGCATTTTCTCGGCCTTTCTTCGAATTAGACCTGTGCTTATATGATTGCAATTAGATTCATATTTTATCCTGCATTGTAGCATTAAAAACATTGTTATTAACATATATTTTCACTAACACTAGATTATTCCATACTGACTTTATTTTTTTTTATATATAAATGTATAAAACAACATTGCCCCTAAGATTATTTCAGCAATTGCTTTGAAGTTAATATAATAGAAGTAAAAAATAAAATCTCCAGATATTAGTATATCCGGTAGAATCTGTTACCAAAGCAAAACAAGAAGTAACGGTAATATCATTGAGCAATGGCACAAATGCGACCTTAATAGATCTATTGTAACAAAATGCCCTTATATGTGTTAGAGTAGGTGAAGGCTCTTAATAAACCTTAATATTACTCAAGGATCTTCATCCTTCAGTTCAGTAGATGTCAGAAATGGCTTAGTCGTCATACAACGAACGACGCGATTCAGCGGAACGGAACGGTTATGGATCAGCAGAGCGGAACAGAAATGGGATATATAACGAGGAGCAAGAGACAACAACACCAGTCTTTAGAAATCTTCTGAAGAAGCTGATAGTATGATCAGCGAAATGTCAAGTAAAATATTAACTACGCGACATCACCCGAAAAAACATTTCTACTATGGATTACGGTCGTGAAAGCCTACACTCAACTATTACATTTCTTTCTTCTACTATTGCATTTCTATATCTTCTAGGCATAGATTTGATCCTCAGCTTTTCCTAGATTGAATAGGTGATATTTTAGGGCTGTATGACCTGACAGAAATCCCGCCTGTAATGTAAGGTCCCCTTCGCTGAACGACAGCACTATTTTCGCTGTCTTAGGCGAGCCTAATATGAATGCTTTCGCCTGTTTTTATCCTGGAACATTTTCCCATTACCAGCTCCTCCCATGTTTTCATTACTTGTTTTATGTGGCTCTCTTGTGCGACAGATGAAAGGCATATTCGGTTCTTCTCTGGCCAGCTTGTTTGCCTTTTCACTGCCTTCGATCCCTTGATGGCTTGGGGCCCATCGCAAAGTAACGTGGCTTTTGTGTCCCAATTGCCTTAAATTGTGTATACATTCGTGAATCAGATCACTGAATATAGTTATGATCGCGCCTCGTATCCCTATCTTCGAGGTTCGTTGTGCACAGCAGAAAATGGTAAAAATAATTTTAATTCCGGTATTGAAAGATTATTAATACTTTAATAAATCCAAATCGCAATTAGGTATTGTACATTCCTTAACAGGAAGTTAATCAATACTAAATTCAATTCTTTATGCTTTATTCAGTGAAGCCAAATAATGAAGAATTGGAGTCGTTCAGTTTAACATATCATCATGGCAAAGATATCAATGCCATTAAATATAACAATATATTACGTATTGTATAGAGTAGAAATTAAAAATAGATTAACTGAAGTACCTCAATTAAAGTAAATTATAAAATCCAGAGATTACTTCAATTTACATAAATATTCATTGCAACAATAATTATTCAAATATTCTATGAAATGTAAAATATTTATCTGGAAACGCTTTATAATTTTATGAAAGCCTTATTGTTAATATTCGGTTATAATTACAGCATTATTTATGTAAATTCGACCAAGACGAAGATCGAAGATGATAAAACGTGGTTGAATGTTTGCAGATAGTTCATGTTTCAAAGTTCCATAATATTAAATAAAAATACATAATCAATAAATTTGTAAAGGAGTAAAGAGAGGATTTTCCTTTGATATTAAGCAAAAAAATCCCTAAATTTTGCTGGAATCTTTAAATCAGATAATTCAAGAAGAATGTTCAATTAAAATAGATCTCCTGCTGTTACCTAGTGGGAGTGTGTAACGAAAACGTTATAAATATATAGTTAACTTCAGATTGTGAAGTCCTTTCTAGAGCAGGTAGTCAAAGTTATCTTAAGATAGATCAGCCGACACTGCGTATTTCACAAAATTGCATTCACCTATTGTTTCTATCAACAGAGAAAACTATGGTTTGGCGTTTTGTAGACTCCTCAAATAACACGAAAGAAGAAAGAGCTCGTAAACAATGTTCTTGTTACTACGAATACCTACCATACGCTTTAAAACCACTTAATAGGCCAGCTAAACCAGGAAACCGATACGGCTTAGAACGTTTTCGGACTTTCTAACGTCTACATCGTAATATTTATAAATAACTAAATTATCTGCTAACGATTTTCGCTCATCAATGACCAATTTCGTAATAACCGATCGAGCATCGTGTACTTACAGCCAACCCATGCTAAAATAACAGAATTAACGACGAGCAATTTCATCGAAGCGCGACATAATGAGTCGTACATTTTTTACACTTTATTTGACGAGTGCATCCATACTGATAGCGGACGATTACAGTTGATTATAGCGATGCGTTTTCTACTTGGAGAGCTTTCAAAAGATACGATAAACGATAATAATCGATGTAGTGTTTTATGCTGTAGACAAGTACCCCTAATACGTGCAAACAATGTATGCGTGCACGATACAATATATAATACAGACACTGAACAGTAACATACATTTCGAATGTGCAATCGGATTCGACATAAGTGGGACACGATTTGAAGCGAAGCGTATTTTTTGAATTGGCGAATATAAACCGTGGTAGTTAGTTATATGACTTTTTTCTGCTGAATGAAGCAATACTCATACTTTCAGATGTAGAAATAATTAAATGCGTTTTTCATTGACGTGCTGGTGTTTTGTGGCGGTGTATTGTTATTTTTCTTGTTTACTGCGCAGACATATCAGGATAGCCTAAAAAGTTCCTTGCCTAAACATGAAGCTGGCGCTACTTGTCAAAGATATCCTGGTAATATAATTGACCATGCGTTGAAGGATAATTTTTGTAAAATTTCAGCCATTTTGGTCGTTCAGTTTTTTATTTAACTGTTGTTTGTATCACTCGATATTAGTGTCTCTGTAAAAACGAAAAAAAAAATTGAATCATCGAATTCTCTCTTCTTCTCTTACGCAAACTAAAACCGAAGTGAACGCTGTTTATGGGGACTCTGCATCATTATTTATTACAGCTAAAATTTACGTAGCTGAATTTAAACATAATCGTATTGACCTGGTTAACGATGGACCTTCGGAATGGTCAAAAACTGCAACCTTTACCGACAACATCGGAAAAGTTTACCAAGTGGTGCTAAACAACCGTCGAGTTAATGTTAAGGACATATCAGAGGCAGTGAACATCTAGAAATAACGTGTTTGTCATATATTGACTGAAGAATTGGGCATGAAAAAAGCTAATCGCGTATAGGTGCCGCGCTTGCTCATTCAGAACCAAAGACATATTCGAATGAAGCAGTTTCGGCGAAATAAGTCGGAGTTTCGGCGTTGATTAATAACTGCGGATGATCAGGCTACATTCCTGGAGCCAAGGCACGGTCGAAACAGTGGACTGCGAAGAGTGAATCGGCTCCGAAAAAGCGAAGATTATTTCATTGTTCGGGAAAGCAATAACAGTCATGTTAATCGAGTATATCAAAAAGAGGAAAAGCATAACCGTTTAACATACATGGTAGCGCTTATTCACACAATTAAATAAAAGAAAGGAAATAAAATCCAATATCTTCTAAATTTTAATGAAAAACTTTTCATTGAATGGTTTTGTACGCGATAAGTAACTCCACTTAAAAATATTGTTTTAAAGAATATCTAGGCATAAATCTCAAGCTAATTATTTTATATTTAATGGTGCCAAGATAATAATTGCCTACTTGTATGTATGAAGTAAAACGTCTACACGTATCCACTCAAACATTCAAATATTTTGAGAGAACTAACACAACGCACTTAGCATACCGCTTGAATTTCAAATGCTAAGCACTAATTACAAATTTCACCAGTTTCAAAACGATTATAGCATAATATAATGGCATGTATTAAAATTAGAACGAACTATTTCTTTGGATCTATACTAATAGATGAGTTCAAAGAAATCACTCAAAATACGTCGATTATTTAATATCAGATTGCAAGAGTCGATTTTCTGAGTTATTATTGTCAATAGAAGTTTGAAATCTGGTGTACAGCAAAAGGAGCTTTTTCTCAAACACAACATGTACATCTCCAAAAATTCCAAAAATAAATTTAGCAACAAATTTAGAACATTAAATCCATTTTCGTTATTTGCTCAAATTGATACTTCCGTTTTAAGCATAAATCAACAATATACGGACGCTTGATCAAATGTCGCAAAATCCCACAACGTGGAGAATTCAACTTCCAATTCAACCAGTTGGTTTTTAAATTCCAGATAAAAATCAGAGCTGCTCTAAGATAGGGAGCAAAACTACATCACAGTTTTTCAACGATGCTTCATAGAAATTTTCGAAATTACATAGTTATATTGGAAATTCGTTATATCCGGATTTTATTATTTTACAAGAATAAACAATATTGTATACTTTTGATAAAGTGAGATGTAGAAAACAAGCGAATACACATACTTTGATCTATCCGAAAATCAATCGAACTGTTAGAAAAAAATAATAATTCTTCATTATTATCCCAATCAACCCTAATTTAATAATCTTTTTATTCCGCTACCTTGGAGAATAATGTTATAGTCCAGTACGTCTCTACGTTTGTCAAAGCACGCTGAATATCTCATATAACACAATATCCTGAATAAAGGAACAATTAAAAAGAATAAAGAAAACCATTAAAATATTCTTAAATAAACAAATTAGTATCAAACTACATAGCCCTATAAAATACAAACGATACCATCACAGTTTTTCAACGATGCCTCTTAGAAATCTTCGAAATTACATCGTTATATCCGAAATTCGTTATATCCGGATTTGATTTTTTTACGAGAGCAATTAAGTAATTAATAACAATAGCAATATTATATGCTTTTGATGATGTAGAAAACACTGGATTTAATTCATTAGGAAAAAATACCAATTTTTCACTATTACCCCAACCCTAATTTAATAACCTTTTTATTCCGCCATCTTGGAGAATAGTATTATTGTCCAGTACGTCTCTACGTTTGCCAAAGCACGCTGAATATCTCATATAACACAATATTGTAAATAAAGGAACGATTAAAAAGAATGATTGTAATACCCGGGGAATTAAAGAAAACCATTAAAATATTCTTAAATAAACAAATTAATATCAAACTACGTAGCCGTATAAAATACAAACGATACCTCTATTTACGTGTTTTATACGTGTAATTGCAGCAATATTCCTTACAAATATTGCCTTTTACCGCACAATCATAGCACAAGATGTAATTATTTCAGGCAGACATTGCCCATTGTGTGTACCCACATTAGACGTTAGGTATTTTGTAATAATTTCCAGCTGGCACGAAATGAACTTTTCGCCTTTAGTTAACAAACATCACCAAGAAATTGATATTCGTTTCTAGACGTATACAAAGCGCAATTATACAAAATACATATAACACACAAAAGATACAAAACTGTCATGTTATTCGCATTTAATAGACATTTCTGAGCAATTATACATGTAATTAACTAAATAAACGCTACGGGCAGAATCTAGGAATAAATGCGAAAATTTATGCGATATTTATTAAATGTAATGCGATAAATATTCCGTTAAACCAACGCTAATTACATTACATTGTTATTACAAGCAATAATAATTTGCTAGTAACGATTCTTGAATTAGATTAGAAAAAAATCGAAGAAAGCTGTCAGAATTAATTAGAAACCGCATATTAGAAAAAATATAATGAGAGAAATAATTAATTTCATATCAAAAGAAATGTTAACGGCAAATAACCGAAAAATCTTTCCAAATTGTGTAAATCATACTCGTTTTACATCATTTTTGATTTGTTTTATTTATTTATTAACAATCTGAAGGTAATAGAAAGAATTTGTTCGTCAAAAAAGTATTTTAACACGATTCCGATATTTAAACAGTGGCGGCGTTACGCGTTGAGAGACCCTCACCGTTTTACAAATGTAAGTAAAAAAGAAATGTTGTTTCGTTTTTTCTTGAAACTATGAATTAAATTTAAAAAAATTAATTAACATTAGTGGAAGAGTTTTAAGGCGTTTTCGATTGTGTTCCTTGAAATGTTTTTATGGAACAACAACGCAGAAAACGACAAATATATTGACATTTACAGCAAACGTCCTTAAAGAAATTCCACGTAAAACTACTGGCGAAACCTTAGTTTAACCTTAGTTAGTTAGTCACCGATGCAAGACATTGTTGCCCCAAATTTTTCTACGAATGTATGTAGGACTTACAAGCTGTTCTATTTTTACTTTTTCTATCAATGGAAGAGCTTCAAAATTAATTTGAAATACTACTTGCCGTTATTTTTCACACAAGAAACTCGACAAGTTATTACAATATCCAAACTTGCAAGGCCTTCTTCAGTGTTAACAGATGCCAATCACCAAAGTAGATACGTCCATTCAAGTTTAAGAGAAAGCTGAGGATTGTAAAGCTAATTTTTTTATCGGCATTTTTGAGGAGAATCAAGAATTAAGCATCACTATACTGTGCGCAGTAACAGTCTTCGAGACTGTTACTGCGCACTGACTTAGTCATGTTCTAAGCAGGTTAAGCGTTTTCTAAAGCAAAAAGAAATCATTTTTATGTTCGGCGAACACCTTAGAATTGCTTCAGATAGTTTCCGTCGGAAAATACAACAAATTTTGCCCGAATTCGAGACTCGATTTTCAATTCAAGCATCATCTACAGGTTTTTCTACAATCAATAAAAGCTTCAATGGAGTATGCAAGTGAAGTCGTAGAATCCACTTCTTGAGCTCTTTTACTTTTTGAGTTACGCCCCGAAAAGTTAAGAAAAAAAAGGTGACGGAAATGTTCGAAGCAGGATTACTCATTTTTTAGATCGATTCATCTCGAGATCTTCAAATATTTGATCGTTCAACGTTTTTGGTTGGAGAGTTATGAGCATGAACAATGTCAAGGGTACCGCTTATAACAATTTTCCGAATTTGAAGATTTTTTAAAGTTAACATTTGGTGTCCCGTTTCCAATTTTGACCCGCCAAGTATGAAATTCGAATCGGCGATCTTTCCAACGGTCTTCACAATTTAAATTCCTTCTCTTTCCTTTTCTTATATTCAATGAACATCCTAGAATACCTTCAAATAGTTTCCGTCAGAAAATACGACACTGGAAAATTGAAGGATTCTCTGAAACCTTTTCTGTGATCAACAAAATTTTCAGTATATTGTTTATTTATGAAAACGATCTTGTAGAATCCATTCGAGTTGCGGTACTCGATAACAGCGGCAAGTTAGCAAAATGGACCAATCATTACGCGTTACGGAAAAGTGCAACGCTCACCGATTGGTCCGTTTCACTAATTCGCCACTCTAATCGAGTATCGCAGCTCCGCTATAAACATACTCTAAAGCAGCTGTTAGGATATATTGACGCAAACCTCTTTGTATTCCTTCAGAATTCAGAAGGTGAAAAAATTATTGCCTGGATTAAAGCCAAACAATTAAATGCTAATAAATTAGAAATACCTACCACAATGAACAAACCACAAAATAAAGAACTGATACACAAGTGACGGCTTGTTAAGGCAAAAAATATAAGGAGAATCAACATTAATAATATGAAAATTAATTCAATTGCATAATTCAGTTCGTTAGGAATCGCTTTAACGTGAGGTTTTGGTTAAATGAATGTCCCATTCAAATAGAATGAATAGAAACAATGAATCCAACTTGACAGAAGTACTTAGGATTTAGGGTTCATCATAATACCAATTCCTCAACAAAAAAAAAATCAAAATACAGTAAACAGATTTATCAAAAAAATTAAATTACATTTAATAATCACAGGAAATAATGTAATTTTAAATAAACAAACATCATTCTCAACATCCAGAGATAAGCAAGCTTTCATTCGTTTTGTTTGCGAATTTCGTTCCGCCGATTTCGCTATTCTCCTATTACGTGTTACAAACGCATTCGCACTTGTAATGCAACATAATGTAACTGTCAGAGTTATTTAATTTCGCTTATCCTATACTAAATGGAGCGATGAAAATAAAAACATAGCGCACGTGGTCACCTAATTCCCAACGTCAGCAAGGTTAGAATCATTTAGGTTTTCAGCGTTTTGTGGCAAAAAAATAACCACGGCTACGGTTCCAACGCGTTGCTTTTGTTTGAACATTGGTTACTCACGGATAGGACGCCTTAATAGCGTAAAACAAATGAAAATAGCAAACGTAAACAATGAATAACCACTAACTTACCGTTGTCGAAGGATGTCTCGTTGGGGTGGGGTACATCTCTACACCTTCTGAGAAAGCACGCTTCTTTTTTTCACACCGGCTCTTGTGCTTAATTGTAAAAAAGGGTGTAATATCACCTTAAATATAACATATTATACGACAACACACTCTCTAGTATGTCTGCCAATAAATAACAATAATAATAGCTTTAACACAGACGCACTTAGCGATCACCAGAAAGAAACAATCATAACTTTTATAACCTAAATTGTCCGTGTATGTAGCTAACTCACGAATCTAACCTATCTCCCTTCCAAAAACACAAAACAGTATTTCACACCGATTATAAACAACACAATATTTCTGAACGCGCTCCCTGGTATATTTTATCCTCTTCTCTTTTTTAATTGTAAACGAAACATGTAGTATGATGCTCGAGAAGCTGCCGGCGGTCCATTTTCGATGTGCAAGATCACTTTTCGCTGATAATGACGATGATTTTAGGTTGTATTCACAAAATTCACTTTATTCCAAGTAAAAGGTACAAGTTATAACATACGTTCAGAAATACCATCCCAGAAAACCAATAACACTTTCGACAGTCCTACTCATCTGATAGAATTTCTAGGTGGCGGGATAGATTGAAACCCACGTGGTTCTGTTTGAGTGACGTCACCCAGACACTCACCAATACTTGCCGCAGATTTGGCTAGAACACACCTTCCCTACTAGCTGACGGTCAATGTTTAGTCCACGTTGACTGGACTGTAATTTAGAAATGTGTATCTAGCGCCATCTATGGGAAATATACGTAGATAGTAAGTAATACAGAAAGCTGCACGAAGATGCAAGTCCAGAAGGCTATGAGTACACTACAAAGAATATATTACGTAACTGGTAAACAACACAAAGGCACACTCCGCACGATTCAGTTTTAATAAATTAATTAATGCGGGACGGCTGTTTCGGGAATGCGTGGATCCTCATTCTCAACTTATGTCTGTTCTATCCCAATATTCGAGAAAAATATTATTTACAAATACCTACTTTTTCGGCCTATTCTAAAACTCAGCCAAGCGAAAAAACACGGAAAGATAGACGGAAGGGTCTCTTGTCATTGTAGTACGAAACACAAAACAAGTGCAGCCTTACTCCAGAAAATCAAATAGAACTGAGTACGTTCTCTCTATTCGTCAAATTTGTGTTGCTTTTTATGTAAATAGTTTCATAAGCGTCTAATTCGAATCTACCAAATCGATAAGACCTGATGCGTTCCTTGAATCTAGTACCTATCGGTCTTTTCGTTTGACCAACATAGGATTTGCGATAGTCACTGCATGCAATTTTATAAATTTCCGATCTCTCCTCCATTTTCGGTTTATCTTTCAGATTACCAGTTATCTACCAAAGTTGTTGATTCAACTTTTTTTCAATTCTACTAATTGTTAAGAATATCTATTGCTTTGCTAATTTACAATGTGTGTGCATAATTCTGCACAAAATTATGCGCCCACGTTGTTTCGCGTTTTTGTATTGCAAGTGTTTTCTAAGAAGTTTTGTTTAAAGTGTTTTTGTTATATTTATAGTATTTTTTTTGGTCTACATGTGTTCATTTTAACTTTCGTTACCCGTTTCGTTCATTTCTTTTAATAAGACACATTTCACCAAATATTGCAGTATTAAATGAAGAAAGCATTAATTAATTAACATTATTCAAATTAATATCATTAAAAGAAGGTTTTTATTTGCACTTGTGGTGTAACTATCATTTAATTGAAGACTAGCTAAATTAAAAGCTACTCACGCCACAATTGCGGGTGAAAACGCCCTTTTGATAGTATTAATTTGAATTATATTTATTTACCTACAATTCAAAAATCGCCCTTTTCTTCTAGCTCCGCTATACTTACGAGCGGCGCTGTAATACTTTTTACACCCACCCGTTGACTTATTAAAATGTAATCGTAATAAATTTCTCTGTTACATAGACTCCGGGGATTCACTACATCCTGGCCTTAATGAGAAAAGCACCTAACTACAGTAAAAGGAAATTTACAGGAAACTACAAAAACCGTTTGGTTTAAAATGATCAAAATCTAAACATTTTAATAATTTTTGGGTAAAAATAACCTTTTTTCAGTTACTGGCAGTTAGATGGCAGTTAAATCTCATTTTGGATTAAAAAAAATAAGTTACTTTTCTTGCTAATGCAACGATATTTTAAAATAAATCATCATAAATGTGTAACTAGCGACATCTACTATATATAAGCTAAACTTAAGCCTCATATTAAAAATTTACAAATTTCAGATTTACAGTTCTCTACAATACGGCTCTTTAAAAGAAATTATCGTTGTTAATAACTTATAATTGTCTTATTCCGACAAAAATTACAAACTAATCAAACGCGATTCGATTATCAAAAAAATAATATAAAACGGTTTTCTGGCTGATTCTACAGTATATAATTGACTCTGACTACAGTCCATTCACTTCAAGATATGTAGATGGCGCTGCAATTGAGGTCCCTATAACACTTCTTAAATTTAACTCGATTATATAATGGCGAATAATTTTAAAGTAAAATGTGAGCCTTTGTTAATTTCTTTGAAAATAATTAAATATCAGTGAGAAATATTTTAGTAAGATTTTTATGAAAAATATACAAGCGTACACAAGTGAATAAACGTCGAAAATATATATTTTTATCGAAGCTGTATTCTTAAATAGAATGAAATATAGTTTGTGGTTTTTGTAAAAAAACAACATAATTCAATTCTTTTAAATAAACAGTTTTAAAGGAGCAACAAAAATAAAATTGAAAATATTCTGTGATAGTGGCGCCACCTAATGTCGGATTGACAATTGATCATCCACGCACAGATCCCTATCTTACCAACGTCAATTCGATCCTACCATTTTCGAACAGCTGTAACTTTGTTTCCATAAATACATTAAGTACATTCGATTTAATTTAGTAGTTGTCCAGTAGTTGCGCGATAAAAACCATGTAACATCGCGGATTTTTCGGACGAATTTCCTTCCTCACAAAAGTAACGTACGCTCGAGTTTTGAATTAATTTTTACCGTAGAATTGTTGAATTCTTGTGCATTCAGTGCCACAGTTCGTTTTACGTAGGAGGAATTGGCGAGAGATCGACGGGTACACGAAGGGACGAAGAATGGATTACAAAAGTATAGTCTATAATGCGGCGAGAGACGGTAACCTAAACAGATTAAAGGTGAGCCTAAAACCAGAACTCATCCCGTACTTTACGTTTCAAAAAGAAGCTACCTCATTCAGTTGGTTTTATAGATATAGGCCTCGGTTAAAAATTTGAAGTTCTTGTTTGGAATTGGATCTGGATTTTGGAAGGGTTTTAATTTCCTAAATTAATGTTGTGTATATCATGTACTTTATGACTTAATTAATTCTAGTTCCAAGTCGATGGATTTTTTTAGACATTTTATCTGTTATATGGATAGTGACAAATGCTGATTAGATAAAGAAAATCTTAATAATTCCTCATGCATTTATGAAAATGGATAATAAGTTATAAGTAGCTTCCTTAACTTGCACAGGAAATAAACATTCGTATAGGTGTGTTTATATATAAAAATTACATTCTTCGGCTATCATTGACCCAAGAAGCTTGGCTACTGTGTCAATAACCCTTCTGTTCTTGTTTAAGATTTAAGAAACAGCTGATGCTTCTTGACAGAAATAGAACAGAATGGTAGATGTGTTTTAGTAACACGAAATTGTAAAATATCATGGATAAACTACTTTTAGATTCAATTAAATTTTCGTTACATCTACGCCTGCACAGATAACAGAACATTTCGCTTTGAAATTCGTAATTATCTTTGTCTAGAGTAATCTATAATTACTAAAACTGAATCTCATTAGTGGAGAATAACGAAAAATAATATGGTACTTTTCTCTAGAGATGTATAAATCAATCAGCGTATTGATAAACAATCAGTGTTTTATTAGTTATTTACATGTTATCTAGCGCAGGATAATTTGAAACAAGCAATTGGGATCAATACAAAAGGCATTAGTTCTCATCGGAAAAGACACCCAAGGTTGCCCTGTGCGTCAACACTATTTGAATATAGCCAATCCTATTTATTTTTAAACGTCTCTGGAACGATTTTTGGTGTTCGATTTTATCTTGCGTTCTGTTACGTGCAATAGTAGGAGTCTCTACGTTACGAATGAGAGTTAATTTAAAACTCAAACACTTGCTGGTGTTAATTATGTTGGAATTAGGTTTATAATGTCAATTACAAAGTATTTTGTTATTATACGCATTATCAGCAAAACATTCTTGGTTAAAAAAAAAAATACAAACCGAGCGAATCGAAGTCTAGTGGTTGGATATGGTGACAGGCAACGTTCTCGTAACAAAGTTTGCAGTTTATTCAACAATGTTTATCCGGGGCGAAGTCCTAGCCCAATCAACGGTGTCGAGATTGGTTGCTAAATTTAAAGAAACGAGCGATGATAAAGACCTCCCCAAATCAACCAATAATGAAGTCGCATCTCTAAATGTACTACTGTAACGAATAGACCAACTATGTCAACCACTTAACTACTCAACTGGCATTAGAATGCATTGCTTGAATATTGAGAAAAAACAAATACGACCCTATAAAATAGATCTTCTACATCAGCTTAACCAAACTGATCCCTACAGGCAAATGCAGTGTGGAAATGTGTAATAATGATTTTTTCAACAATATTTTATTATCTGACGAAGCTACGTTTAGTCTTCACGGATTTATAAATATACGGCATAACTGCCGTTGTTGGTTCGATTGAGAATACACATTAGATGGTGGAACATCAAAAACTGTAAATTGGCATTTGGACAACGAATTCTTAGTCCATATTTCTTAGAAAACAACTTAACAAGGAACGGTTACTTAAACTTACTGGACCAACCAAATATACCAAACCGTGGTCTATGGTTTCAACAAGATGGGGCTCCACCGCATGCAATTAATATTCGACAGTACTTACAATTTTTCTCCATCTGGAATTAGACGTCGGGATTTTATTGAATAGGTCACCCGATTTAGCCCCCGAACAAAAGCATACAAGGGGATTAGTATTAGTATCAATGGGCTATGGCACGAATGCCTTTAGTTATTGCGACCTTGATAACAAAATATCCTTGCATATGCTAGAATAGGTGAAGGGTCTTAATAAACCTTAATAATACTATCCTTCAGTTCAATAGATGTTAGAAATGGTTTACTGAACTGTTGTTGTCGAGTGCGACTGATGGCATCTTCAGCTTTCTCTAGTTTACTGATATTTTAGGGATAAGTGAGATGTCGGGAATCCTGTCCCTTTTGCTGAACGATAACCCTATTTTTGCTGTCTTGGGCGAGCCTGATATGAATGCTTTCGTTTATTTTTGTCCTGGCACATTTTCCCAGAACGATACAAGGAGATACGAAGATTTGAGAATAAAAAATTAGACGTAAGATACAAGCCATCTAGACAATATCGGGCCATACAGGGACTTCTATTTGATTTAATTCCTTAATTTTTGTGTTTTTGTTAAATTTTAATTTCTTTTTCAATAGTTTTTCCTTTTAATTTAAAAATTACTATTTTCAAAGAAATATATCTTTCTTGTGACCGTGAAAAGAAATCACAAATTGTGGAAAATAATATAAAATAACTTGTCAAAGAAACTTTGATAATATTTTTTTTTCAAATTTTATTTGCCCAAATATTAGACTAATGCCTTACTTTTGTCAAACCCTGTATAACATAACCGTTGTTTGTTTACAATCATACTTCCTGTTGCTTACTTGGAATTTAGATCAAGTCTTTTTTTAAATTTACCGTGCAATAGAACAATTCCATAAACTTCAGCCTTTCAAGAGATACCTGCCACATGATATGCTATTTTTTTAAGCCGCTGTACCGCATGAATTGTTTAAAATAATCCAAATACATCTACCACATGTCTTTTAAACTAAGCATTTTTATGCAATGAGACAGGACTAACGGATTTAACTAGGTTCTATTTATACGTATGTGAAATGATCGATAGTTTCAATATTTAGGAAGTGTGCTTTATTATTTTACCCTAGAATTAGAAAGAAACTGGGAATAAAGTGAAAACCTAATAAACATAACATTCTCCGCTAACCTATATATGCTGTAATTGCTTGCAGTTACACGAGGACCCGTTATAACGCTTCTATTTTTTAGCCTAGTTATTAATCCTGTGTAAATTTTCTTTAACTTCTTGAATTGAAAGAAAGTTCCTTCCTCGAGCCCGGTTAATCGATGCACTATAATCGTTGTTTGAGCTATTTTTAGTCGGAAGTGTTGTAGTAAATGGAATCTTCTAATATCGTAGGATGCCAAAATGTTTTCTAGTGTGATTCAGCTTCTGGAAATATAATTGTTTCTTTTTTCCTTGACGACGTGTGTAGTTTTTAGGTCTTTCTATTAATATTTACAAATATCACACTTCGCAGGAGCAAATTCAAGCAAAAGGACTATAATTTTTTTTCTATCATTGACAAAATAATTAATACTTAACCACTAGCGTTCAAAATACTTTTTACTTTTGAAAACCTTGGATGGAAAGCCTATTTCATGTGGGTTTTTTTGACTTTATCATTTGTTTGTGCTTAGAAAATCATATTGTTCACAAACAATTACGTGTCTTTTTTTAACTACCAATTTTTTTTCCCGGAAAATTACTATTTTTCACAAAAAAATTTCAATGTTTTAAGTTCTATTTTTGTTTTACACATACTCTTTGGGAATATATGGGTACCAGGTGTGTCGGTAATTCTTTTCCGG
>LR737387.1:10646010-10668467 GCA_902655005.2 Marronus borbonicus
ACATCTGCCGGAAAAACCGGAAAGGAATTACCGACACACCTGGTATATATGAGTATATGGGACGTGTTTATTTTTTAATTATTACGGCGATGGCTTCATATTTAATGTGCTCAATAAAAAAAGCTCGTAAATTTAAATAGCTTTTAAATTAAATCAGATTCTTTTTTTTTGTATATTTTGGTACAACTCAAATAGTATTCTCAAGGGAAATACACTTTTACTAGCTTCTGTTTGTGTCATTGGACTAGTTTTATTGGATTACATGCTCCACTTCTTCATTTAACTATCTTCTATGTTTATATTTTACATGGTCTTGGGATTTATTTTCAAGTTATTATGATCAAATCTAAAATTGAAACTTGTTAGATTTGGTTCGAATCAAACGTTTTTTTCGCTACCAATCCTTGGCAAATGTTTGGCATCTTGACATCTTAGATTCCAATTGAATTCGTACATTATTTCCTCGCATATTCTATTATGGGACAACAGTAAACTTGGACGGCTGGCAAGCAGCGAGGTAGTAAACCAGGTTCACGTTCGTACGTATGTCTAATTTTCCTGCTACAACTTGCTAGAAGAAGGAGTAACACGATGATGATATGGCTGACTTAGTTCCCATTTCCGATGCCGATTCAAACAAAAAAATAATGATAATAATTGCTGCTATGCGCAGCTTCATTGTATTTAATAATATCCAGCTGCTTCAATTGCCTCATTGTGCCATAGTGCGAGATACGAATGCTGTTTGTTTAATTAGCTTTTTAGGACGCGGCCTACTTGATAATTGTGTTAAAATTTGTTACAAAGCTTACAAGGTCGAAACGTGACGAATATAAAGCTTTTGCAATAAAAAAATATACAAAATAAAAAATAACGATATTCGATATTCCAGCTATGGTAAAAAAATTCCTGCAAATGTAATTGTTCATCCCAGTGCAAATGTGTAATAAATAGAAATGACATATTGATCGTTAGATACATAGGTGCGTATAAGATAAATCAGAAAATTCAATGTAAAAGTTAAAATATGACAAATTAAACAAATAAAGGATTATTACAACAAACGACATAAATATGCAGTCACACCTCAACTATGTTTTAAAATTAGATTAAATTATTACAAATTCGTATTTCTTCAGGAAGTTCGTTAAAAATGTTTAAATCCACGTAATTCGGAGAATTGCGCACAATGCCACACCTTGCATTCAAATTAAGGTTGATCCTTTGCGCGCATTCAAAAATTTTGGAGAAAATCATGAATGTCAATTACACATGTTGCTATAACATTAAAATTTGATATTAATTTATGTAGTGGTTTTTTAAATATTTGCATCTCCACTTTCTTTTATGCTCAATTCTATGCAATAATAAACATAAAAATAAATTATTGAATCAGTATCTATAAGTAATGAAGAGACTTACTACTATTTTGTGGAAATTCCAAAAATTATTTAAATTTATTAAAAATAATTCTTCCAATGTAAAACGCTGCCCCCAATAAAAACGCAGAGTTTTCCATCATTATTATGCACCGCATCTGTTACCGTAAAGTCCAAAGATTGATGGTGCAAACCATTCTTTCGACTTGAAACTTTGATATTGTTCCTTTAATTTTATTCAAGATTTATGGTATTTTCAAGGTGCGATTATGAGAAACACTGTTTTGCTGGTCACTTTAAAATTAAAAATTCACTGTTAATGATATTGTTCGAATTTTAGAGAGTGAAATATTTTAATGGGTATTGAGAGAGACATCTTCTGTTTATGAAATATAAAATCCCGTTTATTTTTGGGAATGTACATACGCTGACAACTGGTAGGTTGAAAGCCGCGAAAATATCTGAGCAAATTCCGATAATGATGAAATTATCCTATTGATCCGTTTCAGAGTAATAAAAACATGATCAGCCCCACTACACAAACTCCACAAACATATTCGATACATTAATCTAGAACCAATCAAAGCATGATAAATTGACATTAATTGATCTGATGTTTTATATTCCTAAATAAATAGTAAATTGAGTCTAAGTTAATGACTAAAGCACCAGAATAGTGTTTCTAGTGAAATTGTTTATCTAAAGTTAAAACCAGAAATTAAAATTAACAACTGTCTGCATTACGTTTTACTTGAGGAACTAAAGCACCTATTGTGAAAGCGAATCATTTACATTCAGGTGCAGCATTTTTAATTCCAGCCAGACAAATACACTAGCTGCAATTAAAAATGCACCACACCTAAATTTTTGAAGTATTTCGTTAAAATGTATTTCGGAAGCTCAACTTAATCGACTGTTTATCATATTGCCTTGGTCTACGCATGTTATTACAGGAACACCTATTATAATCCGATAGTGGCAATCCAAATGTACAAAAATTAGTAAAATGCGTGCAGTTTTAAGCAATCGTAAGTGATGCCGCTCTGACGAGAACGTGCGCCTTATAAATAAATAATCTCCTTCGAATGTGGTCGGATTATTAGGCTGCATGAAGGTGGTGTTAGTTCCCGTGAAATTGCTCGTAGAGCTAATCGTAATTATTCGACTGTATTACTGTGTTGGAACCTGTAGATCGCGAATCAAGGTGGAGCACGTAGAGCAGGTTCAAGCGCACCCCAAAGGATTACCTCCCGATAAGATTTTCTTTTGGAGCGCATTTTTAGCGCAGCAGTATGGGGTATGGAATTCCGGAGCTACCTGAGCATGGAGGCGCTAAACAAACCTTATTTATTTTTCTTTTGTTGAATTTTCTTTCATTTACATGTTTATAATTAGTATAAGCATGCTTGATACTAATAAACATTATTTTGCGAAATATTTAGGGTGGTGCATTTTTAATTGCAGCCAGTCTATATAGTACCTACAGTCGAATATTTAAAACTTCGTAACACTCATATTGTATGTAAAATGTTAAAGTTGAAATAGAAAAAAAAATACGTTTATAAAAAGGTAATATTTGAAGTGAAGGTATTTAAATGTTAAAATTGATTGCCGGTGAAAAATTGAAAATAGTTATAAATAAGATTTAAAAATTAAAACGGGAAAGAGTTAATTAAATGTGGAGTCTAAGCTGAAATTATAAAAACGACTTGGAAAGGAAAAGTATAAAAAAAATTAAAGTTTTAGAATCAAATAACAGCATATGTACCTGATCTCAATCGAAATAGTTTCAAAAGAAGTATGTGTACTGCAATGGATACTTTGCTGTTTTTGGTAAGTACTTGATACTTCCCCTTCCTCTCTGTAACATTTACGATGATTTTTCGTTTTTTTAAAGGTAATCTCTTATAAAACTCCCTGCAGAATCCGCAAATCCCATGCTTCATCAGATTATATAAATGTATACGGTATCTTTTATATATTCATCAAATCTGCTATTAATATTTTTAATTGTCGATATTAATAAGGGGCACCACCTCGACCGATTAGGCTCGCCGGCCCTGATGATTCCAATCCATCTTCGTCCTCAGAATATTTATTTATACCTCCGTAGGAAAAATATTTCTCATTGACCGGTTTATCTATCATCATTTTCACCGTTCGTAATATAAAAAAACGGCCTAGAACTAATTCTAAACACGTACAACGCGAACGTGCATCGTTTTCCCCGAAGGTTAATTTTCATTTATTTTTGTATCTTTTAACTACACCACGTGGATGTACTTTTATTTGCATGTATACCTGAGCGTGAAAACCGAGATATTTTAAAAATTTTCGCACTCGGCGTATGAGTACACAGCGGCCCCCTACTATACGCGAAATTGCTTTCTATTTATAAAACTTGGATATTTATAGAGAATTTAGTGTTAAGGTGAAACATTTCACATTTCTTACAGCTAATTTACGAAAAAATTACCGTAAACTATTAGAGAACTTTTTTTGGATATTATAAGCTGTTGCTTGGAAGCTTTTCTTTCAAAGTGATATCTGCTATTAAATAATGCGCATTTGTTACACTTTGTACGAGGGATATTTTTCATTTTCATTTTTCAAAACATTGCTAAAAAAAATTGAAATAAATAATTCTTCAAAATATTTACCATTAAAATCTTTGCGTGCGTTCGAATCAATTCACGAAACATATTTTGCCCTCTAAAGAGTAGTATATCCAAAACAACTGTCATGATGAATGCGACGTTGTAGGTTGTTTTTCTTAATTTCATCGATGATTTCTGGCAAATAATGTTTTTCGATCTTTCAAAGCATTATTTACGACGTCCAATACAACGAAAGAAATACGTAGTCATTTTCTTCTGATTCTGATCATCTGGAAATACCCAAAACAGTTGATTATTGTTTAGTTTGCGAGTCGTACGAATATACCCCAGCCTTTTTTGTGCTTGTTTTCAACCTATCGGGAACAGATCTTTTTCTCACTATATATGTTCATGCAAAATTGTATTGCAATCTTCAATATGCCCGTTCTTCAGATCAAGGTTGTACTAAAATGTCTGCCACCTACTAAAAAGGTTTTATTAAAATTTTCTATAACGAAGTGCTTAAAGATTTTCAAAGATAATTCATATAATTAAGCTAGAAAAGGAATAACATCCTTCAACACAAGACTTGCTCGCGCTCGTTGTTTGTCATATCAAAAAAAGTGTATTACAGTTGCAAATCACACCTTGAACTCACCAGACTTTGTATTTTTAATGATAAACAAGAAAAAGTAACAGTAATTTTCATAATCTCCATTAAGAAACTGCATTTGCGGCAAAAATATAAATAAATAGTCTTAGGATTTCACGATGGAACTCTCCTTTAGTCATTTGACCCGGGAATATGAATTCTTTATAGATAACTCCATCTTTGGTCGAGATGAAGGCGGATTCTACCATTGTGGAGATTAAACCCAGCGTTCGCCAGCTGTCTTACCGGGTTTTGATACAGAGATGCTGTACCAACTTCTTCTGTACAACTAAAATCATCCCGTTTTAAGAGGTGCAAATTTTAGTAAAGATTTGCAATTTTTGAAGCATCACCAAGATAAACATCTTTATAAAACACTCAAGTTGCAAGTTATACTTCTGGACATCAAGTACAATTCATAAATGCAGATTCCAGTTTAAATATATAGACAAGGAATCTGTACTTCAATACAGTACAATAAAGCTAACTATCGAATACTTTTCTTTTTGACGCCCAACTATCATCTGATCTTTGACCACGATGAGCAATCATATCTTGAGCTAAAAATATTTGAAAACAAGCTTGGAACCATTGAAATGCAACTCCAAATACAGCTGCGCACGAACCTTTGTGTATACCAAACAAAGTAAGATTAAAATTATTCCCCAATAAGGAACAAAAACACCACGTCGTTTCCTGTTCCTTTTTGCAGTTCGTTAACTCCTCGAAGCCGTTCCCATCTCGACTCCAACCTCACGCGAAAATAACCAAGCAATCTCTTTGTTCTCCTAGAAGATCTTCGGAGTGACTACGCGCTTGCTCTAAATTAATTACGGGATATTTCCAGAATCGCTGAGATCCGAATTTACCGAAAGACTGGTGTTTGAAAGCTAAGGAAGAATTGCCCCAAGCAATTGCGCAGTAAAACAGTTCGTCATCCAAAAACAAACAGTGCAGTGGATTTGGAGGATCTCGATTTAATTGTTTGTTAGTCAGATGTTTATTGTTGGGATGCCGTTGTTTTTTCTTTGTTTTTTTTTTGTGGTGGATCATTGTTGCTAACAATAATGATCATTATTTTTATTGATACAATACAGAAAACGATGCAACGATTTTAATACAAATGTAAGAGCATTATTTGATGCTGGCAATTCTTTGGAATAATCCTACTGTTGTCTTCATTACAATAATGTGAACAAATCTTATAATAAAAAAAAGGTCTATGCTGTTATGGAAGAAATTTTGTAATATTAAATATAAAGTAGGGGACCTTTTCAGTGGCCAAACAAAAATGCTAAGTCATAAACGACGTTAAATAGCGTTAAACAAGATTATTGCATGAATAAACCATTGACAATTACACCTATAGATCAATCACTTAACATTTACTTCAGTGACCATGCAGATTTCGACCATACTTCGTTTTTGTATCAAGAAATTATTATATTTATCGAATATAATTTAAAAGCAAGTCATCGTTGCGACATTTGCGACAATTAATAATGTCGTATTAGATCGCGTATTTACATTCAAAAATCTTTTTTGTGTTAATAAAAGATAATTTTTCAATTCAGTGAATCGAATGGGGGGCATTTTTTGCTTTGTGCTTTGCGCTTCATGAAATTAGCAGAGACTAGACAGACTCGCGTTTATTCGTCTCATGTGAATAGGTTCGCGTTGTCTACTGGTTTCCCCGAGAGTCGACAAAACACGAGTCTGTCTAGTCTCTGTTGATTTCGTGAAGCGCACGGAAAGTGGAGAATTTTACTGATAAACAGAGAAGACGTGATATGACAAGGTTTGTTCCAACTTCCTTAGCGGTTCTTGTATGGTTCGGCAATCAATTCATGAACCATATTGTGCACGTGCGTTAAGTTTATACCCTTTGCGAACGGTCTAGTTCGCAGATAAGTTGGAATCATTCTATATACGGTTTCTATTTCATAAGTTGGAACAAACCTACAGCTTCATGGCTGCCGGTTATGAAACCGTTCGTTTAATACAATTATTATTTGTTTAATACAACGTTTACATAAAGCAATATTGCAATTTTAAGAAGTTCTGTTAAATCTTCTCAACAACGGCAAAAACATAGTGGAAGCGAGCAATCAAAGGCTTTGCAATTGGCAAAAATATCCAAACAATTTCCAGTTCATAAAACTTAAATGTCAACCGATTAAATTGAATTTTTTTGTTTAAAGGTCTTACGTATGTATTCGCTTTGAAATGATGATGATACCATTTTTACACATTCGCTGCATGCCAATCTATGACAAAGCAATGTTATCCAATTGTTTTGCATGAATTAGGCTTTGTCGAAACGGTTGAAACGTTAGTTTTTTGCTCTCTATTTAACGGATTGCATAACATTGAAAACCACATAATTCGACGCATTAAGAATCGATAAAAAAAAACGATATGTTGTTTAATAAGTTGAATGGCTTGCAAAACAAAAAAAAAAAAACATTACGTAATAACGCACGTGAATTCTTCGAAACCCGAAAGTATTCAGACAAACAAGGATATATTGCCGGTCAATAGTTTAAGGACGGTTGATGATCATTTCCTGAAAACTGAAGCCTCAACAAAGCGATAGAAATAATCTTTTGTATAGATAAAATGTATAATCTGAGTATTCAATAAACAACACTAAGAAATATTAATACCATAGTTTTTGGAATCTTCTCAGGTTATCAGGATTGAATTGGCAGAAGTCCTTCTACCAAAATTTCTGTAAAGTGCTCATCTGTGAAGACCCAATGCCGCATTTCATTTTTTTAAAAGAAACCAGATATTTAGGCTACCCTAAAAATGTTGTTATGAAAGTTGGATTCTCATATATCATCTTTTAGCTTTATGAGATAAGTTTGGTAAGCATACCAAAAATAACGCAGGAATTTATCTCACAATTTAGCAGAGCATCTATACAGGGCGCACCATTTAAATAAAAGTAACTTCCTTTTCAGAAAGATTTCCCGGTTGATACCGCGTCACGTATGCGTCAGAATGCTGATTGTTAACAGCGTTTGACATGATTCATACCTACCAGAGGAAGCTGCTTGTGATCGAGAGCGAAACGTTGGCGTTCTGACGATTAAAGTTTTATTTACTTGCACGGAGCTTGTTTAGCCAGCTTCAATAATTTTTCTCCTTACTTTCAAAATTACACATACATACGTCCGATTGTTATAAGAAATACTTTATTTATTAATTACTTTGCTTTTTGTACATAGTGTATTTATTTTATTTACTTCAGAAAGGATTAACATAAATATTCAAAACCAGGAATTACAAGTCACCGTCTATTGTCGCTCATTCCTTTTTAAACAGTTTCAAAATAATGACAATCGATTTATTTGTTTGTTTACCGATTGGCCAATATCAATAACGACCAAGGGCGGCTGTAACCTGCGGATCCGGTGTATTTACTTACACCACGGCACGGCCATACAGGCAGGCAGACCAGTTTACTATTGCGTCTAATTAACACATGTAAATATATTTATGGATATTTATAAGAGCACGGTTCGCTACATTAAATATTATTTGATGAAAAAAAAGAACGCATAGATCAGACCACGAGTCCAAAGTACGTTGCGTTATGCTAATCTTATTGTCTCGCGTTTGTTGTGAAAATTTTTAATTATTGCGGTAAGCAGAGCGGCATTCAGTACTGGCGGATTGGCGTGGGAAGTACAAGCCTTGCGGAGAAAGAGATTGCAGGATCCTTTGCCCGAGCAGTGGAAAATTGATTAAAGCTAATGATAATAGTGTTCGCTGAAACCTTTGAAAGATTACAGGTGTCCAATATGTGTAGAAGTTCATATATGGAATTTATTTGTTTCTGTATCAATTGCTATTATTCTGTAGCTGATATTAAATGCGAAAATATGCAAGAATTTTGGCTCTCTAACACGATATGATCTCAAAGATTTGCTTCTGTGTGCTAGTGTCCGTCAAATGTTTTAAATGCCGTAAAGCTAATATTAACTAAATCTTCAACCTTGCCTTGCAGAGGTATTTAAAAAATAAGTAAATTATTTTTAGAACCGCTCTTTATAAACGCAGCAAATTTTAGGCTAACTACATCGTTTCAATAACATCTCTAATGCATTGAACATAATCCTTTAAAATATCTTTTAACAGCAGCTATAAGTTCATCATCGTCTAATAAATGTTGTTCTCCTTCTGTTTTTTTTTTTTTAAGAAATCAATCAATCACGCGGAGCTTGATCTGGACTATAAGGTGGATGGTCAATTTCTACGAAGATGCAGCATCGCAGCATTTATGGACTGGTGCCGTTGCTGCAATGCATTAAGCTCGTATAATATCCTCCTGTTCTTATTTAGATAATCAATCATTAAAATTGCTTGACAATCCCAAAACAAAATAGTTATTATTTTTCCCGAAGAAAGGGTGATTCGCAGCCCTTAATATGCCACTGCGTTGATTCTTGTTTTGACTCAGGATCAAAATGTTGTGCCCGGGTTCCATCTCCAGTAACAAGTCGACTGAAAATTACTGGTTCGCCTCCACAATGCGCCAAAAACGGTTCACACGTCTCCATCGGATGATGGCGAAAGCATTCGTGACACCCATCTTGCACTAACTTTTGTCATTCCAAGGAATTGGTGCAGAATTCTGAAAACTGGTTTGTGAATCTCCTGATAAATCGTCCATCACCAAATACTTGATTTTCTCAATAACATCGGAAGTGATCACGACAACAGGCCAACCTGGACGGCGATCATCATCCAGTGATTTTCGACGAAAATTTTTGTTCGCTCGTAAACAGTCAACTTTAAAAAACAATTATGAAGGTTTTCCTTGTTTTGTTAAGAATTTTATAACTCTCACTTTCGCGTCATCTGGAAATTTCATTTATTGTAGGCTATAGCTCCATAAACAGGAGTCAGTAGAAGTTAAATCTGGAGATTCAGGAGGCTAATTAGATGCACCATTTCTTCTTAAAAAAAAATACTGTTAACCATTATTTTGGATATTCTAAATTTAAAAATAGAAACTCTTCACTCTAAGATTAATTCTATTAAAGCTATCTCGAACTTTCTGGGTAAACGTTCAATCAAAGTTTATGACTATTTGTGCCGGTATGAAGAGAACACTTTGTCTTTACGAACAGACTAGAATCTTTAATGAAGTACATCGCATTGGACTATCTTCCGGTTTAAATAATCGTCGATTATTATTGAGCAGTAAAACCTACGCTTCTGAATGCATTTCCTCATCGGAGCCCGCATTGCTAACGTTACATTGAAGAGGATGTTTGTTCATTCCGTCTCCTTGATTAATCGGTATTCATTTCGCAATTGAAGTTTATTCGTCACTCGGCGTCGGTCTTTCGAATGGTGCAACTGCAATGTGTAATGTACTATTTCGATTATCCCAACGTTAATATCCTTACTACACTTAACTGCTTTTTTTGTGGTTTGTTGTAAGCAGATCTGACTTCAACAGGCTTGTGCACCATACGTGACGTTAGTCCACGCACCACATCGAGCTTTGTTTATCGCATATACGGGAAATACGGTAATTCTCAGCAAGTGTGTGTCAACTAGCATTTGTTACTATTATTAGAATTACGAAAAATAAAACATACATACATAATTATTGATATATAAGAAAGTACTATGTTTTGTAATAAATATTTATAGGTTTATTGCCTATGTACAAATTTAATAATTACAAAATAACCTATTACGTCCAAGATCTCCTTTTTTTGTCATAAAAAAATTAATAACTGAAAAAAAGAAGTGATGATCTTTTAACCTTCTATAGTCTATTGGGACAATAATTTCCCACCTAATGTACCGTAAAATGTCCAATGACAAAATGCACAACATAATTTAAAGTGATTTATTAAAGAAGAAAAAAACACTACCATAAGGTGGGAAAATGTACTTCTGAGTAAAGAATCAACGAATATTGGAAAATAATTCTCCACTTAAAATGTTGGTTTACGGATGGGCCAACGAATACTCCTGTGGGTCTTATGACCCAATCGTAAGGAGCGATCGAAATAATTCAGTTCTTTTCTTGCACTTTTAGTCCGCATTTCTTATCGTTGAAGTTCCGTTTTCACGCTCCCTTTACCGGTCACCTTTTAGGCGAAGAGAAGCTTTGTTTTAGGTTATGCGGGACTATCTTTTGGAAGTAAGTAATTGGTTATAACGTTTTCCTTGAAGACTGAGTCTACTCTCCTCACTGTTCTTCCCGATTTTGTCTTCTTTGCACCAGAGGGATGGTGTTCAAAAAAGCCCGCTCGCCATCTATCCCTGTTGCCGAATGCCAACAGTCTGCTGATATGTATTCGTAATTTTCTCTCGCAGTTAGTCCATTTTTGTTCCTGTTTTGTTTCAGTTTTTCGCTGTTTTAGTCCAGTAGGCCACTGAGACTTTAAACCTCCCTTTCTAATTTTTCTTTTAACCTTTTGCTTCGCTATTTGTTGGCTAACCCCTTTCTTTTTTTTTGTGCTCTAGCTTCGCCAGTTTGAGTCCATGCTTCGCTGGCATCGACTTTAAACGTAACTTTTGTGGGACTTGCTTGTTTAGTAAATATTTACACATTTAGTTTTATTTCGTCAGGGGGCTCGACGGGTAAATACAAACAAAAATGCTACTTATTTACAACTCTAAATTTTACAACAAAATATTTATTATTAAATAATTATTTAAGCGTTAACATTGAGGAAAGTGATTGAAATTTAAACAAATAGAAAATAAAATAAAAATGACGGGAATTACTTCCTCTTGATTTTTTCCTTGGCTGCTAGTGCTCTCGATGGCGATACTGGCCAACTTCTCTTTTTTTTTACACAACATTTTTGAACTTTAATCACTAATTCAGTTGTGACGTATGATGCACTTTTGGAGTACACCTTCCGTACTTTGGCATCGCTTCTATTGCGCAATTCTACGCTATTTTAAGAATGTTGGCGTTCCGAAACACAAAGATAAAGGGAATTAATTGATTATTAATTCTGGACAGTAGCCCACCGCCTCGCTATCCGCTGGCCAAACGTCTTGCCTCTTTGAACATTTAGAGAGAACTCTCTTTCGTTTATCCTTCAGCGCCCTCCACTCTAATACAAAGGTGTATTGGACGTGTCAAACAATACAATGTAAAAACATAATTATATATATATATAAAAAATTAAAAACAAATATTTGACTAAATAAGAATACCTCATTTGTAAGGGATAATAATCCCCAAAAGGGAATACTACAGTGTCGAAGTAAAAACTACTGAGATACTGAGCTACTAACAAAAATTACAATATCGGTGACAAACAATGAAAAAAGAATTGGCCCAATATTGAACCCTGGGGTACTCCTAGAGTAATTGGTAAATCGACTGAAACAAAAATTTGAACAATATTCAAGCTATTGTTAAATGTTACTCTTACAAAGCGAACTCGACCCGACAAGTACGATAAAAACCATTCAGCAACAACACCACAAATCAAATATTGTTTGAATTTATTTTCATTAATATGCCATGATTAACACAATCCCCCCCGAATCGAAAAATTTCCAGCAGGATACTCCCCGTATTCAGAGAAATAATAAAAAAAATTATATATTCAAAACAAAAGACGTCTTGTGAAAAATAATATATTCCGTTACAATCACAAACTGTGATATCAAAAAAGTTTCTCCATACTTAATAAATAATAAACAGATCCACTTTAAAGAAGAAAATCAAAAATATGGGCTCTGAGTTACATAATGTGAATAAATCATTCCTAACGTAACTGTGAATGATTTTGTAATTTAAACGTATATTATATAACATGGCGACCAAATTCGTTTGATCTCCTATTTATTTTGATAAATGGAAAAATGTTCAGAAAAAGCAAGCGATACAATGTTTAGCTAACCTTGCGAGTAAGTCGTGCTTCAACGTATATTTAAAAACAACTTATTGTTAGTTTAAGAATTATTTTCACCTTTGTAGAGTGTTTTCGAGCAAAAAGGAATTCCAAAAAATTTATGCTCCCCGTAATTACCCAATATTAATTGATTGCGAATAAATAGTAGCGATAGAGCATACGTGTCGAACTACATAGCTTTCTCAATACGTACTATACTTACCTCTCCCCTGAGTAACGTTAACCTAAAAATAACCACAACAAACAAATGTAAAAGCGAAATTCAAGTTGTACGCGACCTTAGTGGCCTTTACTTCAACCGTATATGGTGCAGAAATAATTCACTTTTCCGCATATTTGGTCTGTACCGGTATACATAATATACCCGTATGTATGCTTGCGGCTGGCCGCGTACGATGTGCATTTCATATTTTACAGTTGCCTTCATTGGAAACCTGAAATTCGCGCTTATATAAGTAGATACACTACTTTACATTGTTCAGACTAACTATTGTTAATAGCGATTTTGCTTATATCCAATCATGTTTATAAAGTTTTGTTTGTATTTTAATAACGTTTGATTCTACGCAGTGATTTTTGAACGATAAGCACGTTGCTGAAGGTTGTTCCAAACAGACATTGCATTTACGAGAATCTAATATACATTAAAGGTAACATAATTAATTTTTCTACATTTCGAAACCGTCGAAGGCCAATGTTTAATATAGTTATTCTTTACATGTGCGAATCATTCAGTTATTTCGTTTTTGTTCTTTTCTGCAAGACTTTTTTCTAGCTATTGCACCTACTAGGTTTAGAATATTCTTACTACCCAGTACATCATGTCTTTATCACAAAAGACATCTGAACCAAATATTGGAGGTCATATGGATCAAATCCCAGAGAGAATTTAAAAAATCAATTAAAAAGGATTCCTCTACCTGATATTTATTTAATTATTCTTTGAACTACACTAAAGACCATAAATAATATCGGCCATGAGAAATATGACTTTTTAATATAATTATTACATACCTTTCTTTACCTAGACTCGCCCCGACTCCATGATTATTTAGGTCATTCTGCAACTGCCATACATCTGAAATAGAATTAAATTCTTTATAATTGTTATAATCTTTCTAGCATAGAACTTCACTTCAATTTATATAATATTTTCACATACGTGCGCGAAATTCTGTATTTCTTTGTCTGATTCGGATTATTCTGTTGGGCAAAATTATTAATATTGTTATCATTATTATAAAACAATCACTGCGAATAGTTGCAAACATCAAGTGAACTATTTCCCAATAGTAGGAAGTGTAGTGGTCTTAAGCTGTTCCCTTAGGGAATCCCGGATGTTAGCATAGAAGGTCTAGAACGAAGTCCATTTTAACAAACAAACTCCTGTTACATGGATATGAAGAGAATAATTTCGTCGGACAACGAGAAAATACAAACCCGTAAAGCTTTATCCGAAAGTGAAATAAAATAAAATATCTAAAAGGGCTAAGATAAATCACAATTTTTTCAGCGATTTTTTTTGTTTTAGAGATATAATCCGACCTATTTGTCACGCAAATGAAGCAATATTGTAGCCTCATAGTTTATCTGATCATTATCAGTCGTCATTGATTGCTATTTTTATTGATCATACTTGATTGTTCACTAAAATCAGAATATGTACTTGTAATTTCTTTTTCATCGTTAGAATTCAAAAAAATGTCCTTTCTTAACTTATACACATGCTTACATAGTCCTTGTAGATTATCTTTAGTAATAAATAACTCTAAATTAGATTGTCAAAAACGAGACAAAACATTGATAAGACCAGATTAATATCGATGAAGGGGAGACGCACCAAAAATTTCACTTTGCGATAAAACAGTTATTAATAGGAATAATAAAACAGGTTTGGTGCTTGGCTATCTGAAATTATACAGAGAATGTAAAACTAATTAGATAATGAAGTTCTTCAATTAACATGAACTGGAATTAATGATTGGGCTAATAGCGCATTACAATGCTGTTACTTCCGAGACCGTAAACATGATTTATTTTAATGTATTATTTAAACACGACAAAAACGCAGAATTAGAAAACTGAAGATAATATGCAAGGTGTATTATAGCAATCTTAATCTCTATTTTAGTGTAATTTAAGATTGCCAAAGCCTATTGGAAAGGAGACATGAAAATTCTGCCTCTTTGTTGTCCCAAATACAATTGGATCGGGAAGCTTAATTTTTATTTATTCTTTACCAGTCAGTGAAATATCAGACACTTATGGTAGGATTATACGTATTACCTCTACGAAAGAAGGATACTTCGTATTCACCGTTGTTGTCAACATCGGTTAAAATTCGTCTAACGTAGTGCACTTCCACTCATAAATTCTTCATGTTTTATAAGTTCTTCTATTAGGTGCTGAAACTTAAGCGAAATATCTGCATCTTCACATTTATCTACTTAAGATAAAGTCGGTACTGGTTCATCCTCACTTGCAAATTCATACTTATAATTTTTCGGTTATTTTTTCCTAAAATTCCTTCCGTCGTCTTTAATTTTTCTTTTAATGTTATTAATTTTTTCTTCTTTGTTGGTCATCTTTTCTGTTCTAGCTCATCCCGATTAGGAGTAGAAGTAAGTGTATTACTTGCTGCTGTAGGAAAAGGAAATAGTTTTTTTGTGAGGAATCTGATGTGTTCTCTTTCGGAAATGTTGAGTTATTCTTTTCTGCTGCTTCGATAACTTTTTTTTATCTGCATTCACTGACACTACTTCTTTTTGTTGATGTCGAAGGGAGTCCGATGCCGCAAAATCTACAGAATTCGTTGATAGCTTTGCCTATTGTTGCAACTTTCTGATACGCTTGACCAAAGAGTTCAGCCATTTCGTATACCGTAATCCTTTTTCGGTGATTACTTGTCATCCAAAAAGCACACTGATTATTGAAAGCCATGCTTAAAAGGCCGGAAGAATACTAAATCTAGCGGTTGTGTATTGAGAGATGTGTGCGGAGGCAATGATAAAATGTCTACTCCCTTTTCTCTTGCAATTTCGTACTCTTCTAGCGAGATATATGACTTTCGCGATTATCTAAAATAAGACAAACACGTTGATCCTGTGCGGGCCTCACGCAACTCACAAAATGCTTTGGCTACTGTACAAAAATAGAACTGTTGCTCAAACCGCTATCACTGGCAAAATCTTTCGGTCCAGGACGAGAATGTTTCATTAATTGATCGTTCATATTCCTCCGAGGAAAGATTAAAAACGGGGGCATACAACAGCCAGTACCACTGAATCAGCATATACCAGTTACTAAGTCGCCTCGTTCAGCGCTAGTAATGTTTCACCCCCTTTTGGGCCAAAATATTAGATGGTTGATGTTCGCTTTCATCCATATTGTACGCATCACTAGGTAGATAGTTGTTCTTTTCGAACAATAAAAACAGGTTTGCAAAAAATTACTTGCTTTCTCCTTATTCAAACTAGTAACTCTCTTGAAGCTGGTAGACTCGGGTGATACGCCGTTCCTTGAAACAACTGTCCCGAATTAATCAATTAAACTTATATGGTGCGAAGTATGCCGATACTTTTGTGATTCAATTGACATTAACATTGCTCAGAATAAAGAATGATTTACGCTGTCTTTACTCTCCAATTCTGAATTCATCAATTTAAGATCGATAGGAGCAAAATCACAATAAAAGAATTACGACTTCTTCAAAATTAAAAATTATTGACAATTAGTGTAAATAATCTAACGCAAACAATGATATGAACGAAAATTAAATGATGTCCATAGTTTTCGAAAGATGAAGAAGTGAACGCACAAGCAAGGTTGCCCTTTTCAAGCATTTTTCTGGAAGAAAGTTACGTATAGCATGTATTAAATTAAATCGGAAAATTTCACTGAAGCACCATTATAAAATGTAGGTCAGTACATGAACATTTATACCGCTGCTGGAATAATAACGTTAGTACAGTAGATAAAAGCTATAATTAAACACAAATTATCAATTAGCCATTAGCAAAACGTATTCGTCGTAATTGTCTCCGCGCGCCTTAAGAGAACTCCATCAATTTGTTGCGTCATTTTTTGAATTAGCATTTCATCTTGGCATGAAGAACGCTAATTTCTAATTAGCTGATTCGTATATCTTTCTATACACAATGCAGAATGTAAGTACATATACATTAATGTACTTACAACATACATAGGCGCTGTTTGTGTGGAGTTTGTTTTGGTATCCGTTTTTTATAGCTGCGGGACACGCAATATTCAAAATAAATTACAGCAGAATTAAAACGTGTTTGTCCAGTAATTTACAAGACAACAAAAGCGTAAAGTAACGCTGTTGAAGTATTATTAGACTCGACGTTAGCGGCGATAACGGGTGGCAGATACGAGACGCAATTGATAAGGAGCTTTAATCGAAATGATCCATGTACGTATGTAATTAATTTTTCAAAGCTTGTAATGGGGAATTTTTCAAAACCAGACGAAGCAATTATATACTTGTAATTTTGATCTAGTTCTTTTTATTATTATGCAATATGACCTCATGTTACATGAAAACATTCATGTTTTAAATTCCAAATAAAGAAAATCATGATTAATTGATTGGTACGAGATCTAATTACATTTTTTTGTTTTTAGCTTTTATTCCAATTGACTTGGGGATTGGTCGTGTTTCTCAGCATCTTAAACAATTGAACTCTAGTTCACTAACCACTCCACTTCCTCTCTCAAAAAATGATCTTTCAATTTTTATCACCAATTAAGGAATACGGTTCAAACCAGATATTAAAGTAGAATCATTTAATGACATAACCAATTAAAAGAAAAAATGTGCAGAATGGTCAGCAAACTTAAAGAACTTTCCATCTAGCAAGATCTGATGTTGGCCACAGAAGTAGCTCGTTTTTGTCTTCCCAAAACGATAAATTCAACTCCAAGTGCAACTTCCTGTTCTTTAATTTCTTTAAAGAAATCACATTGTCCAATTCTTTTTTTTCCTCATAAATATCTTGAATAATTGCTATTTTTATTATTATTCTATTTCTAAAGTAGATACATAAAAGTTTTATTTCGTGGTTTGATATAGCTGTGCGTCTTATTTGCTATAACGGCATGCATTTTATTTCGCCATAAAGTTTTTTGCCAACCAATCTCATGTCGCCTGGTGCATATGGTTTTATGCTTAAGAGCTTGCTAGAAAGCCCAGATACATCGTTTTCTGTATTGGATAGTTTTAAATCGTGAGTAAAAGTAAATTGTTTGTGTTACAATTGGATAATTGCTTCCTCATTGCACTGAGCTCGAAAACTCGATTCCTGGCCTACTTTGGAAGCTTTTTATAAAATTAAACGTAAAGAAAGAAGAAAATTACATGAGTAGGTTCTACAGGTAGCGTTTTGAATTTAGCAGATACTGACCTACACACAGTATTCGCCTATTAAGTAATGTTTCGAAAGGTAAAAGTGAAAGCAAATCTTACATAATGGCACATAACAAATGTTACATATTTAGGACGTTCTTACCGCAATTCTGCGCCAGTTCGATCGGTATCGCCTTTTTCTGTAGAATAATCATATTTGTACTCAGTACTGCTGTACGATTTTTTCGCTTTAATGTCCTCAGAATGCTGTAATGTCGAGCCACTTCCGCCTGTGGTGTTCCATTTGATTAGAAAAATTGAGCATGTATGGACAAATATGATAGAAGGTCTTCCTCAATTGTCTTGATGTTGTTGCAAAAAGCAATATCCGTGACCATAAATAAACGTATGACTTTATCATAAAATGAAACCGCATTATTATCGGGAACTACCAGTTTTGAGGTTATTTGGCGAAGCACATGCATATACAGACCCTTTTTACAACCCTCGAATATTAACTCTGCAAAAAAATACATCACCTAGAAAGAGATCTGGTTTAAATAACTTATCGGCCAATCAGCAACTAGAAAATAGTGAAAACCGGCAATGTTCACCAGTAATGAAAACACTATTACGATCCCATGTAAACAAGCTAGGAATATCCAAAAGATTATTTTTTTTATTTTATTAAATCTTTTAATTTAGGATTAGACTTTACAGCAACGGTTCCAAAATGGACAACGGAATCTACTGCCTCAAACCACGTATTATTGAGTAGATATGCAGTTTTTCGATCAGCAATATTTGCGACTAGACAGACTTGTATTTATTCATCTCACGAGAAGTTTTTCGTGCTGCCTACCAGTTTTTCAGAGATTCGGCAAAACACCAGACTTTGTTGAGTTTCGTCGCTGCAGAAAGGTAGTCATTTCCCCTCTCTTGCCCATCACTGTAAGATACACATCGATAAAAATTTTCTCTGACATCCAGTCTGCGCTGCGAGCTCTCAATAGAAATAATAAGGTTGTTCTCAGCTGCACATCAACCCACATTGGTATCGACGGCAACGAGGTTGCTGATACTAGAACGGGAGCTGAGCACCTTTACTTGGCATATCTTTAACGCTGCCAAGATGCATGCTATCCACTATGCTGAACAAGAAGTCTCGCGAGCCTGTGATTGTTCTACTGATTTAGTCCTTACGAGTGCATTTATGATATCCAGACCCTTACAAAAATCTGTGGAGGGTCTTTGCAGGCAATGCTTGATTAAGGAAACACTTATACAAGATGGGGTTCACACTAATGGAGGAGTGTTGCTTGTGCTTGGAAGAGTTGGTGAAGCAGTTGATCACTTCCCTCTGTTCCACCATCTGCAGAATCGGATTTTCTCTGTTTCGTGGGGCGTTTACTACAACTGAAGGTTTTATCTTATTGGTCTATTTAGACGGTAATGATTAATCAACTCACCTGGCGTTACTGTAGTTAATTGTGGAATTGGCTTTTATTTGTTGCACGTGTTTAAAAGATTCTGTCCCTCACGCGTTGTCATTATACGTATTATGAAAGATAAGAGAAAGTAGAAATAGAATGTTTATATACGTATATACAATTACAACCTATCCATCATCTACCATATATGAAAATTACCAACTACTATATTCATTATATTTCCACAAGCGATGTGATCAATATCTCTAGGCTACTGTAATGATATACAAGTTGGTATTTAGTGTGATCGCTAATTAAATAGAAAGACAGAACGAACGTAAAAGCACCTCATTACCTATGATAGATAGTTGCTACCGCCATCTTTGCTTAATTTATTCCAGAACTGATTACCTAATTCTAAATTATGTGATCACAGTTAAAATCACGTAATTTAACCCAGATATAATTCCCAATAAGTACCTTTTTTTACTCAATAATTGTTAAACGAGTAATTTTTGGTGGTTTTCTAAATTAGTATCCATGATAACATGGATGCCAGGGTTTGCCGTTCAATATCGCCGCGAAGTGTCATCTCTACGAATCTGCAACCTTTAAATGTATACGTTTTCCAATCAATCCAATCCAATGGTATAAAATTTATCATCCTGATGCTTGTTACAATTTTTTTTCGGCAATTGTATGTGTTACTTATGATCTTCTACAAGAGCAATTAACAGAACATGATTCTGCGAATCTCTGTCTGTTTTATTTTTTCAGTTCAAGTACAATCGTATGTCCGTACCACTGCTAGATCGTTTTGTTGTTCTGTGTAAATGGTGCCAGCAATATTTAATCGTGTCATGGTTACAACAGTTGTTTTGGGGAAGCACCATGGGAATAATACCTCGTTGCTAAATCGTGTAGATAATAAGATGCAAATAACAAATATCTTGAGGAATTTCCATAGAATGAACGTACTCTTCGAGATACCAAATCAAATACTGTGTTAACATAGTTCTAAACGCGAGATACGAATATACATACGTTGTTTATGGTTTATTGTAGTATTAAATTGCAAAATTAATTACTGTTTTCAACACCCGGGTAGTAGCATTATTTCACAATTATTTTTAAACTCAGAAGTATTTTTTATGTAAGATATCAAATTCGAACGTTTTATTTCTGTTTCTGTTTTGAAAAGTACGCCAAGAGGTAGTACAATTAAGGAAGCAGATCGTAAAAATAAGAAAATTACTACTGAGAAGAAATCTCCTCAAAATATACTTTTGTGAAAACAAATACCATGCTTTTTATTATGTCATAAACGTAGTAGTCTATTAACCTAATTATAATTCAAATTTCGTAGTAGGGCAAAATAGGTTATAATTTAAAAATAATAAGGACGTAGCTGATTAATAATAGTAAGGACTATGGGATAAATATATGGCAAACACAAGGAGTCGGCACACTCTGCACCGCAAAATGTTTAAGTGATGCATAACATTTGTTTCGGAAATTCGTGGATTCTCATTGTCAACCGTAAACCCGTGAGTAAACACATATCCTATTATTGGGCGGGCCAATTGTATTGATAGTTGCCATTGCTTGGCGGTCTAAGACCCGAGGGACCGATAATTGTCGCAATTGGACCCATCGAAGGTTGAATAAGGAACTTCTCTAACATGGGAAGCATGGGGAAAAGAGACCCAACAGGTTTCCTTCCACTGCGGCTCGGAGTTGTGCGGACAGTTCCTGGTTGGTCGTAGGTCGGCTGAATGTTTCGGTAGGTCGGTAGCATTCCCCTAAGTCGGATCGACACCCACATTTCTGTCAACCGTACAATCGAATGCTGTGAGAAACAAGTTCTAAATTCTAACGTGCCTTTGTTCCATCCCTACTATAAAATGTAAAGGCTTGAAGTTTTTCTAACTTTTCGTCGTATTTAAACAAATGCAGAATGGCAGTAATACTTTTGTTAATTCTCCCATTATATTCTTCCCCGTTCAAATTTCTGACAAACAGGTATTTTCGTTGTTTCAAAAATTTTTCAATCGGTTTCTTTAGGCAAATAGAAGTAGTCCATCCTAAAACATCCATCAGTTATAGTGATGTACACATAGCGACGGCCATTGTCACTCTTAAATAAACTCAAATTAAAATAGTGCATGGAATTTTGTCCTCGCATTCTTATCACATTTTTATATGCAGAAGATAACTTGATAACCTTGATAACTTTCTGCGGTTAATGTCTTTTCTATTTTCAATTCTTTGTCCAATACTATCTTGATGTGACTCTTATCTCATTTGATATGGTTTTTCCTCGTGACTTCATCTTGACCTTTTCATTTTACAAATGGGATATAATTTTCATTGTCTTTCATATTTAGTTAATATTGTAAGAATCGGAATTTATAATTTAATCTAAAATTATTGGATAACATTTCAATTAACCTAAAAACTATTAATTATATAATTTGGCTTTTCAGGACCGAACTAAACGCAATTCGTTACAGTGTAGTTATCTGAAATCTTCTAATTAATTTAATTACGGCACTGGAATATCCCATTGGTAACAATTAATAATTAACGAGAGTAGTCTAATTACGTCTGTTTAAATATCAAAAGGACCAATTATAATTAATTGTTATCCAGGTAAGAGTCATGTCACTAAGAAAAGCGATCATCTAAATACATAAATGTTTGTTCAAGTGACGAAGGCTTCGAAGTGCGAAACATTATTGCCACTGAATTACTCGTTATCATAAAAAATAGATTAAATATGCCTGGCGAGCTGCACAACAGGATATTTGCGTGATCCTGATATAGCAAAAAGTACAGTCGATACGTTTTAAAAAATCCCAGCCCTAGGTTGATATTCGCCGGATGTCAAGTATCGCTTATGTGCGCAATTTCCTTTCCCAATATCGTTCTTTTATAAATTAAATATGAAGCTAGAACGCTGCTGTGAAATAAATAGATAGCTATAGAGAATATTGAGGAAATTTGTGTGACCATCATATATGAAATGTTCCATTAAAAACTCAAACTTATATTGTGCTCTGTAGAAATAGAACACTGTACCAGGTGTGTCGGTAATTCTTTTCCGGTTTTTTCGCTAAAGAAA
>LR737387.1:10673467-11000312 GCA_902655005.2 Marronus borbonicus
TTTTCTTTAGCGAAAAAACCGGAAAAGAATTACCGACACACCTGGTATGAACATAATTTACAACAGTATTCTCTTCTATCCCATCAAATGTATAACGCATTTATATTCTACCGCAGCCTCAGGCAAAATTCCTCTTAATCCCTTTTATGGGGTTATAAACGTAAACTTGAAAATATTGTCGAATATTTCCACAAAGGAATAATGTGAGATTCATAGAACACTTACTACAACAAACAAAGCAGATATCGTCTTGTATTTAAAATAAAATCGATCTTGATAGTAGTTTAGTTTAAATTTAACCATCGTAATAAACGGGTGGTGCTGAAATGGCAAAACGAAAAGAAATTTCCATCGAAACGCGTTCTGTTATTATTACTATACGTAATTAAGGATATTCAATGGCAGTTATTGCGAAAAAATTAAAAATATCGAAAAAATGGTGTATTTACAACATTAAAACGAGTGGCGGAAACGGGTTCTTTGGCTGATAAGAAACGTTCTGGACGCAGAAAGAAGACAACAGTTGCTGAGGATCAGTTCATGATTCTTATTTCAAAAAGAAACAGATTCCTAACGGCTCCGGAAATAACGCAGCAAGTCAATGTTTCACGAAGAAATCCTATTTCGCATTCGACCGTGAAACGAGGATTAATTGCGACAGGCTTACAGGGACGAGTAGCTGCCAGAAAACCGCTTTTGAAACTTCAAAATAAAAGAAAAAGATTGCAGTGGGCACAAGAACACAGACATTGGACATTCGAACAGTGGTGCAACGTGCTGTGGACAGATGAGTCCAAATGTGAAACATTTGGCTCCAAACAGAGGACGTTTGTTAGGCGATAGGGTGGTGAAAGAGTTAGTGAACAGTGTATGTTACTTACAGTGAAGCACAGTGGAGGTAACGTAATGGTTTCAGGCTGTTTTGCGGGAACAGTTGTAGGTGATTTAGTAAGAATACAGGGAATACTTCGTAAAGAGGGCTATCTGAAAATATTACAAGAGAAAGTTGTACCAAGTGGGGAACGATTAAGAGGTCGAAACTTTACGTTTCAAGAGGATAACGACCCTAAGCATTCTTCTCGTATATGCAGAAACTATCTAGCATCTCTGGAAGAAGAAGATCATTTAGAAAGAATGATTTGGCCACCTCAGTCTCCTGACCTGTCGCTTATCGAATTAGTATGGGATAAATTGGACAGAAGGATTCGCCAAAAAGTGACTAGTTCACAAGATTTATGGAGAAAGCTCCAGCAAGCACGGACCGAGATCCCAAGCAACATTTTTGAAATCTTTAATTCTAAGAATGCCACGAATATGTACCGCAGTAATTAAGTCAAAGGGTGGACATATAGACGAAAAAACCGTATAGACCTAATTATAATTAGTACAACATTTCTTTTTGGAATATTTTTAGTTTTGTATAGTATACTCATTGTACAGAAGTAAATTAAATTACAAATAACTTTTTGTTTTTATTCGAATTAAAAAAAAACTGTATTTTTTAATCGTCTCCAAATATATGAACGGTAGTGTATGTACACGTAACGGTAGAAAGATAGCACGGAGGATTAAATTTATTCTCAAAATCGCCATCCTATGTATTAGGCTTTTCCGCAATCTATTAAATATCAAACCTACTTTTAAGCTTATAGTACAATCCATTCAAAACACTTTCTAAATGCTTTATCTACCACTCGGAAAGTGGGGAGAAACAGGTTGATTCTAGAATCTCCCCACCGACCATGACCGTGACCTCCCCGTCATCTCTACGACTTCTTCTACTTCTTTAAAATCAACATTACGTAATAATTGTCAACAAACAATACGAAGAGTAAACATTTTCCGTGGATCACTTTCCAATTCGAAGTTAGAGAACTTAATTTTAACAACCATGACCTGCTTAACTTTCATTTCCAAAACGATTTTACGAAAAAATTGTTAATACGTATTGTATAAATACCGCAATAAAATATTGATTTTTTCACCACCTTGTAAGTAAATACTTTGCAATACAGACGTGTAAATTAAGAAACTTCCGAGCAATGTCTACGTAATCTCTTATTTAACTTAGTAGTGTTTGGAAATGTTTATAAAACCAATTGTAGATCCCCTCCATCAGATGCTAGAAAAATGTATAGGGCGTTGCATTAAATCTGGCAACGACTTCGATTTATGTAATTGTCGATTCGAAGATGCGTATAGAGAATGTTAACGTGAATAAAGAACGTAATAATATACAAGATGTTCTATTTAAAAGAGAACGAACTTGTGTTAAAGTAGTCACAAACCAAGCGGTCTGTTGGTGTCGTAAAATTTAATCAACGTATGTAGTCGAGCTTTACAACTATTATTTTAAGAAATTGCCAGCGATAAGATAAACTAGTTGATTGCGTCACAGAAGATAAGATTTAATATTTTTGATTGGCACCTGGTGATACTAAGCAAACACCAGCAGGTCTGCGTGTTCATTATGGGCAAGGTTCTTTTTAAAACCATTGATTCTACACGAACATAATTTTTTTTTTTTATTTATTTATTTATTTAATTGATCAGCTCTAAGCTTTCGTGATTTATTCAGTGCTAATCAAAGAAATAATTCTGAATGTACTGGTGTGAATTGGATTAATTTGATCTGAAGCCGTTTTGGTAATCCTCCAGTGTTTTCTGTGTATGTACTTTAATTTTCTATGTATTAGGTTGGTCAGTGTTATAGCCTTGTAGTTTTTGGGGTTTTCCTTATCTCCCTTTTTATGGATGATAGATTTAGACGGTAGATTTGTTTTTTTTTAATTTTTCTATTTTTCTCCGTATTTTAATGGTTCAGTCTCCAGATGCTTTCTCATTCCGCAGCCAGTTTATCTGCTCCTCCACTTCATTTTCCATTATGTATTCTGCTTCATCCTCTCCTTCTGTAGTTATTTCGCCATTTTCAAACAATGAATATAAACCTACTTATCTCTTTTTTAAAGTAATGCATAATAAACACGTACACTCGTGGCTAAGCAACCAACAAACATAATTCCTATGTCAAAGAATTTGGATTTGTTGGCGAATAAATTTAATGGTTTGTTGATCGAGTCTAATAATAACCGTTCTAATGCTAACAATATACCTATCGCGAACGATTTATATTCTTCTTATTTTTACCCTGTTTGTGTGGAAGAATTAAGATTGGTTTCGCAATACCTGAATAGTTCTATATCTTCGAATATAAATGAAATTCCTGTATGCTATGTAAAACAATCTTCAGATGTTGTCGAATCCAGTTACCATATTACAAGTAACTCTTTTATTACCGGTTGTTTTCCTGAATTACTACAATATGCACTTGCGTTGCCTTTCTACAAGAAAGGTTGTACGGGCGATCTGCACAATTACAGGCCCGTAAACCTGTAATGGTTTTTTAGAAACTATTTGAGAAAGTGGCATATAATCGACTTTAATGGTTTCTCAGACCTAAAAGCATTGAAATTGCACTATTTGATTGTACTGAGTCCGTTTTGAGTACTTTGTTGCTAGATGCCTCCTGGCCTGTTTTTGGATCTGTCAAAGACTCTTAACTGCATAGATTATCAAAGACTAATTGCCGTGCGTATTAAAACATAAAAAAAAGACTTCTATTAATAGCGGGGTTCCTCAAAGTAGTATTCTTAGGGCCTGTTCTTTTCTTACTTTACTTCAATGATGTCTACGGTATTGAACACCCTTTAACAGATCACAATTTGATGATTATAAACTACGCAGATGATACCGCCTTTCTTGTGGAGGGCAGCACATTTAATGAAGTGATGGATACTGGTAACGTTTTTGTGAAGAATTTTAGTGAATGGCTAAATAACTTGAAAATGAATCCTAACAAAATAAATTTAATTTTATTTAAAGCTATAGGTCAAGAGTATCCACCATCGTTAACTTTTAACAACGATGAATACATTGTTACAGATTCCGCCCGTATGCTAGGTATTTTGATAGACGATCGTTTTGAATGGAAAAGCCTTATTGAGTTAATCTTAAAGCTAATTAGTGATACTTGTTTCTCGTTTCAAATACTCCAAGAACCTACCAAAAGAAGTTAAGAGAATATGTTTTTAATTATAATAATAAAAGAACAAAGTTATTACGTAATATCGAGCCATACATAATCAGCACAATTAGGCAGGAATTGTTAGTCTAGATTAAAGATTAGTTTGCTTTAAAGCAGCGCTCCTTTCTACTTGCACTATTCTTCTTTTTGTTTCTGACTTTTATTTGTATATTTACCGCGATAAATCATCATTATTATTATTATTATATTGACTGAAATTCAGGCATGAAAAAGCTAACAGTGCCTTGGGTGTCGCGTCTGCTTGCTTAGGACCAAAAGCACACTCGAATATACATTTCCAAAGCCTTGTTGAAGAAATAAGACGCCGATGAATAACTATGAATGAAACATTGATACGCCAGTACACTCCTGAAGTCAAAAAATGCAAAAATTTTGGTTCGAATCGATAGACCATCCATCTATCTATTCTCTATTATTTAAACGGATTAAAGAGGAAAACATATTCACTTAACGAGACTATGTCGGGAAATAAAGCTGAATTTGTCGAAGAAAATACTTGCTTCTACGTTAGGCTGCAGACTTTTAGGATTAAAGAGAACCATTGTTGATGAAATTGACCGGAAATTTGTTTAAATTATTGTAATGAGATTTAGAATGAGGTATCTTTAATACCCGATTTTTAATAGTCCCCGAAATATTAATCTTTTGGCCAAAGCGGATAGTTAGAATGAAAAATTGCTAAGAAAGGTCACATAACATAAATTAACAAATAGTCAAGCTACATATTTCCGGTAATTAGTATGAGAAAAATTATTATTTTTACGACTGTTCAGGAGCAAGACACCTTCAACCAAACGTAACAAATTCCAATAATAAAGTAAGGTCGCCAGTTCGGAAGCGAAAGAATTCCTTTCAGAATTCTTTTACTCGTGTTTTAATTCTTAATGTGAATTATATACGTCACCGAAGAAAATCATAATTAAAACTAATTTAATTAATGCATTTATCCTATTAATGCTTTTATTTATTGTAACTTATTATATTGATTCCATTAAAGTAAATTATGTAATTGTCGCGTCTAAGAAATTTATTTTGCATAATTGAATAATCATTTCCCACATCCGACGACATTGTCATAATTCCAACAAATTAAATAATTGATATTCACCTTTTATTTACGGGAACACGAGCAATATAATTAACGCCGATCTTATTAGCGGAGTGATTATTGAATTCTGCAGAATTCGGAGGCATTAATGGTTTTGTTTTGTTTAATGATGTTCTTGGAATTTAAATATTATTGCGGTTTCCATGTACCGTGGATTTCGATCAAGCAAGAACTGTTTTTTTTATTTTGGACGAACCTAAATTGCGCCTCGTTTATATGCAAGAATGTACGAAATATAAATAAAATTTACCTAGCAGGCCCAATGACGCCATCTATTCCAAATACAGCTTTGACACTGTATTATAGAATGGTAATCCCATATAGCCAATAAAGGCCGAATCCATCTGGTACACAGACGGCTCAAAGACAGAGAATTGAGTTGGAGTCGGGATTTGTGGGAGTAGACCAGAAATATCCTAATCACTAAGCCTAATTCAAAGCGCCACAGTACTTCAAGCCGAAATAGGAGCAGTACTGGGGTGTATTGAAGAATTAAACCGGCATGTAGATAATTATCGATCTGTTCAAACAGTCAAGCATGTAGCGCTATACTCCACACAGGCGAAGTCGAAACTGGTGTGGGACTGGATGAATTCGCTCATTAGGCCGAGAAGCCGAACTAAGGTAACCTTGGCTTGGGTACCAGGACACGAAGGCTATCGTGAGAAGACAAGAAATCTCAAGACTGGTGAAAGAGTATTACAGGCCAAGCAACTTATGATTGGACACAGGCCTACATTTACAGCGAACCTACTAAGCAGAGAGAATAATAGTAGGCTTGCTAACAGGACACTGTATGCTCAAAAAGCACATGAGCAATCTGGGCCTGACAGAGGAAATAGCATGTAGATTCTGCCAGGCGGAAGAAGCGACTGCCGTCCATGTGCTGTGCATCTGTACAGCACTGGCAGGAGTACAACTCTCGGGAATGGGCTCAGAATACCTAAAAGCCGAAATCCATGTAAAGGAATCACAAGGTTGCTAAATCTAGTGAAGAAGGTAAAGCTAACGTAATTGATCTAATGAGAGAGGAACCAGAGACGATCTAAAAATGTCCCCGTGGAACACCACAAAAACCTAACCTAGCATAATTTCTTGATGCGGGAGGCTTGGGGCAAAATGCATTATATCATTTAATTTCTTTTATATATATGGGTAATACAAGACCACAAACAACAACAACAACATATTTTTATAAATATCGTTTATAAAAATTAATAATAAATTAATAATAAATTAACGATTATTAATAAGGAACGAACAATCTTGAGGTCCGTCGATACTGAAAATGTTAAAAATCAAAATGTAAAGAATGTCCCAACATATATTGCAGAAAAATTTCAAAAAATTAAAAACCTGGTGTCTATGCTGCATCCCACTGTTTGCATGACAAAAATGTTACTTCGCCTATTACAGGTTAACAACGATGCTGCCATTATTAATTGATGTATTACCAAACCTCCAAAAATTCTGTCTATGCGCGTTATCAAGGTCTTTAGCAAGAATCGGGTATTTAAAATAATGGAAGGACAGCAGAAGACATTATAATAACATCCTGTTAAACTGCTTTTGCTTTTACTGATGTATAATTTCGACAAAATGTAAATATTATCCAAAGATAAAAACGAGTGTTATCGAAAGGCCAAAAGAATACTCTCGCACACTCGCAGCTAAAACATTTCGTTTCATGCACGTGTACGATGTATTAGAAGGTATTATGTAACGATTATTTTCAACTAATTCGCATTGGTCCGCATATAACGAATTAGTTTTTATTAAAAGGTATAGCTACACGTGCACATGTAAATTTTTCTTCTACGATTATAGTTAAAAACTAAAGACTGGTTGGTGCCCGTTACTTAATGTAGGCTAATTACCCACAGAATCAAGTAATTAAAAGAGATTACGGCCTTTCAGAATGACTTTCTTAATTTCTAAGGTCATTGCGATAATGCGCTCTCATTGTTTGGTCGTATCTAATATTCTCTAAGCAGGCTATTTTCTCGCTTCGCGCTTATTTGTTTTCGCGCAACGCGATTCCGCGAAATTCGAAACAAACTGTTACGGGCGTCGCGGCATTTTCTGTCCGCTTGGCGATAATGAAACTGGTTCCATCCAATGTTTCTCGTGACGTCGAACAGGTGTTTTTTTTTCCGTTTCGTATTTCGCGGCGGTGTTAATAAGAAGGCGATTTCTGCCATGTAGCGCTCAAAATTCTTGTTGTCGTTGCTCGGCATGCAGATTTTCTTAACTACGTCGTCTATAGAGACGCAACGTGTGTCTAATTTTAGGTGAGTTCGCGATAGTTTGTATCGCGTTCTACGCTTTAATATTATAACCGTGCGTTGAGATAATATGGCCAGTTGGCGTGTGTGTAGAAATTTTGTGTTGCGGCTGAGGCTACGGAGTAGTAACGTACTGAGGCGTGGAAGGAAGAAGGTAAACCGTTTAATAGAACCCATTTTATTTCTGGCTAACTCCTTAGCTTTACTCCTCTGAATCGTAATATTTTGCCCAATACGCCGTCCCAATTCTCTTTCGCCTTGGCCTTTCCCTACTCAGCCTTTGTAAGTGTCCCCGCCATCCTAGTTGCCCTTCTTCTATAAATCTTTCGACGGATTTTTTCTTCAGCTTTTCTCTTATTTTTTCATTTCGTATCTCGTCCATCTTTGTCATCCCTTTGAATCTCCTCAGGTACTTCATTTTTCTTGCCTGCAGTTTACCCAAGAGTCGCACCCATAACTTAGTATTGGTCTATATATTGCTTTATACACGCTTTAGTAATAATAATAATGCTTTAGCTATTCTGTTTAATTCTATTTCATGCCTTCCTCTTTCCTCTATTGTAAAATCAGGTTATTGGAATTGATTTTCTCGTGGCATTTATTTCTTCTGCTTTTCTTTTGTAACTGCCATTATTGTTGCCTTCTCTTTGTTCGTTTTCATCTCATACTTCGTATTTCCAGATTGTACTGCAGATCTTTACTATTCCTTATTATCACTAGATCATCTGCGAAAACACTTCGTTTTTTTTCACTGTCTCTTGAATAATCTCATCCATAAAGGCTATAAACAAAAACGGTCTCAAACCACTTCCTTGTCCTTCCAGAACGCTAATATGTTGATAAAATCGTCGCTTTTAATCTCATTGAAGATGCATTTCTAGTGTAGTTCCTAATTAAAAGCGTTGGCCAGACTATAGTTATCATCTTACGTCGTGGCAGGTATACCTTGAACGCAATCACATTTGTTTGATCTGTGCTTCGCAAACTTTTCTCAACTTTGGCGCACAATAAAAGAAAATAAAAAAGACAAAGAATTAGGATTTCTTATATTGGAATATATATATGGGGAAAATGGGATAAAGTGCCCTCGTGGCACAAAAGTATGCCGCAGAACGCCGGTTGCGGAGCACTGCATTAGATCACCGAATGTATATTTAGTGCCAACCTAGATCGTAAAAATGGAAATATGAACTAATAACAACAGCATACGTCATCACTTGAAAGATGTACATAAATTTAATCATATATATACACCCGGCTAGCGATAAAAACACGCAACTTTTCGTGTTTCACATTAAAAATGGAACGTATTTATGTATATTGCCACGTCAAATCCTGCATAATGTCGTAAAAGAAGAATTTTTTTTGACCCGTACCTTTGGCCTAAACGTGATCGTGTTCGCACATGTTCGTTTTAATTAGGTACTTTGAAACTTCGTGTACGACAATCACTTTACAGGGATATCTAGAATTATCTTTCCCAAAAATCAAATATTAATACAACTTGAGCGTGCTTTGGGCGCATTAAAGGGAAGGAAAAAGGCATGCCAGTGAAATTAGTCACATTGTACAGTCGTGGCTGTAAAAAAGCTAACTTTTCTTTAATCATATGAAAGGCTCTTAAACAAGAACTATTGTTACGCTAACAATAATATTCTATAAACAAGAGCTGTCGGTACCTTTTCAACATCTTTTACCATCTATAATTTTAAAGGCGCTTGGAAAGAAAAAACAATGGTTAAATATCACGCAGGTACGTGATTATGTCATGCGATTTACAATATTTACTTATTAAATACACGAAATTATCGGAATCATGTTAGTCTATTCTGATATGTAAAGTTCGGTACTTTCCGTGCCATTTACGAAATTAACGACAAAATTAACGTTTTGTCGACTCTCGGGGAAACCAGTAGTCAACACGAACCCATTCTCATGAGACGAATAGACACGAGTCTGTCCAGTCTCTCCTAATTTCGTGGAGCGCACGGAAAGTGGCGGTCTTGACTGATATGTGTGATTTTGATGATTTTGCACCGAAAATAATAATTGGATTGTTATTCCCTTTAAATAGTGCAACTTCTAGGCTAACATAGAAACAAGTATTTTTGTCAAATTAAATTTAAGCACAATCTTGTACAGTTTTTTCCAGATCTGTGAAGTTACTTTCATTTTTTTTTTAATTTCTGCACGTTTTATGCTGATTTGTGCCGTAAAAATTTTATTTTGCGCTCTTCCTCCCCGAAATAGTCTAAAAGTAAAATTCACGGTAATGAGATGTGCTCGGGCATTTACTTGGCAGCCACCGCACTAACATTTCAGTTCTTGAAAATCTAATACTGACAGCGTTTTGTGCTCGCCGTGCGCTTATTTGTGCTGTAAAACTTTCGTTTTGCACTCGCACCGTTTTCGAAATATTTTAGAATGAGGACTGGTGCGTTTCTGTTCATTTCGTGCTAGTTGGTGCTTTAGAAAACGAAATTTTTACAGCACCAATCATCAGCACACAACGATGGTCTGGTCAAATTTTGAAAAAGTGAAAGTGCGGAAGTTGCGGGAAATTGGCTCTCGAATATCTCAAGAACGGGATGAGCACAGAATGATATACTTACGGCACAAATCAGCACAAAACTGATTGTGAAAGTGGGGGAGCCAACTTCACAGACCCTCAATATATTTATGTACATAAATTTTCAAGAGTTATTAATATTTCTATTTAAACTACCTGCGTCCTATTATCGTGTTATTCACAAAACACCCTGTATACTATATAGTTAGATAGTTCAGTGATGCTTACGTACAACCACCTTTAGAAGATAAAGCAATAACTAGAGGGAAAATAACTGAAGAAAATTTTTATAATGGACCTTTTTCCAGTAAAATTTGCGTTTGGCATGCCCCCGTCTCTTTAATCCGTCCAAACTGTAGTTGGCATGTTGTTCTGCGAAATAGGCGTTTGCCTTCCGACCGAAACTTTGAGCCTACAAACGAATCCCAATTCATAAATTTTTCCCATAGCGACCACTAAAGCGTGAGACAGTGCGTTGTCTTGGTGGAACAAAGCTTTATTTTTCTTCAAATACGGACGCTTTTCCGCAATTTCTGCCTTCAGCTTGTCAAGCAATGTTTTAAGCTGACGAATATATTTGTTATTGGCGGAATTACCAGCTGAAATCACCCGCGAAATTTAAAAAAATGCCAATTCTAACTGTCGTGAGAAGAATCATCAAATGTAATAATGAAATCTGGTGTTTGCTTCCTGCGACCATTCTGTGATAATCTTCTGGAGTGTTATAGTATGTAATGCTTCGTTTCACGTTACGAATCACTTTTCACATCCACAACCATCGCGGATGCATGATATGGTTATTTCCCAAATCTGCTCTATTGGGTTAAAGATGGGAATCAAGCAAAGTTCGTCCACAACATATTTTTTTGCAGATTTATTCAGCGCTATTAAATGAAACGAATCCTTTTTGGACGGATTTGGCTTAAATGTAATTTTATTGCTGTTTACCGTCTTTGGAATTTTATAGTAAGTTGGTTGCAATGTTTTCCTGATCCTCATCCTGATCTAAGTAATGAATGAAACTTATGAATAACTAATGAAAGCAGAGCCTCAAAAAAAACCGGATATTTTCGAATTAATACAGTAAGGATCAAGAGAACTTCCCGACAATATATAAATACTGCAGCTTAGAGCAGAACACAAACATCATCCATGCGATTGCTGCAAATGAATTACGTGGAATTCCTAGACAGGAAATCAACGGAACAGGATCCTTATCGGAATATTAATGAATACATTTTAAAATAGAAGCGTTTATAGCGAATCCCGTAAACATTTAGAATATATTAAATTCAGCGTTCTGATAGATCAAAAACACCTTTTATTTTAACATTAAACTCTTTTAAATTCGTGCATCTTAGCCAGTGTTACTAAATTGCCAAACTAATTTATTACTTACATTATCTGCGCATGTTTCTTAATTTCTTCACGATAAATCTGGAATGTTGGAATTCTCTTCTGAAACGAGGGCGACGCGTTTCATTTTTACTTTTATACGCTTCCTGTAAATGAATCATACGGTTCAGTATCCCTGTTCTTGTCATTAAGCAATGATCAATAAAAATACCACTGTACTTATGTCCGCCCAAAATGCTGAAACGAGCGGCTGTTGTTCCGTGGTGTTGGGTTGGATTTTGTGTGCATTTCTTTGGATCTAGAATTGAAAAGACATATTTTTCTTTTGTTTTTTAACTAACAGTAACCAATTAATAAAACATATAATATTCAATTGAATTTCAGATATACCTTCACGGAATCCTTTGCAAAGATGAGGTCTCCATGCTAGTCGCTGCCAAAACATCTGGAGCCACCCCTTTAGTGATCGCGTGTCGGAATGGACATTACGAGGTCGCTGAATATTTAATCGAAAAATGCCAAGCAGATATCGAGCAACCCGGTTCAGGTAATTACCCCATTTTGTCACTAATTTCCCATCGACATCGTTTATTTACTTCTGACTCGAACATGATACGAAAACGGGCAAATAATGAACAAAGACAGAAAAGAGGAAGAGAAAAAAAGAAGTCTTCATTAGAATCACAAAGCACCGAGCATGATGTCGAACGAATATCGGCGGCATGCACATTGAGCAGCTGTACATGGCAATATCTAGTTCATTACCTTCCTTGCCCGGTCATATATGGCATGTTAATAATCATGTAGTGATTTTTTATATCCCTGGCGTTAAGGTTTTCCTTTTCCTTGTTGCTGACTAGTGATTAATTTTTTTGTTATGTTTCCTGTGATGCTGCTCAGTTCTCGCACGCTACACAGGTTGATTCATAATCTGATGTTGTTCCTTTGTGATAAAATAAGTGCTATCGGCAAACAAAAGAAAATTAAAAGGATGTAATTTTTAAGTGGTTTTGAGATAAAGTATAACCTCCAATAAATACATGCTTTATGCAGCATTTAAAATCGCAGAATTTATATATTTTTTTGTTCTATTCCAGTCATTTAAACAAAATAACTTCTGGAAATCGTCCCGAAGATTAAAATATCTACAAAGATATGGCAAGCTATTTTTATAAGTTTCACGTCCGGTTTTAGCAATTCATAGAACGGAATTTAGTGAAAAAGTCCGCCTCTTTAATCTGTCCAAATAGTAATTGGCATCTTGTTCTACAAAATATGTGTCTATGAATGTGCCCATTCGATGAAAATCAACCCTCCTGGGGGGTTTTGACCATAGGAAACAGAAAAAAGGCGCTGGAGGGAATCAGATTTGGTAAAATAGGGTGGATGGTTTTTTTGGTTCGAACTCCAATTCGTAAATTTGTGCCATAGCGACCGCTGCAATAACCAAGTATTGAGCATTTACGCAAATCTTCATTTACCAAAAAATTGACAAAACGGAACGCACCTATTGATAAGCTCTATTATTATCTATTAAGCTAGCCACTTCATAAGCCCACCAGCAAACCAGTTGCATATCTTGTTGCTAATTTTTTACCCAAGAATTGATTTTTTGAGCCTCTGCATATGTCAATACAAACTAAACGGTATTTTTTGCAGATAATTTGTTGCCCATTTGTTACCCAAGAATTGATTTTGTTGCTCCAGTCCATTAAGCTAGCGTAGCCACTCGTTGTAACATTTGAGTCACTGCAGATATCGACACGAGCTAAACGCCATATTTTGTTACTAATTTGTTACCGGAGAATTAATGTTGTTGCTCTAACCGTTTCAGAGCCACTCGCTATACATTAAGCTACCGTAGCCATCGTTGGCTAGAGTAACAATATCAATTCTTGGGAAACAAATTAGTAATAAAATATACAATCTTTCCTTTGATTTCTGCTGCTTCTATTTAAATTACACTCACATAAAGTCACCATAGACCAGTCGTGGTTAATCGAAAAGTCGACGTTTCGTCCACAATCATATGGGGCTTCTCCAGGAACGGGAAGCAATTGATCACAATAACTCAGCATGTGAACCATGCCAGAGGCGAAAATCAATTGCGGAGATACGACGGGAGCACCATCCTTTTATATCTTAACTAATATCCAATTGTTTCTTGCGCAAAAGACTTTATTTGCTTACTTTGACGGTACCCTAAAATGCAGCATATATATAAAATATAACACATTGTTGAAGAAAATCTCAAGAATTGATTAACCCTCTTAATTCTTGTAAAAACAACTTAACAAACGGAAATTAAGAGAACATTTTAAAAATGAATTAGTAACAATTAAAAACTAATTATCGTTACAAGCAGTAGCTATCTCGCAATTTAAAAATAAGTTATCTATAGCCGACTTTAATATAAAATAAAAGCCGCACATATCCGATTGAAGCAGCATAATTCAATCGGGCAAATTAAAGGATGTCTGTTTAGTATCGCCTACAATTTGCCAATATTTACTGCCGAAGCTACCGAGAATATACTTTAAAAGTGTTACATAAAATCGTTGAGGCGATAAGTGTTTGGCATGCGAGAACAGATACAAGTCAGTGGCTACTTTTTAATAGCATCAGTCGAACGCGGAGAACTCTGAATATCCGCTGGTAATTCTACAGTTATGCAACCCATTTTTCTCTATTGCTTAAAAAGTCTAATAGGAATTATAATACATTCCATTATTTTTATTTATTATTGTTTAGGGAATATGTCAAGCCTTAGTACTTTCACTGGCTAATACGCAAGCTGTATTACGGAAATTATGAATAAACTGATTGGGGGAAATAGTACAGGTGTCCGCCGCCTGATTCTTCATGGTTTTAAAATTATATCAATTTATAAGGTTATCTTCTAATAAATTCTAAACAACTGCAATTCTTCCACGAAGTTCTCGCCTTCAAATTGTGTTATTTGTTCTTTAACGCCCTGTATTGAACATATAGGGTTAATCTAAAGATCACGTACAAACATTTAGGAATGATTGAGATTAATAAATTGAGTATCTTTTGTTAATAATGTCTTCGCCAAAAATGTCTTATTCTTAATATAATTGTTATGTACCTTTGCGCATGTAAGATTAAACGACTTCCCTTTGGTTTTCCAGTTATTTTCGACGGTGAGACGATAGAGGGCGCACCTCCGTTGTGGTGCGCGGCCGCGGCGGGTCATCTGGATATAGTACAACTTCTTCTATCGCACGGAGCCAAAGTGAACAGTACGACAAGAACCAATTCTACGCCTTTGAGAGCGGCATGCTTCGACGGGCATCTAGAAATAGTCAAGTATCTCGTCATGCACGGGGCGGATATCGAAGTGGCAAACCGGCACGGCCATACGTGTCTGATGATCGCGTGCTACAAGGGCCACATTCGGATAGCCAAATACTTGCTGTCGCTGAACGCGAGCGTAAATAGGAAAAGCGTCAAGGGAAACACGGCGTTACATGATTGCGCAGAATCGGGGAGTCTAGAAATACTGAAGCTACTTATAGAACATGGTGCCACCATGGACGTAGATTCATATGGTAAGGATATGTTTAAAATAAAAAAATAAAAAAGACACAAAACTTGAATATTGAACAAAAAAATCGTTTTTAGTAATGATATTAACAAATAACATTGTAACTTTTTATTCATTATAGGTATGACTCCTCTGTTAGCAGCTGCAGTGACTGGGCACAACCATATAGTAGAATATTTAATTAAATTACCTCAGCTAGTATCCCGAAAAGAAAAAATCGACGCGTTAGAATTATTAGGTGCCACTTACGTAGACAAAAAACGCGACATGATAACCGCATTAGAATACTGGAAAAGGGCTATGCACGAAAGGTTAGTTAGTCTTCATTTGTCTTCTTCTCAATTACATATAAAGACTCCTACACACGGTACGTAGATGGCTTTTTAGGCCCTACGCGTGTAGGGGGTTAGATGCAAATTATTAGATGGACCTCGTAAAACAGACTTTATTTCTTGCAGATATTTTGGCGACGGTCCATCATTATATAAGAAGCGCGTCGAAAAAGTGGCAGCTTACGATTACGCAGTGGAAATCACCGATCCGGAAGGTTTAGACGACCTGATGGCGGATCCGGACGAAATGAGGATGCAAGCGTTGGTGATGAGAGAGAGAATCTTAGGGCCGGCACATCCGGATACGAGTTACTACATTAGGTATCGGGGAGCTGTTTACGCGGACGCTGGGAAGTTCAACCGATGCATAGAATTGTGGAATTACGCTTTAGATATGCAACAAACGATGTTAGAGAGGCTGAATCCTATGACGCAGAGCAGCTTGTTCTCTTTCACCGAGCTGTTCTCGTTCATGATGGGCGAAGAAGGTAAACCAACCACCAGAGGAAGAATCGTGCCACCAGTAGATTTTAATGAACTTCTTAGGTAGGTTAACATTAAAATACGAGGGGAGTTCAATAAATACCCAGTCTGAATTAAAGTAACTCTATTTTTCGTAAAAGTAACTTTTGGCGGGCGCCGCGTCAAGTTTTAACAGATCCATGAGTTAGTTTGTGAATAACGACAGCCAACTTTTGGACAACAATGGAAAAAATCAAATCTAGAGCAGTGATTAAATTTGTTGGACTTTACGCCTTCGTTATCGGTCATAAAATATTGGACATCTGAATTCAACCATGGCCGTCCGAGCATTTATGATGAGGCCTCCAAATGAGGCGACATCAGAAAAAATTCACTACATAGTAGATTTTTTACTTCGATTTGTAACTGTCGAGGAAACATGGATTAATCACAGCCTACCAGAGACCAAAGAACAGTCCAAACAGTGGGCCAAAACCACTTTATTGGCCAACAAGATCGTACAAGATGTACGCGGGTATAATCCACGTTGATTACATTAAGAAGGGCAAAACCATTAATGGGGAGTATTATGCCAACTAATTAAAAGAAATTCATTGGCGCTAATCTCACGAACTCTTTATTGAAAGCTACCGTGTGTGTATTGTGAGATTAGGATCAATCGTTCTTCTTTTGCCTAGTTATAAATCACTCATACAGCAACTAGCTTATTAGCTTGTTTCAACAATGCTGTGAAAGAAAAACGTCTGCATTTGGCGGAGAAAATAATTTTATTCCGTCAAGACAATGCACCATATTTGCCAGATTAGCCACCAGCGATTATTTCCTATAACCGAATTTGAAAAATGGCTCGACGAAAAAAGATTTGGTTTAAATAATGAAGTGATTGTAGAAACAAACGCCTATTTTGCAGTGTTGGAAAAGTGTTGTTTTTTAGATGAGATTTATTGAACTTCCCTCGTAGTAATAAATAAACATAGAAACCCAATAATTTTTTCAATTTTCAATTCCCTCTCTGCATGTAATTATTATTAAATCTTTGAGAAGAAGAATAATCTTATATTTTTCCGCAGGGTTTTCAATAAAGCTGTAAGAGAAGTCGAATTAGGGAACAAGATGCTAGACAAAATGCCTAACGCCTTACGTGATATGACTTATCTCACCAGAGTCCTAGTGATAACCCTTCATCTAGCCTGCCTTCTAACGAAGTTACTAGAAGGTCCAAACAGCACGGAAGAAATGATGGATAGAATCTACAAAGCCATATACAACTTAGTCAAATTGAAAATAAAAAGCAAGTTAGGTAGGACTGCTTTGCACGTCGCTTGCTGCAGGGAAGCTGCTCTAGTTGGAAGGTATCCAGCTTGTCAATTCCCATCCCCGCATCTAGCCGAAATTCTGCTTAAAGTCGGAGCGGATCCCAACGCCAAGGACGAAGAGGGTAACACACCGCTCCATCTAGCGGCGATGGCTCGACCTTGTCCTGCCGCCTTAGCTCAGACGCTTCTGAATAACGGAGCGCATATCGACTTAGTTAACAACAACGGTGATACTTTCGCTAGTTTATTGAGAGGACAACAAGTGCACGAATTAGTTAATAGCGTAAAATACGTCAGACTGAGCTGCATAGCAGCGAGAATAGTTAAACAATTCAAAATACCGTACAAGGGTCAAATTCCCCCTCAGCTAGAGACTTACATTGCGAATCATTGAATGTGTGACTGACGGTTTTTCGTGTGATCGTGAGCATATGAATAGTGTGTTTTCATCATGAATTTTTATTTCTTTCTCGTAAATTCAACCAATGTTTTATCATCGTTTCTGTTTTGTTTTTAATCCTTTTTCTTAATATTTTTTCTGTGAAAATTAAATATTTTTTCTTTATGTGTATTTTTGTTTTCTTATATTATCCTTTTATTGATTCGATTTTGACTAGGAAAAAAAGGGGGGGTAGGACATTGTTTATTGGTAACATATCTGTGCGGCGCGGCGTTTAAATTGAATAGGTTAATATCAAAAATTGTTAATATCTACTCGAATTCTTAGTTAAATAATACAAATAAAAAGCACTTCTCTTTACATCCCTTTATCAAGTCAGCTTAGAACATAGACAAATATAATATATTGGTAGAGTATGGGATGTGCTTGCTTGGAATCGAATGGAGGTCGCCATTTTGATATATAACGGAAAATGCACGCGTAACTTTAATAATCTGCATAAACTGTTTGTATTTTGCTTTGATGTTTATTATTTATTGATGGTTATATACCGGTTGCCAACCAAAACTAATTTAATAGCTATAGGTAAGAGAGAAAATATTGCGTTAGGAAAGTTGGTCCGTGTATATATATATGTCATTACACCCGTTATATATAACATTACTACTAACACATAATGCAGTACCGTTCTCATTGTCATCGTTCCCAAAAGAGTATCTTGCTGGTGGTCGCTCTCGCTTGAAGTTCTAAAGAGTAGCACGCTGAACGGTATTTCTATGACAAAAGAGAAAATCATTTAAAACAGATCCCCCTGTCCACTTCTTTCCATATGCTCCTTAAAAATCCGCACCATTCTTTCTGCAAACCCAGTTGACTTTGGATGGTAAAGTAAGACTTTAATATGAGTTATTCCTTTCTCTTAAGAAAGCTTTTCAAAATTATCTGATGTTAGTTGAGGTCCGTTGCCCGATAATATGAACTTTGGTAGCTCGCATCTTGCGAAAATTTCTCCCTGGATGTTTATTGTTGCCGATTGGTTCTAGAAGGATCCTGCAAAATCTATATAGATTCTCGATAAAGGTTCAGAGGGTGTATACCATGGATATAGAGAGACATTGTAGTCAGTTTGTTTTGATCATTGGTGTGAACCGTAGTTTCTAATGTGTATAATGTCTGCGTCAATATTAGGCCAACAGATGTATAATCTTGCAATGGGATGCACTGCGCTAATCACGTAATCATGTGTTGGTCATCTTGTAAATCGGATTACATGCTTTTCAAAATTTAACAAATTAATTTCGCTGAGATCTGTGATGCAAACACTGATGATTCTTATATTTGAAGTGTATTTGCGTGGGATTGACACAATTTAAGTAAAAACGGTTATCATCAGGATTTATATATGTGCTTTCCCCCGCTATCTTATAACATATACAGCGTCACCGCTTTTGATTAAACATGTGGCAAAATGGCGACTCTAATCCTTTCAATATATTTGTCTATGATGCAGACGTATTTTTGAAATGTAGGCAAATATTCAATTAGGTGCACACTCAACTGGTGTAACATAAAGTACAACTATTCCGACATAAGTAATCATAAAACTAGGTTTTAATATGAAACAACTACGGGATGGTCTGATACATAAACATTGAGTAAAAGTCAGATATCATTTTTTCAAACACATAATTGCATGAGTCTGTCTCTTAAACAAGAGTAATTTATCTCAATACTTAAACTAAACTTAAATTTGAACTTTTTAACAAATACAGCTTTTAAAGCTATTGGCAAACGTAGATGTGATAAGCTTTTATACAGAGTTCACTTGTTGTTCATACATATGTACTGATTTCATACATTTTTACTAAATAGTAGGTGAAAATGATGCAAGTATTTCTATGAATCAGAAAAATTAGAATTCGCCACATTCCGTGCGCTTCACTAAATTAGCGGAGACTAGACAGACTCGTGTTTTATCGACTCTCGGTGAAACCAGTAGTCAACACGGACCCATTCTCATGAGACGGATAAACACGAATTTGCTAATTTCGTGAAGCGCACGGAAAAGGGCGAACTTTAGTCGTAGATTTTCTCAGCTAAACAAGAGATGTAGTAAACAATTCTCTCGTCATGAAATACGTAAGGTATATGCTAGTATTTAGGATCTAATCGTATCATTTGTTCTTTATATTGTTTATAGTATTAAATATAACGGAATTAATTTCTATAAATCATAAATAATAATGGATTAGTCGAATGTATTAGATCAGTTAGTTAATTTACTTCTTATAGATGTGACGATTTTGATAGACATTGAATAAATAAAGTAAAGGAAGGGAATTTACCGTGTTTATTCTATACAGGGTGAGAAAATTGCTAACGGAATGCCACGATCTTGTAGGCTTGAAGTATCAACAAAAAATATTCTTACGTAATAATCCGCTTGGTATTTTTTAAATGTTGTGGATGATTTAAGTTGGTGATTCCGGCAGAACTGCCAACTGAAATTATCGGGAAAACCTGAAACATGTGAAACACAATATGTATGTAAAAACTAAGCTATTAAAACTTAAAAAAAAGAACTATATGACATATTTACTACGTTGTAAATAATTAATTAAGCATAAAAAGCGCGTAAACATTGTGCATGATCTTTTCAGCACTTATTAACATTTGAGGCAAATTAAAACGCACCACCCTGTATATCATCTAAGAAATATATTTTTGTGATCAACATGTAATATCACCATGAGACTGTTAGACGATATGAAATGACTGATTGTTGTTATATATAAAAAGAAGCATAATACATTGTAAATTATATAAGAGTAAAAGATATTTATCTATTATATTCAATTGCTTTTAATTGAATTAGTGAAATATTGTTTTATGTGATTAAATATGCGTACTTCATTGTATTTCGAGATGGTTTTAGTGGAAAGAAACGCTTATATATCATATGGGTAGCTGTTACGGCATTTTAGGCGTGATTAGTACTCATGTACTTGCATAAGACTTGATTGTTTTTTTGAAGTTTGAATTTTATTTTCTTTAAAGATGTTTTATTGTAAGAGATTAATGTAGCTTAGATTTGTTTTCTATCTCTAAAGAGCTGGCCATGCGGATGGCAAAGATAAGCGATTGAAGAAAACCGTATAGGATACGGTTTCATTTTTGCATCGAATGTAATTACTGTAATTCTTAGTAGATAAACATATTGTTCATGTGTATGATATAATTTAAATAAACTGTTATTATGGATTCCGTGGTGTTTGTACTTGGTAATGTAATTCGACATTAAATGATTGGAGATTCCTTGGATAAATAAGGAGAAAGTATTTATAACGAACAGGTAAAGGTATGCACTGAGATATTAAAACTCAAACAAGGAAAGGTTACAAATTTGTTATACATTTTACGGATTTAAATTTATCATATAAAACTTCTAATTTGTGACTCTATCTAGTAAGGCGTGTTCGCCCACGTTATCTTGAAGTTAAATGTGTTGAAAGCTATTAGAGATAACATGCTATTTTAAATTATGAATTTATCAAAATATACCATTCAAAACGGGTAAAAAATTAAAATTCAAATTTTTTAAAATATACCTTAAAAACAGGTTAAAATACCTTTTCTAATTTTTAGAATACATTTTAGAAAACCCTGTATACCTATATACAGCGCGTTTCCGGATGGAGCTGACAAGAGGGAAAAAAGGCCTTATTAATTTTACGACGAAAAGTGATTCTTTATGAAAAATTCTGCTTTTCAAAGAAATTAGCTGACAAGAAATAACGGAAATCAGACGTATAGGATATTAATAAATTAAGAAAACGTCGCTGATACATTTATATATTCCAGTACTTCTGTTTTCAATATCTCGCGATCTCCATGCAGGGCACCCGTTTTGCCGCCACGAAATGTCGTCGAGTCGCATCTCTTCGTTTTAAATTTTCATTAAAAATACATAATAAAAAATAGCGCACCAAACATTCACTGCTTGAAAGCGTTGACTTTGTTTGTAAATGACGTAGTTTGGATTTTCAAAAGCCCAAAACCGACTATTTTGTGATGAAACATGGTGCGAGTAGCACCATGTTTCATCACAACCATCGTCAGTAAAAAACAACTTCTATCTACGAGGTACTTTTCACCAACCCATAAGTAATCGCTTCACTTCATCTCCATTTTCAAGGATATGTTTAGATGTTGGTTTAAAAGGCATAACTTTTTCCTTATGAATGACCCATTTATTTGGAATTTTTGCAAACGTTGGCTTAAAGATAATTTCGGAGTATCTGTTATTGAATTAATTGCCTAGACTGGTGCATCGACAAACAGCTTTCTTTTATAAGCATTTTTTATAAAATAATATATGACAGTACTTCTCTGTTGAAAGAATTTTCTTAGCCACTGACTTAGACCTGATTTTTATAAATAAAAAAAATATTTATAAAATCTGATGTAAATTAACACGTTTGGGGCGATGTACCAGTATTTCGAAATTTCTGGATGAATACATTTTTAACAGAAATTTTAGATGGGGCTGTATGTGTATCTATTTGGTAATACATGGATTTGACCCTACTGTTAATTATGTGGTAGTATGTACTCAGTCCGAAGGGGTTAATATACCAACATCCTGCACATTTAATCTCGTTTTTTTCCACAGTAAATTAGTTTATTTGAAAAGTAGAATTTTTCACAACGTAGAAGATTTTTCCGCTTGTCAACATCCGGGAACACTATATAATAGCATCATCTCTGTACTATGCCAACATTGCATCCCAGAAAACAATGACGTCAACATAATCAATAATAATTGGTTTTTATTTAAGTATATATATCTATATATAAACCAACAAACATTCATAAATAAACTGCATTTATTTATAGTTCCATGTACAATATTTGTATATTACAGATATATAGTGATAAAATACATATAAATAATCTTTCACTATGTAGAACTCGCACATGAGCTCATACAACATCATCGAAACCAGATCACTTGAGATTCGGTAAAACACCGAAACAAATAATACGCCGGCGTTTCATCATCGCCCTAGAAAATTGACATTCAAACTGTCACACCTCTTCTCTACGATAAGCAATCTCATTAGTCGGATACTGACTTCCTCAAATGATTGCTTCATGAAATAACTTTCGAAGTTGACGCTAAAACAATAAAGACATTTAATGGACTTGCATCTTTCAAAATGTATTTATAGCTTTTAAATAAAACAATAACAATTTTTATGTGTAAATAAAATTGAGCCCCTTGGAACCAAACAACCTCCAAATGTTGTATACCTATTAAAGATATAAATCAAGTCTACAGGAATATTTCAACTTCTATTCGAAGCCAATTCCCACTCCGACGAAACAGCAAGCCTGTAGAACGTAATCTATCTATGTCCAATTACAATAATCCAACAAAATTGGGTGAGGAACAACTATATGATAAAAACCATACCTGTTTCGAATTCAAATTCTTCGAATCTTCCACAATTTCTTTAAAGAACTTCGTGTGACAAAGCAAAACTGGCACGATTTACCGACCAACATGACTAATAAGTGAAACGACCAACCCGAACAAGGCTTCCTGAAAAACTTCTAACAAAAATTGACAATACATGAAAAGCGTGCATTACCGTAGGAAACAGAAATTACCAAATGGTTTTTCGTATGTTTTTTATTACAAAACAACTTATACTAATTGCAATACAATTTATATTATCTATTGGTATTAACATTTACAAACACGTAGAAACCTAGAGATACTTCAAAGTCACAAATAATTAAAAATTATAAAATTACTTCCATCGTTTTCTGACGATAGTCAAACTGATGGGAAAGACTGTTTCTAAGAATGAAAGTGTACAACTATAATTGTCTTGTCGTGGCGTGGGTACCATCTGAAATGTTGGAAGTGGGACGTTACTCTAATAATAGAATCTGACGTCTATCGTACGACCATCTATTCTGGCACGATCCATATTTTCTAGATATTGGTTAAGGAAAAACAAATTAAAATAAATCGTAATGTACAAAAGTGAAAACGATCCAATCCTTAAAACTTGATAGATGATGTTCAAAAGGGAGAGAAAAAGTTAGGGTGTAACGAAAATTAGCTAAATTTAGCTTACCGGATGACTAGTGTCAAGAACCAAAAATTAACGTAATTCTACAATGGAGTAATGGCCAATTTTCTTAAATGTGCTTATACACAGGTTACCAAATCATAAAATTCGGGATCCTTCAAATTGTTTTTTTTTTTAAACTTACCAGCCAAGCAAATTATCTCATGGTTAAGAACATTTCGCCTCCATTTCACAAGATTAAGGTAACAACTGACGTGTTTTGATGAATTGATTTGATGAATTTTGCAGTAATGTACTTGAAGTTTATAAAAACTTTACAGATTATTCCCCAATTCCCACGAATAAATATTGAGAAAGTTACAATGGCTTCTAGTTACTAGTAAAGACACATGTTTGCGGATATAATGCTTACAGTAGGTTGCTATAATTCTATGCGATACCATATAGTTTACATTAGATATAAACTATTCGGTTTCGCATAGAAATACACTAGCCTACCCTAAGTACCTATTGAGTATACACCTTTAATAGGAACAAGAAGCCAATGAGCGCGTTCGGACAACGCAACGTTGTGGGCGATGAGCTATTATGTTTCCTGTACGAGAAATGTTAACTATGGCGGGTATTAACTATTGGACAACATTGCCATCGTGTTGAGCGTAACATCGTAACTTTACTTTTGCAAAACAATACAGTTGTGCCGCCTGAATGCGCCCACTGTAACTTTCTCCTTTTTAGTTGGGTCAAATTGAGAAAGGTACTTGCACGTCATTGCGCCGGTAATGAGTTTTGGTTAGCATGCCGAGTTCAGCGTCGTCCCACTAATAGTTTGTATTTGTTTGTTACATATTGTTTGTTTTTATATTCCTTCGCGCCACTGATAACCTTAATATCTATTCCAGCACTTTTGCAACGTCCCATTTCGCACAGCCGTCCATAACGTCAGAGTACCTTTCTCTATTTGATTAAACAGTACTTCAGAACAATAGAAGGTAACGGCATGTTCAGCGATACATCAAATACAATTAGTGCAACAAACACGGCAGAAACTGAAAGTTACTCCTTTAATGGAAACCAGCAATGGGAGCCTACACTCAACTTAACAAACTGCATCATTGTATCTTGAATCAAAGCAAAGTTATCTCCAATTTGTTGCAATTGTTAAATATGCCCTCAGAATGTATTCCTTTTTAGAAGCAGAGAATTTCAATTGAAATAAATCGTTGCATTGTTTATAACCACCAACCAACTTTGATACTTATATTTTTTTTCTTTCCCTAAAAGAAATTATACTTTTCCATAATGTAAAATACTCACAGCGCCACCTCGCATTATTTAATTTATGGCAATTTGCTCTACAGCCTTCAAAAGGAACTTGTATGGGGTGCTTTGGTAATAGAGAATAATTTTGAGGAAAGGACCAATTATATGACAGTAACGGAAACCAATAACTATGATCAAAAGGATACTTATAGCACGTTCTGCTTCCCACTCCGTTGCGAAAGCAACTAAAACGGTGCCTGTTCCCTTCTCTTCGACCCTTTGGACATCGCCGAATTCCAAACACTTATCTCTCAACATTTGATAAGAAGCTGTCGGGGGTAACTGGAACGCAACGGCAAGTTGAACGCAAATGAAACAGGCAAGGAAGCAGACGTAATAGTTCTCTAACGATATCAGTGGACAGATCATTGAATGCCAAGAAATATCCTGTTGTATCAAATTTTTGATAATTATTATACCTTACCTGGAGTGCTTACGAATTTCACAATGGAACTTTGAAGAAACCGTGAAGAAATTTGAGCCTTGAAGCTTGCCAACTTTTAGTTTTTTCTTTCTTTTTTGGAAGTTTTACATTTGAAAAACAACTAACCTTCAATGAATTACCACTTCTTCCACAAAAAAGTTTAATTTTCTCCAATTAGAACGAATTGAATAACGCAAATCAATCTATACTTTTTGAATTTGTACCACCATCCTCTTCTTACGAAATTTGTTAACAAGCATATGGGCTAAGAATATATTTTATTGCATTCACAAAAAATTATTCGCATTTGCAGTAACCAAAAAAAAAACAGAAAACTTTCAAAAAAGTAATAACCATTGTACTTCTTAGAGATCACGTTAACATCAACATAGAAAATTTAATATAAAAATCAACCAGCAGATCTTTTTATTTTAATACAGCAAAGATACTTTTGAGTACAATAAGGTACTCTCTATAGTTTCTAGACATCTTATGACACAAAGCAGAATTGTCGTTGTTATTGAAGAGTAAGAGTCTCCAGAACCGCACAAAGGCATTGTGACACTTGGGACCGCACTATGTTATCTACTTTTCACTTTACCTTACGTGCATCAAAACAACGTCGCAAAACTCAATTCCACATCTCAATGGTTTTTGGTCACAAGAAACTTTCCTTTAATTCCTTTAGTCAAGTATAGTGCCATCTACTTTTTTTAGAACCTTTATAATTATTGGATTAAAGCAAGCAAAAGAGGCATTTTGATGAAGGAACGAGCGGATGGCCTTCGAAGGGGCACCTTTACATGTTCAATAACGAACAGAAGCCACAGCAGTGAACGTGTTATTTCTAAAACATTGGAGATATTACAGCCCAAAAATGCCGACCAGTAAGAAGCAGCCAAAGATATTTCAATGCTTTGTAATATGTTATGTATTTATTTGTACATATGATGTTCAAATAAAAATATAAAAAACGCAATTTTATGCGATACTTTTAGTGAAAATAAACCACATTAATATACACATAACCGCGTTACCAGAGGCAGGTATCTTCCGTATTTTACACATTACTTAGGATAACCCGAACTCTACCGTAATCCAGATCGTTAAACTGAATTTTCTTGTACCCTCAAAAAACTTAAAATTTTGGATCGGAGCTTCGACGTATATTACTATTGAATTCACATTGATCCAACAGGATGTTTCGACATTCTCAACTACTCTTACATCCGTTTAAAAGAACAGTAGGCGATGTAGGACAAAAAAAATAAAGTACATCAGTTCGATTATTTATAAAAGAAACTTAAACCAATGATCCATCCAACTAATACAACATCTCAAACTCATATATTTGCTTATCGTTTACATGAGGAAAAATCACTTACATTAGTAATCATAATTTTACTGGAACCTTTATTCGACGATTGATTTCTCATCATCCCGGTATTGTTTGTTGAATTATAGTTAGACGGTCTGTCTAAGCGATCGCCGCCTCCGCCGAAATTTCCGAAATTATTACCTCCTTTCTGATTATCGTAGTTACCGCCGCCGTAATTTCCGCGGCCTGAACCGCCGCCGAAATTGCCGCCACCACCACCTCCTGCATTACCGCCGCTTGAAAACCCCAAATTCTGATTGGACATGTACGAATCGTTGCGATTAAAATTCGATCCTCCTCCGCCGCCCATGTTTGACGAGTTCATGTTTCCCAAAGATGGATTTTGAACCAAAGGGTTATTTACCAAACTAGCAGCGGCCAGACTTAAATCGCCGGCACCTAGCAAATTACTTGGGAGATTGGCCAAATTGGCGGCCTGAAGTACAGCCGATGTTGTTCCCAAATTACCAAGTGCCGAAGCTACCGAGTTTAAATTACCGAGAGGCGGATTGTTCATACCCATTAAGGATGGGACAGCACCCAAGATACCAGGGCCAGCATTGGAATTCTGATTACCACTATTATTGGCGGATGGCAAATTATGGGCGACGTCTTTGAGAGCTTGCCCATTAACGCCCAAACCCATTCCAATGGACTTGAGTCCCTCGGGTAATTTTTCTTTGTCAGGTATCCTGTCCATTCGGACAGTCATAGCTCGCCCGTACAACTCTTGATTGTGAAACATGGAAATTGCTTGCACGGATTCTACCGGATGATCGTATTCGACCACAGCGAAACCCCTACAGCGACCATCTTTATCGAGAGGCATGTCCACCCAAACGACCTTACCGGCTAATCTAAACACCTCTTTCAATTTCTTCTTCTCAATCGTATAATCCAACTGAAATAGATAAATAGCAAGTTTTGTAGACCGACCTTTGGCAACACTAATCATAATTCCTTAGTACCAACAATAAAATAACTATTAAAGCTAGAATCTGTGTCTATAACGATCATTTCCATAAAGTCGCGTAACCATTAAAAAAAAAAAAAATATGACGAATTTACTCACATCGTTTTTAACATATGAAAACCATAATCAGATTAACCCTTGACCAGAGGAAGCGAAGTTTGTTGTATGACCTGATATAAATGTTATCTGATAGATTTCACCTTTCCAGTTAAGGATTACAAATTCCTTTATACGAGGGGGGTTCAATAGAGACTGACACTATTGCCACAACTACAATCACACCGACTGTGGTGAAAAAGCATGATTTAATAGTCAATATCCCCAATTCCATCACTGCTCAATAAGGGTGGTAACTAAAATAAATTATTTGCCTGGATATGTCGAGAAGATTTTGAAAATATAAAAAGACCGTGGTGCTAAATAAACCGACCATTATAATTAACATAGGAAATCTCCTGATCACTGCAGCTTACAAGTAAAATATCCCACAACATTTAGGAAAGACACATAACCAACATGACTCATCGAAGTTGTTAAGTTAAACACTACTATATTAAAAACTGCACATTTTCTATTTAGTAAGTGAATGTTTACTCAGCCCTCCCAGAGATTTTAGACTGTAATCCTTCTAAAGCGGAGAAAGTGTTCATAAGGGAACAAGTGTGAAGTAGTAAAGATGTATTAATATCATATTTTGCAGCTGTCTAAAGTCAGTTTATTGAACTCCCCTGTAATCCAAAGTGTTTTCACGATGCAGCTCACTTTATAAAAACCTTTCTGAATTCGAGCAATTTGCACCAGCACATATTTGATCAATAAATTTCAAGGATGCAATATAATCTTCCTCAAGTGACAATTACACACATAATACAACAAAACAGATTACGAACAACGATCAAAAACAAACAACATGTAAAAATAATGTGATATGTTCATATCACCAACGAAAACTAGAAAACCGCAAGACTCCAATTACATTTTAAAAAACCTACGTAGTTTATTCAGTAGCGCATATTGTCCAGCCTTTACCATTGAAAATAGTCACATACCAATTCATGGCAAGGCCCCAAACCACATTTTGATTGGTATTCAGGACCCCTGCGCATCTCATCATAATAAGTAAATTTCAATGCCACGATTTGTTTTTGAATTACAATAAAAACTTTGAAGGAATATATTACGATATTAGCACCAACTTATTACTTTGGTTATTTATTGTAATATTCTTGGCATAGACGACGCCAATTTTTCACAACAGAATATTTATGGAAAGAACTTTGTTTTTTCTAGTTGTTGCATACCCATAAAATGTAACATTTGAAGTCAATAAAATAGAGAAGAAACAAAAACAAACAGAATATAGAATAGAATTACTTACATTTGCAACAAAAATCCTATTTGTCAAAGGCGAATGTATTCCTAAACTTTCCAAAAATTGAGGACTTAAACCGTACGTGTTACCCCATTTATTATCATCGTTCCTCGGTCCATCAAATCCACCTCGACGGTCATCCCTAAACCTATCTCGATCACCGTCTCTATCTCGATTCCTTTTTTGTCCCGCTCCGACCAAGTTGCCAAATTTATCTCGGGCATTTCCAAAATCTTCCTTTATGACAATTTTTCGACCCTTCAATTCAAACCTGTGCATCACTTCCAAACATTTTTTAACGGATTGGGGATCGGAGAACTCGACGATGCCGCATCCTCTCGGCTTGTCGTTTTCGTCGACGAACAATTCGACGAAAGCGACTTCTCCAACCTGACTTCTGAACAGATCCTTCAAGTCTTGCCAACGATATTCGTAGGGAATATTCGATACGTAGACGCGACAATTCGACGATTTCATACCAGCGCGTTCTTTGCCTCGATCGCCGCTTCTATCGCGGCTTGCTTCCGAGAATCGGCTTGGACGCTCACGCCTCGAACGTTCACGTGAACGATCTTTATCGTCACTATCAGCCATTACTGCACAAATGCATATGAAAGGATGTAACAAATATGTAAATGTTTAATCGAAAATGATTCTAAGCACTTACCCAGCTATTATTTTTGAAGGAACACAACAGAACACACCCAGACAACAGAAGAATAGTTCAAAATGGCCGTCCGCGTCGGTTCCGCACAAAAATCACAGCGTAGGGAAGGTGATGAGTTTGCGCGTTGCTACTTGCTACGCATTTCTCATTGAGAGATCGTATTACACTGCACTTATTAAAATAAAATATTTCAATTAAATTAGAAAAAGAAATCAGGAATCTTGATCTTAATGGTATTTCTCAAGGAGAGATATCATGTAGATAACAGTTTTGATATATCTATTAAATTGATTTTCTAATTTTAAGTAAACGATAAATTTACACCACTTAATTCCGAACTTTCCAAGCGTTGATAAGGCGCCATTTTCGAATGGCCATAATTTAATTTGAATCAATTTACTATAGCTTTTAGAAGATAAAAGGATACTTTAGTGTGTAAAATTTAATTCTGTTTCGATTAAATAATCAAAATAATCTTTTCATAAATCAATATCTCCTTAACAGTAGAAACATCTCAATTTGAAAATGGATTGATCGCATCTAAATTGGGTTGTAAAAGTACATATTTAATAAACATTGTTGATGGTAGTGGAAAACTATCTTTTTTTTTCTTGCTTTCTTCAGCGTAATTAATGAAATAAAATTCATTTTGATTCTGGTAGGATTCAAACCATCAATAGGAACCAATCTTAAATATGTAGATATTTAAGAGTGAACTAAAGTATATGGCTGGTTGCGCGTTTTTCGCTGTACTGCTATTCTAATTGTTCAAACTATGCAAAGAACTAAGTTTTCTCTGTAATTTTCTTCTGTAAGCTTCTTAAAAAAACAGGTTTTTTGGTATTAAAATGGTTCTTTAACAAAATTTTCAGCTGTTTCCTTAAAAACGAATTTTCGAATAAAATCAAATTTTGAGAAAAAGAAAAATAAAACCGCGGTATCGAAAAATAGAAAGTTAGTCGTCTCTAGTGGCAAAACGTTGCGTTGTTTGAAATTCTCAAAGGTCAGCCCAATTAGCAACGTTGCATATAGTATAGCAAATAGTTTACTTTGTAAATATTTCTCAAAAACCATTGAAGATACCGTAAAATGGTAATCATTGTAATCAACAGGTTAAACTGGTTAAGGGGCCATCATCAAAACAAATATTTTAAAACATTTTTAAAATCGTCAAATCGTCCGAATTTAAGGATTACCCCTTAAATTCGGACACAATTCGGAAATTACAGATTTGTTCACCATTTTCTTCATTTTCCTGTATCTCTCCAACTAACCCATAATTTATAGATTTCGATGCGCTGGATCCATTAAAAGTTACCCCAATTTTCTATCTCTTACGGTAAGCGAGCTATAAGTTTTAGAATCTTGGGAAACTTTGATCCCCATCTTTTTCGAGGTGTAATTCGAAAAATAAACGAGATAGGTAAATGAGGATGACGGGAATCGATTCTCCGAGTCCGATTTACTCAAAAACATGTAACCGAAGCCTTTGTATTCCACTGAAAAATCCTCAAAGGAATCTAGAGTAAAACAGGAGAAATTCAAATTTTGATTTTATGTTGGAATTTATTAAATTTAAAATTATCGATTTCGCATAGAAATCATCTGATCGTATCTAGGGATGATTTTTTTTACTTAACCCATACTTTAAACAATTTTACTAGGATGATACAAATGAAACGACTTTGTACATTGAGCTAATTGTATTGCAATGTTACAACAAAACGTCTACGGGGTTATAAGTCATCAACGCCACCCCCACATCTCTTCTTGGCATCTCACATTATCCACCTATTGAGTACAAGGGTGTATCTAGTGGTAGAAGCCCGATACCTATTAGAAAATTCCTTCTTTTAGCCAAATATCTTTGGGGCGTAGAAATAAGGAAATTATTAATAGTTTTCTTTGACAAAAAAGCCTTAAATATTGTTTTCAACCGTACCTCCAAAATATAAGTTCTCATATCCGTATTGCGACCACTTTATTGAAGGAAAAGATTAATTTTTATGAGTACCTTAGCATAAGCCATAACATTTGTTAATAAAAAATAAAAATCGATAATTTTTGAATATCCCTCCAATTTTCGAAATTGTTAAGCGCGCGAATGGTGTTTTTTCATTATTTCATTAACTGCCCTAGCGAACAAAGTGAACGCACATATATTCTTTCTTAACATATAAAGATGAAAGAAAATACCTCTGCCACAAGGCAGCTAGTGGAATACGATGGCCGAGTGACTCCGGATTTTCCATTGGATTAACCCCCGGGCACTTGGAAGCCCACATGGGCGTAGGTAGAGAGGGGCAGGAAGGGTTACAAAAAATTATTTACTGTAAATTACTTTATTATTTTTTGTACTTCTTATTTATATTCAACTATCTTATCAATTAGAGATTCTCTTAAGTTGAAAGGTACCAGTGGTCCAATATGTTTGCGATTCCCATAGCTAACGTACTTCCTCTATGATCCAATGGTAATTTTAAGTCGTACACGAAAGTCTCGCCTCCATTAAATAGAGCGCCGGTAGCGCCAAAGCTGCCATAGTTGATAATACTATGGTTGCAATTAGATAATAGCACAAGATCATGATTTCTATCATCTTTTTTATAGGGATTAACTAACACGTTTCCCTTGTCTATAATGAATTTTAAATTACTCCTTAACCATTGTTGGTCTATAGTAATCAGGAGGAAAATTACATTCTTATAGATTTTGTTGAAGTAGTCCATGGCTTTGGTGTAGTAGCGGTGGTCAGGAATTTGCTGAAAATTGAAGTCTTATCTAGATTGGATACATTACGAGCGATACATTTTAACAGTCAACTACATATTAGAAACTAGCATTCGAATTTTTTATGAATCGAACCTCAGAAATTCTTTGATCGTTTATGCAACCAAAACGACATATTTGTTCGTTAATAATTTGCCACGTGCATAAAATTCGTTGTTTTCTTTTTCTGAAAAATTTGCGAAGATGTACATTTTTATTTAATTTGGGACAGATGACATAATTAGGCTCTCCTCCAAATTGTTGATTTAAAAAATAGTGTTATTTCACTAATAATTAATTACAGCAAAAACGCTTCACTTACAATTTTCTTTCATAAAAATAATTTGCTAAGTACCTTTGCATAATCAAGAGGGACAACACCTATTTACGTTTCTCTCTATTAAAACCCTAGCGGGATTGATTAAAAAAACCTCCTGAAACAAAGAGTAAAATTACGTTTGAAGTAAGTCATATCGAACGTGTTGCACTGAGGATGGATGTTTGATGAAGAGGGTTGCACTTTTTACACTAGTGTAAGTAGGTGTATGGTCATGTAGCTTACACCAAGCAGATACAAACGAACTTCTCATCAAAGTACTCAGCGCTTCACATAGCTAGTTTGGAAGCATTTCAGTTGTTTACAAGTTTACGTTTGTTTACGTTATTTATTTTCCATTTTTGACTCCGCTATTACGGTATTACCAGTATTGCCCTTTAAAATACGTGTATTTGTTGTTGAAGATGATATTCAAAACGTTAAATTTGAAATTTAAATTCGCGCTACTTAGTTCGGTGAATACATTTCTTACTCCCACTCTAGATTGCGTGTAAAAAGCGTAGGCTCCAACTGCACCAGTGCAGTTGCATGGATCCCTACGAACAACTACTGAACTCCTCTATCAGGCCCTGATTGCTCATTTGCTTCTTGAGCATACAGTTAGCAGGCCCACTATTGTTCTAACAGACTTCCTGTCTCTGCTTAGTAGGTCCGTAGGCCTGTGTCTAATCAGACATGGCTTGGTCTGTCTCTGACCTGAAATAGTTTTTCACCAGTCTTAAGATTTCTTGTCTTTCCATTGTTTAGTAATTGCTTTAACTACCGTATATACCATTCCCATCCAGTGCATTGGGCGATTTTCAGCAGTTGCCATAGGCTATGGTAAGTTGGTGAATGCTGGACTATGTACACGTATGCTGTTTCGCTCTAAATAACGCCGCACATGAGAAAAACATATGCACTACTATTATCTATTTATATGTATGTAAAATCTTTATGTAGAAGGAAATAGCAGCACATACTAAAATATTTATGAAACTTATCACAAGTTACAAATATGCAGCTTCCATTGCATAAACCATCGAGCTTCGTTACGGTTGAGCAGTATTCTGCTGAACTCATGAGGCCTTCAACATTGTCATTTTACCGCAACATCTTGGATATGTGTATTAAAAATAGTAGATAATTGAAAAGCCAAAAATATTACCGGATTATAGTTACCATAATTCATCTTCAAATGCTTCACATAATCGGTGCCTCTATAATGTAAACCAACGTATGTAACGGTTTCATTTTCCAAACCAAAAATTTCTTTGAACCCGTGCAGGTCCATTTGGCTATCTCGGATCAAATCTTCGTCAAACCTATGAGACAGTTTTTCCATATATCATTTGGATATACTTAAACCTACTTCATACGTACCTCATTTCGGTCCGAATTTTATCCACACCGTACTTAATAATCTCATCATATCTAGATGAATATTCCTCGAGAAAAGCATCTCGACAAGTATTGTTTGTAAACCACTTCTTGTAATCACTTAGGAGTCTACTTTTTGTAATCACCCTCCACATCGGAATGTTACATGTACCATTCCGCGTTGATGATATGCTTAATCTGCAATTAAATACAATTTACGTCATGGTATGGTATTTAAATGCTGTGGTAAGAATGGAAGAAAGAGGAATTGGTAGCAAACTCAAATGAAGTCTAGTACCTTGTTGAACTAAACCGTAATCAGTTAATCGTTTACGCCATGCTAATTTTTGAATATTTAACCCTGCTCTAATGTCTTTTACGTTTCTGGATGGTTTTTCGAGCAATACAAATATACATTTAGATTGAGGTAACTTGTTGTGATAAGGAAGTTTATTTTAAAGAAAACATGTTTTCGGTTCCTAACAAATGTATAAGCTAAGGTACGTTTATCGAATTAAATAAGATAACGGAATTTAAATATTATTCAAGTATTCAATGTTATCTTAAGTTGGATTTTCTTCATGGTTTGGTACTTTTAAAATGTTTACAAAGAATTGACGTAAAGGAAACGGTATTTAAATTATTCAAGCCGTTTTAAATAATGGATGTCTTAGTATCTAGCTAAATTCCTGTTTGTTGATTATTCCCATAACAAAAGCAAAATTGTAAATATGGCATGTTACCTATTATTGGAACGTATATGTAATGATAACAAAGTATAATTATCAGTAATACGAGAAAAACATTAAAAATTATTTAGGAAAAACTTCGCATTACGTATCGCAAGGTGTTAGTTTCATGTATTTTTGGTTGCATAAGCCATCGAAGAATTACCGAGCTTCGATTCGCATTTAATTTAAAAATGATAGTACATTGAATATATTTTGTATACATACAAAATGGGAACTTGTATGTACGGTCCAGGAATGAATTTCCGAACGAAACGAGGTGTGGTGAGTGGGAGATACCTGTCCGCCTCGTTTCGTTCGGAAATTAATCCCTGGCCCTATACGTTGGTGCATTTTTTAATTCAATCAAATAGAACTCGCAAGGTAATATAATTTTATACGCAAATAGTGAATCATTTTAAATCATTAATTCTGAACGTGGTTTCTACTTATATAGGTACGCCATTCTTTTGGTATTTGGCTATTACTAATTCTTATTGCAAACACACATAATTATACATATTTGTACCTGTTAAAGGTAACATTTTTATATTTATGAACACCTACTAAATGTACAACAGAATATCTTCACTTTTTTCTTTCTGAAGAAAATCAATTTTAGAATTCTACAGCACAAAGCTATTTATAGTTCTTTGTTTAGAACTGCTTTTCATTACAAAGAATTCTTTGCTTAATCTCTATGGTGCTTATAATATTACCCATAACAGTAATTCAATAATATAATTTTCCTTATATTTGCGATAAGTTTTGGTAACTGCGGGGTAACAATTCGTCGATAGCTTTAATTAAAGTAAATTAAATTTTATTTGCGATTAATTTTATATATCATAAGCAGAAACACACAAACAACAGATTGCTCAGGGAACGAATTATCTTTCGTCCACGAACTAGCTTAGCAGGACCCCTCCTAATTATAGAAGGGCAACCGAACAGACCATATTGAAAAAATAAAAATCAAAATTATATTTATACGTTAGCTACAGAGCCGAGCTTATACTTTTGGATGTCTTATGTTTTACAACATAAATACTAACGTAGTGAAGTTTGTGGTGATACGCTAGCTTTTGACTTTTGTAGCTAGGGTACATTCATTACACAAGCTAGAGTTCATCCTTCGTGGTCACTGCAACAACATATTTCGCTTTTATTTTTTTTTAATTTATTATTTATAATTATTTATTTTTTTTATTGTTGCTAACTACCTCACTATGAATGCTAGTTCAACTATAAACATACATATTTTACCAAGACTCTCGTGCGAACTTTATTTTCAATTATTTACACCCTACAATATAACCAAGGCTTTCGTCACAACTGGTAATTGGCTTTTAAACTTCCAAATTTTCGCAGGTGATGGTTTCCTGCGGGCATTAGCCACTTATCAACCTGGTACAAACAGCTGAAAAGCTGGTAATGCAGAAAAAAACCAGAAGTAAAACATATTTAAGAACTCATTGAAAAGATTTTAACTCAAATTATGGAAATGCACCAGAAGAGGGAAGGGGAAATATAGAATGAATCAAAAATATTGACAACAAAATTGATCAAAGAAAAAAAGAAATAATCTACCGTGTCTTTTATCAGATTCTGAAAATTTTGAAGGTATAACACAGGATACAAAGTTATTATGAAGATGTCGAAGCTAATGAGAAGGTTCAAGCAGAACATCACATATTGGTCAAATTTGCTGTCAAGGAATCAATTAGATATAGTTATTCGTGTATCTTCTTAAGAATACGCTGTGAAATATTGGATATTACAACTCTTACAGATGATGAAAGTGTCATGAAATTACCTCAACCCAAAAGTATTGCAGGAACTTCTAGAATTAAGTCTTTTATTGGCTTAAATGGTAAATACGAGGTGCAATGCTAAAAAAAATATATTACTCGGTTTTCGCTAAATATTACCTCTTCTTACTACTAAACGATTCCAGAAAACTGTCCGAATCAGCTCTCGTCCCCTGTATAAAGGGAGCGGTCTAAAATCTATAAGACCGGTCTTGAGCGTTAAGTGGACACAGTGTATATGTTTTAAGCTATTGCAAAATAAATTTATCAAATCTTCAATGCATTCGCTTTATTTTAACGTTTTCGTGATAACATGTTCAAAACAAGCAGATAATCCTAGAATGTTTTAAATTATCTAGCTGCAAAACCGAATAAGATAAGATATACACGGCACTCTACATTAAACATACGTTGCTGTATTAAATTGAAAACGAAATCACAAAAACACTTGTACAAGATTTAAGCAATGACGTACATTAAAATCTTAAGTGTTCCATTAAAATTGATGAAATTAAAAGATACTGTTACATCAACTGTTGATTGATGATGTCATAATCGATAAAATAATCTAAGAGATATCATGTCACTAAACATAGAATTCCATCTGCTTATACGAACAAATAAAGCAGGATTGTACAGTTCGGCCAAAGTATCTACGCGGGTGATTTAGATGCACGATGACAAAACTTCAACGCATGTAAGTAATGTTCTACATCCGTTATGCGGGTGTTACAGAGCAAAAGATTTTATTGCTCATTTGCAGTTTCAAAAAAAATTAGTTACGTTAGACTTGCATAAATTTTTCTGGCCACAAAAGATACATATTGCGCGCTATATATTTCTCAACTACCGCTACATAAAAAAGTTAAAGAACAGAAGCGGAAAGTTAATAACATTTTAATAATAAAGAAAAGAGAAAGTGTAGACAATGACGCGAAGTCAAATTAATTGTAACCCGACCACACAGCGAATTGAAATAAAGGTCAGGAGTTATTTTAATGCGTAATATCGCGTTGTTATGAATAACTTTCTTGTACAATTTTTGATTGAATTGCAAAAAAAAAAAAATATGCTAAACGTAAAGTAAACACACGTATTTTATATTTGCGCTGGGAAAGTCAAAGATTCCACTTTAGGGCGAGGCAATGCTGTTTATTACTTTTACAAATCTATTGATAATTTATGCTTGTACAAATTTAATATCTAGATACAGAGAGGTATCAATAAGGATGTTTGACTTGATAAAAGATTATGCAGGTCAACAGTGCTTAATTAAATTCACTCAGGTTTTCCGGAAATCTGACCAAATGGTCTATGCAGAAAGTGCCATAGTAGAACCCGTTCTCTTAAAATTAACCAGTTCATTGCCTTAAAGATTCCACACATGTTTTACACACTTTATGGGGAACCAAGGACTTATCAGGTTTTCGAATTGCAAAACCAAAATAAGAAAAATACGCCTTCTTTACAAGAGCCGTGATATTTTGGCTTTGTTTTTTCGTGCTCCGTGTTCACCATAAATATAGCAGAATACATCTGGATGGTTTAGACAATCTTTTTTTGTTGGCCTGTATTATAGTTGTAACATTTTGATAATAACTTTAGTATATATTAATTAAGTTTTCAGAATATATACTTTTTCGTTGCTTGTGAGCCACCCCGTATACCTTTGCTATATTGCTAAAAATTGTTGTCAATAAATTTTGTTAATAACGGGAAAGCCCCAAGAGTTTTATAACCAATTACCAATACTTTAAACTAAAAAGATCGTTTTGTGGTTGATGTTGTAATTAGTTCTCGTTGGTTTGTATCGTTCAAATTCTAAAGAAATAATACGTTACGTTGATGGTAATTACAAGTAAAATACAAGGACAAAAAAGGAGAAGTCTTCCAAAAAACCACAAAAAACATTGGGTTTCTCCCACGTAAATTAAATAATTTTTTTTGTTAGCAACTTAAGCCACAAATCCAAGATTTCCAAAAAGAAAAATAGCTGACACGATATCGTTTATTGTTAGCACTTTTAACGATAAATTTTCATATTTAACTAGAGAAAAGTGTTCAAATAGTTGCAATTGCAGTGTTCAAAGTTTCTTTGAAAAATCTTTGCAATTGGCAATTTATTTATTAGGTAGTGTATTTCTTTGGACATACGAGTAGTAAAGTTCGGTCAGCTCTGGCATAAAATCCCATGTATTTTCTTATGAAGGTTCAAATTCATATTTTTATTTCGACCACCCCTTGGCGGAGAATTTGAAGCAGAGCAACGCAAGCTGTTCAGGGGGCTGTTCCAAAACTGCTCGATCAGCTCCTTGAACAGTTCCCTGAACAGCTGCTTGAACAGCTCGAATAGCTTCTTGAACACCTGGAACGGCTCCCTAAAGCTGGGTTGCTAATATTGAGATGGGTTTTACGATACGTATCAAGGAATTCTTCTTTCTGATTATAAACATAAATTAACAAATGAAACATATGCATCTCACTCAATTTCTATATCAGAATCTAAATTTTCTACAGATTTACTCGTTGAAGTTGAAGGCATTTGTTTGGGATAGAAATTGAAAATTAACATTTTCATTCTTAATTTTTTACAGTTTTACAGGTAAATTACTGCAGAGCTCCATAAGAAAATACATTGGATTTTGGATTAGCTACAGATTGAACCTCTTAGTAATCTTTTAGCCGTGTGCAACTGTACAAATAATAACAAATAACGTGAATATTTACATGAGCTTTATTTGTTTTAAAAGATATTGTAATTAATAGAGGTATAATTAACTAAATATTTACTATCGCACATTCACAAAAGAAAACAAAAAAAAGATGTGTCCATGATGTTTAATTATTCTATTTTTATTTCTTGTTGTTCTTATTGCCCATTTAAAGCTTCTCTAGCGCGTAAATTATCTCAATGCGCAGTCATTAAGAACTGGAACCAATTCATGGATATAATCGTTGAACTAGGTTAATAGATAGACACCATTTTTAGACTTCGGTAATAGTAAGTAGGACGTCGCAAGTAGTCTGTTGTTAGAAGCTGTATAGGCTATGCAAACAATTGCAGTATTTCGAAACAAAACAAAACAAAATGCGACTATTACAAACATTGACAAATGTAGTCATAGGCCGGGTATTGTTGTCTAAGTAATTACACAATGTAACTACGCAGCGAATTGAAATAGGATGCGTGCGTAATAGCATTTTAATGTCGTACTATTTTTTTAACTTACAGAACGGTGTGCAGACCAATCTTGGAATGTAATTTCAAATGGTCTGAAGACATCAGTAACTTGAAAACTTATAGTTGTAATATAAGCCTTGATTATTATTGGAGATAGTGGGAAGGTTTAAATTTGCTAAAATTGCTATATTTTATGTTTATTGGGAACCCGAAGAGGAAAATGGATGACTTTCGAGATTTAGAAAAAATAATAAAAAAGTTCATTTTGGTTTATCTCTATCGCTTTTATTTAGCGTTGCAGAGAAAAACTAAAAACATATTATCGTTCTGGATGCAATTGTAAATATCTTGCAGCCGTTATTATTTATTGTATTTCGGTCCGACGAATAAATATCTCGGTTTCTCTTCGTTAATGTACGACCTCTTTCTATTACTAATGGATGATAATTGAAATGTTTGCAAGTCTGAAATGTCGAGGCTACCTTATTTAATCTTAAAACGCGTTCTTCGTCAATTAAAGCATATTATCGAAACCTTTGTTTGAGAACATGTTGCACATATGTAGTTGAAATCAGAAAAATAAATCTGTTTCTAACGGTGTCAACAACGTGGCGCTCATAAGTAGAGAAGCCACATTGTCATTGGCATTACGTTTGGTGGCAGGCTCAGTCTCGCATGTGTGTAACTCGCCACGTAGGAGATAGGCAGAGAGCGACGGCAGTACCGGCCAACGAAACCAAATTACAACGAATAATTTAGAAAAATATATCATAGTTAATTCCTATTACAATCGTATCAAAAACGTACTTGACGATTAACAAAATATAACTTTCGCTACTGCATACACCCGATCGACGCTTGCCTGACTAACACTGGCCAGCAAACTGCACCGAACGTCCTCACTGTACCCATAAGAGATGAGAAAGTTAATCATAGCCAAACGAATCGAAACGTCACACAAATGGTGTTTCTAGTTTTTTTCTGCAAGGCCAAGTAAAGGTCCTTTACAAAAATCTCTTCGGATGCATGACAAACACAAAATTTCCACGGTAAATGTCGAAAATGAGTCAGCCTGTATAAGGAATAAACTCAAATGTAACAATTTAATATTGTGAAGAATCTTTTTCTTCATTTCTGTAACCGGTGAAATGTATGTTTAATTTAACTTTTCTTTTAGGATTCCCGGATTATTTTTTTTTCTTTTTATTTGGCTTTACGAAGAACTTTTGTTATTTTATTCCTTTTTTTCCCTCCCAATTAGGGAAGAAAATAAGGGAACAAAATAAAAATTCGTTCTTTCGTAAAGCCAAAGGCAACTCTTAAATTATAAATTTTATATAGATGTTAATTGGTATAATTAATTTTATAAAATTGTTTAAACAGGAAAGAAACCAATGTGCAAAAGAAGTCTTAGTGTATAGAAACATTAAAACCAAATAGTATGACGTCTTACTTTGGAAAGAGTACCTTAAGGTTTGTCAACATATTCTCCTCTATGTAGGGGACGTAATTGCTGGCATTGATTAGTTTCCATACCGCGAACAAGGACATATACTCCCATATTTGGTTTCCTAAATTTCCCATGGAGCAAATCACAAGTTTACATTTCTTTCTATGACGATGTTGGCGAAATTTCGTATTGGCGGATGATCGGCTTCTGGTTGCTCTAGTCGTGGATGTTGCCCTCGTAGTGAACGTTGTGTTTATAGCCATTGGCCTCTTAGTAATAGATGTGTTGTTAATCATCAATCCCACAGTAGACGTGAAGTTAGTTCCCTTTTGTGCTATATATGGATCAAACTAATAAAATAAGAATAAATTCAATGAATTATACAATACAAAATAAATCAAATAATAAACAATTGCATTATGAAACCACGAAACAGCAGGAAATGATGATCGAATACTTTCTAGGTGACATAAAACAATTGTAGGAAGTCTTTCACCTCTGCGACGTTGTTAAAGTTCAGAAAAAATTATTAACATGTAATTGAAAGCAAGAAATCTATTTTTTACGTATTTAAATAGGTTACAAGTTTTATAGTAAAAAATATTGTTTAGATATAACGGAGTATGTACAGCAAATAGTAGGTTATGAAAACTTTGTAATGTAGGGTCTTCGTTATCAATATTCCTCAACATCTGCTTACGCATTGATAAATACTTCACATCACAGAGGACAGGGAATTGAAGATAAATGAATCCATTCATTGGAATATTACAGAGTTACATGCTGGTTTCAAACCACTTATTTCTAATTTTTGTTGTGTTAACATCTGTCCCAAATTCAGAAAATTATAACGCGGATGAAGCTTTAAAAAAAAGTGAAATATTGGTTGAAATTTAGAAAAATATTTCAATTTCATTAGAATTATTAGACAAAATAAAAAATGTTGTTTTGCCAACAAGAAAGTTAAAAGCAATTGAGCCTGGGATATCACCAACTATCGCCCCTGAAGATTTCGTAACTGGCAAAGAACTTTTAGCTTCAAAGCATCGTGAATGCTTCTTCCATTTTTCACACCTCATCCTCAGAAAAATCCAATCAAGAGGCATAAGGAACCAATATGAAACTCGCCATTGGCACTCACAACAAATGAATTCGCTGGATTTGAAACCATTTGTGAGAAGAATAGGCTACTCGAGGATGCCTAGCCAGTACTTCGACAATGCTTGGATTGGACGCTCGCAAAAGCACGAACGTTACCACGATTTTTCCATGTGGAATTATTTTAGCGTTTCAGAGAAAATTTTCAGGAGGCCATCTCAATACAAGGTAGTTCGTAAGAACAAAGTCTACATTAGCTTCTGATACTTAGGAGGCGCCCCCTTGTTCGTAAAAAGTGCTAAAGGCGAACCTTTGTATTGTTAACGAATTATGACGAGGGAACCCTTTTCTCTTACTTGTACTTACAACCCAGCTTACTAAAAGAATCAGTAAAAACAAATAAAAAATTCAATATTACATATTCTGTTAAGGCTTACATTTTTGCATTAAGAGACGCGTACGTTTGAAATCTGCAAAAGCGCCAAAATTAGCCATAACACGACAGGTGCAACCAAAACTGCAGATATGTTGCTTATACCCCGTCAATATTGTCATATAAAGCTAATCGACCGTTTGGGTGCCGGGTGCGATTCAATAATATTGCACAATTAAATTATTGTACAATTTTATTACTGGTCTAGTGGCCCCCTCAGCCGAAGTGTGCTATTGTCGAGGAATTCCAATTTGTGAGTTGTTTGTCGAGAAATTTTCCCCTTCGTTGAAGAATTTTTCAGCAAATACACTATTTTCGTAGAATGGCCTTAACAAACATCGACGGAATTTGTAATGCGATTGTTACTATGAGATTAAAAGCGATTTTCGCGACATACAGTGACGTATTTTAGCAAACTCTCGGATTTAAAATAATAATAATAATAAAAATAAAATTCTACACGCATAAGTGGTATGGTATAATTTTGTAGGGTCCCTCCAGAAATATTTCGTTTTTTGGCTCAGAGTCTTTGGGATTATTTTCGGTTCCTTAAGTAGAGGCGGTCTAAACATCACGAACACAATAATCGTTTAAAATTGTTATCAGTATCTAACCAAATAGGTTATCATTAACACAAAGGAATGTATGTAATGGAACTGTATATATCACTCATGGTTTGTTTTAATAAAAGTGATAAACTTGATTGTGGGATCTAATTATTCTCTTTTGGAAAAAAAGTAGCAAATTTAAAAAAATGCAGTGTTTACGAAAGTTACGAGTTAAGCAATAAATTTCTCCCGCAAAAAGTTGTTTAACGGACTCCCTTTTTAACAAAATGCTTCTGGCCTACATGTTAATACACATGGCAAAACAAAACATTTTCCAACGTGAGTAACCAAATATCATAATATATTATTCCAGTCTACCATTGTATGTTAAAGGTAGTACCAATTTAAAAGTAATAAAAAAAGATTATTTAAATACTTTTTCAGTGCTTTAATTAGTTTAGTTTAATTGATTTTTTTTGTATACTTATATAACCTTTAAATACTTAAATACTACGAAATAAGTATTATTATTACAAATTATTTCACTAATATATTTATATATTGGGTAATTATCAACAATAGGCACGCTTTTGGTCTATGTAATAATAATAATAATAATAACAACATGGCATTTGATAAAAGTAGTACTCTGTTTAAGTATTTTACGTAGCCGGGATTAATGTGCGAACTAACATTCGCATAATTTGAATGTTACTAAATTTAAAATTCATAACGAGCGACACAGGAAATGCCAACTAAATAATTTAATTGGTATGCTAAAGGTAAGGGGTTCTGCGGTTATTGTACTGAAAATAAAAAATAATGAACATTACAAGCAAAAACCAAAAAATAATGAGAATAATAAAATAGCTTAGCTTCCTCATGGTATTGATGGAATAATTCACGGCAAACGCAATAAAAGGAGAGAGAAAAAATATACTAACACACGGACATGTTTCTGCCTACACGGCGTCATCAGCGTGGTTTCGCGAGTATTTTTCATATCTCTACCTGTAGGAATTTTCCTTGACTAGCTACCAACCTTTGGATTAAGTTCTTCCTTGTTGCAGCTACTACATTCTTATTTAAGTTAAAGAGTTCACCCCCACAGTACCAAATTTATATCGCTGCTTCCTGAACGGCAGGCATGCGTTTCTTTGGCACTAGAGGGCGCCAAGAAATGTCATTAGTCATTTGTCATAAATGCCAAGCAATTGTGGCATTAACTGTGAGGCAACAGCGATGGAAGGTAGAGGGCAAAAAATACTCTCAAAACCACGCTGATGACGCCGGGTAGACAGAAACATGTCCGTGTGTTAGTGTATTTTTTTCTCTCTCCTTTTATTGCGTTTGCCGTGAATTATTCCATCAATACCATGAGAAAACTAAGCTATCTTAGCATTATATTTTGATTATTGTTTCTAGGCATTTTCTGATGTGTTCTGATTACAAGCAAAAGATTACAATTTCCACAAACTTCGTAAGCCATTTTTGCACTGATATTCATCTATTCTTATATATACTTTCTTTGGTTTTTTATTTTGAATATCAATTAGTATTTGTTTGTTTCAACCTTTTAAAACGTAAAGTCGTTTAATTAACCAACCAATTAATTGAAAATTGGCTAATTAAACGACTCGTTTCGTACGTTTAAATATCATCAGGCCCAGACTAAAATTATATGTAATTTTTTGTTGTAAAATTTATAAAAATTATAGCGCTTGTAAAAAAAATATAAGTAAAATAAAAATTATAATTTTTGAACTCCATGTAATAATTACCAATAAAGAAGCAACAAGGGTTGGTGGCAACGATTAATAATTGAAATTAACGTCTATTATACGTTGATTAATAATTTTGAATGAGAAAATTTGTCACAATGGATGCAGGTTTGGTGGCAAGTTGGGAGTGGTTGACGCTGTTTAGAATTTCTATTGCAATTAATTATTTTGAAACAAATGCTTCTTAGTTAGTGGGCATGCGGACGATTGATTATGGGAAAAAACCCCGGAAGGAATTCCGAAAAATGGACGAGCTTCAGGGAGCTGTTCAAATTGTTCAAATTATTCAAGAAGTTGTTCAAGAAATTCTTCGAGCTGTTCAAGGTGTTTAGTTTCCAGTTTTATTCCCATAGTCACGCCTACTCTAGTAAAGAAAGAAAATTTCTGCTAACTACTAGACTATGACATATATTTTATTACGAAGAAAGTAATAATTGAAATAAAAAGCTGAGATTAACTTGTTTGGCTAAAACAACTGAATATATTAATTTGCACAAATAAAATTTACATCGTGATGTTAGTATAACTCCCGTTTAAAGTTATTTATTAAAAATAAAACCTTACAAGAAATACTGCAAATTTTGAGCAGGTAGAGTTATTATGCACGGTGGGGCTCACAGCAATCTTAATTATTTAGCATTACATCACAGGAAACACAACCTACATTTTTTTAAATGGAATGTATATTTTTCTTATGCCTTTTAATTTTAACGTAGAAATTTTTTTTCTTAAATTCGTTTAAAATATTTTTATTCCTGCCATTTAAAGCATGCAATTAACCTTAGATTTACGTTTTATGCAGCTTAGGCGTTCGGTAAAAAACATAATTCGGGCGCTTAACAATTCCAAATATTGAGGGGATATAGAATAAACCAGTGAATAATTGCTTTTGTTTAAAGACACGCTAAGAAATATTTTGTTAGAATACATCTATTCTAGGGCAATAAGGCAATAGTTAAAAAGCAAGAAAAAAGAAAACAATACTCCTATTGCTTACTTACATTTAAATTGGGTGGAGATACATCATTAACATACCATACTAATAACAATAAACAACTACAGCAGAAAACACCGATTTTAACGATGGAACTATTATAAAACATCTTTTTCCTCTCGTTAACACAGGAAAAAAATCTATCTAAACCGTATTCTCCGTAACATATTAAAACGAGGTTTAACCCATTTTCGAAACAGAGTCTAAATAAGCTTTTAGACCGCTATTGCTGCCGTATAGTGAATAGTTATTGTTAAATACATTCGTCTACCTCAAGAGGAAAACTATGTTAGTCATCTGCTACGTTTATATTTATATGTGCAGTCGGTCCCCCCCTATACCTATATAATAATCAAATTCGTCAGAAATGGGAGGTAATTCTGAAAAGCCCCGAGGTTGAGCCAAAGATGTTAAAATCAACTTTACAATGGCGAAAACTTGATTGGGGAGATTGAGGATTGTTAGGAATATACGTCTTAACGCACTTGTTCTGTCGGCTGTTTACAGACTTCTTATTTGTTTGATTACATTAATAATGGCGTATGTACGTGAAGTTATTGCATGATTACACACCCCGCAAAAGAACGCTTAAAACAAGTTTTAAATTTCGAAAAACCACTGCTTCTAGAATCTCTCTCTCTCTCTTTCATCTTATTTTATTCGCTAAATGTTTGTTAGAAGTTGTTTTATCGAATTCTTCCGTTTTCCACTATATCAAGTCAAAGTCTTCTTTTGGTACTCTTATTGCCATTTCTTGGATACCATTCTTTTTCCTTCTACAACATAATTATTTTTCTGCAGTTATACTTACCTATATTAGTAGCTGATAAATATGTTCCATAATCAAGACGAACATCATGAGGTTGTTACCTAAAAGAAACGCTAACGATATCATTACTTGAAAATTAACGAAATCCGAAACATGCTTTTAACATTAAAAAAAAATCAATATAAGGCACTAATACTGAAATTTAACAATTAAAGTTTTCAAGAATGAAGCAAAATCGTTAATTTAAATACCATGTATATACAGCAAATATTTAATTAAGTAACTCGCCACAAATATTCATTTCTTTTACAAAATAGACGCCTCTGTTATTTACTTTTTTTTTGAGAAGTAATAATACTTTGTATATCTGTTTTTCTCTTACCTCAATACATCAGGGGGATCTACCTTTCCAGGTTAAAACCGAGTCATTTTTCGATATCGTTCTTTATTCTGTATCACATTCTCCCCGTCATATTTTCCATCGCACACTTTTTTTTCATTTACTTCTTTTATATCGTTAATTATATCCGTTACCCTCTTTTTTACTCAATAGTTCTTGCTTTTCGAATCTTTTCCTTTTTCATTCATTTTTGTTCTTCCACTTTTCTCTTTTTTAGCTCCTCTTTTCTCCTATGAAACTCTTGAGCTTGAGTATTTTTTTATAACAAAATAATATAATTTAATAATAATACCTTTCTTAAAAAAACACTATTTAATTATTTCTTTTTCCAATCAAAAACACTTACACACCTCAGCAACGAAAACCGTCCATACTGTGAACGTGAAATGAGTGGCCTACCTTCAACGTCTGTTCGATAAAGTAGATAAGTCAAATTATATACTGTCCGCCAAAAAGTCTGTACCATGTGGGACTATTCTTTATTTCTTTTAATTTTAAAGTTGTACGTTTGTACTTTGTCTGTGTATCATTAGAAACCAAAACATTTTCCAAAATATTTGTCCCATCGTATTCGCATCAATACGTAAATGTTATTTAGAAATTTTAAATGCCCAAAAGTATCATTATTTCTCCAAATATGAACAAATATCACCAGAAAAAATTGTTCGACTCCAAATCCATATTTCTTTCAGCAAATTTTTTCATCGGTATCGATTGGAAATCGAGAGTTCATTAAAAAAAAAAACAAAGTTTAATTTTGTTTCATCAAGAAGGTTTATTTTCGCAAATTAAATCATTTTGCGTAGAAAACTTAAGGGCGGTATTTTCGTTACGGGTTTTTGAAGGGCTGCGAAGAACGCGAAGACGGTGAAATCGTCCGGCATGGTGATGGCCTCGATTTTTCGCGAAGCATGTGGGGAGGACCATCTATACCGATTACTTGGAAAAAGGACAAACAATAACTGGAAAGTATTATGCGTCGTTATTGAAGAAAAGGATCCTCTTTCACCAAGATAATGCACGGGCGTACACCTGCGCAGTCTCGATGGCCAAAATTATGCAATTAAAGTTCGAATTAGTACAACATCCATCGTATTCACCGGATTTGGCCCCAGTGACTTTTTTTTATTTCCAAATTTGAAAAAAAATGGGTCGGTAGACAACGGTTCACATCGAACGAGGAAGACATCACTCAAACAGATGCCTATTTTGAGAACCTTCCGAAATCCTACTTTCTGGAGGGCTTAAAAAAGCTGGAGAAACGCTTGGAAAGGTGTATAAAGTTAAATGGAGATTATGTTGAAAAATAAATAAAAATGTAGAGAAAACACTTTGTTTTTCTATTTTTTTTTCTTAGGACTTATTGAGTGACCCTCGTGTCATCCACCAGGACACTGTTACCATTAGTACAATTACTCTATATCTTTTAGGATACTATTATCTTGTAGATATCACAAAAAATTGTCTGTTGATTGCAAAATGACCCCAAACTTCAGAAGAAGTAAGCAATTGCCAGTTAAATTAAAAAGTATATATCAATAAAATCTTGAAAATTTGACGGCCGCGACATGTTACTGTGACGGGTGTGGCAGGATTATTTCTATAGAAAATGGGATTTTACAATAAATTACAATAATACTAAAGATCAAAATAAGGTCTACATGGCGCCCAAATAAACTCAAATGAAGAGCAGGCTGTTACAGCATAATATACTTTATTACCTGAGTGGCCCTATTAACAAAGAAAATTAATGAAGAGAAATTTCCAAAAGTGACTCGTGAATAAATGGTGGCTGTATACGGGAAATAATTGTCGATTACTTACTAAACATATCACTGGATGATGATCCCCGTTGACGTGATCACCTCCGATACTATTGAAAAAAACAAGTATTTGGCACTGGAGGATGAAGTTATGCAGCTTTATTAGGATTTTCAGAAATCATGGTTTTCAAAATTTTACACGAATACCTTGGAATGACAAAAGTTAGTGCAAGATGGGTTCCACGAATGCTCTCGTCATTCCAAATGCGTGTCCCGATGAAGACGTGTCAACAATTTTTAGCGCTTCGTGGAGACAGACCAGATTTAATTATCAATCGACTTGTCGCCGGAGATGAAACCTGGACACAACATTTCAATAGCACATTAAGGGCTCCAGCCCTTCCAAGAAGTTTAAAGTCGCTGTTTTTTGGGATTGTCAAGGAATTTTAATGATTGATTGTCTAAGTAAGGGTAGTACGGTAGCAGAAGAGTATTATGCATCGACTTAGGGATTTTACTAAAGTAAAAAGACGCGGAAAACTGAGACAAGGGATTCTATTGCTCCACGCCAATGTACCAATCTTAAATCTATCTCCCTGCGATTATTTCTTCCAAATTCTTCCAAACCTCAAAGAAACACCAAGGGAAACAAAATTTATGGACATTTGCAGACAAAGGATTTCTTTTATAATGGACGAGAGATAAAACCTTTTTTTTTCGTGTCTAGTCCGGGAATATAAAAATTAGGCCTTATACAACACTTTACATTAGTGTTTTGGCGTTTCCAGGCTTCCATTGCAATAAGAGTATAAATATCCATTTTTTCTAATTGGCTAAATAACTCTTTATTTTGAAAATTCTCCCAAAAAGAAACGTCTAAACTGCTTACTGATATCCATAATAATATCTATCTACAGCATCCACTAAATCAAACAACACAAACATTTGAAATAATTTAGGAAATAAAAAAACTACACGAAATCAATTTGAACTAATTTTTTTGAATTCAATAAATATACTAAAATTATACTATTACACAACAACAAATCTCACGATATTATTTGCCACGTCTTCGTCTTCTCCGCGATACCTAAAGCTACGGTTGCCCCTCTATAATCCAATGGTATCCCTAAAGGGTACACGTAAGTCGTGCCGCCAGCGAAGAAAGCCGTCGTTACACCGAAAGTTCCATAATTTATGATACTGTGATTACATTCGCTTAACAGCACTATGTCTTTGAGTCTATCGTCTTTGTACGGATTCACGATTACATTTCCCTCGTCCTCTATGTAACTTTGATTCGCTTCCAACCATTTCAAATCGATGGTGATAAGTATGAAAATTACGTTCGTATATTTTCGTCTAAACCGTCTCATTGCTTCTATATAATAGCGGTAATCTGGAAGCTTCTGAAAATTAAAACACTCGACAATATTCGTAGAGAACCCTAAAACTCCAAATTTGAACAAGGAGTCATAAAGGACATTAATAGGGAAAAATAAAAAATATAGTCTCTCTCCCTTACCTTAGAATCTATATTGTAATGTACCTTTAGATACTTTACATAGTCGGAACCGCGATAATGCATTCCAATAAATGTTACATCCTTGTTAAGAAGACCAATTCGTGCTGCCAATACCTGTAATTTGCGTTGCGCTTCCTCTACTAGGTTTTCCTTAAATCTAAAGAAAAAAATAAAGCCTGTCTTTTAAAAACTAATTTAAATTTCATTGCATTCCGTTCGAATTCCAAGTTATATGTAAGAGCTTACGAAGTTAAGTTTGAACGGTTAGCATACGGACGATTGGATATGGGGAAAAAACCGGAAGTCGCGAACGAAATTCCAAGAACTAGCAGAGAATTCCGAGTGTGATCATTATCTTCATAATCTATTTTATCTGCTCCGGGAGCTGTTAAAACTGTTCAGGGAGCAGCTTAAGCTGTTCAGGGAACTGTTTAAGCTGTTCAGGAAGCTCAATCGTTCGTGTGCCTACTCGTAAGTGTAGTAAATATACTTCTTAACCTAATTACCTCATTTCTTCCTTGATTCTTTTGACATCGTATGCTAGAATGTCTTCGTAACGTGTTGAGTAATTGTCCAGAAATACATCTGTGCAGGGCGATTTTCTCGCGAACCAATCTCTGTACTGGCTCAACGGTTCTTTCTTTAAAAGAGTCAATTTTCCTCTACGATCGTTGCATGTCTCAGTTATATTAATGTGATCAGGAGTGGTAATTGTTAAACTGAAACGATTTATTGTTAAGCACCCTGATGGAAATAAAAAAGAGACAGCATAAAATATTTAGGAGCGGGAAGTGCACAACTTACTTAGAAAACAAGGTCTTGAGATTTTCTAACATTTTACTTTCGATAATTGGAATATGACCATATTCGCGGAAATGCTGCCAGACTACATAGAGGGACATATATTCCCATATTTGATTTCCTAAGTTGCCTTTAGAGCAGCTGATTAGGTAGCATTGATTGTTGACTTTTGGATCGTCTACTTTGAGGTACATTGTTTCATTTGCGGTTTTATCTAAAGCACTTGCCTGGAATGTTACATATACGTGCTAAGCTAGGTTTCAGTAAAAGAATGCAATATGCAAATAATGTAAGCATGTGCTACATTTCATAAAAAATTAACAACATAAATAATACCCACCGATTAAATTACATTGTTATTTATTCAATCAATCGACAACACGTTTTATTGTTTTATTGAATTTACTACCATTTTTTTTTCCAACACTTTTAATTGTTAAATTCCGCCAATGATTTCATCATAGGTTTGTGCTATGAAAAATACATAAAAAACTAAACAATTTAAGAGCGGTTTGGTGGAAATTGAATCATTAATATTTGTAAAAAAGGAAAATAATGGTCCAAACATACGAACCGTTTAAAAAAAAAATATTTAGGTAGCCTGTTAACCTTGATTCCGGCGGAAATAAAAAAAAATAGACTTTTACCCCAAAATAGATAATTGTTATTGATGAAACTAAAAAAAAAAGGGTTTTCTTTATTTTTTTATTAGACTTCCAACAAGAGCGAACTGGGGTCGGGCCCCCAGCGAATATGAACCCCGCTCCACCTCTGCACATGCGTACATATAAATGCTGAACGGGGTGAAATTATTGCGCAGATGCTATAATTCGTTTTGGACACCTTCAATTGTATGGCGGTAATTTCAAAATAGATCACTTTATTTCTTAAATTTCTGGCAAAAATATAAACGCCAACAAAAAAGTGATTGCAAAACTTGATCACATCTGCTGCAGTCTTGCTCCCATAAAAAAGTTTCTTCGAAGTATGTATTTTGTATCAATGTAAATACGGGAAATGTGTACAACACCCACTCATCATCAATTAAATCAATCAATTAAAAATGTTACATTGGAGATAGGTAAATACATATGTTTGAATGCTTGTTTCCAGATTTTGCTTATGTTTTACTCGTGCTTTTCTACAATATAACATCCTAAAGTTATGATTTATAACAAAATAAAATAATCTAAAATAAATTAAATACTGCATATTATTATTGTATAGTTTTCAGGCTTAAAGTTCCCATTTTACTACGAGATAATGGAACGCTTTTTTTTCGATAAGATAAATGAAATTATGATATCGTATGCGACAAGGTACTTACATTGAGTTTAAACACAATAACAATTACGAAACAAAATATCGTCACTACAACGAAGAATTTCCTTTTTTCCATCTGTCTCCAAAACTTTGCTATTACTAAATAAAACTACGAGAGGCTAATATAATATGTATCCGTAGTATATGCAAGATAACGATAATTAATAATTTTTACGGGTTCGGCTTTTTATTTATGATTAAATCCATAATAAATCCACTAGAGACTTAGCGTATTATGTGTTTACACGCAACTTTATTGAACTACATAATATATAGCAAATTTAATTTTTAATGATTTTTCCTGAATTTCTGATTACGGTGTATATCATATCACTTTTTGGTTAAAAATAAATTGATTAAGTTAAAATGTAAAATTTGTATTTTTTGATGTTATTTATAATCCACGTGTTTATGTGAGCAAAAAAGCAAACTTGCAACATGATATTAGCCTTGCCATCCTCCGCACCACACAAGTTTAATTAATTATATAATAATATAAAAGGGACGGCCGTTTCGAGGACACGAATGGTCCTCATCAACCGGTGACCGGTCACCCGGACTATTTACTATATTACTATATAATAAATTAAACTTGTGTGGTGCGGAAGTTGCCGATACTTATGTGTTGTTTACCATACTACGCCACAGTCCTTGCTATCATTATTGTTCAAATAGCACTTAGACGCGATTCGATTGGCTAAAAAAATCCGAAAGCGTTTTCTGACTGATTTCAAATTATATGATTGGCTCTGACTAATTTTGTGATTTCTGTTTGAACAAAGCTATAAATTGGTGAGCCACTACTTAGTTCCATGATGCTACATATTTAATTAAATAAAATGAATGTCCTATTTTAAATAATTAATTGAAAGTGAACATACAACGTTAGTTAATTGATCAAATGATAAGTAAAACTAGCAACTGTTTGCTTTGCGATTATAGTTTATCAACGACAAGCTTTCCTTTATCAAGAAAATTAAAATGTTAAATCATTTTACTAAAAAAATAGCAATGTTTTAAAAAGTTTAAATGTACGTTGATTGACCTAGTAACAGATTGCCCGCGTCAAGGCATAGCTTGTTAAAGGTACTGAGAAAAAATATTTTTTTATCACTGAACATACCGCTTCAAGTGATACAGGCAAATAACAAAGAAAGAAAGGAAATACTGTAAATTCTAAGCAGGCAGAGTTAATATTTATCATGCTCGGTGGGGGTCACAACAATTTTAATTATTTAGCATTATGTATATTTTTGTTCACCTTTGTTGAAAAGGGCCATCATTTGGAATACATTGTATAATTTACATTAATTTTCAATGTAAGTTTTCTTCTTAAATTCGTTTAAAATTTGAATATTTCTATTCGCGCCGTTTAAAGCACACCACCAAACAGGTTGCGTGTTACGCAATTTACGCGTCCGGTAAAAAAACATCATTCGCGCGCTTAACAATTTTGAATATTGGCGGGGGGATATTTCAAAATTATCGATTTTTATTTTTTATTAATAAATATCACGGTTTATGTTATTTTGTTATTTGCATATATTACTTTAACTGGTTCTTCTTGTATATATTTACCCTCCATGTGTCGACTGGATTTTTTTATAGGCATGGACGTAGCCAAAGGGGAGCAGATATTCGTATTTTACTTTCTGTAACATCCAAACGCTTATATGATCCATTATTAAAACAACGCGTCAATATGTGGAAGGTATATGTTCAGTGGCAAAGAAGTGTTTATTTAAATACACTAAACGGGGAGCTTCATTATAAAATATATTTCAATTCTTGTATTACTTATTTTTTAATGTAAAATTAAATTTAATTTAGTTGAATGTAAATTATAAACTAAATTATATACATTTAACTGAGGGAGTATTTTAAAATCTGCACGTGGCTTATGATTTTATAGTATTTCTCATAAAAAATAGTTACCTAATAAAAAATGAGAAAACAAAAAAAAAACTCGGGTTACATCCGTCTCTATTCTGAAATCTTTTATAAACCAAAATAACGAAACTATGTTAAGTTGATGAAAGATTTCAAGAAATAATGAATAAAATGCATTTGTGCTAAACGAGGGCAGATACAATCATTTTCTCAAATTTTATTTTCAAAAATATAACATCGGATATACTCTCTACGCAATATGTAAAATTTCCAAAATACGAGTAACAAGTTTGACAAAGTTTTCAATTTAATTCTATAAACAAAATCAAAAATTTATTAGATTGGTAATAAATTTCTAGATTGTCAAATAAGTGCATGCGTGACCATTTTCTCAAATTTTAATTTTAAACATTTAACATAATAGATTTTAAGTTCATTTGATGGCACTGTATTTCGTATAATTTCCTATTAAATCCTCTGGGAAGGACGTATATACTTTAATAGTTAGGTGCATTTATATTAAAAAAATATTTTGAACAACTAACATTTTATTAAATAAAATATAAAAACATAACAAAGAGCTATACTAGGCAGTATAGCAACAGTAAAATACATACAAAAATATTTAAAAAATTATATGATAAGAAACACCAAAAATACTAAGAACATAGTTAATCGATTATAATTAATTTAAATAAAAACATCTGATTGGAGCCAAATATAGATGATACAATTTAAAATCGTAAACTGCCTGGAATACTCAAATTGTAAATACACTATAAATCTTAACATACTGGAATCTAGACGTATCGACAATACCCGAAAAGAAACCAACCACAGCAACAGAAAGTACCACAAAACACATTATTTAAAGTTTATAATATTACACCCTTAAATAAATAATAGGTCACTTAAACATTTTAAAGGGGAACACTCGAAGCATTAGTGTTTACTACAGTTTCAACTTGTGCATTGCTATATAGGTACTATATTTCTACAAAACCTGGCTTTATTGATTTTATAGTTCGTAATGGGAATCACTTAACGATTTAATATTGTTTATTTAATGGTGTAATTTCCATACTCATGTAATTAACTCGTGTCAGTTGAATTACATGGATTTTTTGATTTTAATCTTTTTCTCAACCCCTAATCTTGCTTTTCGAGCTTTATACATATGAGACATCATCACGTACATTCCAGGAAACAGGAAGAATAATAGATAGATCCTAAGGACTGTCGGAAAATGGAAAACAAAGTTATAGGAATTTGGTAGACCAATCGAGTAAACACCTGTTTCTTCGAGGTATGCTATGCTTCTAAGTACAATGATACCTTCGCATAAGAATCCTAAAGGATAAAGTGGTATCCAAATAGTGTACCTTAGCCATGTTAAAAATCTATTTTCCCTTTTATAAAGCTGCGATATATAAAACGGGTATCTGAAATAAAATTGCGGTATTTAAAAGATATCATTTATAAATTTATAAATGGAGAATTATTTACCTTACAATTTCTACTGCCGACCACACTAGAAATAAATAAAAAACAACCGGCTTAATCTGCATTCTCGGTTCCGGCTTTAATAATCCAAACAGCACAATGATTCGGCCAGCAATTTGCATGAATGATGTAATCGCGCTACTCTTCGTGTACCCAAAGATCGGATGTAGTACCTCCAAGAGCATCAATAAATGTAAGAAGCACATAACATGTCCGACTGCATCGTAAGTGCCGTAGAACGAATCTACACCGTGTCGTAAAAATCGCACACCCAGTACACAGCAAACGTAAAAGAAGCCCAGGTACATAAAGAAATTGTAGCAAATTAAGTATACTTTCTTGAAATCCTCTGAAAATATTATCGTAATGTATGGGGGGAACATGTTTCATATGATGTTCTTAAACTTGAAATATTTATCTTATCGGGTTGTAGAACTCCCCCGTATAAAGTTTGCAAAATAACAGATATTTGAATAATGCGTTTCCCAATGGATAGTGGACCAATGCTTTGACTTACACGTTCCCCCGATCTAACACCTTCGATTTTTTTCCTTTAGGACCATCCAAAACACTTAGTTTATTGCAAAAGCTACAACAGCGCATAGAAAATGCTTGTCAAATTGCATATTATGCGGCATCATGATTACAGTGGCAAATTGCGCTCGCGTCTCAAAACTGCAATAAGAATGATTCTCCGTTTAGATAATCTGATGAGCCAAGCCGACCAAATTTTGCGCAAATCAAAATGCTGGAAACTTATATAGTATATAATAATTTTTATAATAATGGAATGGATACTATGGTTTTTGTTTTAACAAGTTCTACAATCTGTTAAAATAAGTACCTCAATTTTAAGAATATCTAGTACATCAACAATCGGGCAAGTTTTATTTTCACAACGAATATCGAATCGTTTAACTAATCAATCCAATAACAAAAACAACAGATTGAACTGAACAAATAAATTGGAAAACATAAAACGCCTTGATATTTTAAACAAATGCCGGATAGTTTATTTACCTTAATTTGATACCTCATACCTGTTTTATAACCTCTTTCTTCCTTCTGTAACTGATCGTAGATATGAGGGAAATCCTCCCTCACATCACGTACTTCAGATTCTTCATCTCCAAGATCCTCTTCGGATTGCCAACGGTCGAAATCAACTTTTAACCATATTGGTTTCTGCGGAGCAGATGTTACTCTAGGCCACCACGCCTTCTGCTCTTTGCTAACGTTAATATCAACATTGCTGGGATATATTTTGTAGTTGCTTGTCTAACAAACAAATTGCCAATGACTAAGCGAATTTGAGATTAGAAAAACTTACATCAGGTTGAACGTCTGAGTAAAGATCTATAGAGAACTGGTAGTCATGTAACCCTTTCGCACCAACTCCCTTTCCACTAAATTTAATGTAGCGATCTCCTATTTCTACATGAGGATTCTAGAAGGAAAGGTGCTAAATATAATGTGAGGTTAGGATATGATTATGATTATTTTTACCTCTACATCTTTCAGGTCAACTTTTAATGAGATATTATTTTCTGATTGAGCCCAATAGACGAATGGGCTTAAACTAGCACTCATTTTATTTTGGATAACCGATGTCTTATTTGGTTTACTCTACTTATTTCTTTTAAGTACACTACACAAACACTCCTGTAAACATAGTTGCCTAGTGACTTGTAGTTTTATTGCAAACTTCAGAAAATTTAAACAGACCTACTACTGACACTTACAGGTTTGCGCCTGTATCTTTTAAATGTTCCTCCATATCATACCATATCATATCATATCATAAAAGCGCTAATGTCTTAGTTATTATTAAATAGGAATTATTCATCAATTTCGAATATTGAAATCATCTTCTGGGCTTGGTTCCAACCAAAAAACATCTTAACTTCGACTTCTACTTTTGATTTGTTTTAATTAATTATGAAACAATATCAAACAAGTTTAATGGGCAGTTGCACCAATAATCAATAACCACAACTTAAAATTTAATCTCGGATTAAGTCTAAATCTCAGCTAGAATGTGACAGTATTAACTGCACCTGTTATCCATGTTACTTTAACTTAATTCTAGATTAAGAATCATGGGCGTAGCCAGAGGGAGGCAAGGGAGAGCCATTGCACCACTAATAATATCATATCTTTTATTTCGTATTAAATCTAATAATTTATTTGTTCTCATTCCCATTATTTACAGTGCAAAAAATTTTAAGCAGCCTACCTAAACGCTATTAACAGTATACAACAAGAAAATGTTATGTTCAAAGGCTGACACCAAATAATAAGGAACATTTAAAGTTGTGCGGCAAACCATTTATCCTGGATAAACACGGTGAAAATAATAATTGTAATAGCTTCCAAGATTTCTCTTTTAGTTGCTAATTTAACATTTATATCCAACAATACAAAATTATTGACAGAACACACAAAAATAATCATCTTCAAATATGCCGTTCCATTAAAATTGATTTCATTGGCGTGCCTACTGCCTATAACTATAAATAAATTGTTGTATTTGTAAAGAGAAATAACTGTTTGTCAAAATTATTTAGTTTAAAAACATAGAACTAGGAAATTAGCAAAATTTTATTAACATAAATATCAAATTACAATTCACGTAAGTGAGCCAGTTAAAAATATGTAAATGAAGAGGTGCAATAAACAAAAAAAACTACCAAAACTATCTACCTGACAACCTTGTTGAATCGCCTAATCGGACAACAGGAAAATTTGAGGTCATATGCTGTAATGATGCCAAGTCCCACATTGCATTTTTTAAATTTCGCGGATAATATAAGTTGGTAGTTCCAACCAACATAAATCATCCACGAAATTTAAAAATGCCAAATGGATACCCATTAAATTTCTTTTAAGAATTCAAACATGAGTCTCTGTAACTATATTGTTCAAACCGTGTTATGAACAATTTCAAATGAATGTACCTATAACAATGTGTTTTTTTTATTATATATTATTATATATTAAATTAAAACAAAGGAATTCTGAAAAAATACGCTTAAGACACGATTGATTGAATTGAATTAATATCACTCTTCAGCAGGTCAAGGTAAAGTTTTGAATTTTAAAACGATCAGTTTTTTTTTTGAAACACTTCACTGTAATAGTGAAGTGTTTCAGTGTTCCAGTGCCACGGTATTCGAGTACGTGATTTATTTTTTTTTAATCTTTTATATAAGCAGATATTTTGAATGTTTTTTTTTTGTCGTTATTGGTTTCCTTATTTAGTGTTAAAATTCTCCAGAAGTTAAAAATTATATATTTTACAGATACTATTCTTCCAGATCGCCAGGGTTGATGTCTAATAATAAGCACAATTTTAATACTTTAGAATAACAAGTTTCTAGTGACAACAAAGCCTTTCAAAATGCTGACGACGGCGACGTCCACTTATCCTTGACTTGTATAATGAACAGCAACAGTATAATGCATTCAATAGCATCAATATTTTTGTTTAATAAGCTACTTTGAAAAATTGACTGTACTATTATTAAAATTGCAAACAATTACCGGGAAATTGAACTGTAAACAAACGGGGTACAATGTATTGAAGTAAAGAAACCCACCAACAAGAGAAAGTAGTGGAAGGGCGCTATATTTAAAAGTTTTACGTTTCAGAGGGGATATTACGAAGTTCACTTTAATCCTTGCTCGAATTATCGAAACTAACATTCGTCTTCAATACAGTGTGATCCGCAAGTTGATTAATATCGCGGCCCCTGCGTGTATCACCAGAAAAAATGAAACTATTGTACTTCCTTTTTAGTTTAAGTTTTTCGACTAACATTTTCGCAGCCAACGTTGTAAATAGTAGTGATAGTGATGTTTTGGATATCAGGAAATTCTTGGAATTCTACAGTTCGGAAAAGTTAGCCGAAAGTTTGGAAAATCTTCGTGACTCTGTATCTTCTAATTGCTCGGAAGATTTAATTCTGTACGTGGATGCTCTGAAAAATGCTGAAACATGGGCTTTAAAGAGTAAGCGAAATTTACTAAAATGAACTAATCCGTGTAAATGCGAATTAATTATAATAATGTTGATATGTAACACGTATATCATTACAACAATTATCGTTCCTTGAAAGTTAATTAGAGATGTCATAAGGATGTCAAGACACTTTATAAGTATGGTGAAATTTTAGAAATTGGCAGCTATTAATTATGTAACTGCTTATTGACTAATAATTGCAGAAGAACAAATTGTAACAATTATAGCATAGAGTGTTCTATTTTGTGATGAATATGTTTTATTGGATAGAAGATCGAAAGTACCCTTGAGAATATCTTTTTAGTTTTGGAGTTAAAAGAAGAAAACGAGCTTCTTTCTATTTTATCTTCCACAATATTTAACAACTTTGCCAGATTTAAATTTACCCTCTATTTCTAATACCTAGTAAGGCGGGCTGACTTTGACCACCGCGACCATTGTAACAAAATGCCCTTGTGTGTCTTTCGAATAGTTGAAGACTTTTAATAAACCTTAGTACTACTCTAGGATCTTCTTTCTTCAGTTCAATAAACGCAAGAAATAGCCTACTGAAATATCCATCTCCAAATTATAGAGTTACTCGATCTGCCAAAAATTCTGCCAGTAATCTAAGGTCCCCTTTGCAAAACGATAGCGTCATTTTTCCTGTCTTTGTTGAGCCACAAAAGGGGCTAGAACCAATGAAAGGGATGTTCGCTGCTTCTTTGACCAACTTCTTTGCTTTTTCATTTCCTTCGGTCCCTTGGTGACTTGGGGCCCATTGCAAAGTGACCTCCCTAAGTTATGTACATTTTCGTGTATCAGACCAGATTCGTATATGTAGGCCTTAATAGCCTTTAAAGCTGTCTGACTATCGTTCAACATATTTATAGTTGCCCTTCATATCCTTTTCTCCAGATTCTTTATTTAAAGCAGAAATCTCTAATTAGAATATGTTAATGTGGAGTCCTGTAGGCTTTTTGGGTGATAGTTAGGCCCACTAATGCCTGTACCTGTTCTAACACCTTCACGCCAGGGTACCTCTTTTGCTTTGAAGCTCACTGGATGCCCATTCAGTACGGCCGTCGATCATCACCTTATAAGGTTAATCAAAATCGTGTGCCGTAGGGATCGTGTCCTTGCCCGTGCAATGTGCGTCAAATAATTTATGTTGGGATCTTCCAGGATTCTGAGATGCCCTTTAAGATCCCCAGACTGTAATCTCTTCATTTTACAAAGAGCGAGGGCACTCGAGCTTTTGAAGAGCTTCCTTCATGCAAGTCTCTGAATATATTAAAATTGCTGTTGCACAGTCGTCTGGGGTATATCGTATACACTCATCAACATAATACAGTGAAAAATTAAATTATCTTAGCTTGGGGGATCACATGATCACCATATTTATTGTGGGGTTTTCCTTCCCGTAAGAACTTTCATTTGCATAATTCCGGACGACACTACTTTCGTTTCCTTGATAAATTCGTAGAAAATTGTTGGTGTTTTATAATCACTCTTGGATCGCTTTGCGGATTTAATAGTTCGCAAATAATTTAACAAATTAAAATTCTAAAATTCCCAATTGTTACAGTAACAATTAGCTGCACACTTTTTATCGGATACGGTTAATGAATTACGTGAAATTGGTCGTCTCCGTCTTTGTCATTTAAGCTTACACACTTTCTTCTTCTTACGCAATCGGAACAGCATTTCCAGCATGATTACGATTGCTATACATTTCGACTTTCATGCATTGATTTTAACAGCGGCACAAATTTTGTTTGGTTTAAAACACAGGGAATTCAATAACGAAGAAAAATGTTTCTCCGCTTGTTATATATTAGCCGCGAGTTTGAAAGAACTCATTTACATAATTTCCAGCTCATAATATACGCGGAAATTCAAATTATGTCAGTATGTTTCTATCTCAAAGTCTTCAAAGTTTACGCAGTAGCATACCGGCGATTTCACCTTGATTGACTTCGCCCTTTTTCCTTGACTTTGCCGAAATAATTAGTCGAATTGTATACAGGTTTGGACCTCGCTTTCTCACGAAAATAAACATTGCGTTTCTTCAATAAACAATACTCGGGATATCTGCTTACAAGACGAACTTTCTCATTGAATAACAGCATTACGAATCCGCTTTTAGGGGCACGTAGGTATGCTGTTGTACAGTAATGGAATATTAAATGTCCAGCTGTGTAAAATATTAAAAATGTATTAGTTAATATTGTACTAATTGTCTGTGTAATTAAAGAAAAAAATTGTATGTTGTAATACTGTAATAAGTATAAGTTGAGGTGGTAAGTTTAGTAGACAACTGTTTGTTTTCTTACTACTAAGTAACAATTATCAAAATTATCCAAAGTCACGACCTTTGATAATTCTTGTTGCAGGCTCCTCCAGCATTTTCTAAACATTATTGCATAAATATTTTAGAATTTCAATTGTTTCGGTACTACAACCAACTGTTTTAAAATTTCCGGACTAAATAGTTTTTTTTATTCAATTGTTTTTGTATCAACATGAACAAAGTGGAATATGAGCAGTTACAAAATTTTTAACAAAACAAGAAAAATCTCCGAAAACTATTTATGAAAAAATGTTGGCTGTATACGGAGATGATTGTAATGGCAAAAGTTAGTGCAAGATGGATACCACGAATATTTTCACCATTCCAAATGCGTGTCCGGATGGAGACGTCTGAACAATTTTTGGCGCTTTGTGAAGACGAATCTGATTTAATTATCAATCGACTTATCACCGAAGATGGAACCTAAGTCCATCATTTTGGCCTTGAGTTAAAACAAGAAGCAATGCAGTGGCATATTAAGGGGTTCAACCCCCAAGAAGTCTAAAGTCACCTCTCCTACAGAAAAAATAATGGCAACTATTTTTTTGGGATCATCAAAGGATTTTAATGATTGATTATCTAAATATAAACGTACTAACAGAGATACTATTAAGCTGAAAAGGCGGAAAATTGAAGGGTAGGTGACCTTTTGCAAAACCTGTCGCTGCTGAATGTGGCCTTATAGTCCAGATATAGCTTCCTGTGACTACGTATCGTTTCCAAATCTAAAAAAAAAAACATTAAGAGGAACAACATTTATGGACGATAACGAACTTATAGGCATTTTACACGCAAATCAATGGAATTTTTTTATAACGGATTAAAAATGTTATTGCACCAACACATTACTTGTATCCAAAACCAAGGGCCCTACTTTTTTTATTGTTGCTCTAACCTTTTTTTTCATGCCTAATCAAGGAATACAAAAACAATCCCTCGTATACTAAAAACTATAAGAGAAACTACACATACCCTGAGATGAATTGAGCTTGTAATAAAATAGGAACAATCGTTTTCTTCTAAACTAGTAAAAGTAATACAGCAAGAGCAACATTTATGATCAGTTGAACCGACAGGAGAATGGAATGTGAGAATTGCAATCAATTAAGTGGAAAGATTCATATTCTACCTGGTATTTTGGCTTAACCCGCGATTAAATTTTAATTTATGTATGCAACTGAGCATTAGTACTATTATCGTGTTAAACAGCCTTCACGTAAAGAAAATAAAATGCATTTTATTCCAAAATTTTATTTTATAAATCATAGCATGCCGTTAAAAATTTTTCATTGCGTTATTAATTTTTGCGTTTCAAATCTGTTTGATACAATAACATTTTTCATGCGAAATTTATCGTCGAATGTCATTGTAAAACGGCCTTTACGTTAAAGAAAGCACAAAAAACAAATAAAGTTCCTTCTACAACAGAAATTGAGGAAATCGAAATGTCACTATGTACACTATCATTCATATATTTGGGGACGATTAAGAAAAACTTCGAAAAATAAGCAAAATTGAAATATTGACAATTGATTGTGTTTTATATGAAAGAGTTTACATTTCTATATAAATGAACGTAATTTACAACAGTATTCTCTTCTATCCCATCAAATTTATAACGCATTTATATTCTACCGCAGCCTCAGGCAAAATTCCTCTTAATCCCTTTTATGGGGTTATAAACGTAAACTTGAAAATATTGTCGAATATTTCCACAAAGGAATAATGTGAGATTCATAGAACACTTAGTACAACAAACAAAGCAGATATCGTCTTGTATTTAAAATAAAATCGATCTTGATAGTAGTTTGGTTTAAATTTAACCATCGTAATAAACGGGTGGTGCTGAAATGGCAAAACGAAAAGAAATTTCCATCGAAACGTTATTATTACTGTTATTATTACTTTACGTAATGAAGGATACTCAATGGCAGTTATTGCGAAAAAATTAAAAATATCGAAAAATGGTGTATTTACAACATTAAAACGGGTGGCGGAAACGAGCTCTTTGGCTGATAAGAAACGTTCTGGAGGCAAAAAGAAGACAACAGCTGCTGAGGATCAGTTCATGATTCTTATTTCAAAAAGAAACAGATTCCTAACGGCTCCGGAAATAACGCAGCAAGTCAATGTTTCACGAAGAAATCCTATTTCGCATTCGACCGTGAAACGAGGATTAATTGCGACAGGCTTAAAGGGACGAGTAGCTGCCAGAAAACCGCTTTTGAAAGTTCAAAATAAAAGAAAAAGATTGCAGTGGGCACAAGAACACAGACATTGGACATTCGAACAGTGGTGCAACGTGCTGTGGACAGATGAGTCCAAATGTGAAACATTTGGCTCCAAACAGAGGACGTTTGTTAGGCGATAGGGTGGTGAAAGAGTTAGCGTTTGCGGGAACAGTTGTAGGTAATTTAGTAAGAATACAGGGAATACTTCGTAAAGAGGGCTATCTGAAAATATTACAAGAGAAAGTTGTACCAAGTGGGGAACGATTAGGAGGTCGAAACTTTACGTTTCAAGAGGATAACGACCCTAAGCATTCTTCTCGTATATGCAGAAACTATCTAGCATCTCTGGAAGAAGAAGATCGTTTAAAAAGAATGATTTGGCCACCTCAGTCTCCTGACCTGTCGCCTATCGAATTAATATGGGATGAACTGGACCGAAGGATTCGCCAAAAAGGAGTGACTAGTTCACAAGATTTATGAAGAAAGCTCCAGCAAGCACGGACCGAGATCCCAAGCAACATTTTTGAAATCTTTAATTCTAAGAATGCCACGAATATGTACCGCAGTAATTAAGTCAAAGGGTGGACATATAGACGAAAAATCCGTAGAGACCTAATTATAATTAGTACAACATTTCTTTTTGGAATATTTTTAGTTTTGTGTAGTATACTCAATGTACATAAATAAATTAAATTACAAATAACATTTTGTTTTTATTCGAATTAAAAAAAACTGTATTTTTTAATCGTCCCCAAATATATGAACGGTAGTGTATGTAATTTATGGTGTCAAAATTACATGGTGATCATTATATCGCAAAACGCAAAAGTACAACTTATATTTCAAGGGTATTAAAATTATAAAATTCGTTCTTTGAAAATAAGGAATATTAATAAGATTATTAAAAATACCTTCCACATGGATTGAATTCACGTAGTCCGTTTTCTTTTTTAGTTATCTAATGGATTTAGCTACGTACCAGATCCAACAACATCTATAACATACATTCATTGCATAATCCACGATTCGAATAGAATCCAAGGAAGTCAAACGATGTTGCTTCTTCACTTGTTCCCCTTTTTAAAAAGCTCTAATTTGAAAAATTAGAGTTTTCTAAGTACAACATGATTTTGAATGCCTATTATAAGTACTTTAATGTAAATTTTGGCAAGATTCCAATTACTTCGTGTATCTTTCCTATTCGAACCAATTAATAATTTTTATTGAAATACCCGTATAGGCTTCAATAACTTTCTCTCTGTTGATAATGATATTACTATTTAAAGCCTTAAAGTAAAAGCAAACCTCAATTAACAAACAGTTGCCTAAAACAAAAACCTAAAATAAATAAATGAATAAATAAATATAACATATTAATTAGTACGAATAAATATTATTTCTTAACAAAGTAAACAACAAAGCAGATCGCATAACGTAGAAAATTCGATCAGAATCTATATAGAATTAGAATTAACCTTGTTCCTGCCTGGGTAATTTCGCAAGCCGCCCCAGTCTTTTGCAATAAGTTCCATAGAGTTACCGGTTTGTGGAAATGGAAAGTTATTTCGAATTCCGATAAATTTATACTCGCCATCGTTGGTATTCTAATTCCCCGTTTGTGCAGTTTACAAATAAATAATTGCGATGGTATATCAAAATCTCTTTCATCTATAACGTCACCACCATCCGTAAAAGATTAAATTTGCAAGAAATAAAAGCGAAGATTCCGCTTGATTTCGACAGCAATCAAGTCATATTGTTTGTGGCGATCGATAATGGTCATTTTACTATTGAAATTATTGAATTTGAAAGGTGGAAAATGTATGTAAGCACTATTACTTAGTAACTGTATCCTGGTCATTCACTTGCTAGATAAAGCGAATGGATACGTTAATGTATAACCTTCTCTAGTTGTAGAGTTGATTATTGTATTCCGCGGTGATATTAAAAAGTAATAAATAAATTAAATGCGTCGCGGTTTTTAAATGGCAGGATGTAATGTTTTTGTAGAAAAATAGATATTTCAAAGATATATGCTGTTATTTCGCACATTTTCTGCGTAAAATCGTTACAGATATTAAAGCAAATAGTGATTTATATGACAATGGACGTACGTGTAATTTTGCAATCCAAGATCGTTATATCCTTGTTGCAATGTAGCTTGTTTGAGCCGATTAAAAGTAATTTTGGTATCCTTCAATGAACCTTGCCCAACGGAAAGAGGTTTTTGGGTCTCAACCATTTATATCTAACAGAGTAGGCGTATATACGATGGTAGTCTGAAAAGATTTCTAAACTAGATTTCTCAACGCTGACTCCTTGTAAATCTGCTCCCGACGATGATCCCATCTGCTTAAACCATCCAAATAGTAGTTGGTATCTTATTCTGCAAAATAGGCGAATATGTTGGCTTCCTTATTATTCGATGAAGATCTCTGTCCTTTGAGCCTAGGAAACAGAAAAAAGCGGCCGGGGGTCAGATCTGATGAATAGGGCGTGCGGTCTATCTATTTTCCTTCAAATGCGACCGTTTTTCGACAATTTCTGCCTTCATCTCGTCAAGTAATGAAGCATTGTATGTTTCCGTTATTGCTTTTCTTTTTTCAAGATAGTCGATCAACGCAACTCCATGGCTGTCCCAAAAATAGTCGCCATCACTTTCCCCAGTCTATAGAACCGTTTTTTGGGTGTCGATTCACCCTTGGGAGTTCACTGTTTCGACTGTGCCTTAGCTTCAGGAATGTACTGGCTTATCCAAGTTTCAGTTACAGTTATGAATCGTTATTATCACTTCGACAGAGCTTTGGAAATATTCATTCGAATGCGTTTTTAGTCTTGAGTGAGAAAGCGCGAAACGCAACGTTCGTTTAGCTTTTTCTTCCTCTGCTATCTCTCTAACTTTGATTCGATGGTCGCCATTTCCTGAACTCTTCCAATGTTATTGGTGAACGTTCATGATCAAGCATGAACTGGTACAACGACTTTCTAATTGAGCTGCGCAAAACGTCACTATGGCAAATAATAGTGGTGAAATTACAAATATTCTAGGTCCATACAAAGCATCGATGAATTGCAGTAGCAAATTGCTCTTTTAATATTATTAAATTCTGTTTTTTTTTTCACAACAGCTCATAAATCTATTAGTTAAAATATGTTAATTGTCTGAGTCTGAGTAATTCAACAATGGAAGCAGAGTTCATCGTATTAATGCAAGTAGTATCAGAAGAGTAGCACATAAAGATGAAATTCACGAAATATCAATTTTTTTACAATAATGTTTATTCATTTTTGCTTTAAACCAATATTGCAGTCGCCAGAGTTCGTCACGATTCTATATTTGGTTTTGTGTTTCGTGACCGTCCACTCAAAATCAGGTCTGTGTAGCTTTGCCTGAATGTAAAAGAATTTATTTTTTTTGAAAAATTACTTACACGTTATATTAAAAAAGTTTAAGTTAATTTCGAGTTAGAATAATGATAATTAATTCGCGATTGCGAAAAAAAGATCTGCTCCAATTGGGAATTAAACTTCCTACTTCCAAGGAAAGTTTTTTTTTATTTTCGCAACGATTCACGTTTATATATCAAGCAGTTCGGAAAGCATAACAAAAACGGTAGATGACAATGGATGCAAAATGTAATACCTGCTCATACGACTTTGTTTTCACCGAGCGAAAGAAGAAAATTATAATAATAGCTACCTAAGAGGTTTCAAAAAGTACAAGTGCATGTATGTATATGTAATTTCCGAGTAGCTCATTTCACTTTTTAACGTAAGCTCAAATACCGGATACGGTTGTTGCGGAGGTGCTCCGACGAAAGATAGTGAAAGTCTCTTGCTTCTACCAAGCAAGTGTACGCGCACAGTCAACACGTAATCCGAACAACCGTGGAGATAGTGGAAGCCGGAAAAAGTTTATTTAAATGAAATCTCCGCGTATTATACAACGACCTTTAAGCGTATTCTTTCCTGCAGAATATTTATCTTTCACTAAGTACCGGTTAGGTGGCTTAAAAGATTTGTATCGTGTCGGGTTATTCGCAATTGAGAAACCGCATGTAGAAATTCTGCGGCGTGCAGTAAAATAACGCGAATAATTTTATCAAAATATCCGGGTAGCTTTATTTGTATCTCCATTTTAGTTTGGGTGTTATAAAAACATAAATATTGCAAATTTCAACCTAAATCTATGCATTAAAAGCTCCTGCGGTTATGACAAGCCTAATAGCTTATAAACTCCGTTGGACCGCTCACTAAAAATGTTGTGCCTAAATAGATCCTTGAGTTAGGTTTGCTATTTTTGCATTCCTTTTATTCTCTTTAATTTTTTTATTATATATAAGTCAATATGAGGTTACTTGTGTAACTGTTCCGGCGATATGCATGTCGCACGTAATAACCAGAATGTTGTGAGTTAGGACCTATTTTTCTTTCTTCAAAACAAAGAATTTTCCGTAGATTTTCAATTATTTTTCAACATAATCTCCATTTAACGTAGGATTTCGGAACGTCCCCAAATTAAGCGGCTAAGGAAATAAAAAAAAAGCCACTTGGGGTCCAAATTCGCTGAATACGGTGGATGTTGAACTAATTCTATAATTTTGACAATCGAAACCGGGCAGGTCTGCACCCGTACATTGTCTTGATGGAAGACGATCTTTTTCTCGATTTCTTCGTCCAATAACGATGCATAATGCTTCCAAATTATTGTTTCTCCTTTTTCCAAGTAATCAATATAGATGATTCCGCGTGCATTCCATAAAACCGAGGTCATTACCTTGTCGGCCGATTTCTCTGTCTTCGCCTTCTTCGCAGACACTTTCACCTTTAAAAACCCACTGGTTTGACTGTTCTTTTGTTTCTGGAGTGTAGCATTATATCCGTATTTCGTCCATAGTTATGTATCGACGGAGAAACACGTCAGGATGGCGAGGAAAAAGCGTCAAAACAGCATTAGGGTCGACCACTGATTCTCCACTGAGACCAAACGCGGCACCCATCTTGCTGAGATTTGTTTCACGCCCAATTTTTCGTGCAAAATTAGCCTGTGGCCTCAACTATTTCGCGCAGTTTGATTCGTCGACCATTCAAAACTATATCGTGGATTTTCTTAATCCTTTCCGGGGTAGTGAATTCCATTAGACGTTCAGGACGATGTTCATCTTTTGTGGATGTACGGCCACGTTTAAACCAATTTACCCAATTGTAACAGTTGCTAACGCAGGAGCCATGAACTTCATCCAACTCAGCTTTGATCTCTTTCGGTGTAAGCCTTGTAAATGTAAGTGTTATGTATGTGCAACAGTAGTGCAATAATCATCAGTAAGCCGCAGTTTTAGATGATTTATATGCTGTTGGCCTCATCTCAATTTAATCGTGTTTGCTCTAAGGAATTCTCTTGTTTGCGTGGATAAATACAAACTGCTTGTTTGTCACTCTCTATTGAGGAAATGAGTGAAATGTTCTGCAATATACACTACTACCAAATCGAAGTCGTCTTATTTGTCAATTATTTTGACGCCATATGGAAATATTAAGAACAGAATTTACGTTATCCTTTAGCAGAGCAAACAGCGAAAGTATCAATTGTATCAAAATAGAAATACAATTAGCAATTAACCGAATTGGTAAATAAAAACGAGGAAATGTGGTAATATGCTAATGGTGACGATGAACTTGTTACAATGACCAGCTAGCCGTGGCGAAATTACGCAAAGACAAGCAGCTACCGATAAAGCGAGAATTACTAAATTCAGCGATGATTTTAATTGCCGTAATCGGTGTTATTTGAATATAATATTGTTCATTATCTTTACGTAACACGCCTCGCCGTTGTGTAAATAATTTTAAGCGCATAATTTCTAATGGATAAGTGGGCATTTAAAATGCGTTCTATGGCGTGTATATTCTTGTCAGTAACATAATAAAAAAATTGAGAAACGAGTAGCTGTAAGTGGAAAAGTTGGTATATACGCGATAGACTCTGTTGTAATTGTAACGTACACGTTAACAATACGTAAGTAGTACAATTTAGAATTGAATAATCGCTAAGATTAGGGAACCGTCGAGACCAAACTCTGGTACCTTGAAGAATATCATTCGTTTCAATTGAAAATATACTAAAGATGGAGGTTTCGCAAAGTATTACTTAACGATCTGATAAGCGCAAAACGCAAAACGTTAAAAACGAAAAATCATCTCCCGCATAATACATGATTTCTGATGATGTGAGCGGTAGAGACCAGAGTGTTCGTATGACTACGTCTAGGAAATTAAAAACCGATACAGGCGTTCCCTAAGGATCGGTATTAGGCCCAACATTGTATTCTCCAAAAAGCCAGTATCCATCTTAATGTATACGCGGGTCATAATTATTCGTAATTTCGTTCGTAAATGGACTATAACAACGATTTCTTCTTAATCCATCTTCAATGGGCTCCCTTTGAGAGCTTTTGCAGTCTTTCTCGAGCTCCTCGCGTCTTGTTCAATAGATACGTTTGTAAAAGATTCTTCGTTACAAATTAATAAAGTATTTTGCCACTTCAACCGTATCATTGATCGCAAAATGACTTTTTGATACTGATCTTACTGAATATTCTTCAGATAGAAATGCAGTTTACCCATCCCAGGATATTCTCTTTTAAAAATCCCCATACTGTAATATTTTAATATAAATTCAGTAAAAATAACCTTTAACAAGAGTCCTGAGAAGTTTTCAAACAGATACTAGCCGATGACAGCCGTTTAAAATGAACAACTTTTGTGATTTAGCAACAATGGAGAAACCGAATATATAGAGCAGTGATGAAAAACTAATGATGAGATAAAAGTGGGAGTTAGTTAGTGAAGTTTATGAGGACTCCCTCGCCTTGATCGTTGACCATAAAATATTGGACATCTGAATTTAAACACGGCCGTTCAAAGCATTTTTGATGAAGAACATCTGGTCGTCCCATTGCGGTGACCAGATTAGAGAAAACTCAGTGTATGAGATTAGTGAGACTGTGGGCATCGTTGACCGGATGTAAAGCATTTTAAGAACTCATTTGAATTTAAAGGAGCTTTTCGCAAGATGGGTGGCGCGATTTCTCACAATCGGCCATAAACATGTATAGTGATATTTTTGTTTTGTCTCCCCCAGAGATACTTTCTACCACTCGCAGCCGTGCGCTTAGATTATTCTAGGATTCGCAAGTAGATGCTATTAGTCCCATATTAGCTTATGATGGGTACTCCCAATAAACGCGGTTCTGTGCTTTTATTTGCTAAACCTAAGTTCTTGGCCTTACCACGCGGAAGATAGTATCGATATTTACTCCTTGCAAGTGGAAGACGAAAACATAAACCGATCACTGTATGTGTATCAACTTCGAAGGAATGTTTGGCGATATTAAGGCGCATTCCGAATGACTTTTGGCGTCGATTCATAACGGTTAATGAAACATAACACACCAGAGACCAAATAACAGTCAAAGAAGACCAAAGCCACTTTAACGGCCAACAAGATCATGGCCATAGAGTTTTGGCATAATTGATTATCTTGGAAAGGGCAAAACGATTAATAGCAAGTATTATACCAACTTATTGGGTCGGTTCACCAATGCTGTGAAAGAAAAACGTCCGCATTTGGCCAAGAAAATTCTGTTTCATTAAGACAATGCACGCCTGTACACTTGTGTCGTCGCCGTTGTAAAAACTATATTCATCAGATTTAGCCCCCAACGATTATTAAACTATAGCTGTATAAGAAAAAATGGCTCGGAGGAAGAAGATTTGGCTGAAGTGATGAAAAGATAGCAGAAACAAACGCTTATTTTGCCGTTGGAGAAATCGTATTTTTTAGATGGAAGACGAAGATAGAAAAACGTTGGACTAACTGCATCGATCTAGACGGAGACTAATGATAACTAGATGTAATTAATTATACACAATTTTTTTTTTTTTATTAGCTGTTGTAAAAAAAAATACTAACAATGTGAACTTTTAAGGCTTTATTTTATAGTTACAACGTCCGTTTGTACCAAACAATAAACGAAAAAGTCGCTTTAATTCTCTTTTCTTTAAGATGGATTTCATCACCCTTAGCCAGACATGCTAAAAATCCGGGAAAATCCGGAATTCTAATATATTATGGATATAATTGTATGTGAGTAATTAATTTACAAACCAATAGCATAACTCCATAACTATAAAACGATACGCTCCAAAGGACTTTAATTCCTTTTCTAGAAACTACACAGCCAAAGCCACAAACAATATATTAATTTTCCTGCACTTCCTTCTATATTCATAATGCATGTGTTTTTAAAGATAGCTCTTAAACTGAAAGTATAACGTAAATATAAAGCAATGTATTGTTTATTGCCGTTTTAAATCGAAATATTCGTATAAATAGAGTACAGAATCGGTCTTACCTAGATTACCTACTGTGAAGGTTATTTGCGTAAACATTTTTATCTCAGTTAACCTTGCTTGGAGCTCAAATGAGCTTAAAAATAGGTAAACTCGCTTAGATTGTACTGCAACCGTTTACTTTTCTCGTTCGAACTAGACCAATGTTAAAAAACGCTGTATATCAACCTCGATTTATTCGCCGCACGAACGCGTTATATGACGACGAAATGGCGAAATAGCGGCTAGTCTGAAAATGCTACGCGACTGCTGACCTACGTTTGAAAACGACATCACTGAAGTTGCATTTAAAGTAGATAATACTTTCGCACGTTTCACCAAACCAATAATGCAAAGGCTTTTGGTGAAAAATACGAATTTTCAATTGGATTAGTTGCCTACGGTTCCTCACAATTGCTTCTGTAAATTTGGACCATTTTGACATTGACCGCTATACTATTTTGCTCATAAATCTAAATTTTTCGAGATATCAGCGCAACTAATTGTACTCATAAGCCATGCCACGTAGGAGTTATTGAATATAAATCTAGTGTTTGAGGACTAAATTGCACGTGTATAAGTGTCTGCAATAGCCGAAGTAGGAGCGCACAATTCGAAATTTTTGCTTCATCTGTGTTTAAAAATAGTTACATGCATATTCGCCACATTTCTTTCGTTCAACACGACGTTTCGCCCGCAATCACATGGGGCTACTTCAGGAGAAGCCCACAGGAGAAGGCCACAGTTAGCACGGTAACTCAACGTGCGATAAAGACTCTACATGGAAGTACAACATAACGGTTTCTTGACGTACTAGTTACACGTAACTCCGATGGTAGCTTAGATCACTCCGTTTATCGAAAACCCACGCATACGGATAGATATCTCAATGCCGACTCACATCATCGCCCGGCACAAATGTTTTGTTATCAACTCCTTGGTCCGAGTGGCGACAGTCTCTGAAGTCAACAATCTACCAATTTACCACCAATCTAGCTACCGTTTTTCTTCCCTATATCCAGAAGGCAACGGATAGAATCGGTACAATTAAAAAAAAAACATAAAGATGATCTTCAAAACCCTCTCAAAGCTTTCAGAAATTCTTCCGTCTCCCAAAAACAATTTCCCCCCTTAGCGAGTATAGGTGTTATAGAATTCCTTGTTCGTGTGGTTTGGTGTATATCGGCGAACCCAGAACACGTTTAGTTTTAACTGACTCTGGCCGTGGAAGCCTACGTTATCACACAGTGAAATACCAAACTTGATATTGATAAAATTAATGAAACCAAAAACATTCCTAATGTTATTTTTGTCATCAGTGGATGATGCAAGTGGAAGATATTCAACAGGCTGGTTTTGGGGTAACCAGTTCTGGATTGGATCCGAAGGACTATGTGAGAACATTTTAATCGAAGACAATAGACGAAATTCGGAAGAATTACAGGTCGTTAAATATGAAATATCAATTTAGATCTTTTTAACTTTAAAAAAATATATCTTTGCAGGAAAATCATACTAGACATGTCAGAGATGTATCACCAAGTCAATCAGAGGGGTACAAAGCTCGTGCCACAGCTTCTTCTTCTCCCTCACCTTATCCAGTGGCGTACTTTACGATAAAAATAAAGCTGAACACGACTTTACCTTCGATGGAGGTACGAAATCTTTGTGTAATCTCCCAAAGGAGGTCTTTCACCTACGGATTTCTTTCAGACTAAGAAGATACAGCTAGGTTTATGTTTACCGTCGTCATGTGAAGACGAGGATGTTAAAAGGATCGTCGAACAAACATCGTCGAAATCGAGGAACATCGAAGTTGAAATACTGGCGGTGAAATCGAAACATGAACAGTTTGATATACTTAAAGACAACACATTTCAAATTTTAGGGTACATCTAGATATTTAATTGGAATTAAATTAGAATTAAATGTTTTATTTGTAGTTTAGTAACAGCGGTGGTGGTTATCCTTTTGATTGCTGGGACAAGTTACGATTTCCATTTAACTTGTGGAAAAGACAACCGGAACACGTGTAGTTCGGTAAAATGCACGACATATACGAATTCTGAACTACCTTCTTCTAACGACAAACATATCAAGTTGAATCCTTCAGAATTACAAGTCAAAAATGGTAAGCATCACGTAATAAATTATATTCAAATATTATCTTTGCGACTTTAGGCAACTGTTGCAAGCATGCCATGGAGAAAAACAACAATAACAACTCATTAGAACAATCTAATGAGATATTTCCGGAGCCCAGAACTGAACAGACCCAAAAGTCGTTAATTTGTAAGTTAAAAGCATAAAAAGCCATCCTCCTCCTAGATATCTTTTTAGGTTTTGTTTTGAAGGATCTTTTGTTATCATTTTCTTTACGCACCAATATCAAAACAATATGCGATCGCACTGTAGGTAGCGATACGATATCTGCGATCCATGGTTTGAAAGCAGTAAGTATGGTGTGGGTGATATTAGGTCACACGTGTATTATTGGATTTAAATACTCGGGTAAGTAAATAATTCTCTTAACTGCAGTCTTAGAATTATTTCAACTGAAATGTAGACAATATGGAGTATAGAAAAGTCGTACAGAAGGAATTCTTCTTCCAAACCATCACCAATGGAGCTTTCAGCGTTGATACTTTCTTCTTCACCAGTGGTCTTTTGGTGTCTTTCCTCTATTTCCGATCGAATGCTAAAGGTAAATTAGACGCGCTTGGGCATAAAGGATTCTTGGCGGGATGTTCCCACTTTTGTGGATTGGTAGCTTATAGATTTGCAAGGTACTTCTTATATCAATTTAGAAGTACTTTAAAGCAATAATATGATTTTATCTATTTAGATTAAGTGTTCCATACCTGATCGTTCTTGGATTGGTTGAAGTCTGCATGAAATGGTTCGCCTATAACTCCATTTTTGATCCACCTACGATGGACCATATCAATTGCCCGAAATATTGGTGGAGAAACTTGCTTTATATAAATACTTTATTCCCTGACGATCAAATGGTAAAATATTCAATATCTACTCTATATATTTTAAACGATTCCATTCTAGTGCATGCTATGGAGTTGGTACTTATCTGACGATACTCAATTTTACGTTTTAGGAGCTATTCTGTTAATCCTAGCAACCAGGTAAAAGTAATATGGGTTATAGAATTAAGATAACTCAATAAGTGAGATTCCATCCATGTCCAATAACTACCCAAATGTTATTTTTGTTTCTTTGTCCTTTTTGTCCATATATTTCGAAGTCCTATGACACATTTATTTTTACTGATATTCACTTTCAGCCATTTCAAAATAGCAACATTTTCCCTATCAGTGTTCCTGCTGAGCTCATGGATAACCACTGGTTACGTATCGATAATAAACAACCATTCTCCAAGCACAGATGATCCCCTAGCCTTATTCGACAAGATATACGATAAACCCTGGACGAGGCTCGGTCCTTACCTCATAGGAATGAGCGTCGGCTGGTTGCTGTTCAAGACGAATTGCAGAATCAAGATGTCCTTGGTACGTACCCCATTTAAAAAAATCGATCTCATTAATATATTCTTTTGTAAAATTATAGTTGGCCAATATGGTAGGTTGGTTAGCATCAGCAGCATGTCTTCTATCGTTGGTTTACGGATTGTACGAAGTTGATCTATCGGTAACAGCAGGAGCAGCGTATAGCAGCTTGAGCCATTCCGCTTGGGCTCTCGGTTTGGGATGGATAGTGGTAGCTTGTGCTACGGGAAATGGAGGTAACGATTTCGATGTATTGCACAAAATTACTAATTTCATTGCGCACATAAGAGATGCAAAAACTGTTTATGGGGATTTTATGAGAGAACCAATTCTTACTTAGCAAATGAAAAACCTAATACATTTAACATTTTTCAGGTTTTGTGAATTCCTTTCTTTCCGCAACCATATTGTATCCAATCAGCAGGATTACATACTGCGCTTACCTTCTACATCCGCTCGTTATGAGGATTATGGTCATGCACATGGACTATCCCTTGCATCTGGGCAAACCGTTGATGATCACAGTGTTCATTGGACAAGTCGTAATGTCCTACGCATTGGGCTTCGTAGTCTCGGTCGTATACGAAGCACCAATCGTTTCGATGTTGAAAATTTTCACGAAGATCCCCATTTCGCGCCCCAAACGGGTCACTACTACAACAACGTGATATTATAGATCGTAATGATATTCGTGTGCCGAAAATCGAATGTGGCGGGAGATATAAACCCGATAGCATGAAGAGGATTCTTACCAACCCTATCATGTTTATAGTCATATAAGTATAATTTTAGTATTATTATTTTTCCTGTGTATATATTTATATTGATGTAGTTGATGTAATATACGAATCTCCGGTTTTCTTGATTCAAAAAGACGAATGAAAAAGTTTTAGATCTCCTTTTTATTTGATAACACTGTAATTGGCGCAAGTGCACATCTAATCCTATGTGATCCATCTACCATAAAAAGATTGTAACCAAATATTTTTTTATATTTCTCACCCATAGAACATTAAGACTTAAATCTGTAATGTAGTCTATTGTAATATAATAAATGTAGTTATAGTTAATTATTAGAAGTTTTATTTCTATCTCTTCCAATCTAGTAACTACCACAAATAAGTCACCGTTATCTAGAAAGTTGCTTAAAAACTGATAATTCTTTCGGTATACCCTGCGTTTATTTGCAAAAGAACTAATTACGAGGGTTGTCACAAAAGATTCGAACCTCAACACGAAGATGGCGCACTTCATTAAAAATATTCTGGTAATATAATTGCGCATGCGTTGAAAAATATATTTGAAAATTTGTTAGACGCTCAGTTGTTGTTTAATAGTCGTTTATGTCAGTTGTTAGTTGCTGCGCAATGTATAATTGCTCTAAGTGGAAAAACTTTAGACTTGAGTGCATGGAAGTCATCAAATTAATACTAATATATGGGTTGGCGGGGAAACATAAGTGAAAGCAATTAACCGTTCAAAAACTAGCACGTCACGACAGCTATGAAAGTAGCTAGCAGTAGTATGTAGAGTCGGTGCTGGAATCTACGAATTAGCTAAGTTCGAAACGCCACAATATTCCAAGCCAAAGTAGCGACCATGCTAAGGTGCATTGAAGAGATTGACAAGAAAGAAACTAATTTATCGCTATCTATTCAGACAGTCAAGCAGCGCTGAAAGCATTGGAATCCACACAAGCAAAGCACTGGTAAGCAAATAGGTGATCCTGATCTGGCTATCGAGGCAAAAGAGCCACCGAAAGAGCATTATACTCACAATATATGACTTGAGGATCGTGCACCACACCAAAATCATTAAACAAATTAACCCTAAAAATTAGCGGCGTTGTAGTGAAATATTTGTGACTACAGCGCATTTATTCACGTTTAAATGGATCATTTATATCATCAGATGGAAGAATATTGCAATCCAAAGACATCAAATCTCATTCACATGCGTATCAAAGAGAAGAGGACCTAAGTTGGAACCTTGAGGCATACCGCTGGTTGCTATGAAAGATCGGAACAGAAGTGCATGATCTATTGTGTCAAATGGTTTACTGAAGTTGATATCAGTTACATCCACTTGTTGGCGATTATCAACGCTTTCGCTAATACATTCTGTTAGCCCAATTTTGTTGGTAACTTTTGATAGACTTTTAATAGAAATCATATTAAATAGAATCATATTGATGGATAGATAAAAATGGCTTAACATTGTTGTAAAGTCTGAAAATCCTTAATGCACTTAGAACGCTATAAACAGGAATAATCTGATAATCAAGAAAACACAAGTGGCATAGACCAGAGACCACCTCGTTGACATGTAGTTAATAATAAGGCTACTATTGATAAATAAATTCCATTTATTTATATTTCTCTCAGGTATACATTTATTTTTATAAATTAACAAAAGTTTCTCAGCTGCTTTGGATAATTTAAAGTTAATATTTGATTCTTAGTTGTAGATGCTTACTCTTGGATTGGGCATAATAAAAATTGAGATTTACGATTACACAAATGTATCTAATTTTTCAGAAATTGTATCCTTTTGGTTACGTACATTTCAGTGGCGGCTCGTGGTGAGGTAAATGAGAGTTCAAGAACAAGACTTCATATTGTGTACATTGTGATTGATAACAAAATACACGAGGAACTTTTAAAATCTGTAAAAATGGTAACATACATTTGTAAATATTTCTAGCAATTTTTTTAAACAATAATGAAATTCTAAAAAAAAAACAAATAATTAACAAAAAAAAAACATGGCCTTCTGGATCACGTTTTCTTTTTACAATCATATTGTATCAGTTATTAAATAATTATAGCTGATAGCTGAGTTTTTTTTATTTATTTCTAATTACAAAAATTATTTCTTTTTCATTTGTTTGTATTTTCCAATTTTATTTTGATGGAGTTTTTATTAATTTGTTTTTTTTTTAGTTCATTTTTTCAATCTATGCCACTGTACCACTTTGTTGTAAATATAACATTTTTTTTTTAGTTATTTAGAGACCACAGTTAGCCATCATGTTGTTAGGTAAGGTTATATGAAATGGAAACGAGTTGTAATATATACATCAATCTACTTTCACTAGCAACTGCAGAGGCCTTACAGTACAGGTAATGGCGAGCGAATGTACTCATTTAAGTTGTCTCTCATTGTACACCCCGATACAATTATATATTTTACCCAATCGAAGAGAAAGCTATTTATTTTTACATGGTAAAATCGTATTTGTATACGTTAAAAATTCGATTATAATGTTAAAATCTGACATATAACATCTATTAGGTATAATCAAATCATTCGTCCATAAAACCTTATTAAGCACAACCAAAAGCGACCCATCGGTGTCGCATTGGAATTCGCCATGTTACAACTCCAAAATATTTTAACAATTCTTCAATAGTAGGAGAATGATTTACACAATGAAACAGGTTAGCATGCCAACTTGCATTGCTGCCATCTCTTAAACTAAATCACGGTGATCAAAAACTGTTTGGGATGCTTGTACGATGTTTTAGGTTGTCTACTTACCGTTAACTCAAATTGTACTCGTTAACGTGCCTTTCATTTGTACTTGCGTAATATCGATTACATCAAAAGGAAATGACATGGCAGAAAATTCCCTGATTCAAATAGCGAGGTAGAAATTGTTGGATTGAACACCGTTTCAGCTGAGATTTTGTTGTAGTTTTTCCTCGTGTCTTACAACACGGAAGTGGCGTTTCGGGTTCGTATAGCACCGCAAAAACCAAACAGATTGAAGAAACACATCGACACAAAGAATACGCCATCTACTGGCATTCACCTTTGCCACGGTTTGATTTTCGTCTTGTTCAATAGATCGCCCGTTTCAAAAATAAAATATCTCGTATCTCGAACGGGATCGGCAGCTGCGAGAACGCTTGGTATACCTTGAACGTGTACTTCTTATTTTGCCTCTCATAAATGACATCTCTCACGACGTCTCTGCTTAATTGTACTAGCGATTTCACGGAGTTGATGGTGGAAAATTCCGGATCACTTTCGGCTGTTGCATGATCGAAACTCATCTTGTAATATTTACCGTAAGAATGTATATGATCCTCTAAACAAAACTTGTTCTCCATGGCATCGGTTGCGTAAATATCGAAATTGTTGTAGCAGATTTTACTAAGTATTGGATTTATGGAAGGATGATCACTGGGGTAGATGCAACATCCAGACATTAATATTATCTGCACACACTCATCAAATCCATACATTTCGTACAGGAAACAAACATCATTAAAATAGACCTCTACACCGTAGCTAAGTAATATCCAAGAAATTTCGATCGTTTCATTCTCTGACAAGTCGCGCTCTAATATCGAGAGCAAATTATGCCTCACAGACGTGTAACCCGTGGTGAAATCAAAGAATTCATGAGCACGTTCCGAATCCAGTACCAAGTACAAGCATTTCAAAAATTCCTCACGAGGGAACTTAGAAATACCAACGAACGTGTTGAAAAATGAGCCAATGTCATGTAACTTGGAATAGACCTCGAAATCGATCAGTGGCCAGACTACTTCAAAGACTTTGCTACAATAATGCCACCATATACACAAATGTATGCAGTGGGTTTCGAACCACGGAATGTTGATGTCTCCTCCCTTTCTTATGATCTCGGGTACCATGTCTGGAAAGTCTCTGAGTCCTAGATGTAGGGTTGTAAAACCTTCTTCGCTTTTCTCGTTAAAATCGGCAACGTAGTCTATTAAATGTTGCGCTATTTCAAATTCGTTGCACGACATCGCCTGCTCAAAAGCGTTCTTTCCTTCGTTATCTCGAATGTTAACGTCCGCGCCGTAAAATAGTAACATGCATACGCTTTCTAAATCGCCCTTTATTATAACTTCGTGCAGGCAAGTCAAGCCGTAACGATTCTTCGCATCGACTTCGGCACCCCTTAATATTAATCTATGAGGAATCCTTCTGCTTACTCTATTAAACCCCAATAGCAATGGAGTGATACCACTCCCATTACATACGTTAACATTTTCCCCGAGTTCCAGGAGAAAATACATAATTTTGTCGCTACATTTCTTTTCAAGGCCGAAATATAACAATGATGGATAGTAGGCATGTTTCTCGATGATCGGATGCTCATTGTGTAGTCTGAATATTTCTTGTACCATATTCAACCTGAAAAAAGAAGAATAACAATTATAACGCTACGAATGAGATGGTTATAGTAGAACGATTATCCGGATATCAATTAACCGAAACGTCACTGCAAAATTACGATTTCCAAATAATAAATTGTAAAAAAGGTGACAACGTGATTCGGATAAATGACGCTCTACAGTATATTTTTGAATCTATATTGCAAAAGCAATGCCTAAAAACTACAGTGAAGATTTAAAACATTTACAAATTAATTATTACTTATCTAAATATAACTTACTTTAATTCTAATGTCTCTTCTCTTGTATTTATTACAAATGTTTTGCTTTTGTTATTTGTAAATGTAAACCTAATTTGCAATTTCTTTGAAATCCACTCAAAACGGATTCGACGGATGAAACTTGCGACAGCCGCAACCCATGTAAGGCATAAACCGGCTCCGCAAGTTTGCAGAAATGCCGACGTTGACGCATTCAATTGCTGTTTAATTTAATTTATGGTTTTATGATTTGGGAAAAAAGAATCACTAAAAGATAAAAGGATTTTCGAATAAAGTGAATTATGAACTAAAGCCAGACGCAAAACGTTGGAATAGAGGAACGGTAATCATAACATAAAACGATCGCATTACGTTATAGACGCTTACAGGAGTTGCGTGGAATTTATGCCGTATCTATATATAATTAGCTTGCTTTTTACTTCAACACCAAATAAAAGAGAGAAACCTCAATAAATACTGCAAATTATTTATTTTAATTTTTTACAAATATAAACATTCGCCTAACATATTATTTATCTCTTATAAAGGCACGCTTAGAACCATATCGATTAATACAAGTTTAATTTGATGCAATTAGCGTCATTTAATTAAGCATTTAATTAATAAATAAAAAAAGGAATGAAATCCATCCATCCATCCGGAGATGTTACATTTTACAAAAACGCAGAAGTAGAGTGCAAGTAAAATCTCACCAAATATGCGCAGAAACGCAGAAAGAAAAAAATGGAAAACGGCAATATGCATTTCTTCATAATATTTGTATATCGAGTAATAAAATTAAAGTATTACTACAGAGTCTTGTTTATTAAATTTAGAGACCTTGGCTGAATCTATTAAGTACCTACTGGTACCAAACAACAGAAAAATACCAGCAAATACTGGAAACTACTACACGCCATTAACGTTAACGAATATATTAAAATTAATTAATTTGAAACAAACAATATTTTGAAGACGCTTTACATATTTAAGGAACTAATTTAATTTTATAAACTAATTTATATTTTAGTTACATCCGAACTACCAAATCAAAACCAGTGGCTGTTGGTAATGATGTAAATGGGATATCAATTACAACACTTCGATTCTTCGTAACCACAGCACACGAGCCAACCTTGATACTGTCAATACAACAAAATCTTGGATTTTATTACATGGAGTTTCTCAGGTAAATCAGACGATTACAATATATTTCTGTTTCTAGTAATACTCATGTCTAATTCAATTCTGACATCTTTTTTGTTACTAGTTCTACGCAGATTGGGATTTTTACTCGACTCTATTACATACTGCACAGAATTATCGAAGTCTATTATAACACCTACTTAGTTAGAGTTATTAAACTAAGATAAGAGTTCTTATTCCTTTCCCTTTTAGAATCTTCTTCGTCATAAAATCTGAAATCAAGAGCGGAATAGTTTTTAAGAAATTGTTTGTTAAACAAATTAAAGACTACGTTTACGCATTAATTATAACTTGTACTTACAATAAAATGAATATTTAAAACAATAATCTTAGAATAACATACCTTTGAAATTACAATTTATCTGTCCTGAATGTCTTGATTATCCTGTTTTTAGTAAGCGGACTGATTTCGGAGTATAAACTGGCTTTAAGCTATCATAGCATTTCGTTATCTTCCAATATATTTTGCAGAGTATTCTCTATTCTAAATATAAATAGGACTTTTCAAATATAAAATATCTTTAATTACAGATGGTATAGGAAGCTTCGATATTGCAGAATAGACATTAAACGAATAGGAAGTTCTACAGGTTTGATAGAGAACATTTCGAACTACATTCCTACTTATCTCTAATAAAGAAGATACTTCGCCTTTGGATGAAATACCATGAAGTATCAGACAGGAATCACCTAATTCATCAAATGTTGCTCTATAAAATTCACAGTATTCGTTCTCTTCATATTTATCAAACTTTACATTTAATTTTTGATATTTATTTTTCATATTCTCAGTATCGATGTAGAGATCAAGATTATTGTAGCACATTCGGCTTACAAGTAAATTGGAATATGTTGGGCCATCTGATCCATAGTAAATGTAGCACCCACTCATTAAAAGAAGCTCTACGATTTCATTGAATCCATATCTCAAATAGAAACTATATACATCCTCGAAGTAAAGATCAACGCCATAACTTAGTAATACGAGTATGATCTCCAATCTTTCACTAAGGTTTAGCTTTTCAAATAATTCGTCTCGTTGATCAAATAGCTTGCGAATAAAAGCTACGTCTCTTTCTATCTGATGCCGTTGATCTAAAAGGTCTTCTATATAGGGAGAGTCAAACATCATGTACAAAAATTGTATAAATTCATCGTTTGGAGCAAAACTATAGAATGTACAAAAATCGTCTAAAAATGCTCTCTCACATGAAGGAATGAACACATCAAAATCGGTTTTCGACCATATGATTTGTAAATTACTGAAATCGGCCAGACTTCTAACGGCCATACATAAACTATGCTCGCCTTCCGAAAGAATATTAACATCACATTCATCCAACAGATCCTTTACGATTTCACTGATATGATGGCCGATAGACAAACTCAGATATGTATTATCATATTTGTCCTGTATGTTAAAATCAGTAATATAACCTAGTAAGTATTCGGCAATTTCTTCGTAACCCTTCGAAAGTGCTTCATGAAATGGTGTGCTTCCCAGGCAATTAGGTTCATTAACAGATGCACCATAACATAGAAGTAGACAAACGTACTCTAAATTATCCTCTCGTACTCCCATATGCAGAGGGGTGTTACCATCATGGCTCCTAAAATTTATGGCGGCTCCTTTTTCTATTAATTTTTGTGCTATAAATGTAGATTTTTTATAAGATGCGTAATGTAATGATGTAAATCCCTTATTGTCTGAAACGCCAACATCACATCCATGATCGATAAGTGTTGAGATTATTCTATCGCCGCTCTCTTTACATAATCCATAAACTAATGGTGCCTGACCAAAACAATTTCTTGTTTCCGTGGATGCTCTCCATTTAAATAATTCTTCAACATTGTGATATCTGTAATAAGAATAAAGACATGCTAAGCGGTATTTTCTTAAATATAAAATTGATGATCGTTAAATGATAACATCGAAAACACTTTTCTATTATGGACTTACCTATGTAATGTAAGAAAGACGATATTCTGAAAGATGTCAACTATATAACTTTTAAAAAAATTGTAACGCAGATTTGCTTATAGGTACTTGATCAACCGCACTGTAGTTATTTTATAAAGTGATTCATTTTACTAATGTTTCAATTCAGTATGATATTTAAATAATATCACTTTTATTCTTGTTTAACCCTTTCCGGCCTAGCAGTTTCCTAGGCTGGCCACCACGGTTACTTATTTCATGGCTTGCTGGTGTCCCGATAATGCCACCATGTTAATTAGGTCGCCTGCATATGTTTAAAATCAACCATTCAAAAAAAATTATACCATAATTTATTATCGGTTTTATTAAAAAGGAATTAATTTGGGCCGGAAAAGGTTAAATAGTATATAATAGGTTCTCACACACATTAATATTTTTATCTATTAGGCGTAAAGTTTAAATTCAAAACTGATTTTGAATTAGTACGAATATGCTATGAGACTGAAGTTGAGGTTTATTATTAAATTTCATCTCGAAAGAAAGTTGTGTATAATATAAAATTAGCAACAAAAACACTAAAAATGGAATAAAAATTTAGAAAAGTATGTGAAGGTACATCAAGTATAACTTTCATCCAAAATAATCTAGTCTGTACTAATACGTTCTACAGAATCTTACAGAATACAATTACGAGATATTAATACTAAAACCCGCAAAACTCTAATTACATATCATATTATATCGTTATTTGTGAACTTTTTGGTTACAGTACTCCTGCTTTGACACAAAATAGCCTTTTCACTTTAAAATTTACACATAGCATAGATTTGCTTACCTTCCCTGGGCAATTGCAATATGTAGCGGAGTGCAACCGTTACGATCGTCTTTCAAATTAACACTTGCACCCTTCTCTATCAATTTGGTCACTATATTTGGATTTCGACGTTGAACAGCAAGATGTAAGGGTGTTACTCCTTTTCTATTGCGGAAGTGAATATCAGCACCATGGTCTATAAACAATAATATCATTTCGTCGCTACATTTATTCTTCAAACTTAAATAGAGAGGTGTTTCTTTTCGATGATTTAAAGCATCGCACTTATTCTCTGGTAACTTCAATAGTTCTCGTATTTCATCAACTCTAAAAGATAGCATCTATCGTGAATGGTGTCAAGATCTGGAAATACTACCGTTGTTTACCGATTAGAAAGGACAGCAGTGTGAAGAGGAGTGTTTCCTTCTGTACGCCACATTTTCATCTAATTAAAGGGGAATTTATCTCAATTTTGCACTTAGAAAGTTAGGTCTGAAATCGAAGGATTTACAATTAATTATTGATTTCTTTAATAAAATACGGATGGTTGCAGATGAGATTCACGATTTATATCGGCGATTTCAATATGCAACATGGGCTGCAAACTTAAGGTTCTATAACAGTTTATTGATTCCAGTACATCGTGCACGAACGCAGATAATTTCACTGAAGTGGCTGTATGCCGTTCCCCCCAAGTACTTTTTTAGTGTTGCCACACTTGCAATCACAATTGCAGATATCCTTAACATTAAATTTAAGTCAATTATGATCAATTATTAATAGTTTCTGCGTAGCAATCACTGCTATTTTAGAATTGTGATATATTGTCCATAATTATATTTTTCGTTGTCGAAATGTGTTCGCGTATTGGCAATATTGTTACTGCCATAGCTTATCGGGTCATGGGCGTAGCCAGAATTTGGTCAAGGGGTTGGGCCAATTAGAGTAGACATTCTGGAAACTTTTGTACGACCGGCAACAAGAAACTTTAGGGGAGGTACATGGCCTCTCCCTGCCCCCCTCTAGCTACAATTATGAGCAAAACGGCTACAGTACAAAAGATATAAGGAAGCCACGAGAGCAGAGAAAAGACGAAGACCAACAACAACCAGCAGGATACGCGTACCTTCCATACATAGCTGGAGTCACCGACAGGCTAAAAAAGACCCTAGGGGAGAAAAACATCGCCACACGTTTCAACACGGTGACCAAAATCGACCGGCTACTCCCTCCAAACAAGGACGTGTTACCGAAACTACGAGCAAAAGGCATATACGAACTGAAATGCCAATGTGGAAAAAGCTACATCGGTCAGACAGGACGGAGTATTCAGTGCAGAGTGAAAGAGCACGAGAAAGACGCACGCCTTAGGCATATTGAAAAATCTGCAGTAGCAGAACACCTGCACCAACAAGGAGACCACCGCATAAGCTACAGTGACGCTAAGGTATTAGCCAGGACCAGCTACTACTACTCGAGGATAATACGCGAATCCGTAGAAAAAATGAAGAACACCAACAACTTCAATCGCGAAGACAAGATCAGCAACACGTGGTAGTTAGCACTACGGACTCGTCATACAACGAACGACGCGATTCAGCGGAACGGAACGGTTATGGATCAGCAAAGCAGAACGGTTATGGATCAGCAAAGCGGAACAGAAAGACTAGACGCTAGGGTGTCTAGTAAAAATTGTAAAACGCCGCAAAACCTTAAAGAATTGAATTATTGCATATTTATTAAACCGCCAGTGTGACACCACACTTGGAATAATCCTGGCGACGATTATGGGATGCAGAGGGCAATCATGATTTTAGAGACGCATACTTATGAATCCAAGGAAAGAACAGAAAATATTCAACACCGAAAGTAAACGATAACTACAAAACTCCCCACCGTAGAAACTTATGTATAGCTGTCTACAGATATAACGCTTTAACTTATTAAATAGCACTCGGTCTTCGGAAACGAAATTTAATCCGACCCTTATTTTAAACGAAACATAATTACTTCTCTATTTAAGAAAATCCAATTTACCCAAATACAGCGCATTACCTCATTTACATAATTTGTCCGTATACCTGCGGCGCCAGGCACCCATATTCTTTTGAAATTATCAGAAATCCAATCGTTATATGGATGGACAATGCTATAAGCGGTTGATTATAGTTGCTTGTATACTTACAAGATGTCACTAATCACATCTCGGCCGTCCACTACCTGCTGTCAACTATATAGTTATAGGTTAACACCTTATTTTTATCAATGTAGTGAAGTGTATAGATACGTTATACAGATGTGTCTACTTACAATAAATTGCAAAATGTTCGTTATTTGTAGTATAGAATAGGGTTTTGTACGCAAAAACCTGACGGATTTGAAAAAATGAGGTTAAGGAAGTTGTACGTAGCAATATTGCATTTTACGTTACTACATCTAGTTTCTGCTGAGATTTTCTCCGCGATTACTGCCGGAATTGTAGCTGCTGCGACGGGATTATACTATTCAGGGATATGTTATGTAGATGAATGCTGCCACGAGAACCATATGCCTGCAGATTTTGATCGTATGTTCACCAAATTTGACTTGGTATTAGATGTTTGCATTTTTGTTGTAGAGTTGAAAAAGAATCTTGAAAGTAAGATGTTTGGGCAGCATATAGCGATAAAAACCATTGTCAATGCGTTAAAGCATCATTGGTCCAGTGATCATATACAGAAACCATTAACAATAAGTCTTCACGGATCGCCGGGCACTGGCAAAAATTACATTACTGCGTTTGTAAAAAAAAATCTATATTCAAAAGGAGTCGATAGCAAATTTGTACACCATTGGGTAGGCCGAATACATTTTCCTTTCGAAGAAGAAGTAACAAAGTATCAGGTAATCATTTACTTAGAAAAAATTAATACGTTCTTTAACGATTAATAAAATAGAATACCGCGTTAAAATATCTTCTCTTATTTGTCAATACATTAATTTCTCTAGAAAGAACTTGTTGAGTCTTAATTGATATTTTCTAGAATAATTTGTATAGTTGGATTAAAGGAAATGTAACAAAGTGTGGACGGCAATTATTCATTTTCGATGAAGTTGATAAAATGCCAGCAAGAGTTTTGGATATAATAAAACCGATGATTGATTACAATGAGCGGGTGGAAGGTGTCGATTACAGACAAAGTATATTCATTTTCATATCAAATACTGGAAGTGCGGCAATAGTTGATACCTATCTAGATTTTTGGAAAAACGGAAATAAAAGAGAAGATATTAAACTGAAAGACTTTGAAAAAATTATTACTCAAGGAGCATTTAATGAAGCAGGTAAAAATATAATTTATTGATAAATGTTTCGAATACTTCCATTAACGAGTCACATTTTTATGCTTATTAGGCGGCTTTTACCGTTCAGATACCATAAAAAGTAATTTGATCGATCACTACATACCATTTTTACCAATGGAATTAGAACATGTAAGAATGTGCATTGTCCAAGAATTTAACCTTCGAAATGTTACGCCCAGCGAACATCAAATACAGTAAGAACACTTCTTACTTCCATTATTATTGGATCATTAATTGATTGCTTTTAGGAATGTGTTAGAGTACATCGAATGGGGTCCAAATCCAGAAAATGTTTTTTCTAAAACCGGTTGCAAGCGATTAAGTCAGAAAGTAGCTGTGATAAGTGCAGCGGGTGATGAGTATTAAATTTTTTTCGTTACAAAGAACTATTATGGGGTCAATATCGTTTTTTTACCTGTTATTTATATATACTGTAAGTGTACATTGCGTAATGAAACATTTTATTTATGCAGAAAATAAGAATAAAGTATACATTTTTATTTTAAGTAATTTTGATTATTTCTCAATTAATTAGGGGATTCACACCAAACAGATATAAAATCAGTCAAACAATTTCATTAGTAATAATAGTAAATGCCTTTATTGGATGTTTAAGAAGTTGTACTCTCAGGTACAGCAATCAGTGGGAAGTCAAATTTTGTAAGCCAAATGAAAAAGTAGAACAAGAAATTAAAGAAGTTGTAGTTATAGAACAAATTCTAGCAAAATCGTGTAAGTGAAGAATTAAATTGATAATTTTTACTAAAATAAACAAAATTGACATGAAGCAGGACCTTAAAAATGTTGAAATAATTTGTATTCTAAATAATTTGGTACAATTCACGAGAAGGACCAACATATGGAACCAACATTTGGCTGGCAACCTGTATACACGTAATGGTTGAGTTGAGTGTACACGTATCACATTTGGGAACGAACCTGGCTATGGATGACGTGGTGATCTTCACAACCCACAGAATTCCAAATGTGAATCGATGAGAAGAAAACCAACAATACATCATCTGAAGTTTATGCATTTGCAGTGAAATAAAGAGATTAAATATCTGGACTTCTTTGCCGAGGTGGGTGAATCACATAAAGGAAATGAAGAGGAATCTGGCCACTGCGAGGAGTGCATTGTACTCAATCCTGTGCTGGAACAGCGCACTTAATCTAAGAAACAAAGTGCTGTTGTATACTTCTACACCGGTTATGGTATACTATTGCGGAAGGTCTAAATAAAGAATTGGAGACATAGTAAAGACGTATCCAAGACCGTTTGCGCGATGTGGGAGCGGCCCACGGGATCCAATTACGCACGAACTGGTAAAGGAAGACGTGGTGCTGCAAGAGCGTCTTCTTAAGGTTAGGATTAAAAGGATAGACGTGCTAGAAGAGAAAGAACTGGACAAGCCAATACTGTGACAGAATCCATTGATTAAAAAACTTCCCAGCAGCCAAAAAGCGACTGCTAACAAGAAGACAAGGAGGAGCATTGCATGAACAATAAGATCTTGAATTGATTGAATGTTGTTCAATTCCAGTGTAATCACCAGAGAACGGCGAAAGTGATAATAATGATAAACGAATTCACATAGGCGTCGCACTATCGCGGTTCCCTCTTAAGAAAAGATGTTTTCACATCGAAAGTAAAACATTTGTTGACGAAAATTTAGAAAAATATTTAATTATTCATTCCTATTCAACAGAGTAAATATTTACAAAGTATACCACGAAGACGACATACACGTCGCTACATTCACGTGTCTTTGCTGGCAAGCACTGATTACTGTGATTAAATTTTCTATATATACAAAGTTATTAAATCAGATTTACTTGTCAACCGGTATATTATTTTAGTATAATGGAAATGGCAGGTTAAAATATTGAATGGTGTGGATTGCAATGATAATTACGTTTACTTCATTAAGGCAATATATATTGTTTGTAATACATAAGTAAAATACAATCTTCGACATAAATATATATTAATTATACGTCAATTAATCATAGCAATAGATAATAGTAAAGAACACACTGTCACCTTTTTTTGTTGGATCGTTGCAAGCATAGAACGTGCAAGCAAATTATATAATTATCGTTAAATAGTTCGAACAGCCATTAATAGCAAACAGGCAGTATAAAATGAAAACCTAAAACTAACGTTTAAATATTGCATCGGCTGTAAAACAGAAATGCTATAACAACGATACTAAACCGAACGTTTTGATTCTGTCATAAAAGTTATCAATCCTTGCGATAGGTAAATCATGCTTTTAAATCATCTGGTTTTTAATTTTTAGAGGAATTTACTTTTAAATGGAATCTCGAATATATTTAAACACTATACTATTGTATAATAATAGTAAATATGTAATAATTTAGCAATTTCGAAGTTTTTTTTTTAATTTGTGTAAATTTGTATTATTAAATTTCTGTAACAATATTCTTTTAACGTATTCAATAAATATTTCGAAAAAATGAAGTTTAATGGCTACTTTGACAGTAATCTGTTCCTTTTCCGGGTTAATTTTGGAAAAGGGTATGCGTAAAATCGATATAATCGAGAGCTCCTTGTATAGTTCTCTCTGTTTTCGGTTCGACGTACGGTTTCATTCGAGCTACGCAATAGTCCGCCATTTCCTTCGATAGATTCGCGTACAATTCTTCCTTAGTGACGTACGGACGATCGCCGGCTGTAATTGCTCTAAAGGCCTTCTCAATTTCTTCTGAACTTTGGACATTCTCCGTTTCTTTACTGATCATGAACGCCATGTATTCTTGCAAGGAAACGTATCCGTCCCTATTCGGATCAACGACATCTGCGAATTGAACAAAAAGATTAATGTTCTCGGCTACATCACGTATTCCCAATTTTGGGTAAAAATGTTAAAATACATAGAAATTAGCTGTTACTTCGTACATTTATTTCACTACAATTAGAAGTAGAAAATGTATTACAAACGCAATGCATTCCTAAATTGCTCCACGTACGTAATTTCTAACGAAATATCAGGAAATTCTAAAGAGCTGAATTTATTACCTTCGATTTTTATGACATTACCTAAAATAGCATCGAATTCTGGATCTGGTTGTCCCTCCTCCACCATCGGTAGATCATACCCAAGAGCACGTAGACAGGATTTGAATTCTTGATGATTCAATTTTCCTGACTTCTCCTTGTCGAAGTGTTTGAACATCATTGAGAATTCCTTCAATGCATCTTCGCTCACACCTAGAATAATAAGAATAAAGAAAAGTGCCGGAAAAATGTATACAATTGAACGTAAAAAAAGAAAATTACCTGATTGGTTACGGGCTTGAATTTGCTGCTCTAAATTATGTTGCATGCGCATTCCTAATTGATCAAGTTGATCCCACTGTTGCGCAAGTCCGACTGTAGAATGTTCGGTGTAACGGTTATCCAAGATCAAGTGTTCCTCGAGTATAGCTCCTAAGTCTTCGATCTTCTTCAGATCCAATCGTCTCGCCCTTACTTCAGCTGCTTTACGTTTTGTAGCGTCCAATTGCTGCTCTAGAGATCCCGTGCCTTCCATCATGGATGTTCTGTAAAATGATTAATAGAACGTTTCGATTTTACATAAGCCTTGAAGGTCTTATTACAACGTACAAAACAGCCCATTTTAATTGCAATTAGTATCAAAACTAAGGTAAAAATGGCATGTTGTTATTTTAATAAATAATGATCTTTTAATCCAACGATTGTGAGCTTCAAACGGACATAAACATTAATATAAAAGTAAAAAAAAGTAAAATCTGTTAATTGTTAGTTGATTTAAACAACCAATCAACTATTTACCCATCCCAGCCAAGAAGACGATAACTGCAAAAAATATACAAATATAGAGAAGAACCAACCAGATTTGCTCATACAAGTAATTATTATTTTGACGACGTTTTATTTGACGCTTCTTGACAGATTTTTTTTTTATCTTAAAGACAATATAATAAACTTACCGTGTTTCTGTCAACCATAGATGGAAAGTATTCGCATGTTTTGCAAATTCTTTGCGTAATTTATCGTTTTCTTCTTGACGTTGAGCTTCTTTACTTAATTCAACATCCCTTTCAGCTATGATCTTTTGCAAATTACGCCAGGTTTCCTCCAAAGCTTCCATGTTAAACCAAGTGTAAGGGTTGGGGCCTACGTTGAAGCTCTTTATCTTTTGATCCAAAGCAGCTAAAGCTTCAAAATCTTGTTGGGCGCTTTTCAAGGATGCCTAATAAGTAAATTTGTTACTTACATTAGATATTTGCCTCTGACCCAAACATTTATGTATTTTCAAATTATCAGACGCTAACCTGGAATTGCTCGTGAGCTTCTCTAAGTGCTCTAATTTCCTCAATGGAATTACAACGAACCGGATCCGTAAGATCCTCTTCCGCGTTTTCGAACCAAGAATTGAAAGCTGAAGCTCGTTTAGCGAAAGTAAGGAAGAGTTCTTCTATCTGTCTGAACTGCTCCTGCATTTTCAGTAAGCGCTGTTTTCTTGCGTCGGAATCGGCTAAAAGTTTCTGCCACCTAAATAGATCAATAACAGAATATGTAAGTGTGAAAGAGCGTAGTTAAATTTGCAAACCTTTCAATAACATCAGCATGTCTTTGCAAAATCGCTGGACTTTGATCATGATTCGCGTTTATCAATTGATCTTTCAAAGCGGTGATGTTTTGAATGCCTTCGTGTTCGAAAGCGGTTAAACCAGCATCGAAGGTATCTTGTTTTGTTAAGAGCGTTTGGACAGAGGAGAGATCTCTGCCAAAATCTTCATTCTTAACATGACTTTCTTTGTCGGCGATCCAACTTTCCACCACATCCGCTTTCCACATGAATTGAAGATAAGCGGAGTTATCGATCAATTTGGCCTTTCGTCTTGCTGCCAAAGCAGCCAAGTGATCCAATTTCGTTTGTAATTGTTGGCAACGCTGATTAATGCTATCGGCGTGGTGATTTCCCTCCGCTACCAGTTTTTTACCTGCTTCGCTGATATCTTTGCAACGTTCGCGATGGGCTTGGAAATCCATCTCAAAAGCGTCATGTTTCTTCAACAATCCTGGAAAAATAAAGTAATCGAAATCTAAAGCACGTAATCAGCATTGTCCGTACCTTGCACGGCAGCCATAGTATCGCCATAATCTTCAACACCCAAGAGTTGTTGTTTTTCACTAATCCAAGCTTCCTCTTCTTCGACTTTCGCGAGGAATTGTTGATAAGTTAGCGACTCATCCAATTTCTGACCTCGAGTAGTTGCAAGCTGTTTCAATTCAGCCCAGGCTTGATTTAGTGCTTTCAATCTTTGCTCGATCTCCGGGACACCCAAATTAGACACGTCCATTAATTTTTCGCCTGCTTCTTGCACAGCTTGAATTGCAGGTTCGTGTGAGCCAAGCTCAGCTTCTAAACGTTTGTGTTTTTTTTTTAGGTTTTGAACGCCGGTTAAATCACGGCCGTAGTCATCAGAACCAACAAGAAGTTTTTTTTCTCTGTAAAAAAATATACCGAAGTCTTAAGCACCAACAAAAATTAAACTATTAGGAAATTATCACGTAACGACAGACAAGTATGGGTTTTATGCAGTGTTCCAAAACTTGAAAAAATTATTCTAATGGAAGAATAGATGCATCTGTTGGGTGACAATATCATATAATTCTCGTTGCTTTCCTCGTTTTCAAATTAAACGCATGTAATTTCTCAGTTACTTTGGCGCTTTTGCAAATAATGGTTTCAAAAGACATTTTTGCATCGCGAATAGTAATTTGTTACAATAATTTCCTCAAATTGTGGGTCACCTGTAGATTCAGCTATAAACTTACTTTATCCATGATTCTTCATCAGCAATATCTCTAAAGAACTGGTGCAATGTGTTCGCTTCATTTAATCTCGCTTGTCTATGAGCAGCCAGGTTCTTAATTCTCTCGTATCTCTCGTTAATCGATTGTCGTTTCTCTTGAATACTTGCGGTATCGAATTGTCCGCTCTCGATTAACGAATCGGCTTGGTCGTTCATATCTGAATATTATAGAAAAGTAATAAACTAAATGCGTAAATTTTTCAATTACTACAAACCATTAATTCGATCTTCGTGAGCTTGAATATCGGCTTCTACTAACTGATGCTTCTTCATCAAATTTTGTACGGATGCAAGATCCTTCCCTGCGTCTTCGCTCGTCAACAAGCTTTCCACTTCCCCGAGCCAGAAATCTAGATCTTTAACAGCAGCAATATAAGTGCGTTGCTTGTTGGCTTCTTTCAATTTCAACGACTTTTCGCTAGTCTTCTGGGTGAGGTACTCCCATTGTTCCGCAATGGATTCTAGACGTTTCTGAACGGCATCTTCAGAACCGGCGCATTGTCTTTTATCGATGAGTGTTCCGCCGTTAGCTAAAACCGATTGGATACGATCGGCGTTGGCCGCTAATTCAGCTTCGAACGCTTGGTGTTTTTGATGTTTCGATTGAATATTCGCAGGATCCTACAATTGAAATTGGAAATTAAATATACTCCAAGCGTCAGAAATTAAAAGTTTTGACACATACTTTATAACTTTCTTCTGTAGCCAACTGAAGCTTTTCAGCAATCCAATTTTCGATTTCATCAGCATCCCTTGAAAACTGCTGCAGCGTCTGACTTTCGCCCAATTTGGATCTCTTTTCGATGAGCGCCTCTTTCAGGTGGCGCCATCTATCCAGGACTTGATTGCGTTTTTCGTCGATTTGGGCAGAAGCGTAATGTTCGTTATTGATTAACTGATCAGCTAAGCTTTGAAGAGCAGCAATCTTTTCTTCCTGGAAATTAAAAAGTGAATATGGACAAATGGCGTTATTTCAAGAACATTTCAACATACGTGAGCGTTAATAGCCTTATCAAAATCTTCATGTTTCTTGATTAAGGCTTCAACATTATCACCTTTAGAATCCACTTCTTCAGCGGCCAAAAAGGCTTCACGATCTGACATCCAGTTCTCGGCCTGTTCGCAATCTCTGTAGTATAAGTTGAGGTCCAAATTTTGATCAAGTTGGACACGACGTTCAATCCAAGCTCTGAAATTAAGGTAAGCATGGAGGAAGATAATGCCTGGAAAAAGAAGCGATTTTTACCTTTCAAGTTCTTCCCGGGCCTCATTCAACTGTTCCAACTTCTCTTGTATTTCAGGACTTGCATAGTGATTGGAACTTAACAATTGCTGTCCAAATTGCTCGAGAGCATTAAATGTACCAGCCCTTGCATCGATTTCAGTACGATGTTCCTATAAAGAACCCAAAAAGGGAATTAGATATTTGCATAAGCTTTATGTACGTGGTAGAGAGTTGATAGTAACACTTGTGCAAAATAAACAAAAGAAGTATCTGTGCAACAAAAACTGAAAAAAGGAAACTATGTAGACACACAGTAGAGTTAAATTTAAAAGTAGAAAACACCCAACCAAAAAGGGTACTGGTATGTACCCACAACGATCGTTTAAGACAGTAAAAATTCGATTATCAAACACTGTTTTTAGTAAACTTGAGAAGAAATTAAATAAATGTATAGAGGCTTATTTTTAAGGTTATAAAAGTTCGTGTTAAGATATACAAAAGCACTGCAGTAAAGCAGTACCTGTGGTAACATTCCGTAACGTGCATCTATTTCACCCCTGTAGTTCTAGAACGACACAACACAAAAGAACAGTTCAATCAATTTGCTCTATAATCTACTGTAATAAATTAAAAAAAAAATTGATCGGAGAAAATTATACAAGAGATTCTGAATTTTCACTTGTATAAAGTCCTCTGCTCGCTACATCTCAAGCTAAAATAAGAATCAACCTACCTGATGTCTTTCTATCAAAGCTTCTGCACCCGTTACATCATTTGCTAATTCTTCCGAACTAACTAACCCTAACATGGAATTTATCCATGCCAATAAATCACGATGATCGTTAAGGAACCTCTGCAAATCATACGAGTCCAATAATTTCTCTTTACGGCTGTTAGCTTTTGCAGTTAATTGTGTCCAAAGTTCATTTATCTCCTTCTGTTTTGTGTAGGTTTGGTCGACCGATTCAGGATGGCTTTGCATAAGGCGATTAGCAGTTTCATCCAATTGCTTGATTTTATCACCCAGAGCAGCTAAATCGCGTTCTATTCCCTCGTGTTTTCTTTGCAACGTTTGTACGCTTCTCAGATCTTTACCAAGATCGTCGTTATTGAGTGCTTCGTCTTTCTCCTGTATCCAGTCTTTGGTTTCATCTGCATCCCTGTGGAAACGTTGAACTTCATGGGCGGAGCCTAATTGTGTTGCTCGCTCGGCTGTGAGTTGTTGTAGAGAAGCCCATTTAGTGTTTAGGTCCTGGAAAATATTACGAAGACGTAATACTCTCATTGAATCAACTTGAAGTGTAATAATTACCTCCAATTGCGTTTGAATCTTCAACGCAGCTTCAGTTTGTCCCAAAGATACCAACTGCATCGCTATTTCATTCATTTCAGCTAAACGCACTTCATTAGCCTTCAAATCCGTCTGGAAGTCGTCAAATTTCTTCTGCAGGACTTCTACTTGTTCTAGGTCTTCACCAACATCTTCGACGTGAGCATGCATTTCCTAGAAATCCACGTAAATCTACAGTTAAAAAGTACTTCCTATGTACGAATATACCTTATCTTTAATCCAATTTGTCAATTCAGCTGCTTCACGAACCAGTACATAGGCCTTAACAGTTTCGTTAAGCTTGTTTTGTCGTTCCCTAGCTGATTGAAGTAATCTATCGTACTGCGCGTTAATCTGTGCTTGCCTGGCTGAAATAGAATTATTATCAACAAGATTTTGTTGAGAAGCTGTGAGTCCGGCTTCGACTTTCTTGACGTAGGCAGCTGGGACAAATCCTTGACGATCATTCACTTCTACTTTCCACCAATCCTAGAATATTTAAAGAAGCACGTGAAACACGTATTTTGCGAATGGATTACTGGAAAAATTACTTTATTATTTGAATTGAGTAAAGTTAATACATCGCCTTTCTTCATAGATACTTCACGTGGTGATTTTTCTGTGTAATCGTAAAGAGCAACAACTGCCTCCTTTCCAGTGACATCAACTACCGGTGGTTCTTGTTGCTAAGATGTAAAATAAATTAATATCGACATATTGAATTCCTTAAATTTTGTGTCTAGTTACTCGACATGCTGCCGCTTGTTCTTTCAAACCATCAATTGTATTTCCAAAAGCGGTCAAATCACTCATCAAAGCTTCATGTTTCTTCAGAAGGGCTTCAGATGAATCTTCATCCTTGCCATAGTCCATGCTGTTAACAATAGGCTCCTTTTCTTTCATCCAGGACTCGGCTTCGTTGGCATCTGCGTAGTATTGATGAGCTTGCAGAGAATCTTCAAGGTCTTGCTTCCGCTTTAATAACAAGTTATTAGAAACATGCAATTGGACATTAAAGATTATTTTACTTGATTAGCTTTTTCTTTAAGTTGGACCCAATGATTGAAAAGAGCATCGACGCGATTTCTGATATCATCGCTAGCGAAATGTTCATCCTCCATCATCTGCTTGCCTGCGTCAATTACGGCTGTGATTCTACTATCGTGGTTGTTGATTTCCGTGAGGACCGCGTGGTGTTTCTTGATCAGGTTTTGCACTCCAATGAGGTCACGACCTTTAAAAAAAATGACGTGAAACTGTTGATAATAGAATTTGATTTGGGTTGATTTACGATAGAAATAACCCATACACCAACTCAAATCTTTATAAAATAGAAACGAATATGACAACTATACCTCTATTTGTACTAGCAGCAATTGGTTCCTTTTCGCGAATCCAAGCTTCTTCATCTTCAATGTCTCGATACAATTGTTGCACTTGCAAAGAGTCTAACAATCTTTGTTTTCTTACTGCCATTGGATTTTGTAAAGCTGCGTATCTGTCAGTTAGCACTTTCTGTTTATGTTCAATATTATCAGCGTCAAAATGACCACGTTCGATAAATTGGTCTGCGGCTGCTTTAATTCCTTCGATTCTATCTTGGTGAGCGCCAACATCTGCTTCGAGTAGGGCATGTTTCTTTTGTAAATTCTGAACAGATGTTAAATCCTACAAGGAAATAATTGCACAATTTCCATTTTTTTATTTGATTAAAAGTTCTAAATTAATTTTACCTTTCCATAATCTTCAGACATCAATTGACCTTCAATTTCTGACAACCATAACTCTATATCCTCAATTGTCCTATTATGCTGTTGCTGTTGGCTAGCCTCTTGTAATTTAGAACCCTTCTTATCAGTTGCCTGTACTAGAGTCTCCCATAGGTTTACTATCTCTTCCATTCTAGACTGTATTTGAGCTACCGAACAAAAAGAATTAAATCGTAAATGTAGAAAAACAATCAATTGTTTACATACGAGCAGCGTAATGATTTGCTTCAATTAACCGTTGACCAGTGGATGTTATCTCCTCCATTCTAGTCTTATTGGCATTCAATTCCTGTTCGAAATTTTGGTGTTTCTGCACCTTTCCTCCCAAATTCGTAGGATCCAAATAACTCTCATCGGTGGCGAATTTCAATTTTTCGTTGATCCATCCTTTAGTTTCGTCGCAATCTCTTTCAAATTGTTGTAATTTGTAAGCGTCTTCCAGCAATCCCTTTCGCAATGCGGATTTCTCCTTTAAAGCTGAACGACGCTCTAGCAACTGAAATAAAATTAAACTGAACTAAGTAAGAACAATGCAATCGATATGTTACCATAGCTCTTCTCTGGGCAACATCGTCAGCGGCGTAATGTTCACCGTCAATTAACTTTGTCGCAAATTCGTCAAGTGCCTTAATTTTTTCTTCCTGAGCAGCAAGGGATTTTTCAAAATCTTCGTGCTTTTTGATTAACGCTTCCACAGAATCTAGAGAGTCACCTAGATCTTCATTTGCTAAGAAAGCTTCTTGTTTCGCCATCCAAGTGTCTGCTAGTTCCGTATCGCGATAGAATAGCTGCAAATCCATGCATTGTTCGTAGAGAATTCGTCTTTCCTCCCAAAGAGCTGTGATGCAAGATATTCCTTACTGTTACCAATCAAACATGTGCTACTGATCACTTACCAATAAGCGAATTCTTATCGGATTGAAGTGTCGATAGTTTCTCCTTTACTTCATCTGTTGCATAATGTCCTCGTTCTAATAATTGTTCACCGGCGGCAATTGTAGCAGCAAAACTATCTTCTCTGGCATCGATTTCGCCCTTGTGTTCTTGGTGACGCTCCAAAAGCGCTTCAGCACCCGTAACATCTTTAGCTAGTTCATCCGCCGATATAATGGCTTTCATGTCATTGATCCAAGAGACAAGGTCTCTGAAATCAGCCAAAAACCGATGTAGGAAGTATGATTCGTCCAATTTCTTACGGCGTTCCTAAATTACCAAACAATTGAAACATATTTTGTAATTTTTAGTAGATAAACATTACCTTAGCTTTTGCAGTCAATCGTTCCCAAAATGCTTGAATTTCAGCACGCTTTGCTTGAATTTGATCGGCGTGGTCACCGTGAATCGCGCAAAGGCGGTCAGCTTCTTTACCCAACGTCAAAACCTTATCCTCCAAAGCTGCTAAATCCCTTTCAACCCCTAAAATATAAATTTTGTTATAGAGATTAGTTAATAAACCATTTAATGTACATTACATTACCTTCATGCTTTCTTTGCAAAGTTTGCACGCTTGCCAAATCTCGTCCATAATCATCTGAGGAAAGAACAACGTCTTTTTCGGCAATCCAAGCTACAGTCTCATCGGCATCTCTGTTAAATCGCTGAATTTCATGGGCACCAAATAGCTTTTCTTGACGCATTAATGATAATTGTTTAAGTCTAGCCCAAGCATTATTTAATTCCTAGAAGATGATAACAAACAGCTTAATCCTAAAAACTTATTGGGATAAAGAAGAAATACCTCTTTGCGTGTTAAAATTGTATCTCTATCTGGATGACCTTCCATAATCAATTTCTCAGCCAATTCGTTTACTTCGTTAACCCTGTACTCCTGTGACGCCATATCTTTTTGGAATTCGTCGAATTTGCGTTGTAATACTTCAACGTGTTCTAAATCGTGGCCGAACTCTTCGGTTTGCAAAAATGTGTCCTTATCGGTAATCCAGAACATCACCTCATCGCATTGTCTCAAAAACTGGACCAAAACAAGCGCTTGCTGAAGTTTCATCCCCTTCTCGGCAAGTTTCGATAGAAGTTGCTCCCATAATCGGTGTAGTTCCTCTACATTGATATTTCTATTAAGTTAATTTAACTTTTAGAAGGTATATCATACGTTACCTAATCTTTTTCTGATGGTTTCCGATTCATAATGATTCTGGTGTATCATTTCTCTTCCTGTGTTGTCGAGGACAACGATGGCATTGCTATGGGCTGAAACTTCCGCCTCGAAGGCTTGATGTTTTTGGATTTTAGCCTAAAATTAACATAATGATTTCATATAATTCGCCGGTAATGAAAGAGTAAATCATATTTACTTGTAAATTTGTCGGATCTTTGTAACTTTCGTCGGAAGCTGCTTGTAGTTTTTCCAAAATCCACGATTCTAATTCATCTGCGTCCCGTTTAAAATACTGGAAGCGCCTGGAATCTTCCAACTTCTCTCTCTTTGCTCTAGCGTCCGCCTTGAAATTGCCATATCTATTTAGGACCTGCTGACGTCTTTCTTGGATATCTTCAGCAGTCTCTAAGATTTTTATCTCCTTCGGAGGAGGTATTTGATCCATCTTTGATTACTTTCTGCTAGATAAAAACACATCGAATATTTTTATTAATGAGAATAAATTGAAAATTGCTTTAATTATTTCTAATTATGTAAAGATTTAGCAGTTTTGCAAATAATAGGCCTAAGTAAAAGGATGAGAAATATAATTAACATTTAGTAAGTGTTTAAATTTGCTATATAGTAATATCAAATCTAAATTTTATGTTATACTGTATCCATAATTTTTTGTAAAGTATGAAATAATACAGAAAAATCGATATTTTCTGGATTTTACCGATGTAGTTTTTTTTATCTATTTTATCTATAAGATTCTGCGATGTAGAGCTAGCGAGCCTGACCGGTAAATAAGAATCGTGGGTTCTAATCCTACCGGCGCCTAATGCGATTGTTTTCTGTGCATCCATTTGTTATTGTTCGTTTATTATCTTCGTTTAGGATTTAAATCCGTACTTTTCAATGCTAGCTCAATAGAACTAGTTTACGTTAAAGTTGAGTAAAATAATGCAGGAAGAGGATTAAATTGCATGTTGTAAGGGTATTAGATGAGCCATATAGGCACGGTGTGTATGGTTGCATGCTGCTCAGGCGTCGTATTTCACTGCATTATTACGCTGGTTTTGTTGGTGGTGTAGCGCAATACTTTGCGTAAAAATTGTGTAAACTCAGTAGCATGCTTTAAACGGCCGGAATAAAAATATTCAAATTTTAAACGAATTAAAAAGAAAAAACTACGTTAAAAATTAATGTAAAATGTACAATGTATTCCAAATGACGGCCCCTTTCAATAAAGGCACACAAAATGTACATTCCATTAAAAAAAAATTAGGTTGTGTTTCATGTGACGTAATAGTAAATTATTTAAGATTGTCTGTTGTGGTAGAAATGTGTCCCACACTGTATGTAATAATCTACCTGCTCAGAATTTGCAATATTTGCTTTCTTTCTTTATTTGCGTGTATCGCCTTAAATGGTCCAGCCTGTATATGAATTGTGTTAATTGTGTGATTTTAATGCTCTAATTGTCAGTTAGACCAATATGAATTAAAACTTAATGTAGAATTATGTTAAAGCGACAGGTGGAATGTGACAAATGCAGTCAATTAAGGAGAAAGACCGTCACATTCTACCTGACCTCCCGATTTAATCCAAGATTAAATTTTAACTGGTGCAACTGGCTATAAAATGGCAAACACACTTTTCGCTATAAATGATAACGTTCTCTTTTTTATTTTTGGGTAATCGAATTTTTAGAAACTACAGGATGATGTGAAAAATCACATTTTATGTAGATCTAACCTAAATTCAATGTTCATAGCTGCTACTACTGAAATAATTTACAAAATCATAAAGAATGTACAGGGTGCCTTTATAAATTGAGGTTTTCCAAAACGTTTTGCTAGTTATGAGGTCTAATTGTCGGCAAGGTTTAAAATTATTGCTACAGCTTGTCTCATAAATTGCATTTTTTTATGGAACACGCTATATATTATTACATTTTTTTGAATTATCGTTAAATTCCGAAGCAAAATGTAAAATTACGAAATGAATGTATTTATTTAGCTCTAGTTTATTATTAGCTGAAAATTAAAAATCTGCAGAGTAGCTAAATATCCTTTTTATAGCTAACTTGATTTATACTAAAACATAGTTTGCCCAAGAGAAACTTGGCTCATAGAACAAAATAAAACTTTATCAACATATTAGCGAATAATATTAATAAAACTATAGATATAAGTACAAAATTGCAATAAATAAAAAATAATGTCTTAAATATAAAATAAAAAACCAGTTTATGACAATTCTCCTCTAAAATACTTCTGTTTTCGAAGAAAAAGTACATACTTTAGTCTAGTAACATGTTAGTAATTTTTTTTTTTTAGGTTTTTGTCAAAAATTTAAAATTAAAATCTTACACATGATGACTCCGCAGAGACGTTTCACCCTGTACAAATAAAATTCTAAATATGTTTCGATACATAATGCATACGAGGGGGATCCTAAACCTTTCAGGAGAAACACTTTATTGTTTCTCAAAATGTTCGCCTTTTTTTTAGTTTTAAGCACTTTTGAATTAGAAAAAAAACGTTGTCGAAACATTAATTCCAATTTGAAGTGGATATGCCTTTTAAATGCTTCAAGGGTCTCTTCCGCTCTCGAAATCCGCTCACCACGTAATTTGTTTTTAACAAAGGGGAACAGGAAGAAGTCATTAGGTGGTAAGTCAGGCGAATAAGGACAATGAGTCATTAATTCAATGTTATTCTCGTTATGTTAATCGATTGTTCGATGTGCTGTGTAAGAGAGCTGGCGTTGTCGTGGTGTAGGATGATGCGCCAATGTCTGCCGTGTCTTCTGATTTCATCAGACTTGAGGCAAACAAACTGTTATATACCAATCAGCGTTTACTGTTTTTCGATCCTCGAGACCAACGGCAGCAACAGGCCCAGTTTTACGAAAAGAAAAAGCAATAATACCTTTGGACACGCTTTGTTAACGAACAATAACAGTGGATTATTGTTTTGCTTCTGGTTCGTATGAATATACCAAGACTTCCTCACCTGCTACGATACTGTGTACGTTAGCAGAAGCGCCGGGTTTAAATGTTTGAAGCATTTCTTTGCATCAACTCATACAAGCCATTTTTTGAGCTTTGATTAAATTGTGTTCTTCATACTAAATGCACGCTACAATCATTTCTCGCATAGCATTCGCGTTTGCCGGAACAACAGCAGTTGATGGACAACCTTCACGAAATTCGCTACTGACACTGCAACCCAGTCCATACACTGCGGTTTTGGATGGCGCATCATCACCGAAGAATGAGGGGTAGTCAATTCCGAAATTTGTTTAGGGTTGCCCCCGTATAACAAAGTACATCCATTCGTAAGGATGACAAACAAGAATAGGACACCATAAATAGGGATAATTAGATTTGCAGCAAATTGTAATTGATGCCCATTGCAGTTCACAATTACGTACAAACATATTACGCATGCGCATTGCTTGTAATACGGGTTTGTGACCCAATTCGCATGCGTAGTAATCCAGTGTTGCAAAGCTCAATATCCCCGCTATTTATATTACATCAGAATTGTTAAGTATTAAATTAAATATGTACTATGTACAATTTGTTTTTTTTTAAGCTAACTAAACATCGTAAAAAAAGAGAAAATTTTACAACGTAGCTTGTGATGCTTAATATTATTACTAATACTCATTTATTTGTACAAACTAAGTACATACACATATATTTTAGTCAGTTTTATCAATTGCTTTCACGATAAACATAATTTAATAACGTTATCGCTCTAAACTCAAAATACTAATCCTAAGTTAATAATTTATTTGCTTAAGATTAGATAAAAGATCATTTATTGCTTAGATACCTAATGTTAAACAACCTGCTTTAGATTTGCAAACATTCTAAGGATTTTTTTTTTCTTAATAAAAACGTTTTGTACACAGCAAGCACTTGCAAACGTGCATTTTTGTATAGTTTCGACCACGATACTATAAAACGAAAGTTCACTTTGGAAACAGTTTGTTGACCTCAATATTGATCAATCCAATTGTTTGTAACCGTCATCGATTCATCAACATATTCCTAAATAAAATTATTATACGAGACGCTTAAGGCAAATATTCCTATCGACAATTATCTGACTCACACTTAGCCATAATTACCCAAAAACGATTATCCAATCGGAATGGAACGAGGTTAATAAAACTATGACATAATCCGGATAAAAATAGAATTAAAAATGCATACGTCGAACTAATTTAAATATTATCGTGTTATCGATTCGTATATCGCATAATTTACGAAATCTACACTTAAAACTGCACCGACAAAACTGACTATACAGCTTAATCTAGAACAGTATAATTGGCTGTACATATCAGTATTTTAAACAGATCAATTAATCAATACCGCTATTCTATGTACATGTTTTTCTTGAAATAAGTTTGAATTTTTTTTTCTTAGAAATATGAACTTACAGAAAACTATTAAAATTCAAATATTTGCGTTAAACATCGATTAAATTACAGGAATTCCGAATAAAACATGCAAAGCAAATTATATTGTGTACAAGTGAGGGTGTGGTTGGGAGTCAAAAGGTCGGTAAGAATTTCGAGAAAAGGTGAACTCCTTTCGTGAAATTTGTTATTCACTAACCTTATTTGTTACAATATTTGATGCTTCATCGATTTATGATGAAGATACCGTCCTTTCACCCGACCGTTTATTAAGAAAAAAATGGCTTCGCTACCAAACTGCTGCTGCTCACTATTTTCACTGCTGTCGTACAGTAACTGCTTCAAGTTAACTGCACTCCGGTATGACGTAAAATTAGCCGCAATCCGTGTTGTAGTGCAGCCTTTGATATTTACTACCAACTTTATAAAAAGATTATCCCAATTGTTAATATGGTTGCCTATCTTTATAAATATATAATGCATTTCTTTTAAATTTATCATCTTCAGGCGAGGGAAGAAATAATGCTGCAACTATCAGATCTAAATCGCTGGTTATCCTGTTAATGATTATCCATCTAGGAAATTTTAAAATGTAAATTTTTAGCTCATGCGTTAAGCGACCATGTTGTTAGTGGTGTTCCTAACAAAAAAACAAGTAAATTGTTATTTAAACAATTTACTTGTTTCACTCTCATCATCTCTGTGAGTTCATGGTTAAGGATAAGTAAAACAAGTTGGTTCCCTATCTTACAAAGCTCTATTAAACATATTAAAAGCCACCGCAATTTCGTACGTTCAACTTGTGCTCGTGTGAATTTAAGTCCGTTGTCTTTTACACTATAATTGTTTTACATTTTTAACTATCGTGACCACATTAAAAAGGAAGAAGGAAGAAGTTTTTTAAAAGATCTATTCGTTTAAAAACAAAAATAAAAACGGCTTGCCTTCCTAGTTCTAGATTTTTTATTTTGTACTGATAAATTCTATGGCTTGAAGATGTACGTTTTACACGAAACCGGTCGCTTTTAATATGTTTAGTAGAGAATTGTGAGATGGTAGACCAATATCCTTAAATTGTTTGTCTTTATTATGGCAGGAATTCTTTTTTTTTCTTAGTGTCTTATTCATCTCATTCTCTACGTTACACGACTAGATTAAGATTGTATGGAGAACTTTTTTCAGATGCGTTAGGCAACAAAGCGGAAATACAAGAAATCCATCTCCAGATAGCTTTCGAAAACTTACTTTGTACAAATTTCTTTTTTCTCGCAGAAGAGGCAAATTCTAGATAATTTGGATAATGTTTTAAAGGAAATGGACAAAACAAATTTTGAAAATTTAAAGTTTATATTCACACAAGAAAGGTTTAAAAATGTTGAATTATTTACCAAATTACCGACGCAATTGAATATGCAATTTTTTATAGAAAAATACAGAATTGCGGAGCCTTAAGTAGTTACTTTAAAATTTACTCTTCGAACATCAGGAAAAGGAAGAGCAATCTAAACCTTCTCCCAACGTAATGATAACTTTTTTTTGTTCCGTAAGTGTTTATGCGTGTCTACCTTTTTATTTAACCGATTTTCTACCTAAATTATCAAATATTTTAAAAGTAAAATAATGAATAGGTAAAGTAAATTTAATTTTCACAAAAGCGCACCACTAACAAAATGGCGTTTTTACTTAAAAATTAAAGGCATTATCAGAGTAAATAATCTGTGATATAGATGGTAGATACAAACATAACATGAACATAACCTATTCGAAGTAGTTGCAGTGCTTCCCGGAGTGAATTTGTGTGTAAATACAATAATAATAATTAAAACAAATTGTAATTTAATAAAATCCAGAAGAAAAACCAGCTAATAGATGTTATTAGATACGTATAAAAATTGAACGACGATAAATCAATTTTTTTCACTAAAACAAGGGTCTATTTATTATTATTATTATTATTATTTACATAATATTCCAACTATGTCTAACACCATATATAAAATGAATGAAGCGACTACGATTCGATTTGTTGAATTGTATAGATCGGAAGAGTGTCTTTGGAATCCGTTTCATCCAGATTATAAGTACAAGGGTGCTAGATGGAAGGCAGCCGAGAGAATCGCGAACAAACTTAACGTATACAGTTTCGGACCAGCGGAAGTTACGCAGAAATTTAAAAACATCAGATCGTCCTACTGCCAAGAATTAAAGAAGATCCACTTCAGCGTACAGCAAGGCATCGAAGTTCATAAACCGAAAGTTGTTTGGTTTAATATCGTCGATCATTTTTTGAAACCTTATGTAGCTGTCCAATTGGAGAACAAAGAAACACAAAGTCATGGTGTAAGTGTAATTATTAGCGAATAGTACAATTTATGTTCAAAATGCTCTAAAAGTGACTTATTGATCCCTATATTAGTGTGGTGGGTGATTGAGTTCCTTGAATCGGCACTCATGCACAACAGCTGTATAGATAGCGGCATTGTCATGTAAGGGCTAAACACCTCGCCATAGCTTTCCTGACTGTTTTTTGATGATGGGTTGGCTTAACTTGCGAAGCAAGTCAGCCATCATCTCCTTTATGCTTTTTGGCACCTTAGCCTTCTTAAGGATAGGTTCGCTTTCATCATTTCTCTTTTAGATCAGCGATCGTGATATAAGACCACTATTTCTCACCACTATTTGATTAATAATCATGTTGTTGCCTTCCTACAGCTCAAGAAACTTTCGAACACATTTGAAATGTTGTTCCTTCTGCACTAATTTTTGTCATACTCAAATGATGCCACCGGTTCTTCAAAACACTAGTTTTTTCTATACCTCCTTATTTCCCTTACTCCCTTGATAGCACAATACGGGCTCTCCTTCACGTGGCTGCAAACCGCCAAATTATTATTTGTTATGAACTTAAAGCTTTTCTTTCTTCAAGCAAGTCGCAATTAAATAATAGATAACAAACTTTTTTTTAGTCCCAACAGCAACCAAAACAACCGCCGAAGCAACCAGAAGAAGAGAGTAGCGTTGAAATGATAGAAATTAACGATGACGAACTAGTAAAACTAGAACCGCACTTCCATTTCGATACAATAAACAATAACTGCGAATTTTACGTCGGAAAGCCTGATCAGAGAGCTACGTTCATTGTGAAAGGGGAACCTCCTTCATGTGATTCCCCAGACCCTGCCAACAAACAGAAAATGGAAGCCCCCGAATATATAACCAACAAGCCGATGGACGAATTCGACGCTTTCGCTAGATTCATTAGCAATCAATTGCGAGAGTTTCCTAAAGAGTATGCCCTTCGTATTCAATCAAAAATTCTTCAGTGTATGGCGGATGAGAGAATACGCTTTCTTGAAGAACGGGCGATGGAAAAATTGGAAAATTGAGATACTGTAGAGTTTACATTTTAAATAGCTTCTTATACGAAGTTAAGGATAATGCACTAGAAAAGGGATGACATTGTATTATAGACTGTAACCTGGGTAAAATACAATTTTTAATAAAGATCTGCTACTTCTAGATATTGTTTGAAGTTTGCCTCAGTGTCTATGGTTAATTGCTTTACAAATTGACTATATTTAAATAAGCTACCGGTTTTAAATACAAAAATATAATAGTCAAATTAAATATATTTGAAAAGTTTAAAATAATACTATCATATTTATTTAAAAATAAATGCAAGCGCAATCGCGTAAAACTACTAATTTAGCAGTTTTATTTTAATATTCAGGGCTTTATTCTTCCAATAGCTTATCTAAAGTATCGTAAATCTGTAAAACAATTAGAAACTATTTATTTTACTCATGTCCTACTCGCTTGAAAATTTTACGAAGACTAGGATTTCTCCGCTCCATTATAAGCTGAATATCATGGAGCATTTTAGCAAATGTAATTGGCTAACATGCGAGAATTAATTGTACTTTTCCTGAGAACCACTATTTGTATTTTTTTCATCGTTAGTTTCGGCAGTTTAAACACAAATGGCCAAAGATTTATTGTTCTGTTAATGGCAATAGATCGTTCTAGTATAGAAGTGCTTCTCCTACAATGTTCGTTAATTCATTGAACAGTTCAAGCAACAAAATAGGATTTTTCGAACCACTTCAGTTAAAAGTTGAAGCGATTAAAACACGCTCAATGATAAAAATAGTAGTCAAATAGCTTTATACCGTCGGTTTACTCCTCTTACTGGAGTTAGATCGATGTCTTTAAGCTTATTTATCAATATTATCTTTGTAGGATGATCATTCGAGTAATGGCTTCAATTTGAATCTTAGTTTTCTTCCTTCAAATAGACGACATCTATTCTATCAACTGTTGCCGTTGGCGGCGGACAACCATGCGGCTCAACAACCATCTTCATTAGCTAGTGCTCCACATTACACGCCCTTCTCGACGTATTACATAACACGCTGTCTTCTCTAATTCGGATGTTTGCAAACCACGGAGCACCTACGGTTATCCTAAAACCCGGAGGGACCTGGGCCGCTGAAGATTAGCGGCTATATATCACAATATCACCCCATATGTAAGAACCATCCTCAGGTATTGCTTATAGAGTAATAGTTGTGTCTCCACGCTCTGCAGATAAGCTTCCTTGCACAATCGAGCCGACGTGGAGCCGTCGGTAAAGAACGACAGCCTGATCGAAGAGACCAAAGGAAGCCAGTGTCATTAATATAGATGTTATCAGCTTCAATAATGTTAAGTCGCCTTCTATCGATCCAGTTGATGAGATCGTCCATCACGCGTTGGAAGCATCTCATCATTAGAGATGACAAACGCAGGTGAAATTATTACTTTTTTGCAGCGAATAGAAAGACTAGGAAGACTTTTGTCTACTCTCGGGGAAACCAGTAGGCAACGCAAACCCTTTCTTATGAGTTGCTGCAAAAAAGTAATAATTTCACCTGCCTTGGTCATCTCTACTCATCATAATTCCCTTGTTAGGGTTATTCGCGTACACTGCTGTATCGCCCGTATAAACTGCTGAACTCTTGGCATATCCCTCACGTATCCTAAAAGCAAATCTGGACCTTACAGCGATCCCTGAGGAACTCCGTAGCCGATGGAGCGCCACACTGCACGGAGAAGGACCTCTCAGAAAGATGTGATGCGACCGGCTGCGTAATACCAACACCGAAACCTGACCGAACTATTTTACAGATGCTGGACCGTGTCTAAAATCCGGGATATATTCCGGGGTATAGACCCCTGGATGATAGAGTTTCTCATAGCCTACGTTAGTACAAGTAGCTACAGACCAGTCGACAATTCTTCCAAATATCTAATACAGCTGTGTCAGAAAACTCTGTAATTATCGTACTTCTTTGTCTTAAGTTTTGTAACGTGGGCATACTTACTAGATAATAATATACTTTCCGTAATAGTACGAGATGTACACTGCCGTTCAGAGAAGTTCGGTCGGTTGGTAAAAAACATGAAAAGGTTACAGAAACAAACGAAACTAAAAACAAAATGCAATTTTATTGTATAGGTAAAAAAAGACAAAAATAAATAAATAAAAAGTTATTCTGGCCTAATATAACATACTGAACATTATATTTTTTTTTCATCGAAAAAACCTCCTTTGCTGTTAATCACCGCTCGAACTATTCTAGGCATTCTTTCGAAGAGTTTTGTTAAAACGGATTGTGGAGTATTAATCCATTCATGTTGCAGAATATTCCGTAAAAGTTCTTGTGAAGTTGGGCATATTTTTCGGATCCTCCTGTCCAGTTCATCCCACAACAACTCTATCGGGTTCAAATCTGGGCTTTGTGGGGGCCATGTCATTACATTCAGGGTGTGCTGTTCTTCTTGCTCCTTTAGATAGTTCTTACACACTAACGCAGCGTGTTTTGGGTCGTTGTCATGCATGAATGTAAAGTTACGGCCTATTATACGCAATCCTGATGGCACTGCATGATTCTGGAGTATTGCGAAATAATTTTCCTTCCTCAATACACCCTGCACTCTGCATAAATCTCCCGTCCCAGCAAAGGAGAAACATCCCCAAACTAACACAGAACTAGGCCCTTGCTTCGCTGTAGGCACTCGTCGATTTTGCCCAAAAACCTCAAACTTTGACTCGTCACTCCAAAGCACGTGTTTCCAATCATCTAACGACCAATCTAGATGAGAACGAGCCCACTGTAGCCGTTTTGCTCTGTTGGCCCGACGTAATAAGGGTTTTCGAATGGCAATGCGTCCATGAAGGTCCGCTTGTTGAAGTCGACGTTTTACCGTACTCGCCGAAACTTGTTCTTCGCGGCCGCGATTGACTTCGGCTGCTATTTGTGGCGCTGTTAATTTTCTATTGCGTTTGCTTAATAATACAATTCTCAAATCTTCAGCTTTTGTTGTTTTCCTAGATGCTCCAGGACGAACACGATTTTCTATAGTTCCAGTTGTCCGATATCGCTTTATGATGTCATTTACTGTTGAACTTCTCATATTTATTTTTTCAGCAATTTGTCGCCCCGAATATCCTTCTTCAAACAGCGTAATAATGCGTGAGCGTTTTTCTACACTGGTAGGCTTGCCACGTGCCATTTTGAAGTAAATTTTCTTAAAACTTTCCCGCAAAAACGACAGATGCACACCAACACACGTTTAACAGTACAATGAAGCAAATTTATATCTTTACGCCTGTGATAAATAAACAAGAATGATACTGCTGTATATTTCCTAAATGTATTGTTCGTTAATAATCCCCAAACGACCCGTTTCAAAAGATCGGTACTTCCGAGAAATTCTTGGAATGATAATAAAAGGGACTTTATTGTGGTTGTCGCAATATTTCTACTTTACATAATAATTTATGGCTTTAATCCCTTAGAAAAGAGTGCATGCTTAATGTTTTTCTAATTTTATGTATTAATAATTGTATACAGTGTGATATAATAGATTTTCATTGTATGACCGAACTTCACTGAACGGCAGTGTACGTCAGTTTAATTAGGCAACCAAATCAACACTTCCTATTCACTCGATTTACAATAGATGGCGCGGTTGGTAGGCCAAAATATGAGAGATAATTTTCCAACGCTTTGAATAACAATCGGACCATATAATAAACATATCAATCTTTAGATAATGATGAGCACCTATTAAATACGCTGCGTATTTCATGACCTATTTCAAGTAAAATTTGTTAATTTCATTTATCTCTGCTCTTATCTCTTTGCTTCCTTTACTCGCATATCACGTGTTCCTTTATCCCAAAGAAAGTTTTATACAGCGTTCTACTTTAAAGTCTAATCGCCTACATTTGCTTCATTTTATCTGAAACAGAAATAAAAAACGAACAGATAAATTCCTTGCGCAAGATTGCATATATCTGGACTACGCACATTCCTTTATTCTCTGTTTGAACCGCTCGACAAGTTCTCAAGCAACATTAAATAGAGGATAAACATGATGTTATAGGAAAGAAATATAGACGTTGTCACACTTCTCCAAAAAGAAAGTGTTATTAAACGTTACATTTGATGTACGTATAGGAAATAAAACGATACTAATCGAGATGATGCAAGAATCACACCTTTAAAATACCAGTTTCTCAACAAAACGAGTTAGCATCAGTTGAGAAATTTTTTTTATTCGTAAAGAAAACAGTTATTTGTCTTTGAAATGCCGCCGCACTATTTCGAAGAAACGTTACATGTATAATACTCCCTGCCTACTAGCCAGAGTTGTTGGTTTAAAAGGCCCATTAACTTCGAGGTAACCCACATGGCAGCGGCAGCAGTAACATTCCATTGTCCTTGGCGCCTTGCAGTCTGGCCTGGCAACCTCACACATAAAACCAGCAAGTTGTATTGTTAGGGAGCTCTTGGTTTAAATTGAATAAGAGGAACCACCATGTACTTTACATCCTACCTATATATCTACCTTCTTTTCTTTTTTCTTTCATATTGATAATTGAGATTGCTTTCACGTAGTTCCAACGCAGCGATTGAAAAGGAAGAAGAAACGAGAAAGCAACGTATTACTTCTACGAAATTACTGGCATTGTCTAGATTTACAGAAATAGGAATTACATCATAGCAAATTAATTTGAATACTAATAAAGGAATGGAGCTAGAAAACGTTTTATATTATTTTCTCAAAGCGGTACTATTCTAAACAATATTCACAAGAAAATATATTTAGTCATGTAAAAAAATATTTTTACAACAATTCTTTAATTTGCAATAGTTTCTCAGTAGCAAGACTTTTTTTTAATAAATAATAGATAATTCCACTCTACGATATAAATTTGTTGTGTGGTTAAACCGCAAACTTGACAAGCTACCATATTCGTGGCGCGCAAGTAGTAGATTATTTTTTTCTTTTTATTTGATATTCAACAGTATCACGCTTAAGTTCCTAAAATTGTCTTTCTGGTAATCATTTTTAGGAAATTATCAAGTAGATTAAAATTATTTTTACTTGTAACTATTTGGTTGTGATCGAACAGTTCGAGCAACACAAACGCGTTTCTTATAAAAGTGGAATAAAACAGGAACTGCGTTATAAAGTTGCCGATCAAACGTTCGAGCAATTAAAAAATACACCCAAAATGGGCTGTGCAAAAACAGTAAAAGAATAACTCAAATTGCACCTTTCTACTATTTTGTTGCTTTTAACGCCTCATTTTATGTAACATCTATTACTTTTTCTTCTTTTAACCATACCAACACTATTTGAATCAAATCAAAAGCAAGCTTTCCGATAATTTGGAAATCCAAAATTATTAGGAATTGATAATATTTTCTTTGACTTCCAGGAAATTTCTTGGATAAAGCGCGACGCCATTACTTCGAAAATAATTTTAAAATCTGTATTAGTAATATTAACTATAATTGTACTAATGTTATATAATACACACTGCCATAGTCGAAAGGTAACATTACAAAAAAGGTACATGGAGCAGCCTCCAATAGAGAATCAACATCATGACTGGGTGACCAAACATTGGTCTAATTCTAGGAGACCTTGTTATGGGGCTTGCGACCTTCTTAAATCTAAGTTTTTGATCGTTATACCATTATTGTGCTTATATATTAAGTACGAGATAACCCTTTACAAAAGCCACATTCAATTTTCTATTTTTTGAAACATTACTAAATCGATATTACATATCTATATGCCAGAACCAATGGGTCTTTCATATCAATTTTTGATATTTTCAGGCTTTTATAGTCCTACAAATTTGATATGCTTATCGCAGTGAAAGTACTAAAAGCATATCAAATTATGGAGCTTGTATAAAAACCTTACGATATCAAAAATTGGACTTAACACCTGTTGGCTCTGCGAATATACGAAATATCAATTATTCTTGTTGGATTAGAAAAAAATTAAATTCAACATACGATTTACCTTTCCCTCTCCTGAAGAAGCCTCATCTGATTGTGGGCGAAATGTCGAGTTTTCGTTTAGCCACGTTTCGTTGCCCGGGTAGATATGGATATTTTTAATTGTCAACGCTGGATTTGAATTATTTTGGTTTAACCATAGTCATAACCATTAGCCATAAACAACTTGGGTATGGAAAGTGAAACCACTCGGCCACTTGTAGCTTAGACAAAGCATGATTTTTTTGTTCTATTTTAAAGTATATCTTTCAACCCTGGTAGATATATTTACGCTAATATTATCTTTTGAGAAAGGAGATCGCTTATATCATAATTAATTATTCGCATTTGTATTAAATGATTTGTAACATCTTAACGTCGGACGAAAGAAAACTTACAATTCAGATTGTTTGACTGAGCGAGCTTAATTTACCAAAAGGTCAAAATAGACGCTGCTGTACGAGTTAAGGGGTGATAAAAAAATAAAAGGAGACTGATGCCAGCATTGTGAAAGCAGCTGAAATATACGAATTTTAATAATAATATTTGGTGAAAAAATATTTCACGCAACATGTTTACTAACTTGCTCAATTACTGTGGCACAAATAATATATTTTATAATTTGTACTGTGATGATAAAATCTCTTAATAATCAGCAGTTGTTGCTTATAAAGTTAATTTGCTAAAAATATATAAAATTAGGAATACATTCGCCGACAAACAAAATCCTCAGATTTTATCAGAAAAAAGTTTTTTTATTTAATGTTAATGTTAATTTAATGTTTTATTCAATAACTAACTTTTTGTTTAATTATTACTAATTTACTTGTATATATAATGTAGTTTAATATTCTTATAATATTATGTAAGAATAAAATATTTTATAAAAAGTATGTTTATTTACAAATGTTTTTTTTTCAATTTTTTAAATTATTCCAGATGTGGGCTAGGCTAGCTTTTTTATAATAACGCGGGTGGCCCGGTCGGTTCATTCAGGCGACTAAATCTCTCTATTTCAAAGTTGTTAATTATGAACATTCCTTTTTGAAATATGCACTTCTTCTTCCCAAACTTTAAAATTTGCTTTCAAGTATGTTAGTCATGGCGAAAAATATATTAAAATGTGCTTATGTGCTCATTAGAACAATAAATATTTCACATTTAAGACATCAGGATTTTCCCAATTGTGCTATTTTCTTATTTTTTATTAAGTCAACTTGTTTCCCAGCTAGCTGCTACAATTCATTATCGATATTTACACAGGTAAAAAATGTAATTCTTTAAACCAAAACAGTATTTCCCTAAAGAAAGAAAAACATTTGGAACGACAACCAGTGAAACTGACGGGTCGACGGATGGGCCAGGTCGGGCCGGGCCAGGCCTTGCTGAATTTTTGACGAACAAATATTGGCAGTTCTATCAAAAAATAGATAGAACACAAGATAGATCGAATGTGAGATTAGAGATTTTATTAGTGAACCGAATCGAGATTAAACACAGCTGTTTTATAAAATTTTCCTTTTTTTTTCATCCAGATCACGGGATCATGAACTAAGGATTAGGATTTTAAGTGTCAGCAAAAGAACACAGCTTTAGACGTTTGATCAACAAAGTCATACAAGCCATTTTAAGAGCCTGTCATATTATGCAACTGATGTGTTATTTTGAAAATTGAACCCGAATAAAGATAGGCAGGATCGCATCTTGGTGGCCAGTTGACGTTAGCATTCTTCGAAATAACGCGTCCAGGAAGCCGATTTCGCAATAAAACGATTGTCTCGCGAGATGCGTGTCCTGAGTTTTGACCAAAAGTTTTCCGTTAATATATTCCGGCTCCATTGACAGTAACACGATTTTCATCATCGGCTTCAAAAACATAGGGTGCGATTACCCTTTTAGCCCAAAAACCACATCGCACAGTCTCTCGACGATTCTCATTAGTCCAAATCCTACAGTTATGCTTGCGCAAATCCACTGAGTCAGAAACGGGCTTCATCGGAAAATAGCAAAACGAGTATCGGCTGCCAACTCCCCAAGAGCCCACTTCGTGAGACTTTGACGCAAATAAATTTAGCTTGAGATCCTGAGTGGCTTTAATTTTAAGGCTTCAAGATTTCAGAAGGAGATCTGCATGCAACATTGAGCACCGATCGGGGACCTCGATGATGCACTAATGTTGACTTATGTACATCTGAACTAGTTCGTCGAAACTTTTGAATTTAACGATAAAGAGATCGTTCGGTTGGTCGATTATGTTGTTACTTGTTGCTGAATTGACCCGTTAGTATATATATGTACAACCTGCAGGAGTCAGGTCAATCAGGAGACAAAAATTTGTACATATAATGCATGAAGTTTACTTATTATAGCTTGATATTAGAAATTTCCTATAAATATAATCATCAGATAATCAGCGTCATTGGAAGTTATTCCAAGGTTGCGCAATTATCACAATTCCCACATATGTACATACGCAGGCTACATTTACGTAGGCATACCTCTCGTATGTATATACGCACATATAATTTTTTGCAACTTGTGATACTAAATACTTCGAAAAATCTATTTCGATTTTACGACATTGGCTCATCATGCGAACTTGATTTTGACAACGATATCTTAACTTTAACACCTATTCAAACATATCTCTAATCCCAAAGAATGTTTACAACAGCCAGAGAAATCGTTGAGAGTTTTCATCGGATTTTTATATGCTTTTGAGCACGTATTCAATTACGTATCATATAAGTCCATTGTTTCGCCGTTTTACCAATTAAATAAAGGGATTTCTATGTTTGCAATGGAGATAAAAACATATTTTCTAGATGCCGAATATTTTTGGTTGAGATAACCGCGATGGTTGTCAACACGATAACGGAAAGTTCTAGAAAACAATATTCCCCAATCATTACGTATAGATAATCCCATCCTTTTTAAAACAATTCTGTTGATTGATGGAATATATTTTTATTATTTCAAGTACGTTAAAATAAAAACTACCATGTAAAATTAATCACGGAACATCATTGTTATCACTCGCTTTGTACACTAAATGTGCAAAAAAGAAACAACCAGTTGTTGGCGCTTGTAAGAATTTCAAAAGTTACTTTTTCTCACATTAACACAGTTTCACAAAGCATAGTTTAGCCTTTAAAATCTTGTTATTCGTTTAACATAATTACCCTTAAATTTCTGCTGCCCAAGTTTTTATCGATACGCACCGCCGTTTTCGTGAATTGGATTTACGTAATAATCATGACCAGTACAGCAACAACATTCCAGTCATCAGAAGAAATAATAATCAAATTTTGCAATTATTCGACCTTGGCCGGCGGCTTAATACTCGTAGAGCAGCTCAACAAATGCAATGCTATGACGGGTATGGCATACATTACGTGCAGATCATAAGGAATGTTATCATCTCCAACCTGTCCAAAATGTACAGCCTGGAGATGCAGAAAGAAGGGCATTCTTTTGCGACTGGCTCATACACGAATTCGAAAACAATAACGATTTTTTGCATAAAATACTGTGGACAGACGAAGCTTCATCTACTAGAAGCGGAGTGTTTCATAATCATAATCTCCATGTTTGGGAACATGAAATTCGACCACGCTCTTTTCAAAATGAATTCAGTGTTAATGTGTAGATGGGAATTTTACATAATAATGTTTGTGGGCCTCACTTCTTCCCTCCACGATTAAGCAATACTTTAAACCCTGGGGACGTACCACTTCATTGGAGAAATGGCAGCTGGATGCAACTGGATGGTGCACCAGCTCATTATGGACTAATAGTGCGACAATGGTTAAATACTAATTATCCACAACGTTCGATTAGGTGTTGAGGACCGGTGCTGTGGCCTCCTAGATCGCCAGATCTTAACCGGTTAAATTTCTATGTTCTATACACGAGAACAGTTAATTTTAGGAATTGAAGAAGCTTGTAATGCGCAATTGATTCACTGGTTCGCCGATGTAATAGATGTATTAATGTTAATGGATTTCATTTTGAACATCTTCGATAAGATTATTAGTTTTCGTTAAAGGTTAATGTTATTTTTGTCATATTATGATTAACAATTTTCACATTTAATAAAGAATTTGCGTAATAAGCCTGATTTAACGAATAATTATTATTATAATTATTATTGCACGATTTCCCCGCAATGCCGTCTGGGCTCGCTACAATATAAAAACCTTGCAACAAGTTGTAGTTCGAAAACGAAACACTTTTGGATGTACGTTTGTTTACAGTTTTTTCCCCAGTATGGTAGGTAGAACAGGCGATGTTTAACTTTCCCCTGAAAAAAACTGAATCACCCGGTAGATTAAATGCTTTCCTGTGAGCTCATTTTAACCCGTTTGATGATAGTGCAATGCTTACGGAAAATTTCCTCGGGCCATTTAGATTGAAATTCCCGGTAATAAAGGACAAATTCGCTAATTTTTTAACATACTACTCTCAAATTTGATTTTTTTGCCGAAACTGCTAACTTAAATTGTACCGCGATTAAAAAGATTCAGCTGGGTATGTTGCCCAGCATTGAATTTAACATTTGGCAAGAGTATGTTTTGGGAAAAATTACAATTGTCGAATTTGTGGAAAATAGCAGTATACCGGGTGACACCCAAATTTGATTTAATAGCAACATATGCATCTGACGGAGAATAGAATGCCTGTACATCATATATTTTTCTCGTGAGTTTTGGTTGAGAACCAGTATAATGATGTTACGTTGAAATTAAGATATCACAATGATATAGTTCCCATTTAAAAATGTTAATGATAAAACCACTTCTTCGATTAGCGATGAAACATCATATCGGAAGTTTCTAAATTGTTGGAACACTTAAGAACAGTTTTTTTTTATTTTATCTAAATCAGGATAATTTTGGTTTTCCTTCGTTTCCATATAGTTTCTTAAATTATATATCTAGCGGTTAAAATTAGAAAGGAAACGGAAGAGGTGTGTCAATGTAACCAGAAAATCGTAATTATTAGAATTTGATCATTAGAAAAGTTCTTTTTTAATAATTGCAATATTTGCGAAAATGTAAACAAAAGATGTACGCATCGCAGCGCTTGTCACAAGATAAAATGATAAGATAAATTTATAACGACGCCAAATAAATATCTTTTTTTCCTTAACAATTTCTAACATTTCGAAAAGAAGTTGCGTTGATAGCCTAAACAAATGTTCGAGTAAACAAAATCGAATCGACGCTACGGCCAGGCGAACGAATGATGAGGGCCGCCATCCCATTTCGGACGGGATTTAATTTTAGCGAACTGCATGTTATATAAAATCTATTTTTCGTCATTCCAACGACAGGTATTCGAAAAACACATCATTAAAAAAAGTCGCACGTGAAATCGCCGCTTATACTTCGACGTTGTACGTTTGCACAGCTAAACAGTAGAACGGCTCTAAAGAGATTCTGCATTGAATCAAGAAAAAACATCCACATAGCCATCTGTTTGATACAGTGAATGAAAAGGCCAAGCCGATTGGGAGCGTCATCTTGTCTGGGTTTACTGGCTTGGCGACAGCTTGTCTGGCGTGACCGCGTGCAACGTTGCCGCTTCGCCTCATTCGCTTAGATTTATTCGTCGAAATGCGCGAAGAAACGCAATTTTTACTTTCGAGAATTGCACTTACATGATCGTTATGTATCTTGCAATGATTTTCTAGAACAATGTTTACGTTTCCTCGACGAAATGTAAGATATTTCACGAGTAAAATAATTCTGGCAACTACGCTTGTAAACTTGTTTCATAAACGGATGTGGCGCCTCCCATGTGGACAGTCGAGTTACTAACGTAGCAAAAGTACCGCTCTCCTTCTATTCTACGCGAGTAGAAGAAGATAAAGCAGAAAAATCGTATCGTAACTTGTTGCGAATGAATGTAATACGTGAGAATACAGTTTAGTCAGCTACTAGTGAGGACATTCTGTGAATTGTGACGAAAAATGGTCGTTGTGTAGCGTACAACGCTGGTGTTTTAAGTGTTTTAGTTCGTTACAAGTGTTTTTTGAGTTAATTAAAGTTAATGACGATGGTTCATAGTGTGAATACAGTAATGAAAAGGCCCTGCAAAGTGGAGGGAAAGACTGGCATCGGTTCCAGACGGATTTTTCCGCCACATTTCAAGCTGCAAGTACTGGACTCGTACAGGAACGACGTCGATTGTAAGGGAAATCAACGTGCAACGGCTAGAAAATACGGCATCCATCGTAGGCAGATACAGAAATGGTTGCAGGTCGAAAATAATTTACGCAACAGCGTGAAAGGTAAAACGGCAATGCCGCCGCAGGTTGTAAAAGATACGGTGACCTTGAAGAGTAACGAATACGGTAGACAGCCAGGCGACAATTTCCCACCTCGTCAGGTCGAAGCGCGGGTCCCTCAAATGCTGAGTCCGGTTACCGAAATCGTCGTCCCTTTGGATTTTACGACGCACGCCAGAGAACACTCCAGTCCTATTGCTGGAAGCCCTGTGCCGAATTTCGACCCGGCAGCGCCCATGGATCTATCACTGAAACGGACAACAACAGGTGACCATCACATCGCTTATACGCCGATTTTACATCAACATTCTCCCGGCAGCGTATTGTCACAATATCCGTCTCCTCCTTACCATTCAAGTCCCGACGTATGGGATTTATCTACGAAAACGTACAAGAGGAAGAGTGATGATTCTTCGGTGGATTCAACGGTAGCGAATTCGAAGCCCGTAAAATTATTTAAGCCTTATCTAGATGATTTGCACGAGAGATCATCAAGCACCGATGATAATAGCGAGAAAAGTGCCGAGGTCATATCCAACTGCTGCGGATACCAATGTAACTATGATTATTACAATAATAACAATAACTCTGCGTACGATACTTATACGTTACACGAATTACAACCAAAAGCTTCCCTGTCCCATCACTATTATTACCCGGTGACAACAACTTACCTATACCCGAATTCCGAATGTGAAGTCTATTACCAATACGAGGAACCATTACAGCCATTGAAACAAAGGCAGACGTACAGCTTAGACTTCAAACTCAGCGCTATCCAATGCTACCATCAAGATGAATTCTGCAGGGGTAATCAGCGAGCAGTCGCAAGCAAGTATAACATCCACAGGAGGCAGGTCCAGAAATGGTTGCAACAAGAAGATCAGTTACGAGAACGAATTGAATCGGTGAAGCAGATTAGTTGAAACATAAGATTAAGAAGACGAAAAGTTGAATTTATCGAAAGAAGCCGCAAGAGTCTTTTTATTGTTATATATTTCTTAGAGATTTAAGGATTTAAGCAATAATGAAAACATATCCCAGATTTTCGAGTACCCTCATTAGTAATTAAGCGTAAAATTGGCCTTAAGAGTTATTATTCTTTGTTCAAAAGAGCTTACGAAGGACGTTCGTTAGTTCATATAGCTTTAAATCAAAAATCGTACTTTTTCGAAAATTATTTAACTGACGAATCTTTGTAAGTTTTACACGGTTCATTCGGAAATGTCTTTAAATAGAAATAGTTACGAATGTTTGCTCAGAATATAATGTAATAGATAATGTGCCTTTTTATAACGTGCCAAAAAGAGATTTAAGAAATACTTAACGTGAGGCAGCTCTAATTACGATTTTTATTGCAATATTAAATACTTGTGTACATATACATAATGTAATTAACTTAATATCGTAAGTCTTCCGAATATGCCATATTCGCATACACTTTTATTATAATTTTACCATTAACCATACTATATTAATTATCTAAAATATCAAGAATATATTAACAATGATGTGATGAAAAATATCATCTTAAATTAGAAAAGATAGACGAATAAGATAAATAAACTGTTTGCAATTGTATATTTTGTGATTGTTAAACTATTTTTATATATATTATATATATGTAGATATATTATTAAAAGAAATGTAAATAGTTTTTTAAACGGTAATTTTAGGGTGTTTTATTTGAAGATGAAATGAATTTTTTGTAAAAAAGAAAAGATCGATATAGGGTACTATACGAGAAATGATGATAACTAAAAGCTACTTTTTTATATAGATATATTCACACTGTAATATTTTCTATTGAATTTATTTTATAATAGAAATGAGAAATTAAACTTATTAAAACAAAGTAATTTTTAAACTTGAGCGTTTTCTTCTTGTTGATCCCACTTCGAATAAAGAAAAAACAAAAAAAATAAGCCAGAACCCGAGAACAAAGTTTACAAAAAAAAAGATAAAATTGAGGATGCATGAAAAGCCAGAGTATCCAAAACGCGGCAAAATAAACTTTGGATAGCAAACAGATTATTGTATATGTATAAATAGAGCATTACATCATGTAAAAAATGCCTTATCTTATGCGGACAAATCGAAAGCAATCTATCCAATTGGTTTCGGTCCCGTTTCGTTGCATTTTTAAACAGCGACATCTCGTTTTCTAATTTAAATTCGAACTAGGAAGTGTAAAAACCGGCGCGGCGGTAAATTTTAGACGAATACAGAGAAATACTAAATAAACGACGGAAATAGTTTGCTTTACGACGTAAAAAAAATCCCATGAATAAGAACACTGACGATATTTATAATCTGCCGCCTGCCTGTCTGGCTGGATAGGCGGTTGGGAAGCCGATAGACTTGACGACGCGGCTTTCGATGCGACGGATATACAGGGTTTTTCACGTAATTCGTTTGATCTCGATTTTATTCTAAAAAAAAAACCGTGATCCTGGGGATAGTCAGTACCGAGTTGATATTTTAGAACGTTAAATTGTTAAAATCAACGCAATTTAGAAAATTTAATAAAATTACTTAAAGGCTATGGCATTAAACAACACATAAGTATCGGCACCCTCCGCACCACACAAGTTTAATTTATTATACAGTAATATAATAAATAGTCCGGGACGGCCGTTTCGAGGACACGAATGGTCCTCATCATCAACCGGTGACCGAATTATGGCATTGGCTATGGCATTTTTTTAATTTCCCGGATCAATTTATTGGCGTAATCCATGCGAATATGACCTTTATTCCCGGAACTAGCAACCTAAATCATTCGTGAAATTGTTGTTGGCACAAACCAGCGAGTTACCATTGTCCATTTTCGCTATTTTTCGATTAATTAAATATGGGAAATATAATCGCTGTTAGCAGCTGGGTGTCAAAGATTCATCAGATTTATTTAATCTGTTGTTATAATCCTTACTCCAACGGTTTAGATTAATTATTATTATTTGTTTTTGTATTTAATGTATTTAATAAGATTATGCGCTTTAAGGTGGAGGTCAATTTGTTTTTTTAATTTTAATGCACCGGCTTAACGTTAACTTGTAAAGAGAATCTCATCTTGAGGAATCACGAACATACGTACATATATGGAAATAATATGATCAGATAATAATAAAAGATTAATAATAATTTTAATGAAAATCTGTTGTTGGGTAAATTGCGTTTGGTTTCTGTAATTATTTTTTGCCAAACTTTTAGGGTTTGGGTTTTCATCAAGTAGGATCTTAGCAGCTGGATGTTAGAGATTCATCAGATTTATTTAATCTGTTGTTGTAATCCTTACGCCAGCGGTTTGGATTAATTATCATTATTTTGTTTTTGTATTGAATGTAGTTAATAAGATTATGCGCCTTAAGGTGAAGAGGTCAATTTGTTTTTTTAATTTTAATGCACCGGCTTAACGTTAACTTGTAAAGAGAATCTCATCTTGAGGAATCACGAACATACGTACATATATGGAAATAATATGATCAGATAATAATTGTAAAGATGTCATGAAATAAATGCGCATATTAGTAAGTTATGGAATATTTAAGACACCAGATGTAAGATTTTGTAAAAGAACGAAATGCTAAAAAGTCAAAAGCAATTATTGTTATAATTTACCGTTTCTTAACAATCCGTTTGATTTATTCATACAATATAAAAGAAAGCAACAATTAATCTGTTACGAAACTAGCAACTAAACAACTGCTTAACTTTTATTATTTTATATTCCCCTCTCGCAACTACAATGCTAGTACAATTAATCTCAAAAACAATGTATTTTCTACCTGATTATTTTCCCGCCTTTTTCCTTCGCTTCCTTTTCCTTTCCCCGAAGAGTTCCTCTTTATTGATTATTACCACTTCAAGGTCTTGTTGAAATAAACCATATGTATGATTGGCTACAATAGATCGCGCGTTCAAATATTTGTATTAGAAATTGTTGATAATATGTGGAGTGGACAAATTCGGGTGCGCACCATCGGCGTAGCTAACGAATGGACCTCTTGCATGCGAAGGGAGTCAGGATGCAGAGATATATTATCGCGAACGTCTCTAGTCATATGTATACACGCACAGATGGTAAATAATTTCGTAACGTGCTCCTGCTCGGTAATGTAATATTGGCGTATTTGTTCCAAAATGAAATAAATGAATCGTTGTTTAACAAAGTAAACGCCAGATTACACTGAATCATCATTGTATATAAATCAAATAAGAATTGTTCGTATCTTGCGGCGACGCCGGTTTTGATCTTATTACGGTTTGTACTTTGCACATGCCGTTTACAATGTTTTCGTGACCAACACGTTAGATATATATTGCACGCTAAACATTTAATTTTTACGCCGTCGTAAGTCAAATCCGGATAATCCTTAATGAAGCTATTCACTGTCTTTAATGATAGCTGTTTTCTCAATCTACGTACCTTCGACATTATTAAAACCAGAACACAGAGTACTTCGCTGCTACTATTACGTACTCTCCAGGCGGCCCCGAACTAGTTACTGACTAGTGTTTCACATGCGAAAGTCCATTCGTTAGCTGCGCCGATGGTACGCACCCGAATTTGTCTACTCTATACATACCAAATTTTCCATATGATCCATTCCATAGTATCCATACTATATTAAAACAAAAAGTTAAAGTAGGTTTATAGGTAGATACTCTAAAGCAAATTTAAAGGAAAGCATGGCATCTACGAATATCTAACATGTTAACTATGGAAATGGAAAACACAATGGCGATACCCAAGATATTCTAGCTAAACGTGTTCCGGGTTCTGACCGTTAAATGAAAACTCAACGTTTCGCCCACAATCATATGGGGCTTGTTCAGGAGAAAGAAATGTTATTGCCTACTACCACCTTTCCTTTTCCTGAGGAAGCCCCATACAATTGTGGGCGGAACGTTGAGTTTTCGATTAATCATGAGACGGTCCGAACCCGGAATACGTTTAGTTTTAACTGAATCGGGCCGTCGAAGCCTACGTTATTATTTCGTGATATTATGCTTATTTGAATTACATTAAACCGTTACAATTCGAAAAATTTGGCGGTTACAAATTTTAAATTTAAAGAGGGATACATTTGTGATACTAGCGTCTCTGGTGTTAATCAACAGATTTTTAGCGGGTAGCGGGCTATTCAAAAATTTTAGCTTGAAATATTTTATGGAAAATTATAGCACTGCAAGAATATTTCACGCTTTAGTTGCGAAAATTAGCTAAATATAATTTCATATTCCAGGAATTGTTATTTATAAAAGAAGAATAAAATTTAAATCCTAAGCTGTATATTTGGTTGCATATACACCACATAGAAATACTCCATCTGACATTTAAATAATCAATAAGACTAACCATAAATATTTTGTTGTACCACTTGAATGCATAATCAAAGAATATGGCAAACGATAGAGAAGTGTTAAGAGAAATATGGGAGGGAAAGTTACCGATTTGTTTTACTCTAAACCCAGATGAAGTATCAGAAATACAACAACCTGACCCATTTTATCTTATGGTTCCTCGATTAAGCTATTTTCCTTTAGTTACCGATAAAGTAAGTGGATACAGTCTTCCTTCCTGGATTCTTTATATTACACAAACTTTTATTAGGTTAAAAGATACTTTCTTAAATTCATAAGCAATGAAAAGGAAGATCAAGAAATGTGGTTGGAATTCGATGGACAACCTTTGAAGTGGCATTTTCCCATTGGCGTTTTATTTGATTTGTTTACAGTTTCACATGCCGATTTACCGTGGAATATTACAGTGCATTTTGAAAAGTTTCCCGCTCAACAAGTATTTAGATTTAATAATAAGTATTGCTTCCTATCACTCTGCTGTTTTCAGAATTAATGAAATATTGTTATTCAAGGGAAGTAATGGAATCGTTTTTTATGTCGTGCTTGAAGGAGGCTGATGTTTTGAAGCATCGTGGTATAGTTATAAACGGAATGCAAAAGAAAGATCATAACCAATTGTGGCTAGGTCTACAAAATGGTAAGTGTATTTAGTCTATAATACGGCTTTAATAATTGGAAATATAAAATGTAGTATTTGTTTCATTTATTTCGGTAAACAAGTTTGTTAAACAATAATCCTTTATTTCAATTTCCCAGATAAATTTGACCAATTCTGGGCTGTTAATCGGAAACTTATGGAGGTTCCAAGTGATCAGGATCATTTTCGGTATATTCCATTTAGATGTTATTATGATGATAGTTATCAACAAAAATTAATCAAACCAGTTACCGAAGAAGGGCAAAGAAGAACACTAAATGATCTTCTACAAGAAATGTTTCCTAATAAAAGTGATGGTATGTTTTTTATGCTACATGAGTAAACATTTTCAAATTTCACGGACAATTCTGGTAATAAAGGAGATATTAGTTGCTTTCGATTTGTCTAAATGAAGTACTCCAGAACAGCTCCGGAGCAACTAACTTGCATGCCACAATGAACCAACCCATGAAGGTTTCCTCCTATCCATTTCTATTTCAAATTGTCAACATTTCTCTGTAAACAAATTAATTGCGCATGCTGGGTCATTTCGCCCCTGTTGAACGGATGAAGCGGCAAGGGTGGGAGGAAATAGAAGATGAAGCTGTAGAGATGCAAATCGTACGGCTAAATTGAATATCAGTTTCGGAACAACATAGCGAACAAATCGAAGGCTACTATTGACTAGGTTTGGTCCAACCACGTCCCACCACAAATCACAGTACCGTGAAATCAATCAGAAAACGGATTTCTTTCAGATCATGGCACAAGCCTACTAATTTCGTAAGACTACCTTACATGACGCGTCAGCGATATCGGGCAGACTTATACCCGTGTTGCCCAAGATAGGGGAAATTACTAATTTTTAAATGCGATTTAGACAGACTCGCTCGTATTTCGTCGACTTTTGAGGAAACTGGTAAGCAACACGAACCCTTTCTCATGAGACGAATAAAGAAATACGATTATATCTATTTAAAGAATTTGGGTTTCCAGATTGAAACCGCGTCGTCATTGCATGAGAGTGTCGACGTTTCGCTCTCGGTTGCATGGAGCTTCTTCTGGGCTGCTACATGTTGTCTCGCAAGAAGAGTTCTTACAGCAGCGGGATAACATGCAGCAACCCAGAAGAAGTTCCATGCAACTGAGAGCGAAATTTCGGCGTTCTCACGCCATTATGACGTAGTTTCAACCCGGAAACCTAAGTTCTCTAAACGAAAATATCGACAACAACGACACGATTATATCTAGTCGCTGCAAAAATTCAGTTACTTCCCCGACTTTGCCCATCATTGCCGTGTAGACATTTACACATCATATCTGCATTATACGCACAATTTATGAATTCAAAAATACAAATTAGATATGCGTCATTCATAATTATCTTTTGTACGGTACAAATTTCAAATATATGCGTTCCATTTAAAAAGAGCGGATGGTGCTGAACCGTACTTTTTTGAAACCGCCTTCCTCTTTGTGAGCCCTACCCGGTGTTTAGTACGTTCCGTACTGTTCTGTTGATCTATGCGCAAAACCGAGGACTTATTAGCATTTTCGACAATTGACCAGACTGCCAGATTATTCCTGTTTCTATAATTCGAAATCTGTGTAGCCTTACATGTAATTAATTTCCTTTTGTTTACATCTCTCAATATAAAAAGTGGTAACATATCGGACAAATTTAAAAAGTGCTATTAGGGTACGTTAAACTCGAGGGGAAGGATACATCATAATCCTCATTGTCGTGCCGGAACTACCAACTTAAATTGGCGGCGAATTTAATCGTTTCATCATACAATAAACTATTTTTTTTGTTTCAGTAAAAGTTCGAACCCATGGAATTGTGCCAGCTTTAAATACTCCCCTGCAATGGATGTCAGAGCATTTAAGTTACCCTGATAACTTTTTACATTTATGTGTAATATGAATAAAGTATTATCGTCAATTATTTTGTTTTGCGTCCTTTTATAAAATGTAACTTTGATTCTTTACGTATAACGCGAATGTTATCGGTTTTTCCTCTGCTGCTCTTTTATTTTTTTTATACAACACTTTTATGAATGTATATGTAAATTATAAATAATATTTCTGAACGAAATAGTCTTTCATTTAAATTTTAATATGAATCACAGGCATGCTACTTCTACTAGGACTGTGAGAGGGGCTCATCTATCAATGAGCATCAGACATTTTATGTAACTTTTTACAGAATTCAATTCTATTTTTCTTTTCCGTATGGTTCAATTCCTTTGATTTAGTTTACTTATTTGATATTTTCCACTTTTTTTAAAATTAGTTTTATTTAGCTACTTATGGGAATACTGTATTAGCTCCATATAGATTTTATATTCCATATTTGTGAAATTAAGTTCTTTGAAAAAAGTTTTTATTCGTTAATAGTTAAGGACCTTGATTATATAAACTCGAATAAAAGTGAGTACATGAGTAGAGATCAGCAAGGCAAGGAGATTTTGCAACGACTAGACAGACTCGTGTTTTGTTTATTCTTGGGAAATCAGTAGGCAACGCTGCAAAAAAATAATTTCCCCCACCTTGCCCATCTTTATACATGAGGGAAAAACAGAAAACTGGTCTCTGAGATCAGCCATTTGATACAGAGAAAAGCAAAATTTCTATAACGTGTTAATTAAAATACAGAAAAAAAGCTTCGATTTTTAAAGCTAAGAAAATACTCATTCGGTTGGTCTGAAATCTCATAATTTTCACGAATTATAAATTTGCAAGGTGGATTTAGAAAATCAATTGTTATTTCCATTTCTCTTCCTGCTCAAGATTGTTTAATACTACTAAAAATTTTTTAATCCAAATTAATATAAATGATATATTTTGTAATGAAATAATTCGTCAACATTTTATTATCTAATAATAAATAATGTAGGTACATACATTGTTTTACTTTTCGTTTTCTTTTCCCACACTAATGTTTTGAAAAAAAGATGAAAAACTAATTATATTAAAATATTCATTTAAATACACTCGAATTAACTTAACAATAAATTTTAGAAGGCCCTCTAGTCAATGGCGGACTTACCATTAGGCACGTGCTTAGGAGCGCAGACTTTCTTTTAACGATACATTATAAGAACATTGGTAAAACTATTAAGCAATACTATATATTCCACACACAAAGAATATTTATGGTAATTTTTACATATTTTTATTTTATAAACTATTATATTAAAAAGGAAAAGTTTAAGTGAATTTCTCCTGTTTGTGTTAAAAAGGATTAAATCCTAAGTGCAATAAATAAAACTTACAAATTTTGTGTCTTATTTTGAATCTTCTTCACCAACGAATGAGAAAGTGAAGGTATGAATATTTTTAGAGTATACTACGTTAAAATATACATTATTATTACATAAGAATTGATATTATTACTTTTTTATTACATTAGCTGATATGTTAATAAATGCATAGAAATTAAATTCGAAAAACTTAAAACAATAAAAGAAACAATTTTTAGTAGACTAAGCGAATGTTAATCGAATCTTGGCCAAGAACGATATTGCGCCCGGCGATTAATTTATTCATACTCGCTCTCGCCTAAACGGCAAAATATTTTTTTCATCTCAAAACGTATCAATAAAAATTGTAAATATTTTATTTCACTATGCCTTCTTGGAGAAAGGCAGAAATAAAAGCGTGCCAATGACAGAAAATTCAAAATCGCCTATTACGTTGAGACGTTTCCTTTATTCGCGAAACACAAAGGGACGGCTGGCCGAATCACGCCTAGGGGCGGCGCTATTGGTAAGTCCGCCACTGCCTCTAGTACCTCAAATGATGGGAAATTGTACCTATATTAATTAGGGGCGGGTAAACCCGTAGCAATTGTTAATTGCTACTGCTGTTTTAAAGTAACAGTTAAAATTAGCGGATTGTTAATTTTTTTAGAAAAGTACTATTTTAAGTATACAATCGTTAGCGTTAATACATACAGACGTGTTTAATTAATATTGTTAATTAAGATTTAATTAACATATTAAAATGAAGTCCAAGTGAAATGCATGGGCGTAGCCAGAGGAGGTCAGAGTGGCCTTCTTGCACCCTCCTCCAGTCACACAAAACTCTTTAAAATGTCAACTCTAATTGCCCCCCGCCCCTCTTTCTGACCCCTTGACCAAATTCTGTGTACGCCCATGATTGAATATAAAATAGGCCCTTTGTCTATGTTTTTGATGTTTCTTATTTTTTAGAGGTATTATTCTCTAATATTTAGTTCTCATCTATTAATTTATGAAATTATCTTGTTTTATTTATTTTAAATATATTTGTGTTATTTGATCAGTTATTAACGGCTAGGAGGGCCTGCATTTGACGGGGCAGAGTTAAGCACTGTGTGTTCGAGTCCCGCTAGGATCAATAAATTTTCTTAGTGGGTCTGATACACTCGCGAGAGTCACCATTCGCAATTGGGGTACAATTAACTACGTTTCACCCTTTACGGCGAGGGGGTGGACAGTAACAAGGGCATGAAACACTTTACACATACAAGTTACACATTAAAAGGCTCCTGTTATGACAAGCTTTAGAAAAGTTTATATATCCCGTTGGGCCGTCACCTCACTTAATAAAAATTATTTAATTCAAAATATAATAATAATTATTATATTCCTAGTATACACTGCTAATTTTAGTTGCTATTTTCCATTTGGCCTAACTGCTATTTGTGTTTAGCTGCTATAAATTAGCATTTGCTATTTAGCAACCTACCTCTAATCTTAATTTATGAATTTAATAAATTCAGAAAACTGCAATACCAACTAGTGCCTGTCAATATTTCCCTCATTTTGTCAAGCGCTTCTAACTTAAATTATAAATATTCATTACAATAACGTTGATTGTGAATGTACTTTTAACTAAAACATTTATTATTTTTTTGAATAAATAAGAAAGAAAGTAAATACACGTGTGCATCTGCAGATATGTCGTTTTCCTTTGGACAACCCAACTATGGTGGGAAACGTAAGTATAAAACAAGATTATTTCCAATTGTAATTTTAACAATGGTTGTAGTATAAAATGGAAATAAATTAAGTATTTCGAATTCTTCACTGTAAAACGTGATTAGAAAGTCATTGTACGCTAATAAAAGAATTATGCATTTTAATAAAGTATATTTAAATGCGAAATATTATGTAATAACAAAGAAAATTAAATAATTTTTGGTTTCGTTATATGGATAATTCAGTACAAAAATAAATAGCTTATATCACAATTATCAAATAGATTACCATTATATATATGTAACTTAACATGCCGATTGTTGATGAATAACCACTGACTCGTTAACGTTCCTATCACTGGATGTCGGAATTTCCCTCGAACCCTGGCTGTGGTAGTGACCAGTGATATGTGCCTGATTTCTCTTTTTATAGTACATGTAAATGGAAAATAATCCTAAACCAACCATAAATAAAATTATAACTAGTACCGTTATAATTATGTGGTAGGTTTTATGACCATCTGTATGCATATCAGATTCCATATTTCCGTCTTCTTCCATGGTACTGGTGATGATATCAGACGCTGTGCTTGTAACATAATCGGTGACGTTTTCTATTGTTGAGCCTATAGTATTAACCACAATCTTTACGCCTTCTGTGGAGTTTTGTAATGTTTTAGTACCAATATCGCCAATATTGAATATGTCCGGAATGTTATTGCCAGTGGAAGTAGCCTTAGATCCTACGTTAATATCAATAGATGTACCATTCTGTAGATTGTTTGAAGTTAATACGTCATTCCCATTTTGGATATTCGGGTTCGTGAAGATGTTATCAATGGCGTCACTAACATTCTTCACAATCTCTGTAGTAGTGGTAATAAGTGTTTCTGTTGTTGCTTTGATAGCTTTCGATGGGAAATTGAAATTTAGTCCATGATGATGATTCTGTGATAAGAAATTTTTGTTAGTTAGTCCAATATTTGTTCCGCTCCAAAACAATTATTAAAAATAATTCTTTTTAAATTAACATCTTCAGTTTTTATAGTTATTAGATTCAAGTTATTTAAAGATGTACAATTGAAAATTATTTAAAAAGAAACGTAATTATTAAGGAACGAATTTTCTTGAGGAGTATATAAGTTAGCATCTAATATTCTTTTTATTATTATGTTAAATGTAAAAATGCAGAAAGTTTATTTTTTCATGTAAAATAAGAATTTCAAGAAGAAATAAATGGGAAAAAGTACAAAGAACATAAATACTGTTAAATTTACCTTGAGAAAATCATCATGAGCGAATGATCCTTTAATATTTGCCATCGTAATTTAAAAACAAGTAAAATGTAATAACTTCACCAAACACTTTCTACTTAACGAAGTTCTTGAACGGTTGCACGTTGTTTTGCGATTGAAGGAAAATAATTCAATGTAATGTTTATATTAGGAAGGAAGATCTTCGAATTGCAATGATCGAGGCAGTTTTTCAACCGCAATGTTGTATTTATTACTAAGAAAAATGATAAGCGTTGTGCGTGGGGAAAAATCACCTTCGAGCATATTTGGGCGAGCTGTTGCGCGTTTGCAGACCGTTTCGAAAAGCTCCAGTATTTCTTGTGGTTTTTTTTTATTACTCGCGACGTGACGATGTTACTACAGAGAGGGATTCCAAATTATGATGTGGTCTTGATGTTGCCTTCTTTTGAAATAAGTGCAATAATTTCGATTTTTTTGTATTGTTTTGATCATCATTTGTTGCTTGAATCATACTTCCGATGTATAACTTTGTAAGGAGAGATCCTAAATTAGAAAAGTACATTTCGTCACCAGTTGCTTGTTGCACAATACATGTTTGGATATCTCTAAAGTTGGATGATATTTTTAAAAACCACATAGGCAATATTTATTGGTGGGTTCTCATTTTTTCTTTTTAAAGAAAAAATGAGAACCCACCATTTTTTGCGTACACCCCGAAAACGGGTGATTGGGTACCTAATAAAATTACCATTGTTCTACATTTAACTGGTCTATAAAGTTTCATTTACGAGGGTTGTTTAATAAGTCCCTAGGAAATCTAAGAGATGGCGCTCGTACTAGGATGATTAGTCACTGGACAGTTGTCAAAGTCTCAGTTATATCCATGACACGGCTTCGTTTTTATTGTCGATTTAATCAAAGAATTTTTGTGGAAAAATGGAAAAAAGTGAGCTTCGAGCGGTGATTAAACACTTATATTGAAAAGGCTTAACACCGAAAGAGATCAAAGCTGAGTTGAATAAAGTTCATGGCACATCTGCTCCTGTTTACAATTAGGTAAAGCGAGTTTAATATCCACAAAAGATGAACATCGTTCTGGATGTCCAGTGGAAGTCATTACCCCCGAAATGACAAAATTCGTGCTGGTTTTGAAATAGTTGAGGCCACATGCATATCAAGGTACGGTGTTTTTCATTTTGCACGAAAAATTGGATGTGAAAAAAATCTCGCAATCGTGTGGTCGACTTTGACCCTGTTCTGACGCTTTTCCACACTACCACACTCCGGAAGGCGAAACCGGCTTCGAAAAAGGCGAAGACGGTGAAATCGGCCGGCAAGGTGATGCCCTCGGTTTTTTGGTGTACAAGCAGAATCATCTATACCGATTACTTGAAAAAGGGACAAACAATAACCGGAAAGTGTCATGCGTTGTTATTAGATAGACCGGTTGAGCAAAGAAATCGAGAAAAACCGTCCTCATGTGGAAAAGAAAAAGATCCTCGTCCAAGACAATGCACGAATGCGCACACCTGCGCAATTTCGATGGCCAAAATTATGGAATTAAACTTCGAATTAGTACAACATCCACCGTATTCATAGAATTTGGTGCCCAGTGATTACTCTTATTTCCCAATTGGAAAAAATGGCTCGGTGGACAACGGTCGAACGTAAGTCGGAACGGAAGTCATCGCCTAAATAGACGCTTATTTTGAGGACCTTCCGAAATCTTATTATTTGGGGGGCCGAAGAAACGCCTGGGAAAGTGTATAGAGTTAATGGAAGATTATTTTGAAAAATAAATAAATGTCTACAGAAAATACTTTATTTTTCTATCTTTCTCTAAGGACTTATGGAACGACCCTGGTATTAATTTATTAAAAACAAATAGTAGATTTAATAATAAAATTTGTGCTAAATAGCTTCTTGTTCCTTCTTTCCTTTTGGATTACGTCAAAAATAAACTGTATAAAATACATCGGAATACTTGCAAGATATTGCTTTTAGGGGATTTTCATCAGATAAATTGATTGTATTTTTCCAAGAAGTAACCTAATAATAATGATACAACTTCTTGTGGGATTGATTTATATGCGGGGGTGTGTTACTTCATCACGTCGATGCAATGACGTAAAAGCCCTCGAATGTGTCAGAAATTATAGATCTTGCAATAACTTTATTCTATGATGCACCAATTGGTCAAGGTCAATGAGTTCTCTTATTTATTTCAATGAATACTATCATAACGAGCACGTCTCAGTCATTTTCCTGCTTTTATACAAATTCGAATCTAGGAATTACAGAAATAAATTCGGTAGATGAGGTTGTTAACTTTCGACAAGTTTAAGTTTTAAAGCTGTTATTGACTTGAACGCAGAGGGATTTGCAAGTACCAAATTTGTGAATTAAAGTTATGTTATTGGGTTTTCCTTAGTTTCTCAACATACGTCACTATGTAGTAATTGGAATTGTAAATACTATAACAGGAAATCGAGTAATATTCAGTAACCATTGACCTCGTGACTAGACTAGCGTATAATGGTTTGAATCAGAGACTGATTGCAATATATCAAACCAGGGATTTCCGGTGTTTCTTCAAACTGTACGTTTTTTTATCACTAATTTTAATTTAGAACTTTAAACTTCTTCTAGAGACCGATTAATCATCAACTAACAATTGTGATTAATATTGACATTAAGTTTTTTTTTACGGACCAACGGGGTTGTACAAGATTTTTAATCTTTGTCATAACTTCAAAAGTCTTTGTCTGTGGTTTCATTACTTTCATCGCCGTAAAGGGCGAAACGTAGTTAATTGTCGCCTACTTGCGAATAGTGGCCCTGGAGTGTATCGGATCTACTAAGAAAATTTGATCCTAGCGGGACACGAACACAAAGCGCCAAACTTTGCCCAATCAGACGCAGGCCTCCTTACCTCTGGTCTGGACTGGCTTGTTTAAGAATTTACACGTACAAATATGGTAGAAATTAGTTACAGTTGAGCTTATTATGAATTTAAACCGTAACATTTAACAAACAGATACCTTATTTTGATTTTTGGGATGCCAAAAATCAAAAGGGTTCCTTACCGAAATATTGCTTTGTTTTTATTTCAAACACATGCTTTCATGCGTTGTTCTAATTCAGACATCAGCTGAAAATCTCTTGTGTCACCATTCTTAGAGGTAAACAGTTTTATGTTGTGCAAAATTGGTATTGTGTACTTACACGTTTTGATGATACCCTCTTCATCATTTCCTCATTAGAATTAGATTCTTCTTGCTGCAGATTTCACCGTTTATTTCTATATTTTCACCTTCATGCGCCAAATTTTCGTCAACATTTACGTACTCAATAAAAGCACAATCTTTTGGATCATTACCGAAATCACGCTTTGCTTGTCTTCTAGTCAATTAATCGACTTGGGCGGGTTTACTAGAGAGTTCAGCATGTCAATTTTTTGCTAAAATGTATTTAAGGATTGTGAATCTGTACCAGGTTTTAACATTTTTTATAATTCCTTGACCTGTAATTGTTCTGATATTTTTTACTATTAAATTGTTTACATCAGCAACATTAACACTTACACTTTCGCCTAATATTGTTTTAAAAGTAATATTACGTCTATTTTAAAGCGTTGTAACCAATCGGATGAGACAGTAAAGTTTTTATATTCTGAGCAATTACCATTGCCTTAGACCGTATTATGGATCCAGATGGTGGTAGGTTAATCTATTAATATCAGACCCTTCAAGCTTCTCTCCTAAGCTTCTCTTTGTTGTAAGAACGTGTTCTTGATATTTTCAAGTAATTAGCAATTTTCTTTCATTAATTAAATTTAATTACGTCGGAAAAACGCGATTTTTCATGGAAACCAATGTATTGATTAAAGCAATACTTAAATACAATGATTTAGGTTCCGTTTCATTTAATACCAACTTATTCTTAAAATTCACGTTTTATATTTAACGTCAAAACTGAAAATTAGATCGTTTTCGCTTTAAAAAATCTTATATTTTGTGCAATGTGAAATTTCAAATGGTTCCTCAACAATTTGAAATTTATTATTTCTTTTTTACAGTCCGATCCTGTTGTTTTTAATGCCGTTTTTTTCGAGTCCTTCCAAGCAATATATTGAATTGCATGACAATTTTCGATCCTTTCGGCCATGGTCTCTTGCCATGGTAATATCATTCTATTTCGTTACGTGGGCGCATTCCATCCACCCTAAATTTGATCACTTATGTAAAGCGCATTATGAGACGCTTCAGTCGCCGTGATCGATTTGACATCCAGCAGCGTGGAAGTATGTATGATAATGGTTACAAATTAATTTTTGTGATTTGTCTTTTTTTCTTATCTTATTCGTGTATTGTCTTTTCTTTGTGTTATTCTAAGAGTTAAGCTAGTAATCTTCAAGTTTCAATATTTAAATATCACTAGAAACATGAAGTATTCTAACATATTATTGCAACGTGTTTTTTGAACCAGAACATACAGTTTTTTACGTGGTTGGTAAAATAAATGCGATAGCTTGTAAAGTTTTTTTCTTTAAATTTTAGCGTATAGTATAGTATTTCCAATTTTAAGTATGTATATCCCCAAAAAGCTAAAGCAGAAATATAAATCCTTTTATTTCAATTCTCTTATTGTGTATTTTTATGTTTTTTCTTTTAAATGTCACGTTTAACATTCTTAAAATCGTAATTTTTTTGTAGCTGCCGGTTTTAGTTCTCCATTCGGTGCAGCAACTACAACATCTAGCAACTTCGGATTTGGATCTACGTCATTCGGTATGCCCGTAGCATCAACAGCACCGTCGTTCGGTGGTAGCTTCGGTACCCCGGTAGCTAGCTCAGCTCCGGTGTTCGGCAGTACTTTTGGGACACCCGGACCTAGTACTGCGCCTGCATTCGGTAGCACCTTCGGTACGGCAGCTACTTCAGCGCCGGCATTCGGTAGTACCTTCGGCTCGACGACAACTTCAGCCCCTAGCTTCGGCGCTACTTTTGGCGCCACTACAACCACCGCACCCAGTTTATTTGGAACTCCGGCAACTAAACCAGGCATTTTCGGTACCCCGTCAACCTCAAACCTATTTTCAACACCAGCCACAACTTCCAGTTTATTCGGGACCGGTACCACACAAGCTCCGAACATTTTTGGATGCACGCCAAGTACTGGTATGTTTGGTACCGCAACTACGACATCGGCTCCTTCTCTTTTTGGCACCGGAACGACATTCGGCACAATGACAACCAGTGCTCCTACCGGGGGACTCTTCGGTACTACTCAGCCTGTCGGATTTGGAGGTAGCAACTTTGGTACTGGGTTATTCCCTAGTACAACAACAATACCTTCGACATCGTCGTTTTTGGGCGGGTTTGGTACTACAACACAGGTGCCTGGCTTCGGAGGATTTGGTCCTACTGGAACAGGAGGTTTTGGATCTTTCGCTCCCACTACTACGACGGGGTTATTTGGAGGATTCAACGTTTCTGCACCCAGACCAGCTATAACAACGCAGGGTAATATTTTATTGGAATAAAAATATTAAACTCTCTTTTGCTGCTGATAATTGATAAAAGGTTAAACGGAGTTGCAAATAATGAAAATAAAATGTGAAAATGATGCTTAAAGGTGCAATAATTGACTTATTTGAAAAAAATGCGTGAACTCCAAAACATTTCCAAAATGTTCACGAAATTTTGAAAAAGACCATAGCTGTTGTTGATTATGCATTTATTTTAATACAAAATCTTTATTTTGTAGCAATTTCACAACAGGATCTGAAACTACAACAGGTGCTCTCGTCTATATATGGGATAAACATTTACGGTGATGAGCGTGACAATATAATCAAAAAATGGAACATGCTACAAGCTTGCTGGGGCACCGGAAAAGGATATTACAACAATACTCAACCACCGGTTGAGTACGACCACACCAATCCATTCTATTGTTTCAAATCTATAAGCTATTCCGTATTGCCAACTGCCGAGAACGCAGAAGGTTTAGTAAAATTGCATTTCAACAAGAAAGAATCTGAAATAAGGTAAGTTTTAGTCAATCTTACAAGCAATTAGATTGTGATCTAATCTCTTTCATTTTTAACAGTCCACTAAAGGAAGTTATTATAAATGGACTTGCTGGGGTTCTTGGCAATAGACCAAATTTAACAGTTAACATCGAGCATATAAAAGCCATATCCGAAAATGACTCTGAAGTAATGATTTCTGTTAACGAGAAAGGCATTACTGGCGCGAATAGAAAAATTTATGCACTAGATTTGGCGAACTTCTTGAACCAGCCTTTGCAGAAACAACAGCTAACAAACGCAGGCGTAACGTATATTGGAGCATATATGGCTCCTACAAAAGAACAACTGGATGAGTATTTGAGAATACCTCCACCTGGTATTATTATTATTATTATTATTATTATTATTTTATAATTTAATTGGTGAACAAAAAAACTATGTATGTTCTTAGGAATCGATTTACCTATGTGGCAGGCGGCCCAAGTTGATAACCCAAATTCTGCGAAATATATTCCAACTCCGATGTTTGGATTTGGTGATCTCAAGAAGCGAATGGTTTGTCAGGAGTACGAGACCGGATTACATAATGCCTTTTTGCAGAAAGCCAATAACGATATTATGGAGTTGAAGAAGAAACATTCAGAATCTGTAGCGAAACTGAATGATAGGAAGCAAAAGCTACTGGAACTACAGCATAGGGTGTTGAAGGTATGTTGATTTAAATAGAGGCTTGTTGCTGTGTATTTATTAAAGGACACAATGATAACGATCGTGCTTATTTTCAAAGTGATTGGAAATCTTTGTAGCTCTTCTGCTTTATAAACTTTTTTTATTTGATTTAAATTTAATATAAAAAAACATCAAAAATTATTATATAAAAGTAGTTTAATTTTGTTAGTATTGTTCTGCAATATCGAAGGTATGGTTTGGTTGCAAAAACAACTGATTTTTAATTAATATAAACGTAAATGAAGACGAAAAAGGAAAGTGTAACAGTGGATGCCAATATATCTTCACCAGGCTGTAGAAGACTCCAATACTATTTAGGCATGTTTATGTTTTACTTCTACGTGAACGGAAATTACAACTAACGACCTCGTCTGTTAACGTGAAAGACGTTTAAACATATAAAATGATTTCTTCTTAAAAATTGATAAAACATACTTTTCATTTTCTATTTCGTTATAGATACTGATCAAGCAAGAAGCGGCAAGAAAAGTAGGAATGGCATTTCAACCAGACGAAGAGACTCTCAGGGCAAGATTAGAAAGTTTGCAAGCGCAACTAAGCGTTTCAACACAATTTAGGGTAAGTTTCATTAATTCCTTCTAGTGGATAGCATTAAAGAGTCAGCCATATAATATAGAAATTCACCCGAGATGCACTTGAAGCAAATGTTATGCCTCTCTCCATTTTCGCGGCCACCCATCAGATGCGGTAAACTTTTCATACATTAATTATGTAGCTACTTTTTTGGCCTTAACTTTTATTAGTGGTCCTACCACGGTTAGCGAACAAGCTACGCTTTCTTAACGTGTTTTTCGGTCCGTTTTCGAAGCTTCGTATCTGCTCCTGGGGTCATTTTGTGTCTGTCGGAGAAAATGACCCTGTCCGCATCCGTCCGATCCTCAGGACGAGTTTTACTAGAAATATACAACCAAAAAATTGGTTCCAGAAATATAGTCCGGTCATGAGGGCCGTCCCTTTGTGAGAGTTGTCTGCAGAGAGGACTCGCTGTATCTATGTCTATAGTTGATCCGTGCATCATTATTTGGCCAAATATGGACAAATGTCATAAGAGAAAGTTGTTCGCATCTACCAAGAGATTCCAAAGTCAAAGTGTGAATAACAAATATCAACTTTTGTTTTTTTTTTAATTTTGTTAAAAATACAGGCTGTATATTTTTTTCGGTAAGTTTTCTTCGTCAGTATCGGCTGGAAATCGAGGGTTCGTCTTAAAAAAAGAGAAGATTAAACATTTTGCGTAAAAGCCTTAACGACGCTCTTGCACTATTTTTGTTAGAAAGAAGCTTTTGGAGAATAGCGAAAATATCTTGATTAATTTTTGTTTTTATAAATTACAGGGAAGACTTCAAGAAATAAGCAGCAGCGTTAGCCTAATGGATACATTGAAAGTAAGTCTACACCACGAACAGTACCGTATCGATCCTGCGGCGCAAGAAGATATAAGGCAATTCATCCAGATGGAACAAACGGGCATAAAGAAAGTAGTTGAGACGATCAACAAGGATCTCAAAGACTTGAAAATCATACAAGAAGGTTTAAGTCAGAGCTTAAACGAAAGTAATAAATAACAGTTAACTACCGTTTGTTTCACATTGGTAAATACGGCATCATATTATCCCTTCTAAAGTAGTTCTCTTTTAATCTAAGTTGCAAAATGTTCACGAATAACCCCGAGTGATAAATGTAAATATAGCATCCATATTCATATGTATATATTTCGTTTCATTAGGATCATTGTACAAATATACTTTAGTTATTGCTTTTCTTTTGTCACACGTCATTCCTCTTTATATTACAATTGCACACGAACTTTATCTTTCAGGTGTATTGTATTTAGTGTCTTTGTTTTATATTGTTATTGTTATTGTAGTAATGTTGGTAAATAGCTTTAATTGTGTCTATTTAGGTTTATGCATGTGTTTTTATGTTTTTTTGTTACTAGTATTTCGTTTTAAGCAACTTTAATCATGTTTATTTAGGTTTAGTGCATGTGTTTTTATGTTTTTTTTTTACTATTATTTTGTTTGTTTTTTTTCTTTTTTTTTCTTTTAATTAAGACGAGGACAAATTTTCGTACAGGGATGGCAGAAAATTAATTTGCGTAATCAAAATGTCAACAATTTTTCTGTTTCATTCATTAGATTTTAAGTATATAGTTATTATTATATTAAGTGTATATTTAACCGTAAGTTATCAAAAGTATTTAGATTAATCTGCATTCATATTTGTAATGTTATCGCATGTATAAGTTGTATTTACCAATACCTTTTGTAATTGCCTTTATTGTAACAAACAACTAAGATATGAAAGACTGTTAGTTCTAACGCATTCTATACACACTTTGTACGAAATAGATTATTTTATAAATAATGATTTCTTTAATTTATTTCCATGGCGAGGGTTACCTGTGAAATTGCTAAGATGAACGCATTTTGAAACACATTTTAAAAAGTCGAAAATATGCTTCGGTTGTTTTACATATTACAAATATTAGGTTTCAGATAATGAAAATAAATGTTGTAGTAATGCTACTTAATAAAAAAGAAAAATGCTTATAAATTTTGTATAGGCGCTGTCATTCTCTAGGTATGAGTATTTTCTAAAAAAGCTTTTGAGGAAAATCTCAAAATATTCCGAAACGTGAAAACTTCGCCTTGGTTCCTATCAGATTTGTAGGACCCATCCAACTACGAAGTCTCATATTTAGGGGGTGAAAGCTACCTCTCAAATTTCGGACGCTTTTCGGATTCACATAACTCTAAATGCACCTCTCATACTAGTGCGGATGAGTTTTCTTTGCCATCTCTACCATTATCTTTCCACCCCTTTGCGGAGTGGTGGTTGAACGGAAAAGGACAAAGTATACGCATTAGTGATCTCTGGGAAATACAATTTACGCGTATATATATTTTGCCGAAAAAAAAAATTAAACTATGTTTTCAATACCAAAGAACTGAACTATAGAAGTAATTTACTATATTTAAAAATGTTAATCGGCATTTTTAAAAATTGGGTAAAATAAGTACGTGTACAGAAACATCTCCGACGTCTGAAAAAAAGATAACAGGTATAGGGAATGTTGACGTGAATTGAACAGACGCGCCCGAAAACGCAATAGTTCACAATTAAAGAACCAATCCAGTATCTTACGCAGCGGAAGCAGAATAATTGTGTATCTTGCAAAAGTTGTTACTTTGAAAAATGTTTTTTTAAATTGCTCAAGGAATGAATTATCACCGACCCATGGAACACCTGCTGTATAAGTATATGATATTCCCAACGGTTAAGTTTAGAATTACCGGACCTGTATAAGTATAAATTAATAAAATAATACAAAAAATTAACTTTATATCTTTAATAGAATAAAAATTAATTAAAAAACAAATAAATGCTTGGATAACCACAATAACAATTTTCAAATACATATTTAAAATATAAACCATCTATTATTTAGATTGAATCACCAATAGGAGTCCAGATATTTTTTGACAATGTACATCTTTCCAAAACCGATTTCAAATTAACATAATTTTTCTGGAATCGCGTGTAGGCTCGTCCAAACTCCCCGATAAAAATAACACGTGGATCTTCGATGCAACTCATAAATTTGCCTCTTGCAATTAAAAGGCCTGACGATAAGAACTTTAAGAAAGATTTGAAATATCGGTTTTTCTCGGATAAAACCATTACAACAGCGTTGCCTGCTAGTAAGGCTCCTAGGAGCAAAGGTATATTTAATGGAGCGAGATTTCTTGAGAACACTACGACACCGACGCTTTCCCTTTTAACTGCAAGATCAAAATTCTCAATTATTTGCGATGCATTCGGTGGTGAGTACTTCGCAATGCATTCGTAAATCTTGGCGATTAGATTGTCAGCTCCCTCTTCTACGCTGCAATTAAAACGTATAGATTATTTTGGCTTTTTGATGCGAAATATATGATCGTCGAACTATTTGTAATATACAGAAATAACCAGTAGCGACTGGTGTTGCAGAATACACGAGTACAACACTTCGATTTTCTCGTCAATGTCAAGTAAAATGTACATAATACGCAACGGAAATACTCGACGGGATCGTAGTCTTGTATTTGATCTCCCATTTACGTCAATACCAGCTGCCAATGGTGACAACCGGTATGTTGTCTGTTGATTATTTCTTACAAAATTGACCATCGGAAGTTTAGACGATCCCGATATGTTTTAGCAACGTATTAACATACTTACATTATTGTCGATTTGTTCTGCTCTAAATCTGAAGCCCATTTTGAAAGTATTTCTATTCGACCGTGTAATGAGAGATTTCCCCATTTTAATTGCTCTTTTTTAGCTTTGAGGAGCAAGTTTAGGGATTCCTCGGAATTCATTTCGTCGGACCATCGCCACTCTTGGTCAACAAGTTCGTAGAAACCTACAACATTGAATAGTGCTGATACGTATTTTACATTTGGAAAAAGCAGTACAAAAAAATATTTTGCCCATGTGTGTATGGATAAGGTATAAATAGTACCAATTAATTTCATGTAGTTTTTACTATTATTTACCTAATGAGCCTCCAATGTATCCGGCACCATCCAGTTTGTATGTGGTAAAGGAGACTGATGGTTTTACAATACCATGCGAATTTATCCAAACAGTACCAACTTGCAGTTGTCTTGTGACTTCACTTACCAAACCAATACTTTCAGACCAAACAGAAGCAGCAAACCCTTGTTTGCTATTATTCGCTAAAGCTATCGCTTCTTTCGGAGTTCTAAAAGCCAGAATCGTAGCTGCAGCAGCAACATTATTAGAATCGTTTATGACATTATTATTGTACACTTTCATTCCTATAAAAAGTGTCGGTTGGAATTTATTATTTTCAGTTTGAGGTTGATATACGTCGATGCCTTGCGCACGAGCGTCTTCAATCATCCTATTTATCTTTTTTATTTCACTTGGCATAGGGTAAGAAATGTCCGCGAGCGTATCCGTTCCATCGCCTACACGCATTTTCTGTAATCTGCTCTTCATTTTTTCTACGAATTCGGGATAGACATCTTCCTGTACTAAAATTGTATCTGAAGACCACGGTAACTACAAAGCAAGTTTAAAATAGAGTTGGTTCTAGTAAATCGGAGAAAAATTACCAAGCCTCCATACTCCCAAACAGCATAAACAGCGCATTCACAAGCTGAATCGAGATCGCTATCATTGAATATTATCAAGGGTATTTTGGTATTTGGTACTAAAATACATTAATTAGAGGTAAATCATTAAAAAACAATTTTAAATATCGCGTATAGAACCCAAATAACACACGTGGGCGACGTTGCTACTCGGTAAAAATTTCTCTAAATTTATGGCACTTGAACAGACAGGAATTTAAAATTAGGAACAATGAATACTACTTGTATGCGACAGAGCAAGATATTTGTAGATATGAAAGCAATATAAGAAATAGACAGCGATTCTAGTTAGTGTGTTTTGGTCGTAAAAAAATCATTTAACGGAATTTAAGTGGGTTATAAATTTTTGAGTTTGCAATATTGCTTATGAGTAAATTTGGGGCGGGACTTTGACCACTATTGTACTGTATCCTATTTTCCGCAGTAGTATCACATGTATAGGGAGGATACAGTAATGACATCTGCCCTACCTATGAATGAAATTTGTCGACCAATTATGATGACCTTGAAATGCTGTTGCTAGCGTGCGCTCATCTCAAAATGACCATTTCATACCATCACGCATATTACTCTACTCTCTTATCCAGAAAAAATAATAGAGAAAGTAATTTTATCTAGACTCAAGGGTGAGGTGGAATCGCTGGGATTGTTTCTTGATACGTAATTTGGGTTTAGGGAGAGAATGTTTACCGCATCAGAGAGGCCATGCACGATGTGTTTGAGAGGAGAGACGGTGGGAACGGATTTTAGCGATTTAGCGCATGATACGGTTTATCAGGGTGGTTTCGGGTTTCGATTAAGCTTATAGTCCTATCTGGGAGGGCGGACGTTCTCTATTCGAGTTAAATCACGTCTTTCTTCTTAGCGACTTATTAGCGATTCCTTATTGGGCCCGACATTCATCGCGCCCTAATGGTTGTGAACCTCCAGGAGACCATTGACGATTTGGTGGAGTGAGCTGCAGATTAATGAGAATAAATCAGAATCTATTAGATTTGTCAACAGACGGAGCCTCCCGGATGATTAACAATCGTAGATTACCTTGGGAGAGAGAAGACAAGTGGGACCGGGGTTCTTCTATAATGTACCTTTGTTCGAGGGCTCTTTTAAGTTACGGGGACCTGGTATGCCAAATCCCATTTACAGACCCTTGAAGCACTACACAACAAGATGTTTAGACCATTTACGAAGGCCCTGTAGTTTGGATGCGGGTGTGTCGTCGGTGGGGCTAGCTCCAAAAATCCTGCGCTGGTCCCAGTAGTGGAAGACTAGCAGGACTGTCCTCCTCCCAGAAGAAGAATAACTGTGGATTAGATTAACAGGGACGCCTCCGTGTCCTTTTCCACGGAGAAATATTGAATAGAAAAATGCTACCGGATCCTTCTGATTCTGGCGAAGTGGAGATGCACAGCTTAGTACCTTTTGAAAAACTGTCCGACTGAAAATGGTCGAGTATCATTACTGTATGGTCCCTATACTGTGACGCCTACAATTAAGATGAACTACTGAAATTTGGCGTGGAAGTAGACTGTGTGAGTATGGTTCCATTTTCGTGTAAAATATAGGTTTTACAGGGGTCACACTATATGCAGAAATATTAATACACAAATTGATCACCTGCAACAGTCCGTGTAAAATCTAAATGCTTAAATTCTTCCTTGTGTATGTCTCCAAATAAATATCCCTGTATACCCAAAGGCGGTGTCCAAATAGTTCCATTACTGGGGAAAAGCATAAGAGTACCGTCTGGGATTCTGTAAAACATATTCGAATCATACTTAATGCTTTCATAATCTTAATTATATTAAGCCCTTCGTTATACTCAGAGCTAGCTTTAGCATCTGATTATCGTCAATTAGTAATAGTTGAAAATATTACCATTACAGATAATTAATCTTTCTTTTATTACAAAAATAAAATCAAAAAATATGTAAAGAAATATCAGTTGAGTGTAAGCAAGTTCTTAGTTAACATGTATAAACACTTGTAACATACCCTGCTTTAACAGATAACTCAATTAGGAATGTAACACATACGCTTAATATTGGCTCTACATAAAAGAGAATATTACGTCCTTGAGCCAAGGCAGGGCCCAGCGCAAAACCCAGTACTCCTAAACATGTGTTGTCTGTTGCGCAAATGTATATTGGATCTGAAAAAATATATTAACAATATAATTTTTATATACTACTGTTAAAGTAATTAATACTTCTCCCATTTTTCTCTGCTGAATATGACCAGTTAGAGAAATATTGCAGATACTCCGCTAAGAACGAAACACCATACTTTCTAGTATCTGCAGGTAATAAACCTCTCGTTACTGATTCAATTTTACAAATGAAATCACAATTTTGTTTTATTTCTTCAGCAAACCTTCAAAAAGCAATAATTTTAACTTCTCTTATAACATATAATAACTGATTATTTATAATAATTAACAATATTCCTTAACAAAAGGAGAATTAACATTCCTACTTCTTCATTAATGTTGTTCGTTCTAAATAACTTGAATCTCTCCAAGTGTTAAATCCATATGACCTTCTTACCAGCTCTCCTTTAACAGCATCTTTTGGTATATAAATATTCATTAATGTTTCATCAGAGTTGACATCATTTACTACCACCTTAGTCTCAGTGGAATTGCTGCAATCTGATCCAAAAACGCATATAGTACTATTTCGTTTCTTGGCCCATTCCTTGCATGTACACATAAATGTTCAAAACAGCTCAACCGCCACTATATATTTACCTTTACTGCTTCTGTATTTTCTGTTATGACACCGTATTCCATCGTTTCAAATATGTTTTCGACCGTTTGGCTATTTATTCTAGATTTTTTCATTATAAAAATTTGAATACACTCTCTATCATAGACCTTTGATTTAGTGTAAGCCACTCTATACCCATTAATCTTTAATTTTTTTCAGATAATATGAACGTAGAGATAAAACGATAAATTAGGCAATGTGACCGCGATAACACCATCTGTTGATACCATGTTGATAGTTAATAGAAAATCGCTTCAAGGACATGTAGGGATATATTTAATGCATTTATTTAATTTTCTGGCGCCACTAATTGTGATTCGATAACTTTAATCGTCGATTAAATTAATACGTGATTAAACTTTACAAACGTCCCTTTGACATCTGTCAACGTTAACTAAAAACAAATTAAAATAACAAGGAAATAAAAGTTAACGGATAAATTTAAGAATTTCTTTAAAATAGAACAGATTATCATTTCGACATGGTCCTTAACATAGACTAACATGCCGATTATGCCAAATGATGATTACTTAATTACGAATTAAACCAGCTGCATATGTAAAGAGTAATTAATTTAATCATGAATTAAATTTTAATCAAAGATTACCGTAATTTGGAATTAAGCAGTTTTCTATAAACAGAGGATTAGAATATATGACAAATGTAATAATTCTTATAACATGACATAATTTTAGTGTCGAATAATATTTTATGTCAATCAACTATTTAAGGTATTATATTGTACCCCTGTTTATATATTGTGAAAGAAATGTGAGGTTATGTATTCAGTAATTATATCTAGACACGTCAGATGGAGCTCTGTTCGTTCGAAAGGTTTTGGTCAACTAGAGATTAATCTCGAAGTGAGGTTATGATGTTTGTTGTTTCCGTCATCCTAAAATGTTCCTTAAATTGCCGGTTTATAAATTGGGGTACAGTCATTGAAAATTGTCCCCTTTCTGCAAATTAGTTGCTTCATCTGCCAGAATGGCTCAATTGAAGCTCATTTTAAAAAATAAAAATGAAAGGTAAAGATGTATGCATTCAAAAACTACAAAAACGTAGACCACTAAAAAGTTGGATTATTAATTTCATCTCTGGGCATTCGCTTATTATTCATTGATCTACGTAATTTAATGAAAAATATAGGTAAGCTAATACTACGTCTACTAGGATATTTATTTTGCCATTTACGAAGGACACGTATTGAGTATAGGCTTTCACGACCGTAATCCATAGTAGAAATGTCTTTCGGGTGATGTCGTGTAGTTAATATTTTATTTGACGTTTCGCTGACCAGAGAAAGACGCACGCCTTAGGCATATTGAAAAATCTGCAGTAGCAGAACACCTGCACCAACAAGGAGACCACCGCATAAGCTACAGCGACGTTAAGGTATTAGCCAGGACCAGCCACTACTACCCCAGGATAATACGCGAATCCATAAAAATAATGAAGAACACCAAGAACTTCAATCGTGAAGATGGATACAAGATCAGCAACACGTGGAAGTTAGCACTACGGAGTCGTCATACAACGAACCACGCGATTCAGCTGAACGGAACAGTTATGGATTAGCAAAGCGGAACAGAAATAGGATATATAACGAGGAGCAAAAGACAACAACACCAGTCTTTAGAACTCTTCTGAAGAAGCTGACGATTTGTACTTTGTAGATTGTTTTCTGGTCTCTGGTAGTCATCGAAAATATTTATTTTCATGCATTATTATTTATTGTTCCAAAACAAATTCAAAATTAGGTTGTTTTGATGATAGATTCAATCCAGGGAAGATACATGGATACCTTTGTATATAAAGTGTATTGGTTTGAATTACATGTCCCTTCAACGTATACAGTGATACTGACAATTCCTCGAACGTAATAACGTTTATTACCCGATTGGAAGTATAAACCACCTCCACTATCACCCCGACACACATTTCTATCTGAAAATTAATAATTCTGTTTTTTGCTTATTTTTTCGTAGAAGACATTTACTTTCATTTTTGTATCCAGCACAAATTTTGTCTGGCCCAAAATATTCCTGTCCAAAGTCTATTGGTAGATGTTCCAAGCAAATATTTGGTGACCTATATGGAACGGTAATTACTTTAAGAGTGTTGCTTTGGGTCGAACCTGATTCTGTGTAACCCCAACCAGTTACCTAAAATAGATTTACTTTTTTTTTTAAATTTTACTAGCTGATGTCAAATGTACCTTACTATTCCATTGTTACCATCAAGGAAATCAAAACTTTCAAAAGTATTGTTCCAATCGATGCATGCTGGCCGAACTTCCTTGGAGATAATAAGTTCTTCTTTTAATTTAACTAACGTGATGTCGTCTTGAAAATTTTTAATATCACCTTCATAACGTTCATGAATGAAAAACTTTTTAATCTGTAATGGAAATTTAAAACTGTTTCCGGCAGCAATTTTTATAAATGAAATTGTAGATATGCTACTTTATTAAACTAACTTTTCTTATCTGGGCGGATGGTTCTTCGATGTTAATATCTCTATAATTCTTGCCCGCAGCTATTGTATAATCTTTATTTGTGGACTTTCCATATTCATTTGTGAAACAGTGTGCAGCTAAAAAATTGCGGTTAATTTATAGTAAATGAACTAACTTCAGCGTATAATGAAAAAAATTATTATGTTCTGGCCAAGTTTGGTTTGCGACTGTATACCTGACAAAATGAGATACTTTGAGATTATTGTACCGCTGCATATTAAATCATTTGTAGCATTATAAATGCCAACTACCCATGGATATTCATATTGCGCCGGAGTAGTATTGTACAAAATCCCAAGATTCTTAATACCACATTCTAAAAATACCAAATCAAAGATAAAGCAGCTTTTTTATATTTAACAAGCCTGGTATGCAGTGGAGAAATTCGCGATCCCAAGAACCATTCTGGCACCGGTAGAACGGCACATAGCTTCTAGGAGCATGATACTCTTTACATCGGACAAAGGCGGTGGTACTCTCCTTGGGGGCATCGCAGCTTACTACTTCACCATTTAATTTACAAAGAACATCTTCAGAAGTTGATGATTTCAAAGAAGCGCAAGAACCTAAAACCAAACGCTTGTTCTCCAGCATAATATTTAAATTTCACGGACAATTTATCTTGGTAGTTCTGGTAATACACGATATAAATGAAATTATTAGTTTTTCTGGGCACAAAAGTCTTAAATACTACTTTCTACCGTATTTCCCATTTATTCTATGGTATCTCCAAATTGTACAAGTTCTCATATTCGTATTGCAATCACTTTTTTACCGCAATAAAGTTCTTGTAAAATAATGATATTCAAACTTAAATTTTTCAAAAACCATTGAAGATACCCAAAAACCATCATCAAAATAAATGATATTTTAAAACATTTTTCAAATCGTCAAATCGTCCGAATTTCCAAAGGGGCACTCCTTACAGATTTTTTTCATTTTCTTAATTTTCCTATATCTCTACAACTAACAACTTCATTTATAGATTTTGATACGTTGGATTCATTCAAAGTTATCCCGATTTTCTGTTTCTAACGGTAAGCGAGCTATGAGCTTTGGAATCTTGGGAAACTTTAGCCAAAGCATTTTTCGGGGTGTAATTCGAAAAACAAACGAGATAGGTAAATTAGGGTGGCGGGAATCGATTCTCCGAGTCCGATTTTACTTAAGAACATGTATCTGAAGCCTCTGTATTGCACTGAAAGGTCTTCAAATAAATAATAAATATCCGAAAATTATCAATTTCGCGTAGAAATCATCTGATGGTATCTAGGGATGATTTACTTTACTTGAATAAATGCGTACTTTAAAAGAAGGTTCAAAATTTAAACTTCGCCGTTAGGTACCTTTCGGTCAGGGGCGATAATGTCGTTAAGGGTGGGAGCACGATTTAAACTTTTTTTTTGTGTTTTAATGGTGTAATTTGCTAAACTTTTTCCTTGAATAGTTTTTTGTACGTTGCTTCGTAACAATACTTTCGGCTTCCTTTGTGGATAGATTAATCAAATAATAATCTGTCCTGTTCAAGGTTATGAGTAGAATAGCGGTAGTTCAGGCTAAGCTAATTTGGACGATGGGAATTTTACAAGCATTTCGTTTGTAAGGATGAATTTAAGTTGGGTGTGGGCGTTATTTCAAATTAAATTAATTTCGCGCCTAAGTCGTGGCGTTCGACTTCGTATTTGTCAAATTCTATTCTATGTATTTCTATTCAATGTATTTCTATTCACATCAGAAATATGTCAGGATATGACGTCAGAGCGTATTGGCGGTCATTCAAAAATCTGCATTTTCATTATTTTTTTTGTTTATAGAGTTGAAAAAAAATTTTTGATTTAATTTCTATTCATTGCATTAGAGGGGCTTTCATACTAGGTGGTTTGCCAACTTAAATTATCTGCGAATTTTAAAATTTCTGCTTGGAGCTTTGGTCAAATATTTCTCAAGAATAACACTTACTTTAGGCAAGTAATGTTAAGTTAATCGTGAAATATGGACTCAATTAACATTGAATAAAATATTTACTAACCTTCTGAATTTGTATTAAGATCTATTACCGCGCTATTCACACTTTTGAAGAATTGCATTCTATCTGAAACTAATTTATTCTAAATAAATAAATAGAGATCACATATAGTAAAAAAAAAGAGTTTATACTTACAACAAAATAGTAGCCAATTCAAACATATTATTTTATAAATCTTGTGAAAACTCATGTCTTTTATTTTCTTACTTTTAACTATTCATTTGAGAAATAATTTTCTTGCTGTGCATAAAATATGAAAGAAGTCAAAAGTTAATACCTACAAATTAGTTTTTAATAGTTGTAAATACTGTACAGAGTGGCTAGATGTAAGGAAACTTATCAAGGAAGTTAAAGGGAGTTGGGGGAAATTATCAAACAAATCTTTTCTCTCTAGCATGAATCAAAATCAAACAATCAAGCAAAATCTGTCTAGCATGATGCTTAGTTAACGCTATTTGAAATAGATGGCACCTCAAGTACTATCTTTGCGATATTTCTTAAATTAATTATTTTTGATCACGTACATTGTTAAAGAAGTTAAAGTTAAGTTGCTATTATCTTTAGCATTATCGAAGATATCTTTAGTTCTGGCAGTTTCCCGTAAAGCAACTCTTGTACGTGCTTTCCAGAACACTTTATTAATAATGATAGCAAGGACTGTGGCGTATAAACTTTATTAGTGCGACTAATTAATTCATTAACATTCGAAAATTGTTCGCTAATAAATTCCGCAACTCTACGGAGGACGTAAGCAGTGCATATAATATAAAGCATATTTTTTTTAAACAAGTTTACAGCTTTAAGCATATAAGCTCCAGCGTCGCTCGCAAGGAGCAAAGTTTTCTCGCGTTTCCTCATAACTTGGAAAATTTTGTTGACTACTTTAGCTAATTGTATTTATTGTACAACATTTACCCATTCTATTATTTTGCCGGTTATTAAATATGGCTTTGTTGTACGATCTGTATATATACAAAACACCAACAATGACGTGAACTATGTTTCGCCCTAACGCATCCATTGCTTAATTTGCGCTAATTGTGTCCCACGTCGCTTCTAATTTTGTTGACCACTTTTGCGTATATTTTTGGGTGATAGTTTTTTCGTAACGTTGACTCGCCGAGAATACTACCTGAATATTTTGCCACAAAATTTTTAAAGACCGGATTATCTAGTCTTAGGAAAGGAGGCTTCGCAGAGACAGCCATAAAAATTCATATTCGAGATACTAGGACTGCGATGAACATCGGTTTTTAAATGGTCCCGAAATTTGTTTGGACATTTTACAGTAATTGAACAAATTGTTCAATAAATCTCCGTGTCGCTGATAACTTCGAAACAATCATGATCCTTAATCCAGGTAATCGGATATTTGTTAGGCGACGTAGTAAATGTAAAAGAAAACAACGAAAACCAAATTAATATATCTGCAGAAATTAAAAAAATATTAATTCAAATAATAAATTTTATTATTTGAATTAAAAAGATTATAGAGATCTATTGTAAGCTGGCCCTGTAAATCTAAAGTTCGCCGAGTAGTCTCATCGTTCTGAATTGTTTCCTCCTCTTCTAACGTACAGACCACAGCTCCTCCTCTTGAGCGACCCTTACTCGGTGTTTATTAGACATTGCTCTTCGAGTTCTTACAGACTTTGGTCAATGAGATGGACTTAAGGACTTACCAAAGGTTCTAAGAAGGCATTAATTAATTAAATTAAGTTGTTTTCTGGACTAATATTCAAACAAATAAGAAATAACATGAAATGGATTCTTACCAGAACACGTTTATCGATAGTAAGTTTCTATGTCTATGCTTGTTCTTTGTCTAATAAGGAAAGCGATTAGAGTCTTGATGAATTTTTCGTGAAGTCCTATGTTCTTCTTTGCTTCTATTTTGGCTAGCCAACATGAAGGTCCTTGCATGAGATAGACCTAAAGACTCCCCCTGGGTTCGAAGAGCTTCAAGTAAAAAATACTAAAATATGAAATAACATGAAACGAATTCTTTGAAGAAGTCTCTATGTCTATGTCCAGTAATCTTCCTGGATTTTGTCTCAGTTACCCAACGTAGAAGAACCTTAAGTCAAAATGTTGTTTCCTTGACCAATATTCAAACAAATAACAAATAACGTGAAATGAGTTGTTAGAAACAATAAAAAAAATGCTGGAACAGGTTTCTCATGATATTGATGGAATCATTTACGGCAAACGCAATGCATGCTATTCAGATGATTGTGGGTACCCGTCGTCATCAGTGTGGTTCCGAGAGTATTTTCACTTTTCCTTGCTTCACAGCTAATGCCATGTCATTTAGAACCGACTTGGCACCCTCTAGTAGAAAGCAGCGACATAAACCTAGTTCTGTTTCCTAAAGGCGATACAAGGTGGAGTTAAAATATTTTCGGAACCACTGATGACGATCTGTACGCAAAAACATGTCCTGGGTAGCGTATTTTTCCTCTCCTTGCAATGCGTTTGCGAGTCTCTATGTCTTTGTCTATTTTTAGAGCTTGATAGATTTAGGTCGTGAAGTTCCACAGTCTTCCTGGGTTTTGTCTGGGCTAGGCAACGTAAGTGTCCTCACGTGGGGTAGATCTAAGGACTCATCCCAATTTTTAAGAATTTTCTGAATAGCATGCAATGATAATCCGACGCTAATTTAGTTAGCAGACATGCTACTCGCTTTTCTCGACGTCAGGACGTTTTCCAAAACACGAAATTAATCGACAAAAAAATCGGTGACCACCATCACTTGCGTGAGTCATACGTACAAACAGGTTACCAATAATTATTTATGCGAGATAAAACTAAACAATGGGGATTGGCTACCGCGTATGTACAACATACCCGTTGGTACGACAATACATTATCCACGTATATGATGCGGAGAAGGACAGGGCGATCGGGAAAGACAGAGACCTCCTTATTACACACGACCGCTGAACATTGTTCGCCGTTCGTTCCTGTTGTAGTTGTCGAAGACGATGGAAAAAGTGGTCCACGCCACCCGGTTGCCCATCAGCGACCGTATATACCTTTGCGAACCTCTTTCTCGCATTATCTGATAGGCCCGAAGTCTTTGCATTCTACGTGGAAAAAATTACGTCGAGGTGTGCGCATCAGCATCCATATGACGAATTAATTAACCGAGATAGATAGCTTTTCGATGAAATTTCGTTGCTTTTTGTCGGGAAATATTTCGTACGGAGGCCGCCATTTGTCTTTTTTTCAGCAGTTACCGCCATCAGGCTGGATCCGTATGATATTTTTCTTTATTCGTACCCAATTACATGAAACCTGGGCTATTAAACACACTGAAAAAATATGCTGGTCTATAAATAAAAGGTTGAAACCAGATTTTCTACTAAAAATGCTATTTTTACTATAATGGTAACGTTCTGAAAGAATATCATTATTTTAGGCTTAAAATAAACAGAATAATTATCTTACACAGGAAAAAATTGAAGGAAATGCCAGTACAAATAGTAGGATCCATAACGCGGAGAATTTGTAGCAATTATAATTTGATGTTAATGTTGATAGGGTTCTGTTTAAACAAATTTAAGCTGCACTTGAGTATGAGAAGATCCTTTTACGTATTACATATTAGGCGAAAATAGGAGAAAATTTCCCGCATAAATCGTCAAAACGCGTCTGTCAACTAAGATCATTTTCAATGTGTAAACCCAGAAATTTTCTATTTTGAACCTGCTCGATAGCTTTTCCGTGTAACCTGCTGCAATCAATCGCCCTCTTTCTAGGTGTAAAATTTATATTGTTGCTTTCGAATCATCTTACGCATTTATTTATCATCGAATGAAAAAAATCTTTCATTCAATGGAGTCATCATGGATTATATTATTAATCATCATTTACACACCTACCCCGAAATGCTTTAAAAACAGCAGGAACAGCAATACTCCAAAATAGAATTCTGTGATACCGCCGATCGAACCTCATCTTAATATTTGTTATTTATTGACCGCAACCAATTCCTAAAAACCTCCCTCAGTCTATATTATTCCATCTTTTGAAGTAGAAGCTCATGGCTCACAAGATGGAAGGCCTTGGAAAGATCCATAAATAAACCCTGGCATTTTTTCCCTTCGTTTAGATTATTGTATTCCATTAATGGAAAGCGAACCAGAGCCGATTGAGTACAGTTTCTTTTAATAAATCCAGACTGGGCTTGATTCGAAACGTTGTGTTTATTGAGAAACTCAACTCTCATGGTAAAATAGAGACGAGGTCTGCAATTCTGGAGAAGTTTCGGATCGCCTTTCTTCAATACAAGTATCATTTTTGCAGTTTTTTTAACACATCTGAGAAAATACCTTTATCTAGTGACTAATTAACAAGGCTTGCAATTGGATACATGACGATATGCGCCGCGGAATTAGCCAAGGACTTCATAGGACCAGAGACCGTATGTCGAATCACCAGGGATTCCTCTAGAATGGAGATCTATCGATCATACGAAGAAATACAGGTTGACTGAGGATCAACTCCACAACAAAGCACTAATAAAAGATGGAGATGTTAAGTTTCTTGTTAACCTAATTAGACGCAGCAAATAGATATCAAGACCATTACCGGGTTGGTTGCCTTCTAAAAAAGCATTTATGTAACGTAGGTTGAGCAAGCGAACATTGCTGTAGAATATACCAATTTGAGGAAACTGGTTTGCATGTGATCTGTACGTGTCTGGAAGTGAATGCTCTCACCCAAAGGAATTCGGGATCGATCCATTGGAGCCTTTGGGCAAGAAAATGAGCGTTATAGAGGACACTGCTATGGTGGAATTGAGAGTTTCATTGGGGATGGTACAAAAAACTTTAAGTTCAAGTGCCTCGACAGTTGGATGAAAGAATGAATCAGGACATTTATGATAATCGATCCGATTATACACTGAGAAAATAAAATCATTGAGCCAATCAAAAATTGGTTGATTCAAACAACTTTGTTTAAATATACTCGATATTCCATATGGTTCAAAACAACAGCATACAATTGGTTGAACCTTTTGAATTGGACCAACTTTAAAATGAGTGTTCAACCAACTTACACTAGAACATTGGTAGAGAGCAAAAAACAATGCATGCGTAGAGTGCACTCAACTCTAGTCTCATTTGTAAGCATGAAGCATTTGTAAAAGCTTGTTGAACACGCTAGCAGTCTCATTTTGATCATTGAATAGGGTCTCATGATGTAAGATAATGTTAGGTGCAACTCGCTTCTTTCCATTCGTGGTACGGCCAACGATCTTCCAAAGAGACAGAAACATTTTCGTTTTGGGTACTAGTTGTTCTACGATAGAAGAGCTTAATACTCTTTAAAAAAATCAAGGTACCATTGGTAATCCAAGGTTTTCTCTTAACCAGAGGTGGCATACATTTGTGTTTGTAAAAGAAAGTTCCAACATATATAGATCGAGGATGTACAAAAGACGTTTAGCCACGACTCTTTCTTGATTAGCTTATTAAGCTATCTCGTTCTGAAATTTTTGAAATTACATTAGAGATGTAGAGGTTTTTGATGGAACTTTATACCAGTTACCTCCTACCCTTTTCTGCTCTTTTGAACGCTTACTTTATAGTTTCCATAGTAAACACGTGTATTTAATTCAATGGTACCTTCAACAGGTAATGATGATAGATGAATGCAAAATTTTGAATTGTTACGTAAGGTGCCGTCACTAATACATCTTCAAGGAGGAATGGTAGCAGACAGGTATGCGCTAACGCAATGCGGCGTGAGTGAGATAAGCGAACCCTGCTTGCGGATCGCTAAAGGGTAGACTGCGAACCAGAAGGCCGAAGCGTAGTACTTATGTTCGAAAAGACACATACGCATCCAGTGATGTAAACGACATCGGATTATGTATGAACACATTTCGCGTACCCATAGGTATATTGTCAGGAGCTAAAAATAATCGAATTTAGCATAAAATGTGCGTAAATTTGATAGCTGGAACGACGACAGACACTATTAACAGCTTTCATGTTTGATCTATAACGAGCGCGCGGCATTTTTCGAGTTCTTGCGACTTCTGGAAGACCATAAGAGGAGCTACCAGTTCGGGCAGACTGCGTGGCTCTACTGTGAGAGAGTTCAGTTGCCCATTACCGCAGATAAAGAAGATTCTACTAAGAGATGCGGCTTGCATATCGAAGTCACTCGTACTTTATTGCCTTCGAGATTGTGAGAACTTACCTACTCTACCGGAGAAAAACAATCCGTACGATTGCTGCTCGAAGAATTAACAGTACGATGCAATGTTGCACGGCGCATTGCTATTGCACGGCGCGGGGTACAGAAGCAATTTTTTCAAGTTACGTAAAATGAAAGCTCCTCTGTTGCAGTGAATAAAAATTAAATAAAAACATTATGAACTTTATGATTTTTAAATTACTGCGAACACATATGACGTCATGATATTCACTAACACTTTTTACACAGTAAACGCACTTCAATTTACTCTTGTGTAAAGTAGGCGGTTAATAACACTTTCGGAAACTCATCTTTCAATATTATCTTCTTTTAAAAGATGACCCACCTTTCAAATAATCTGTTACGAGGGGAGTTCGATAAATACCTAGCCTTGGCAAGAAAAAGCCTTTTTATGTGTAAAATTAATTTTATTTTTCAACATAGTCTCCCTCGAGGTCGGTACGTTTAATCCAACGTTTTCTATCTTTTATATCCCATCTAAAAAATACGATTTCTCCAACCCTGAAAAGTAGGCGTTTGTTTCTGCAATCATTTCATCGTCTGAGCCAAATCTTTTTATACCGATCCATTTTTTCGTATTTGGAAATAGGAAACAATCGCTAGGGACGAGTATGGTGGCTGCGGAAGCAATTCGCATCCTAACTTATTGAATTTTACCATGGTGACGATACAAGTGTGCACGCCTGTGCTGTCGTGATGAAATGGAATTCTTTTTTCGCCAAATGCGGACGTTTTCCTTTCACTACATTGTTGAAACGAGCCATAATTAATACTGGCTATTAATCGTTTTGCCCTTTTCAAGGTGTATCATACGTGAACTTCCAGTTTTTATTCTTTGAGATTGATCCTTGTAGTCAGCTTTTGGATCAAAATTAACTCTCTGAGAGTATTAACAAAATTACAAAGCGAAGTTAACAAATTTACTGCAACGTCCATTGTTATAGTTTCTTTGTGAAAGTATATATTCTTTCCAATATAGCATTCCAGATTACTGATAAAATAATACATTCCAGTTTTTCCATTTTTTCGAATAGACTAAGAGCTTCGTTTCCAGTTTCTTGAGATGTCAAGGCTTCTAGCATCTTGATGTAACGCGTTTCCTGCACCAGCTCGAGCAGACCATTTGGTTTTAGAAAGACTTTTAAGAATTTTCTTTGCAGCAAAATATTCTGTTATTCCACCGATGGGTAGAATTCGAAAAGAAATTGCACAATTTCTGAAACATTTGAAAAAGAAAAAAATGTTGCCCTCAACAGCACCAAATTAAGAGAATGCCCTGCGGATAATACTAACGTAGCAAATTCTAATTTTTCCTTGATTCTCGCTTGCAAACCAGAGTATTTTCCCGATATATTGGATGTATTGTCGTAACTTCGTCCTTTACGATCTTTGTTTGTTTCTTAGTTTTTTGAAACTCATCAATTCATTAACATCAATACAAAGTAGAAACCTTAAAATTATGTGTGAAATAAAATATCTCATGATCTGCTCATGTTCAAGTTAATTTCGCCAATAACCGAACGAATATAATTTTTTAAATCATCGTTTGTTTGTTGATTAATTAATTAATTAATTAATTAAAGAAGAGGTCGCACAATCTTGAGGGGTAACTATTGTCACTATTTCGGGTAATTATACAGTGTAATAGATTTATAATTTCTCTGGCAGTGTGGCATGTAGCGCCATCTTATTGGAAGAAAATGCCATCGGGGTCCATATCATTCAAAAGAGGCCATAAAAGGTTAGTCAACATTTGACAACATCGTTCATCATCAACAGTTACAGCTTCTCCATTCCTATTTTCAAAAAAGGTCCAACCATACCTTGGGACGAAAATCCACACCAGATGGCTACACGACGAGGATACAATGCTTTCTCCATAATATCTCGAGGATTTCCGCGCCGTCGAAAGCGTTGTTTATTAAGGTAACCGCTGATGTGAAAATGGGCTTGTCGTTCAATATGATTCACTGGACTTGCAATTCTTGGCTCAATTGAATTTTGTATGCATGTGGGCGAAAGTCCTTTGTCATAATTCGTTGCAAGGACGACTTTGAAATGTCCAGTTGTTGTGACCGATGATGAATTGAGACTTTCGGTCACTCTTTCAATCACCTTAGCGATCTGAACGAACATTACGTTCTCGTAATGGTCCACTCAAATCTTGCAACTATACTTGTAATTGCTGCGTCAATTTTTAATAAAAACAACACGAAATCGACGAATAGTGTTCGTAACAAGTTTGGACAATTCTCGAGGGTGAAACCCCGCACCATGAAGCTTACAACTTACGTGAAATGTAAATCTTCAACGTGACGACAACGTTTGCGAATAATGTAAAATTAAAATTCCCAAGTTCATGAAGGGTCGCAAGGGTAAGGGAGCTTCATCGATCGCTGGGTTGTAGCGAGCCCATGCTTAAGGGGGCTTATAAGCAGAAATGAAAAGTTACACCATTTAGAGAAAGCACGTCAGGACGGCAATCTTTGAAATCCACTTTAAAGGCAGAAAATTTTCGGAAGTTACATAGAAAAAATAAGATTTGTACCCCGGCTTAACAACTTGCCACTTACTATTTAAGATTAGTTTTTAACGATATATACATATTTACATTTAATGATCTAAATTATTGGAAACATGTCGTCTTGGTTGCAAGATATTATTAGAGCGTCTAAATGTTACAATCCGGAAGTTATCTTCCTCTTGCATTCAACATATTTGAAATTTACTATATTTAGAATTTTATTTCTGTCTAAAGGAACGCGCGCTAGATGTGTACATATGTAGATTTGTCGCATTGAAGCTGATGTATGTACTCCAAAATATTCTTAAATCTATGCTCCAAAAAACAAGATATGTTTAACCTTTTATTTATTTATTTTGTGATTTTTACAATTTTAAGAAGTAAACTATATCATTTAGAAGATTGAGGTAATCTCGTAATTAAAAAGGAAATTGAAAATCGGAGATTCCAATAGGATTATTACGAAACAATTATTTATACTACCATAGTTAACTAATACAATTTTATTGTTCTGCACTGATAAACAAATAACAGTACAGAATTCTGGGAAATACAGTTTTCGATGTACACGTACGTACAAATACGTTTGGTCAAAGTTAATTTATTTTATTATTTCATTATTCTCCGATTGACAAGTAAAAGGCAGGTGTCAAACGTTGATTTTCTGAACAGTGAACGATGATAAGTAAAAGAAAAAAAAAACAGCGACATAATTGAAATCGTGCTGTAGAGTTTTCGATCTTGATCTCACTAAACTTGTTTCTATTAATTTTTCTATTGGCTTGATAATAATGCGTACGCTGGATATGTATGTACTTCAGATATATACATATGTACGCGTTCATATCTGTACTGTAAATAAATAATATGAATTTGATGCTATATTGTTCTTCATCTGTTGTCGTCTTTATTTTATTTAATTAAGGTGCAAAATGCCCGGATGCATTTCTTTGATTTTTTAAATTTTATGATGTAAACATTAGAGAAATTGTTTTTTTTTTTTTTTAAATTATTGTTTAGGGTCGGTAAGTCCGGGACGTCCCTTGGACAATCTCTCTGCAGTTTAAATAAGAAACTATCAGCAAATAATAATGTTAATTTCAAACTTTGACGTTACGCGAACCCCCTATGGTAGGGTGTCACGCACTCAAAAGACCGCGTTTGTTTGAATAACCAAGTTTTAGCTGTTACGAAACCAATTTTTACGTAGATCTAACTTAAAAAAAAGTTGAGCTTTAAAATAGCCCAGGAAAAATTATTTTTGCTGATGGTTGATGCCAAAATACGATTCTTATTTATTAACAACGAAAAAGAATTGCAAATACGATACTGATAAGCGTTGAAAGAATTTATTTCGTTATATCCTTCGAAAGGTGGGATATATGAGAGGAATAATGAATGTGATCCAGGTCTTTGTCTTTCAAAGGAGCCAATTTTCCTAAGAGACCACTTATAGAATAAAATGGCCTTCTATGTTTGGTGAATTAATATTTTGAACAAATATTTTCTTTGTTATTTCGAATAAATTTAATAAAGTTTGTACCGTCTCTATATCTCTTCATATAAAACAAAATTTGATTTCACTCCTCACTGTAAGCACAGCAGGCTCGTTATTACATAAAAATATCGTTTACAATTAAGGTAACTAATAAGCTTCTCACGTTAACCATGAACTTCATCCTAAAAAGAGAAGCAAGGTCGGTAGTAATAATAAAAAGATCGTTTAAAAACCGCTGTCACATGAAACAGGACGGCCTTTGCTATCACAAGACGGTGAGCAAACTGATTTAAACAATACACATTTTAAAATTTGACGACGAAGATATCCCTAACTTACAACATTAAATTACCTGAACTTTTCTTGATTTACGACCTTGAATTTAGATTTTCAACGGAAGTACGAATGTTGCATTCTTTGAATGCGTTTCGAATCGGTCACCCGAACGCGCTTATTATCGAGTAACACAAAGTCTTTGCGTAGTTTGGTTAATTAATACGTCACGACATTTTTGTATATCATCCACAATGGCACAATTACTCTTTTCAATAACGATGAGGTGTCTTTTTGGAATCGCAGTCTTCATCCATCGGCAATTGTTAACTGTGACAGAAAACGAAATAGGGACAGAACAGGATAGTTCCTGTCTTGAAAGGATTTGGTTTTAACAAGTTGTTTAAAAGTTAAGTTTAATGTTAAGAAAGTCTCGAGTTTAGAATTACGTCTGAGGGAGCAAAGAACAATATACTTAGGTCAAATGGGTACGGTGTACACGGCAGGGGTGACAGTATTGCATCCCATGGAATTCCCATTACAGTCTGTCTACTGCAATTGCGTAGGGGCCAATACCCACCGACTGAAGAACAGCAATCAGAATTCCATGGTAAATAGTCGTCAAATGCTCTGGAGTAGCCTAATAATATTAAAGCACTTATTTTTTGATTTTTTTATATCATCAACTGATGTGGTAGCTTAATTCTGTCTAAAGCTCGACTGATATGTTGGAAGGATTTTATGTGTGTCAATGTAGCGACGCAGTTCGTACCTCAGTCAATCGTTCAAAGATTTTTCCAAGTACAGGCAACAAGTTGATAGGGCGATAATCGATCTGAGTTTTCCGGATGTGTTCTTAGGAACCAGCACAACAACAACGTGTTTCCACAAATCCGAATAAGTACACGAGGAAGGCGGATTTTAAGCAAATCAATATTTATAGCGTCAATATCTACCGATTTTTGTTTTTACACTGTTGGTTGACTTTATAATGTCATCATCAGCTGTTAGAGAAAAATTGAAAATTTTCACGAATCAGGCCCACCACCAATATTTGTTTAAAGGATCACCATCTGATGGTGAATTGTTTTGATTAGAAAAATCTATACAGTTCATTCTCGTTGTTTGTTTTAATATTAAGTTCGCCAAGTTCCTTTCATAACTTCTTCTCATTTTTAACAGATTTACACGTATATTGGTAAATGAGTTTGTCACGATGTAGTCCGTCCCTGTTCATTAGCGTTTGTTGGCCCACGCGGCTCGCCAATTTGACCTAAACTACGTATTAATTGTTCGATCTGCATATTAACCTGTATGCATATAGCGCGGCTAGGCGAAGAACGATCGCGCGTTATGACTGAGAATGGGCAAGATGGTTAGTCACTACCGAAGTTGGCGATCTTCCGCTAGCTGATTAATCGGCTAGCATTTAATGTTTTTTTTTCTGCGTGGATTGTTTACTATGCAAATCCTACACAACACTTAGTAGACGTAATAAATACGTACATATACATGTTATATTATTATGTAGGCAGCGAATGTAGATATGAAGATTTCTGCTCCTTTCGAATGAGGATTTTTTTTGTTCTAGGTAAATTTATAAGGCAAAAAAATAAGTAGTCTTTAAGAGCAAAGTTAAGTTAATATATTTTTGTTAAGAGATATTTTGGGCGAAGTCTACATCGCAATTTTAATTTTGCGATCGACTGAAGTTGAGATTGTTTTATTACAAGCTTTCTAAACCCTTTAAAGTAAATAAAAATATCTGATTCTCTTACGCCTAATAAAAGAAGGAAAAGCATACCTTTGGAATGCAAACTTGACATTGTCAAGAAGTTTTATAGCAGATTTGACAAAGAAGTTTCAGCTGCCTGTTACTGTTCTAACAACAATCGTAAAAGATAAACGATGAACGTACTCAATCCTTGAACACAAGCATAATTGAAGGGTTGGGTACAAACACCAGGCAGCTCCATTTTAGCAAATTTTTATGACTCAATATGTACCGAATCATATAAAAAAAAACATTTTTTTTCTTGATTTTCTATTTGTTGGTTGATTTATTTCAGATACAATTAAAGGAACAAACATGTACAAAGAAAAAATATTTTCTTCCGAGAACAACAATATTATATTAAAAACTCTCTCAGATAGTATTAAAAAGAAAAAGTTTTATTCATTGTCATCAGCTTTTGCAGCAATTAGTTTTTGCTAATACCACATTTCAGCTTCTTCAGCGTAATACGCAGTCAGTCCCATCACGTTCTTTAGCAGTTTATAGTCCGTTCCCGAAAAACGGTGGCTTTGCGGACTTTGTTAGTTGATCAAATGGTTTTTCTCTAAATTCTATTACTTTGTATGAAAAGTTTTGGCCTTCGTTATTCTTTTCATTACTCTTCCTTAAAAAAATAGCCAAATTTATCTTTGTAGTTTAAAATCATCTCTTGTGTTGTTTAAGTTTTTAAACGAAAAATGTCTTACTGGCATTTTGTATTATTTTTCCATTCTAATAGAGAACAGATGTCAGCAGTTTCGGGCAAGAACCAGATAGCTCCCGAAGCTGCCGGGCTCTTACAGAAAAAGGCAGCTCTAAGTAAATATCTAGCGTCTATATTTTCAACAAGCGCCGCCTGATACTTGCCCCAAATGATCGAGGGGATTTTTCTGCGTCACTCCAATTTTGACAAAAAGTAGAGCTGCCGTGTTATTGAATCTACCCCTTCCATTGGTAAACGTTATGGTATTATTGCTGAGATGGAAGCAATGCTCAAGTTATGGTGTGATAATCAGGTAAAAGCAAAGAATTGCTTAGACGATCAGAACACTGCGTGCTATAAAGCTAAACTGATTTTTGAGAAGTTGAAAGAAGCTGGAGAAGCGAGAAAAATGGAAACTTTGTAGCTGGTAACGATTGGTTTAACCAATTTAAAATTCGCATCGTGAATGGAGACGCGGCAAATGACGATAAAAAAGTCACAATTTCTTTTCCCGAGACTCTCAACGCTATGATAGAAGAGAAGGTGATAGAAGAAGGATGAGACTGGCATGTTCTGGAAGAAGATACCTATTTGTTATTTTTTTAACGTATAGTCTGTAATGTGATGTAATATTTTTAAGTATGTATGTATGTGTCCTACCCTCAAACACCACTGGTTAAATGATGTAAACATCTATCTATCTACCTAAAAGAACTTCTATCACACGCGAAGAAAACTTCTTTCTTGACTTTAAGCTAAGCGGCTTTTTAACAGTGATGGTTGGCACAAATGTAGCTGGTGACTGCAAGTTAAAACCTCTCTTAATTCACCGCTCCGAAAACACAAGAGTCGCAGCTGCCTTTGGTCACTGCGACCTTAATACAGATCTGTTGCAACGAAATGCCCTTGTGTGTATTAGAATAGTTGGAGGTTTCAAATTCAACAGATGTTAGAAATGGTCTACTGAAATGTCGGTTCGGCTGATTGGATCTTCAGCAACATTGAATAGTATATGAGACAGAAACAATACCAAAAACTAATCACGTCGCTCGTATGTGACAGAAAAAGTTGTTGATTTTGTCACGTAATTTATTAGATTTAGAAGTCAATAGTGATAAGGTCGACGAGCTGTTGGATTCACATAGTCTGGAACTGATAATTGATGAGCCGCTAGAGATGCACGACTAAAACGTCACGTGACCCGACACTTCAGGCCCAGATCCACCAGAAAAGCACATGCTTGACAGAAAGTTTTAGTTCAAATGAAGAGGGCTTAAATATTTTAGAGATCATAGATTCCGACGCGAAGACCCCCGTTATAGCTACGAAGCAGGGAATAAGAAAGTGCTAGCTCGCTATGAATAAATTCTGCGAGGAAGAAAGAAGACATTATGACAATACAAGCTACTGGATCCCACGAAAAACTTTTTCTTAATAAGATATACATATTTACCCCAAATTATGAAGAAGTTTAATATTATTAAGCGTCTACTTGTGGTCCATATAAAACGACACTATTTTCAAATATCTTATAAGTAAAAGTATACACAATCAACTCGGTTTGTTTGGACTGTTTGTCAGACGATAATATTTTAGTCAATGAAGAATGGTTCGGGAAAGGTAAAAGCTGCCGAAAACGACAAATTATTTCGGGAAGGAGTTTAACATAATCCATTATTATAATTTAGGTTTGTATGTATGTGGAATTAGAAAGATCTGGATTGAGATGTTAGTACGCGTTGTATTGGTGTTGCGTAGAAAGTTTTTAAGCAATTCTAATAGGACGTAGGTACATACGTGTTATATCAATTTGTTTTGTTTACATGCCGTCGCTGGCGCTAACGTTGTAATAGAGACACGACAACCACTGTCTGACCGTAAAAAGTGATATCATTAGCGATACGCCTAATCAACAAACGCTTTAAGGTATTGCTAATTAGTACCTTACACTTAATTAATGCTGGCCGAGGGACACGTCATTGGGAGCAATTTCTTCTCATACTTTTCCAATATTGAACAGTTTGGAGAAAATTGCATTTAAATAATTTCTAACGGAGTTAATAAACTCATCACTGGCAAATATCGATGTGGTTTTATACGAAGAAGGAGTACAAGATCTCAACTATTCACGTTGAGACAAAGATAAGGCACTGGGAAAGATTGGAATATGTGAGAAATTGATTAGAAAGAAATGATTCAAGTGATATTAAAAATGGCTAAAATTCGTTCGAATTTGAAGTTAGGAAAGGTGTAAGGCAATACTATTCAGTGTGTGCCTGGAAAAGATTATCAGGGATGACGAAATCTAATATATCGCAAAAGCTCCAGTACCTGGCCTTTGCTGATGATTTGGTAACAGTAACAAGAAATACACCGGAGTTAAAGGAGTAAGCTTTATGGAGAAAAAAAAAAAATAGAAAATGATGGATGGAGAAAGAGAACAAATCAAAGAATTGCGATGGTTGGGACATAGACAAAGAATGCCTGAACACAGAGCTCCAAGAATATTATAATCAATTTCAATTGGTGGCAAAAGAAGACGAAGAAGGCCAAAATCAAGATGGAGAGAGAAGAATTAACATAACTAGATGGATAGAGAAAGCCGACAATAAGAGGATATAGAAGGAAAGAATGAAATAAGCCATTACTCGATGAGGTGACCTCTTGATTATTACGAACTACTACCTTGAGAGACGGAGAGACCTTATGTGACTTTGCAATAAGTTTAAATATCTAACCCCATGAATATTGCTGTTGATAAAGAATGGATTAATAATATGCTGAGCCCAAATTCTGCTACTGCGTTTATTTTATGTGGTTCTTGGGCATGGCGCTGGATCCTTTATCGAAGACCAACATCGCCAATCATGCTTATTAAACAGTACCATTAAGAGGAAATTATGCTTCATGAGGGTTCTCTTAAAGTCACCATATCAAATCACTGCAGAAACATTCTCGATTGAAATCTGGCTGCATTGTGTTCATATGTAAAACTTGCCCAAATTATTGCGTTTATAATGACGATGAGCACCACCAAATACTGGTTTAATGAATTTAAGCGTGGCCGAACATCCACATTGATTACGGACGATATGATTAATAAAGTTCATGATATTGTGTTAGCAGACCGTCAGCTGAAGATTAGAGAGATGGCTTATATGATAAATATCACGATTGAATATGTACAAAACAGCCATCACGAAAAATTGAGTACAAGAAAGCTATCGGCAAGTTGGGTGCTGCATCTGTTAATTATTGATCAAAAACGTAATCGCAATGTTTAAGCTTAATACGGGTGAGTTCCTGTGGCGTAGTGTGATTGTAGAGGAGGCACGGATACATCACTCTATGCTAGAAACCAGAGGTCAGTCAACATTTCCCTGCGAACCTACACCAAAGAGGGCGAAGACAATTCCATTAACAGGAAAAGTTATGGCGACGATATTTTGGTATTCCCAATTCATAATTTTAATTGATAATTTGGAGAAGGAGAGGACAATCACGGGACTATGTGTAGTACTATGGTGATTGAATTATTGAGAAAATGGCTCCCCTAGGGAAGAAAAAAATTCTCTATCACGATAATGCGCCGGTCCATTCATCGGCATACGCGATGAAATTGTACCCCATCTAAATCCTTATCATTAACAGATTTGGCCCCTGTAACTTCTTTCTTTTTCCCAACTTGAAAGAATGGTTTGGCGGAAAGCGGTTCACGTCAAATGAGAAGCGCTTGAAATAAATTTGGTAAATGCAAGGCAATCGTAATACGCGCAGTACATGCAATTTTGCATTTGATATGTGCTATATCACTGTTTCCAAATTTGTTGGTGCTGCAATTATTTAATGCATTGTCGTCTGTTGAGCATCTTTAAATATGCTTAACTCATAAATAAACTATGTCCTAATTCAAAGTTAATCACATATGTGAGCGATATCAGCATTCTCACTAAGGGAAACTCTATTGGCCAAACAATTTCAAAGGGAAAGAAGTATTAATTCAATAAATGATTGTTTTAAACCGGGAAGGCCCACATGGCTCTGTTTTGCACCTATGCGATGGACCCACATAGATATGGAGCAGTTACAACTTGCTGTCGGTTTCCATTCGAAACCCATAACGAAATTACTAGGCTTCACTTCTGAAGTGGTCAGGTCACGTTGATCAACTCTGCACTAAACTGTTTTAAGTCCGTTATGTCTTAAAATCCTTCTGTAACTACGACACCTTAACTTCAAGATTTCAGCACTATTTGGAGTTTATTGGCTGTAAACTGTTCGTCAGCCATAAGGAAAATAAATAACTTTTATTCTTTTACAAAATAAATAAAAATTATAATCGTAAATTTAAATTGTTGCAGTTTGAGCGATTTTTTCTGGTTTAACATTGTTTGTAGCTCATTCCCCTCTGTTATTTCTCGCATGTTTGATATTTTTCTTGTAAAACATGTTTTTAAGTAAATGTTATTAATATAATTGTAATTCATAATCTTATATACAATTTGAATGGGGATTTCCCTCCGTTGGCTGGAGGTTCTGTTCATTTACATCCCTTGTTTTTGGATGTAACTTGCGCCCAGCTTATTTTATGACGATTTTAATTTAATTGATATTTATATATCATTCTAACTTTGGCATTCTTTTACATACCAATTGGACTAAGTACATACGTACCTACATGTATATAAAAAAATTACCGTCTGATGTGAGTAAACACATAGGAATGCTTCTCAATTAAATATTTTTTAACGTCTGGTATATGGTTGATGTCATTTCGTAATAAATTATAATTGGCATTACATTCGCACTACGTGCGCCAATTAATTAAGGAAATATATCCATTGTTCTCCGCCAGGTCGTAATATAAATAATAATTTAGCGTTATCAAATCGGAATATTAATGCAACTTTGTAATGGGTATATAGATAGTTGACCGACAATGCGATCATCGTATTGGTGCAGATATTCGACCAATTAAAACGAAATAAACAACCCGATGTCCTTATATAAGCACGTTAGAAGCATTTTTTTCTTTATAACCATAGTTACGTTTTACGTTAATTCTATAGGCAGGAGTTAGTTATGGCTGCGTATATATGGATAAATTTTCTTCAAAAGGGATTACATGCGACAGATATGATATTTCAAGCGTTCGTTATGCGTTGACCTCTTTATTTCTAGGCGGTTTTTGTTTTCGGAAAATCATTAATGCGTTTAGTAACTTTATACAAAAGCCAACAAAAGTATATACGTGAGCTATAGAAAGCTTCGTTTTTGTTTTAAACATTAAGCCGATGGAGACCAAAAAAATTTTTCAGGTAGAAAATTGATAATACTTCTCCTGAATTTACTTTATACTATGTGATCAAAAATGCCTGACTAAGTTGACCCTTCGGAAGCAAATATTTGTTTCTATCGCTTCATTGTTATCATTGGTAGAACTATCATCATTGGTCTACTGAAAATCCACATTTGGTGAATCAAAGAGATCAAAAAGATTTCAAGTTCGGTTTAATCCCAATAAAATTTTGCTTGATTTTTCTTTGTTTTAGTTCCTTTTTATTTTACACCTTAACCGGCGATAGATATTTGGAGTCACTAACAAACGAGATAATGCCTATTTTAAGACAAATTGTTAATTTGGTTTGTTCGGCCCTCGATACTCGTGACGTGCAACATTTTTTTTAAGAGAACACTTTAATGAGAGAGTGCTTTAAAATACTGGAGCAATGCAGTGACCTGCAAGATCGTCCGACCTTACCTCCTTTGTCGTTGTTTATGAGACACTATTAAAAACGAAGTATTTAATTTGGAACCGCCAGAAATTCGGGAAATATTAGAATTTGATATAAGATCATTAGACGGAAACGCACTCCGTAGAGTTTGTAACTCTGTCAGAACAAGGTGTTAAAAGTGTTTGGAATGGAATGGTTGTTATATTGAACAGTTTCTGCTAGCGAATTTGAATTTTTAGTACTTTTATGGTTTATTTTCTTATTGCTGAAAAATAAAAATATTTCGTAAATAACGATTCAAAATCAAAATAGTAAATATACGCATGGACATTGTTTTGAAGACAATTTGCAACGAAATGTGCTTAAATTTGCTTATTTATTCCCATTATATATATAAAAAAATCAAAGTAGCTTTGAACTTCACCAATTTTTGAGGAGTACCAATACATAATCAGCACCTTTTAATTACATTGTATCACATTCGTAAAACATTCACTATTTCAACAGTGGAAAGCTACTATGCGGACTAACATTACAATCTGTATATGTTTTGCATAAATTACTACAAAAGCGTCCTTGTTAACGCGTGCAAATTGAATTTTATTCCTACACGGCTACCAGTAGATTGGAGCAGTAAATTAATGGCAATAATCACAGTTAGGAAGTAACTTTTATAACAAGACATGTTACAAATTGCAGAAATAAACTACCATTATTTTCTTAATGTGTACCTATATATGCAGATGTTGTTTTCCTTCTTGAGGGTCTTTAACGTTAACAGTTTGATACTAACATTTATATTTTAATTGGTTAATAGCTAGATTATTTTCAAAGAAAGGATTATAAGGAATTTTAAAGCATTGCAAGGTTGATGTCTTTGTTTTAGAGAAGTGGAATAAGAATTGTTTTCAAAAATAATGTTCTTTTCTCTGCAAAGCCCTTATACCACCTACTAGAACCGATACGAAATAAAGGATTATTTGATGAAGTAAGATATTTACTAAACCCTAAGCGTACACATTCTAAAAATAACTTAATAGGCTTCCATAAAGTGAATCATACGGAAATCCAGTTGATTTTAATTATATCCACTAAGTTGTATGGACCGTAGTTGAAATAGTTTCATAATTATAAAAAATTAGAGGTTTCGCCTATAATTTTTGCTTCGTTTTTAAATTTCGTGTTTCGTCCAAGTTATTGGTTGTTTTTTTGGTAACCTTCACATGCCTTCCACTGCCAATCGCGATTTTATTCAAAAACGTAAAGAAACCTATTTTAAGCTGTTTTTTAAGCATCCCCATTTTGGACTCGTAGAAGTATGGGCTTTCCGTCAATGTGCCAATTTGATGGGCAGTATTCGGAACAATCACCGAATGTTATATTCTCATTTCAAGTAAACGATTCTTATCCTGAAGCCAAACTTACGCCTTCCGTGTAGTTCATCATTTAACTTATTTACGACGTAAATACTGAACAACTTCACTTGATTAATAAATTGTATCCGTTGATTAACGTGCATCAATTTTTTATGTAAAAAATTCTGTATTTCTTTTACACTTCTAGGCTACGTGTTGTATAAGAATACGCAGTTGAAGTGTATGAATATAAATACATCGCGCAACAAAGTTATTTTAAATACAACTGCTAATGTACAAGATTTAACAACGTTTACCTATGAATTAGCAGTGGTTACTGCAGTTCTTGTGCTACTGCTGTTTGCATTTCAAGTACTTTGCATTATGTACTCCTCCGTTGGAGGTTCTTTATACTTGGCCTCACATTTTGGATATTTTCTTTAAACAACGACTCAAAATTCAACTACGCCGAATAAGAAAATAGAAGAATCTCTTGCCTCAATTTGAAAATTTTTTGGAGCTATACGTATTTAAAATAGTGTTTTTCCATATTGTTACTAACTTTTAGCGTTTCTCTAACTAAATGTAATAATTTATAAAACTATAAGACGTATTATTTTTGGGTAAACACTTGCCGCGATACGAATTTTTTATTACACAAAGAACTATAAGATGGTTTAAAGATGCGTGTGAAAAGGATAGGTTACCCGGAGTAGTTCACCCATACCAGGACATTTTCTTTTAAAAATGCGGCCTTATGTTTTCAGGTTCATGTAGTTAGTTCCGTCAAAAATTGAACTATCGCTTAATTCGCTCAGACACCGTAAAATGATATTCTAATGCTAAAAAGTATGAAACTTTAAGACTTTATCTTTGACTTACTTCTGTGCAGTTACTTCTGTAAATAACCTACAAAAATAACAAATTTAGATGATTTCATTAGATAAAGCTTAGATGATAACGCCAAACAGTAAGCAAATGAAAAAGTTAGCAGAATTTCTTTTCATTGAAGGCCAAGATGGATTTTTCCCGCACGGTCGCATCATGTCCAAAGAAATCCGAATGATCTGTTGCGTATTCTTCTACGGATTAACGTGTATTTTTCTACAAAAGTATTAGCTGAGAAGTAAGAAAATTTAATGAAGACATGTTAATGTCGTTTTAAATTGAAGTCCATTCGCTTTAAGAATGCAATAATGTTAAATAAATATGAAGATTAAGAAAGCAAAAGTGAAAGATTCTAAATGCAAAGTGCCTAAACACGTAGATTTAGGCTAATATTAAATAATTTATTTCTTATTATTAATAATAAGTACAAATAATTTTGTTTCTTAAATTTCCAAATCAATACAATCTATATATACAAGATATAATAAATAATAAAATATACAAGAGTACTTTTACGAAGCGCCGTGTTAATTAAGTTCTTTGAAGAACTATTTTTTACATAAAATGGTTGTAAATGTAAATAATATCAAAGAAAAAAACCGAAAGCAACGAAATAATTTGAGAACTGACAGTATTTTTACCTTGTGTAATTTAACTTTTAGCGACAACCAACATTAAATATCGAAAATATTTCCTTATTTTATCTATCGTTGATAAGGAAATGTTTTCGATAACAATGGTAGCAGGTTTAATTAACTAATCCAGGACAGCTGTTTCGAGGATGCGTCGATTCTCATTTTCAACCTAAGTTGAAAATTAATTAAACTTGCGTGGGGCGGAATGTGCCAATACTTTAGCGTTCTTTGCCAATATTTTCGATGTTTACTATTGATTATCGCGAAAGGAACATACACCAACCTACACAAGGTAAAAATTAATGCTGTATTGTCAAATTATTTCGTTGTTTTCGATCTTTTCCTTGATATTATTTGTATTTACAAGCATTTTATGTTAAAAATTACAATACAACAAATTACAACCTTGCCTAGCTTGCAAAGCTGATATTTAAGGAAAGACGCTACAACTATGCCAATTTTTCCCCATTTTTTTTTATCATTTACATGATAGATCGCAAATCTGAACAACAAGCAAATTGAGATATCACGATTTGAATTTCAGCTCGATGCCTAAAACGATTATTGCGGAAATGTTGGCGAAACGCAGCGGACGCTCTTGGTGGTTGCCGTCGACGACGACTTTGACAGTTCGCGTTCGATACCCAGAAGGAGGGATCTCAGTTCACCATGTAAGGACACCTTATCCTTATAAGGTAACGCACGCTTCTAAATATGGCATTGGGCCGTCCCAAGCGCAACTCCGTATGCCAATATGCCATCCCACTTCTGCTACCGTACACACGAGCCGGGCACGAAGAAAACACGGTAGCAGCCAAGAGGGGACATTAATTACCCAAAGGGATGTGCAACTGTACATTTCTACTTTAATTTCTGAAATTTATTCCGAATCGTTTGGTTTAAATCGAATTAAATACGCTCAGGTTACCGACGGCATCAGTCGAAACCTACGTCTCCGGAGGAAACAAATGCACGCCTGCTTTGACGGAGTGAAACAGAAGAACATCGGGACGCCTTAGGAAGGCGGCTGCGCACTTCGCTAGTATAGGCATTGGCCGCTAGCGGCGCGTTGGGCGGCACAGTCGGTCGCAGTCGTTGTTTCGTCACTATTGTGATCTCAGCTGTTAGTGCGTGTACGTGTAGTAATAGAGATAGTAGATAAATATTACTATTTAGATAGGTAGTAATTGACGAGTGCTTGATTCGGTGTGTACCTATTACGCATTTCACGTTGAAATCGGCCTTCAAACTGTGGTGCAGCATGGAACCCCCTGGCGGGAGGGACTCCCGGTTTATGGGTTACACGAATAACATATTACACGAACAGGCTAGCGAGATATACGGAAATCCTAACCTAGGTAGACCTTCGACGAGCATCCAGCAGCTTTCACCCCGACACACTATGGTGTCCGGTGGTTGCGGCGGTCGTGCCCTTAAGGCTGGCGACATGTGTTACGACGATAGGGGTATGCCGACGACGCAGGGTCTAGGAATGGACCCGTGCGTTAACGACATCTCGGAGGACACGTACAATTCGTTGCAAACGAAAAAATCACCACCGAACAACGGTAAAAAGACCAAAGGACGTGTTAAAATCAAAATGGAATACATCGAGAATAAATTGAGGAGGTACACGACGTTTTCGAAGAGGAAAACTGGAATCATGAAAAAGGTACGTACGTGAATATAACCTCTTTATAACAGTGTGTGCGGCGAATAACTTTTGACTTGATGGTAGGCGCATGCACGTGAGAAGTTGCGCGCGCATCCTACGGCTCCGGGAATAAAAAAATAACACGCTAGATATCCATCTGCGAACAATTATCAAAATTCTCGTTTGCAGATGATTACGAGTCGAGTTTTTGGATTGCGTTCCGGTCATCTACGGCAAAACTGTCGCATCGTTGCACGTCGCGGTCGAAGTTCTTCCCCTGTTCTCGCAGAATACCCCAAGATGTGAACACGTGACTCAGATAATTATTGTGGTACTGTTATGTTGCGGCAAACATATGTTCCTTCTGACAGCTAATGTCGGGGATATCTCCTAATTAATTGGGCGCTTTCTAAAGCGCCTCGTTTTCGGCGGATGGCGAATCTACCTTTTCGACCGTGAGGGCCTTTTATTTTTCACGACAACGATTATCCGGCGGCGGCAAGCGTTTCGCTTCCTGATTCCAGAGCCCGTTCTCGTTCATCGAATTGCGAACAAAACGCACAGAAATTACTCAGTGTTATTTATAAACACTCCCACTTGTAGTAGTTAGATGTACATATGTACGCTAACTATTACGAAGTTTGACGCGCTGCAGCTGAACGAGAATAAATTTCTGCATGTTTATGATCGTAGTAACTATTCGCCTTTTCCGTGTGTTAAAGGAAATGGAAAACGGTGATAAAATTGGAACGTTTGTTTCTCTTTATAGTACATTGTATTGAAGTTATTGAGCAAAACACAAACAAAGCAATAAAATTTAAACAAACACATTGCGTCTTCATTTCCTTACTTAGCTTTGGCAATTTTTATCATTTTGACTGGTTTCTTTCAATTGGAAGTACTTATATTGAGATGCATCTCGCTTTATATAAACGATGATAACAAGGACTGTGGAGCAAACTAAAGTGTCGGTACATTTCACACCACACGAATGAGTTGGGGAATGAATTGGGGACTATTGTTTCCAGAATTCTTGGATTCTCATTGCCAACCGTACGCTCGAATGATAACGCGCCTTGTTCCTATTCTACAAGATATTTACATACTCAAAATACACGAAATATACGAAACTAAAAGAAAGGTGTGTGAAACTGAATGGCTAAATGGACCTTTATCCTTGTTTGACAAATTTCTAATTTAATATTACGCCCGGATTCCTTTACGCATTATGGCTACACTTGACGATTCAACCCTTCCGTAACGGTAACGAGATCAATCTGGAATCCATCGCCCGTTTCGTTTGTTAGTCTTTATCACAGTCACCGCTTGGGATTTTACCTTCCCTTCGTATTCGGTTTATCTTGCGCATTGCCTAGAAGGTTTCAGCCTCTTTTAGGGTAGGAATAAGACAAGGCATGTTAGAATTAATATCTTTCTCACATCATTTCACAAATTCCCGAAACAAATCAAATAGCTTGTGTAGTGCGGAGTATGCCGATGCTTTGGTGTTCTATCCATTAACAAAATTAAATTTATGCAAAATATACCCCGTCTTCAGTATGAATATCCGATTCTGAATTTTTTATTTTGCATGTAGTTCAAGTGGTGACATCTTTATTTCTTTAACATTCGCGGTTCTCATTTTGTATTTATGATTCTTTCGTTAAAGTTCAAAGAGTGGAACTAATCCGCTATTGCGTCTATAATATTCAAGACATTACATTATCTATTGGGTATCATAAATAGCTTATTCAAGTTGATTGCTTATAATAAATAATTTTAGTGGAGGAGCTTTAAAATAGATGCAAAGTTAAGTGTTCCTCTATTATTTGGATCTTATAAAATATATCCATAATAGTGGGAATAAATTAAGTGATTGTTCAAACTCTCAAAGTGTCCTTAATGCACTTAGACACAGAAAATGGTTTGCTAAAGTTCATCCGTTTGCGCTTGGTATAATTGTAAAATTCGAACTGCAAGATAAACTTTTCAGTTAAATTCTCTCAATGAAGAAGTAGATTCTTCAGCAAAGACGTCAGCAGCTAATGGTGAAGTAGAAGATTTTAGTGCCTACGAAGCGGAAGTTTTATGTAATCGTTTTAATGTGTCTATTGAGGGGTAATAGTTACCTAATAGAAAGAATGAATCGAATCAATATTTCATTTTTCGTTCGCTTACCGCTTGGCGCTGTAAAATTAAGTAGCCTTCTAAAGGAGTCATCAAATTAGTTACTGAAGTATGTGCAATGGTTTGGTGTAAGGAGAAGTAAAATAATGACTTTAAAGTTCTCGTTTTAATACGATATCTAATAATTAGTTTAATTTTTATAGAAAAAAAAAATCAAAAGTATAGCGTTCGGATTTTTGGAAAGATGGATAAATCGCATCTGATATCCCTACCTATGATTAATATTATTTTTTTCCCATAAAACGCATGGGCAAAAGAATTGATAATACGTGCACTTGAGTTTAAAGCTATGCTAAAAGACGAATAATGGTTAAATAGTATTATATTAATTGATCTTACAATAGGGTCAATAGGGCGATCTTTAGTTAGTTATAGCTTGAAAACTAACCGACAGCTAGTTGTGAGATGTGCGCCATTTTTGTATTGACTGTGAACTATTTAAGTTATACTGGCTTACTCTACGTTAAATCAACGAGTTTCGCTGTTGACAAGTTTTTTGAAACACAGAGCGTTCTGCATACGCAAAGTCTCTTTAGGCGTGAGTTTCAAGTTGCTAGACACGGGAGAATACCGAAACGTGACACAATTTTAAATTGATCACGGCAATGTTGCATCGAGATTTCCAGGATCTGGGCGTACGGTATGCAGTTGAACACGCTCCATACAATTTCGGATAGAAATTTTGAAAAATGATTTACAATTCCGCTCATACAAAAGTATCTCAAAATCAAAAACTGAAGGAGGAGGGCAAAACTGCTCGGGTTCAGTTTTGCCAAACGTTCTGATTCGGTCGATAATGAGTAATTTTCATTTAGACGGCTACGGTAATAAGCCAAACTTCAGATATTGGTCTGCCGAAGATTCTGTGCAATTGCAAAAGAAGCCATCGCATAGCAGTAAAGTGATCCTTTGGTGTGAAATGTCTGCATTGGGAATGGTTGGACCTTAGTTCTTTGAGAGTGATAACCTTAACCTCCATGAATTGACAGTCCCGGTTAATTCATGGAGCCTCTTAGACTTGGGATCAATTACTCATTATTTAAACAAGGTGGAACAAACAGAAAGACATGTTTCTCAGTTGATTGATTTCAAGGTTCGGTGATATTCTTTGGCTGTCCAGGCGCCCTAACATCAGTGCCACAGATTTCTTCCTATGATGGTCGTTAAAAGAAAAAGTTTACGAACATCGTCCACGCACATTGTAAGAGCTTAAAAATGGAATTGAAATTGATATTGACTAGTTTTAGATTTCAATTAATAAAATCCATTATTCAAACAACAAAATGCCCTTTGTTCTGCTTTTCGTATAGCGTTGATAACCATCTACTAATTAAATATAAATCACCAGCTCTGATTGCTGGATCCTGTACAAGGATTTTTAGATTATGTTTTAAATAGTAAATATCCTTTTTACGCACAGAGAGAGAGAGAGATAAAAACGCAATTTCAATAACATAGGGAGGAAGCCTACGTCACAAACATTTGGTTTCCGGGTTGGAACTATGTCGTTGTCGTAGCTTCAGCCGAACGAGGACGAACCGTCGGCAGAAGCTAATTTTACGTATTGTTAATATCACAGATCCAAAGTGTAAAATTCGAAGGAATACTATAACGTATTAACAGATTCGGTAATAATAATAATATACGCTTAAAAGAGAGAAATCAACGTGAGTTTGGAAAATCTTAAAATTATTGATCACATCCCTGATGTTTAAGTATCTTTGAAGTGGTAGCGGCTAGTACACAAGAGTCGTAAAATGTAAAAATCCAGCTAGCAGAAAGCCCTGCTAATAATCTTACGGCTCTTTTTGGTAACGTAGAGACCAGTCAAGTCAGGTTCATTCCTGAGTGAATAATTGCATGTCATTCCAAAGCAACTTTTTATATTGCTAAGAGTAATGCTTACGACATAAAACTAATATTGCACGTAGATTTGTTTCTGGGAACGGTACGGAAGTATTGTTTTTTTTTTGTTTTCTATCAGAACAGTTTCGTTCTGATTGTTACTTATGTTACATCTCTTTTAGTTAACGTTAGGTTAGCTTTATTAATATTTGTCTCAATATTGCATAAAATGGCTAAAATTTTCGTTATTTCGAAGCAGAACTTTTGAAAATCCCATTAATATTGTACTTTTCACATCCTGTCGATGACTAACATTGTGTTAATATGTTTATTAAATGAAAGAAACATTTGATAAATCAACAAAACACGGCATATTCTTTCTATAACAAGTAACTCTTTTTACAATTTGTAATAGATAGGGTTACCAGGCGCTCTCTACGTTCCACGGACATAGAGGAAAAGAGGGTGTAAGTATAAAATAAAGTCTTAACGTTAACCTTTCGTATCTCACTTTACGACATGCAATAATATAAGCCATAGTTTAATTTTTTAAGAAAAAACTAAATGAATATGAAAATATAACGTCCGTATTTCTCCCGGATTTTTAAAGGAAAATGTCTTGGGATGGGTAAACTGCTAATAAATATTATTTTGGCAAGTATATCTGGATATTAACACCAAATTAACAGACTCAGCAGTTTATTCAAACAGTTTTTTAACAAGCAAAAATTTGTTTTTCTCACAATTCCACAGAATACGTAATAAATAACATAACAAAGAAAAATCTACATTATGTACTTGGTGATCGATGGTCTGAGAAGTTCAGCAGCGGTAAGCGTAATAAATTAGCACTGTGGGCCTATGGCTGGGATAACTAACTTCCTCGATTCCTTTTTTCTCGTGGCTTTGTTCTTCCAGTTGTCGATGTTTAGTTGCCTTATCTCCTTTATAATTTCCTCTTTCCATTTCATCCTTGGTCTCCCGCGCTTATGTTGCGTAAACCCTTCTTCTGAGCAAAGCTTCAATTACTACATAATGACTTCATCGTCCAACTAATATTTCTTCCTCCTCGATTTCACTATTTATTTACAATTTGGATTCTGTATCGTAAGTTACACAAGCAGTCAAACAGTACAAAAATGCGTAACACTACACTGAATTATTTATTTATGAAATAAATAATATCAAGAAAGCTACCTGCCTGAGGTACGTTCGTAATATTCTGAGAAACAATTCGTTTCTTCAATCCATGATTGTGTTGCACAAAACGAAGTATAAAAAAATTAATAAGTGAAGTTATAGCTGAGAATCCAAGTATCCCTATTACAGCGCCGTTATTCAATTCTTGCATTTCAAAGGTAATATGCCTACGCAAATTAAAGCCGCGTTGGACACTGTTTATGAGGACACTGCACCATCATTTGCCAACCGCAGCTGAATTTAACCGCGGTCGTACTGGCTTGGTTGACAATGGATGGTGCTAGGCTGTCACCATCTCAAAAGAAAGTATTAACTGAAGATGAAGATTTGGACGTTGGGTACGGTGCTTGCCCACTCAGGATTAAAAGCGCATTCAAATTAACATTTCCCGAGCTCCATTGAAATCGTTTAAGCAAAGTAAGTCGGAGGTTTGGCGTCTATTAATAATTGTAGATTAAACTTGGATATACCAGCACATCTCTGAAGCCAACGCATAATCGAAACAGTGGATTGCGAAGGGTGAATCGGTTCCGAAAAGGGCGAGGACTATTCCATTGACCGGAAAAAATGATGGCAACGGGAGCATACTGCGCATCATTACTTGACAAGCCGAAGGCAGAAATTGAAAAAAAAGAAAAAACTTTGTTCCACTAGGACACACTATAGTGGTCGCCATGGCAAAAATACAAATTGGGGTTTCAATTGATAGATCCACTTAATGAAGGCCATCACATTCGTAAACGCCAATTTTGCAGAACAAGATTTTAACTCTACTATCTGGACGAATTAAATAGATGAGAGCATCGCCGCAGAAAGTGTTAGACTTGCTAGGACACTATCTTAAGAAATAAAACTGAATTTGATAAAAAAATACGCGTTTCTGTGTTATAGCAGCAGAAATGAAAATATATGTATGAAATTCTACAACAAATCCCATTTTCTATTTCAAAGAGGCTGTAAATTACAGTTATTTAAGAGAATGGGGGTCACTTCTTCCCTTTAGATGAAGAAACATAATTTCCCGGCGTATTTGCAAGCAAAGAATAGAAACCCGGTGTGCACAATTCCTCTGGTCTGAAAAGATTATCAACGGTAACGGATGAACTCAAAGAAATACCGAAAGATACTTCAAAAACTGTTAAAATTGACTTAAGATTTTGACGTGTGTGTAGTCATCGCAATCAGTTACTTGTAATTTCTTAATCGTCCCAAAATCTGACAGATAAAGAGAGGTAATTCTTTTTTTTTCACATTACACATATATGTAATTATTTAATAACGTAAAATTATCGATAGCTTCTTAGATAATTACAACCGTCACATCCTCCGATCCAATTCTCCGGTTTAAGGGGCTCAAAACGGCGGCCCGTAATCTACATACGTCCGCGTAATTACACGACATGCTCGGAAAATTAAATATGTATTCGAATTATAATTACGGATATGTTGAATAGAAGTTGGCACGTGTAATTACAGCGTAAAGGCCGGGAAGAATGTACCGTGAATCTTTGAATTGTCAAATATCACGTGCCGCTCGGACTAGATAAGGATAAATCGAGACAAGTTAATAGATTCGGTAGCTGATAAGTTCTCTTGATGGAACGCGGTACGTTGATGAATTATGCTCATATATCTTGATTATGAATGAAGAAACATATATCTAGTTGGTCTTATTTTCGCTGCTTGTTTCATTGAATAAACTAGAAGGAATGCATCTTGGAAATAGATATTTAACTTGTACTTTAGCGTGATGGGCGGTAATAAATTTTAATTGGAGAATAAAAAGTGAAATTTCTCTTCCGGATGCTTTAATCGATTTACAGCAAGGAAGAATTTTTTGTTTGATTTTTTTTTTACAATTCTTCAGGAAGTTAACAGGAATTTCGCAAAACAACTTCTATGAGTGATATTCCCACAAATTTTAAATTTTATTTGACGTAGTTGTGCTGGAGTTACTCCTATGTATTGCTAGTTTATAATAATTGATCGTTTGAGTTGCCCTAAATTTGAATAAACTATATCAATATTCTTGATATTACTGCGAGAAAGGAGAATTTAAATCGAATTTCGTACGCTGATGGTTGTAATAAAATGAACCGGAACGGTAGGAGCCTACATGTAGTACGTATCTTTTCAAGAAATGGCGAATAATTAACCTTGTTATTTACAATTTTGTATAATGTAAGCAGATCATTTTTTTTCTATATTTTTTTGGGAGCTACGTAAGCTAATTAAATAATAGAAATCAGTAATATTCAGAAATTTAAAATCTGCCGCAATGTTTTACGAGGGAAAAAATAGAGAAAATGTCGAAATTAATGCTTTTCAGAAATTATTTGGATGAAATTGAGGGTCGTGAAATTCGGAGGTACTCTTACAGCAATTTTGGAATCGATAAATTAAGTTTTAAATGGATATTAGAAATTTCAACTTTGTATAGAGAAATTCCGCTTCATAAACGCGATGTTTTTAAAACTCAGCGACTTCTGAATAATTACTTTGACTCATTCTTGAATTCCAATTTGAATTATTCAAATTAACACCTTTTTATTAGAGATTTATGCAGACGCAGACTGGCCGAACGATGAAATTACATTTGGATACGCCTAACTTTATACTGAGTGGTATTGTGTTTTTATTTTGCATTAATTTAGAAGTTGTGGAAAAGGGAAAATGAAAGGAAATAAAGGAAGTAATTGTCTGCTTTTACCACTACCTCGTTAGCTGGACTTATGGACAAGTCACTAGATGGGACATGTAGGTGGCGGTGATAACAGATAACCTCTTGTACGTTTAATTGTAACATACTTTGAAAACTTTTGTTGTACTCTTTTGATTCCATCGGAATCTAATTTACTGAGTACCCACCATATGTATTGGTAAACCCGTAAGGTGGTTTAGTATTTTATCCTGGTGCCGTTGGTCAAAATATGCATGCAATAACGTAAATCAGGCACAGAAATGAAAACAACTCTTCAAACAAAGCTCACAATGTGAAGCTCATGTTTATCAAAGTTGAATCACAAGAATCATCAAACTAAAATACGAAAAAATATGAAAAAAATGGTGAAAACCTCCAACCACAAATTAATGCGACGGGCGATCTTGCTAATCGCCATATATTTTTTCAAAACGCGACAGAAGGTTTGACACTCTCGTTTCTCGTTCGAAATCGATTCTTGAGCGATATTTGCTTTTTATTACAGTTACAGCTGAAAATCTGCCTTCGCATAAGTAGGTTGTCGAAGATCCTTACAGCTTTTGAACACAGAGTTGGATATTAAATTATGATCGATATTCAAGTCCGCTAAACCGCCAGAAGAAGCAACTTTTGTTTAGAGAGTTTAATTAAACTCCTTCCTGCGAAGTAAATTCTGGTGGATCCTTGAGAATGGAAATTTCTCGATATTGTCTTCCTCAAAGTATTTTGCAAACCAGTCAGTAAGCTTTGAGAGGTCTTCAATGGAAAAGGGCCGGTAAGTTCTGTGAAACAACGACTTTATTTGAAGCTACGGATACGTGCAATTCAGGGAAACAATATTGACCGCTATCCTCATTTATTTTTCTTACCCACAGCTCTAAACAATGTGGATTTTATTGCCTTTGAGAGCTGGGTTCAAGGTATCCAGTTTGTCAAGTATATCGCACGAATACGCTAGCTTCAGCAAAAGTATCTGGAGTTTTCATGACTTCCCTCTTATAAAAAAGCGAGAATATCTTCACGTAGCTCGTACGCACACAATCCACGCTGTTGCCAAATTTATAGGTTGGATTTAATTCAAGGCACAGTAGTCATTATTAGTTGTTATTTCCATTAATGAAAAAGTTCGTTCACTCTACTTATTGAATTAGCTTCATTTGATTGGTCGCAAATTATACGCGAAGCTTCCGCTATTTATAACTAAAAATGGAACAACTATTTAGTCTATTTGTTTCTAGGCCAATTTTTATATTCTACTGATTTTATTTTTGTACGCCGGAAAATCTTGCCAGAATTATTTCGGAAGAAATAACTTTCGCAACTAGGCTCCAAGTGGAAATATGGCAAGATATATAAGTTAGGACACGTTGTAAAGATTGAAATGGAACAAAGAAGGAAAGTTAAACATCTATGAACGGAACACGCGCCTTCAATTATATTCTCATTTGAAGTACGATTGTAATATAAATTTGGTAACAATAAAGTCGATGTACTAAAACTTGAATTATCAATTGGAATATTTATTCTTATATTAGAAATACAACGCAATTTTTTTTTATGATTGAAATCTATTGAGAACTGGACGATTAGAAAACGGACAGTGCGTCTATGTAATTAATCCATGTAATACAGGACTTTCATCAGAAATTCTCTTAATCTTGCAATCGCGCATGAACAACTGGCTAGTTAAATTCATGTGTTGAACGGAGGACTCTTCTAAGAAATCCATTGCGTAACTGTCATAAAGAATACGAACTATCCACGAACTCAACCTCGCTGATTATGATAGAAGAACTGACCATTGCCGGCGGCTCCTGAAAGACTCTTGATAAATGTTTGTTTTTTGACTGAGGCCTCGGGATGTTTAAAAAATTGGTGTCTGCAGTGACAAGGAGACGAATAATTGGATCTATATTTTCGAACGGAACAATAAATACTGAAATGAGTTATTAGAACCCCCGGTTTCATGATGATGAAATTACAGAAGGATATTTTTCCACCAAAACAAATACTTGCTCGTTTGAAAGAGTTTTTTGATAATCGGCTAGTGATTCTCGCTCCAAGGTGTTCAGATCTCGTAATTCTAGATTAATTAATTTTGTCCGCCCCTGAAGAACAGAGAGAAGTTTGTGGTAAAGTAACCCCTCAGCATTTATCAAACGCTTTTGAAAACATGACGTGCAGTTTTTGTGGGTGCATCGGAATGATAGAAGGCAACATTTGGAGCATCCTCTTTACAGTGTAATATTTTTGCAATAGACATATTTCTGAAATTAAAAGTGTGATTAAGACATGTTACAACGCATAAGATATTGTTGTAACACAATCGTTAATATTTAACAATGCTATTAAATTTATATTGAGCTTATACATAAGCTATTCTAAATGAGAATTTAATTGAAGGCATGGTATTGGTTTAATATTACTGCCAAGGAAGATAGTTTAACTATCAAGACACGTGTTCAGTGTAAGTGAACTGTTTCGTGCTTCACTCTTTTTTATTTAAAATATTCTGTATTCTGGTGTTCCTTGGGGATTTCACTTTGAACTAATTGCAAACTATTTGAATGGACAATATTAATAATAGTAAATTATTAAGTAAATTTACTAAATTAAGGTGCCAGTTCTCCACGAATTAGAAAGGCAATAAAGTTAGAAAGGACCAGTTTATGCGCTTTCCTTCATATTTAACACCAACATTGAGGATGAGCTGTTGAAAAACAATTACAAAAAATGTGTATTTACGATAATGTAGATTGTCTAAATATTCACAGTATTGGAAAAATTATGAAGTGTGTTGTGCAGGGAGAAAACTTTTAGGGATACCAACCCTTCTACACAGAAAAATTTGTATCAGCAATATTTTATCTTAAATCCAGCTATAATTTTTGTTAGGGCAACTATAAATTTTGTTAGATTAAAAAAACGTGTTGTAGTTCTTAGTTATAAATTGTTCTTGTTTTCTACTATTACTATATTTCTTCTAGATCTATCCTTTCTACACTCCATGTTTCCTTGAAATTACTAAAGTTACCGTCGATAATAACCTTACATCATCGTAATTATAATTATAATCTTGTAACGGTGTAAAAATTACCTTTAAACGTGGGAGGTCAGTAATCGAGCTCCTGTAGGACGCGAAACTAATTGTCCATTAGAGCAATCTAAATGAAAATGAATAGATTAAAGTCCGTCGAATAAAAACAGACGCATATACTTAAACGCCATAAAACTACAAAATTGAAGAGCTTTTCGATTTCACATCAAAAACTAAAACGCATAATTTGTGCACATTGTATATTACATATACATTATAAATACTGCCTCATTCTATTACATATGGAATACCTACAGCGTTCACGCACAAGCGTTTTGCTCCTCTCTCTAACGTTATGTACGCGCTTGGTGTAGACGTCGAATGTTGCATGTTGGTTCGCCGGTGGTAGCGTAACATATCCACACTAACACACGCGTACAGAAAAAGGAAGAAAAGTCCGCAACGGCTGCAATTAACATGATGTTTGCAACTTACGGAATAAGAGAAAATTATTACATTAGAGAAGAAGTTAGTATATGGAAGGGTATTTATCGTTTTCGCGCTCTCTATTTAAGATCTATTCGAGTGTGTAATTTTCTCGCTGAAATTAAAAATCACGGATATTACAGCACGCAGTTGGAAAATTTCCTTGGTCGCTTCCCGGCTAATACAGTCACCTGCAAAAGTAGATTCACAAGGAAGTGCCGTATGAAAGGCTTTTTTAGCTTTATTGCTGCGATGTCGTCTCTTCGAGCTGTTTCTAACCAATACCAACTGATGGAGTTGTACGATTTGAAGGCAATTTTGAAATATCGTCGATCGGAATGAAAGCGATCAAAAAAAATACGATTTTTTGAGATAACCGAAAAATTATTATAAATAAATAGGTAGTTTATTGGCTGTTAGATCACAAGTAGTATGAGACAAGTCACAACAAATACACAATATGAAGCACGAAGTTTCTTTTGGACTGCATTGTGTCAAATCCAGCTCTAACAATAATCAACGGTTTGAACACAAAAAATTATTGTACGATCTTAAGGCTATGAAATGCTTTTAAATTATTTTATTTGTTTTTAATAAATAGCCATTATAAGCGAGTCTAGGAGATCCATCAAGGCTTGATTTACTATTTGTCTCCATTCTTCTCTATTTCTAGCTTTTTGTTTCCAATCTCAGATGTTTAGCGTCTTTGTTTCCTTCCACCTTATTTTTCCATTTGTCGTGTGGACGTCCTCTTCTCTTTTTACCTCAAATTCTGTTTTGCAGTAATTGATTTGGTGTTCGTACCGGTGGCATTTTTAGTACGTCTTATTCTCTCTGAATTCTCTGCGTTTTAATATCTGTCTACTTCAGAATCCATACCTCGCACGCAAATGTAACAATGGATAACTGTTTTGTAGATGCGTATTTTTAGACATATCGGTCAATTTCCCACAGATTCAGCAGTGCGAAGTTTTGTACAAATAAAATGTTTTGCCTTTTTAGTTAGCATTTCCGGAAAATTTACTGCTCCCATTTAACCGGCAGCTGCGGGATCACGATTGTTCGTCAGTCGGCAATACTGTTGTAAATAGAAAACTGCTAACTGTTTATGCGTTATTGCCGTACGCATTGAAAAATATGAAGAGAGTAAAGCATACGTATCAAAATTGGGAGTTAACCTTAACACATTTTTGCGCCCGTTTGAGCTATTAGATTCTCATTTTTGAGGCGAATCAATTCGTTTGGCTTCCAAACGTTTTGTTTAACTGTTTCTAATTGTTTGTGTTATTTCGTTAAATTCTTTCCTGTTGTTTATCATGTTACGCAATTTGCTAGTATTTCTCCAACATTATTCCGCACTTGATTTTAAAAGCCATCTTGTTTTAGATTTGATCTATTTTTAGGTCTTATCGTTTCTATCCTGGTTTATTTTTTCTTTCATTCTATGTGCGCAATCTCATAATGCAGCATAGTAGATCAACCAAAGCGTCTCTAGTCTATCTGCCAGCTTCTTGCTTTCATATTTTCACATTGCATTAGTCGTAATCTTCTTTTACTTTCTTCTATTTTGCTTTTGAATTGTTGTTCCTTTTGTGATTTTATTCTTTCACAATTTAATTGCTATTTTTTTGGATTCTAACTTTTATTTGAAAAATTCTGTTAAATCATCAAATTAGAGAGAAACGTGCAATATTATTTACGGACACAACCTAAAATGTTACTTTTTTAAGACCTGAAAACCCAAAGAATATAAAACATTGGAAAAATATAACAATATAAAAGCAATATTCAGTATCAGTATAGCAAAGCCTACAATTATAACTATGGAACGCCGATAGCCATACGTATTTGTCTTTGGTTATCTTCTGTTATACGTTATGAGAAATGAATGTGAAAAGAAGAAAAATGAAAAGATGATAAAACAAATAGAAATTCTGAAAATGTTTGCACGAGCTACGCTGAGGATAATTTATAATTTACCGAAATTTGGAATCTTTAAATGGAAAACAAGCTAACTACGAAGTTAATAGGTCGCCATGTTATTTTGCAATTCTATTACATCACTTTCAAAACTTATTACCTATAAAACCTTGAAAAAACAAAAACAAATACCGTCCTTACAAGTCAACAACTGTACAAGGTTTATACGTTAATGGCTATCATTGAAGACTACAGTTTAGCAGCTGGTACCTACTAAAACGTAGAGATTTGGTTTTAATCTTTCGTGCTGTTTAATTGGCATAAAATTTTGTTGGGGTTAGCTTTAGATAATACAGACTAACAAAAAAAGTTCCCCAAAGTAGGTTTAGAAAAATTAAAGGCTGGAAACGGTCCTGAAATTCGCAAGCTCATTAACGACTTGAATTTTCCAAAAGCCATGACTGGCTTCTGCCTGGTGCTCTTTGCTGTTGTGCTTAAGAATTTCTTGGGTAATAGCAAGGCACTCGTACGAAATATACTGGTTAATTTTAAGAGAATGGGTGCTAATATGAGCACTAAATTCCACTTTCTGCGTTACCATTTGGACAGATTTCCGGAAAACCTGGGCGAATTTAGTGAAGAACAAAGCGAGCAATTCCGTCAAGACATACAGTCAATGGAGCAAATGTATCAAGGAAGGTGGGATACATAGATTGTTGGAACCTGGAACGTGATTGTTTTCAAATCTAACATAATAGAAAATCATACAGACGGCAATTCACCTAGCATTTGTAGTGTCTGCCAATGAATTTTTAATTTTAATTTTTTCTTCTTATCTGTTCAAAAAAACATTATCATAAGAACTAGAGCCAATCTGATAAAACTGTTAGCAAATATGGAATAAACAACACTAAGTTACCCTGAAACTGCTCTAATAACGGAAATAATAAAATCACTGTTGGCCATAATAATGCGCGAAAGACAATACATAAAGGGATACAGGATAAAGTTCAATTACGACAAACAATTTTCTCAAAGAATTCTGTTAATCCATAACATGTTTGGCAAATAGGTTTTCATTGTAATACTTTTTACGTTCTGTGGCAATCCATTGTATAAACTAATTCCAATTAGCAGACTTTTATTTAGTTAGGGTCATGTTAAGTGTGGGGCCATAAACTCGATCCTGTCTCGAGTATATGGTTGAGGAACTGATTATTTTTAGGTAAATCAATAATGGTTCATGGTTGCGTTGTGAAATTTATAAAAACCGTTTTATTTCTATTAAGCAACAAATTAAATTAAACATAAAAAAGTGACCCAAAGACACATTCTTAAGGAACACTAGTGCACACATGATTTATCCCATATCTTATTTAACAGGTCGCTTCATTTTTGATCACAATTTAATTGGTAACAGATATTTGATGCTAGTAACTAACAAGATAATGCCTGCGAGGACTACATTCACCCAAAAACAGTTCTTATCATCTTGTTCTACCGGAGAAACAATTTCGTTTTTATCTATGTTCGACCATGATTTAAAACCGTTCAAACTAAAACGGACATATCACCATTTGCTTTTAAATTCCTTATCATACACATATGCGGATATACACGAAATAACTTCGCAAGTCATCCAGATAATTGATGATCAAAATATTATCGATGCAGAAAGCAAGAGTTCGAAATATTCAAGAAAACAAAAACGACGCGAGTAGATATCGCGATTCCGCCTGGTTGGTTTGTTTTTACCGCCGAGAAAGTATCCTCGCGAATATGCGCCTTCTTCGTAAGATTAGTTAAAAGGACTGGACGCCTCACATAAATTATTTTGTCAGAAGGCAATCCGAGACTGTCACGACGGACTTGCAATCGCGTTTTTCACGGCATGAATAAGGTATCTAATGTAGGAACGTCCTGTGTGCATGCATAATATGCCTAATACAGGCGGCCTGCGCACAATACAAATGTACCTGTCCGTAGTAGCATGTACAGTCACCCGCAAAAGTCTTTGTGTACAATTAACTATAATTGCAGCTCTTTTCGTTCGTGTTTGAATTATTGGAGAGGTTTGGTGCGATATTAGAATTTCTTTTTGTGAACTTTTATTTACGAAGATGTTATAAAAGAATGTCACAAGTACCTATCAAATTTTGTGTTGTAAACATAATATGAGACGATTAAACCATCTTTCCTGGTTATAATTTGAGATGCTTTAAATCAAATTTTATGCCTGAAACTATGAATATTTTGGAACTATGCTCTCGGTATAGAGTTTTTATATTGTGAACTTTAACTGCGTTTAATACATATCCTATTTCACTATAAACAAACAACATTTAAGTATCGGTACACTTTACGCCACACAAGTTTAATTACTTATTTCGAAACGGCTGTTTTGAGGGTACGTGGATCCCCATTATCAACCGTATTTTTAATTACAAGTATCTACTTTCCCCGCCTATACGCTTTAAAACCAAGATATGCGAAAAATACATACGGAAAATAGACGAAAGGGTCTCTTATTATTGTAGCACGAAACGTAAAACGTGTCCGCCTTAACCCAATAAATCAAAAACGGTGGGTAAGGCAGTGGTCGGATCTCTCTTTTCATCAAATGTATGTTCTTTTTATGTAAGTAGTTCCATAATTCTCGTGGTGAAGTTATGTTTTTAATCAATTTCTGGTTTTCTAATTTAATATTATGCCCGATTTCGTTTTATCTGTACTCCACTTGGTGATTCTATCCTACCGTATCTGTAGCACCTAATATGCTTCTGAATAAATTGCCAGTAAGATTCGTTATTTATTCCCAATTTTGCAATATTGAATATACTAATAATTGTCTAATACCGCAAATGGACTTTGTATATTAACTTGTTTTCGAAAAGAGCATATTGAATCAAACATAAAATTAATGCAATGTCGCACATTTTTCCCTATAGTGAACCCTCACTATGTACACTATGAATTTCAAGCAAGAAGTTTCATCTATTCTCTGGAATAAATTTGTGTTTTACTTTGTGAAATACTACATACGAAGGGAAGGTCGAAATTTATAAAATCGTATGCCGTGGCTGTAATAAATTCTATATTGGGAGCTAAGCACCAGGTTCAAAGGACATATGGCTCATTAGCGCTATGGAAGAATCGAATCGGCGAGTGTAGCACAACGCATAAACGGAACCGTGGATAGTATTAAATTCAAAAAACCTCAAATCAATTAATAAGCGACAATTAGATACTTATGCAAGCATTTATATGAATTAAAATACAAATTTGTTAAACAAGGAAAAAGGTCCACTTAACAGTCAAGAACTTTTTGTTTTAGTTTATATTTATATCTATTTCGCATGCTCTAGGGCAAGGCATGTTAGAATTAAATTCTTTTTCTCGTACGGTTGACAACGGATATCCACGCATTCCTGATGCTATTCTTCCAAATAAATCAAATAACTTGATGTGGAGTGTGCCGATTCTTTGGTGAATTCTATTCTCTGGAAATTTTACATCTGTACATTATTTAATATTCCTTAAATTAATCAACTCCCTGTATATTGAGAAAAACATTTAGGAAATAATAGCAAAACATCGGAACATCTTCCTATTTTTGTCTTTACGGATTTGCTTCCCCTAAATTATTTGTAAAAGTTATAACAGTTAAGAGGCAATAACCCCTAACACAATATGAGGAAATTCCGTCCTATTTTTTATGCAAAATACTGTATCGTTTCTACACAAATTTCCATAAACGCTTTTTGAATATAATGATTTTCTGCAACACTTATCGTGCTTAGTTAAATTCGGAGTAGAGCGTCTCTTTAGCACGCGCTCATTTATCGGTTTAGAATTTACTGTAGAAATTAGGACCATGAAAAAGAAACATCATCCGCGTCTCCTAAAAGGGAGCGTCTTTCAATTTCGGCTTTGGCACATAGTAATATTGTAAAGTATTTCTTTGCAAGAATTTAGCATAGTTTCGTACTACCATATCGGTAACGCTTACGCAATTTTAGGTAAACTTACCTTACCGGGTGGAAAATAGCTTTCTAAATGACACGAATTTTCCTTCCCTACCTTTATAGGTGGTGTCAGGTTCCTTCCTATATTTGCCAATCTGCTGAATAAACACTTTATACATAACGGCGCTAATTCGCTGGGTTTAGGAGGTGATAAATGCAACGTATGACAAATTCAGAAATACGCGTTGTATCTGATCTAAAAATACCAATTATTGCATAGTCTTCTATGTAAAGTGGTTAAATACAGTTATATTAAAGCCTTAAAGCTTAAGGCTGTTGGCATCTCTCGTAGGAAGTTAGGAAATTATGGGAAGATCTACAAGGAAGGAGATCTATTTTGAACATTTTTAAGGCGAGTGGGATTAAATCTTAAATTCAATTTTGTTAATTTTTCTTCTAAAAGTACTTTGAATTATTCTCAATTATTTACTTTTACTATTGATTGGATTGTATTTATAAGCACTTTATAAATAAATACAAGAAATTTAATGACCTCAATTTATGCAAGCTAACGAATACGCCAAAATATAGATTAGGGAGAATTGAACGTCCATTCCTAGAATTATACAAATGTCTAGGCGATATCTGGCGTCACGGAGTTGTGGTTTTTAATAACGGGTAATCATACCGCGGAGTATTTCTAAGATATATGATTAAATTTGCGATATTGTTTTACGTAAGAAAGCGGTCTGTATATACACTCAAGTGCAAAAAATTCGATCCATTGGTATTATTAAAAGATATCAGTCCCCTGACTTTTTGTTTTGTTACAAGGAGTTTGAGGTGGGAAACATCTCCAGTTTTCTTTAGTCTTTAACTCCAACAGATGCAGCCAGTGTAGTAGTTTTAGTTTAAGATGGCCGCATCCAATATCATGGTACTCAGGTACTACGCGTTACCCGTTCAGTAGAAACCAACAACTATACAAGGTGACCAACATCGGGCCGTAGAACAGCAACATTCGAATGAGACGATCGATTTGTGGTTTTTTCAGGTTTGAGGAATAGGCATCTGACTGAGCAAAGTAGAAAATGCGCATGTAAGCGGATGGACAGTTCATCGAATACCAGCCGAAGCTAATTTAATGTCTAGAAGACCAGTCCAATGTCCACTGCTATCTGCGAAAAATCGCAGAGCTCGATAAGATCATGAAAATTGGAATCACGCCGAAGAGAGCGATTTGCCCAATGCGATTGAGCTGCTATCAGTAGCGAAGTCCGTATTGAATTGGTTGGTGGTGGTTGATGGAGGTTCTATAATGGTTGCAAACTACATGAGCACCATTTTAAAAGAGCATGTGGTTCCCTTTGCTCCCTAGTTTCATTTTTATGGACAATAACGCACGTCCGCACAGTGCTTGGATCATGAGGTCGGGATTGTGTGTATGAACTGGTCAGTTTGCAATCCCGATCTCAATCCAATCGAATATCTCTGCGACAGAAATGGATACCGATCTAATATCATTCTATAAATTGATTTGTTTATTCTAAAAAATTCGTTTTTTTATTGAATTTTATCTATTTATCTTACATTTATCGGCAAACTTAACATTACATCTTGAAACATTTTTTTTACGAAGAAAAATTAAAATAGGTTGGATTTTTTGCATTTGAGTGTATTTCAAGTTTGTTCTAGAAAGTCTATAACAATCCAATCGAAACTTTATCGAGGAGATGTTAGTCGACTAGTTAATAAGTATCGTGCGAGGATTCAAATCTACTGCCAAAATTCGGGTTTTCGTTTGCTTTTTTTTGTACTTTTATTGGTCGATAAATTTATTCTAATAGTCAGCTTTGCTCTGGTTTGTAAAATAGTACTTTTCGTCGAAATGTATGGTATTAGAGCCCCGTTTTTTAAAAGGTAAAATTGGTATTAATTCATCTTTATTTGTCGAAGAAAGCTGACCCTAAGTATGCGCGTAATTTTTGAGTTAATATGAGCTAAATATACACAATACAATCAAGATATCTTTTTATTACACGAGTGAGGTTTGCCCCAGAAACAGTAGTAACTGATTTATAGTCGCAAGTAAAGCCTGTCCCAGAAAAAAAATTGACCACCGTGAAACAAAATGTCAAATGTGTTGGCTGTGTATTATACGATATGTAAAGTAATATCAGTAAGTTGTAAGGTGAATTAAAAATAACGTAAATTGATCGTTTCCAAGATCCTTGAAGATCCAAATACTATCAAAGAAGCGTTGTTTTATTAGGAAAATAATTCAAAATTCTCAGAAGTACAGTTCAATATATTACGATTGAATTTAAAACACCGTCTACTGGAAAAGGATCCTTAGATAAAACAGATAAGAAAAAGATTTTAGAAGAAAAATCTTTGTGTGGCAGATGAAACAATAATCATTTCGAAATCTACGGTAAAAAGGATGAAAAAAAGGTGAAATTTAAATAAAATAAAAAGTCCAAAATATGTCACATCGCCCTGAAGAGAAAGAAATTATATCTGCAAATCAAGAACTGGCATGCATTGTCATGGATGATGAAACTTACTGCACAGATGGTTTCAAACGGCTACCTGGTTCCAAAAGTTGGGCAGAGGATTCAACATAATTTAAAATTCACTGTATCGGTAAATTTCCAACCAAGTATTTAATTTGGCAAACAGTGTGGACATGTGGATTAGAATCTGATAATTGGAGGCACAAACAGCAATGTTTGTACAGAAGAATATTTGAGGAAACGCCTAGTCCTATTTATTGAAACGCACAACATACCCGTTTTGTTTTGGCCCGATTTGGCTACATGCCATTATACTCGAGCGGCATTAGAATTTTTCCAGCAAAACGACATCATTGCAGCGCGACGGCCGGTAAATCTACCAAGCTGTCCCGAATTGTGGCCGGTCAAACAGTACGGAACTTTAATAAAAAGCAAAATATCTAATGTATAATCTGAAGATGTCAAATTTTATAGAAAATAAGTTTAATATAATAATTTTTAAATTAGTTTACGTAAAAATGTTCGTTTTTGTTGTGAAATAAATAATTTTGTTGAAACTTTTGGGTTGTGACTATTTTTTCTTAGTAGCAAATTTTTTTCTGGGACGGGATGCGAGTTGCATACAACATTCTATTCTAGTACCTCGTCTGTGGTATATGATAGCTATGAAATATTCAGTAAAATGCATAAAGCGGTATAGATTTAGAATTCATCTGTCATTTAATATGGGTTTTAGGCTATGTTGGTATTTCGGAAGAGCTCTGGAAACTTGTTAAAAACATCTTAAACTTCTTGATATGTCTTAAGTCAATTTCGTAGATAATTTGTCGGATCCAGCAAGAGTCAAAATATTATATTGAATTAACACCAATTTGTAAGAGGAACAAGACGACTACTAAATAACATTGGTGACAAAATTCTTGAATAGCTGCCAAAATCCGTATCAAATTGGCTGTAAGTATTATGAACAAATGAAAGGTACGGCGATGGTCATTTCCTTTTGTTTCATAGCCGACTTGTTCAAAAACGAATATGAAACTGGACAATTACATACATACAATTTTCAATACAAAATCGTTCCTTGTTGTTGCGATGCGATGCAACGTTGATGCGATTTTTTTCACGTGATTTTATGTAAACTGGGCATGATATTAATTTAGAAAATATCAAAATCATTTGTTATTTGTTATCAAAATAATTAGCAGCATTCATTTTCACAGGTAATAAACAAATAAAAACGTCAAATGTCCTCAATTTCTGTAGACTGGAATAAAAATTGAGCGACCGAAAACATTCCTGTCAAATCCAAAATATACAGCGTTCAATCTTGTAGTCGTTATACTCGTTGAATATTCATTTCTGCTTATTAAATTATGTAAATAAGGGACCGTGCTTTATTTTGTCAAGCCACCTAGACAGATATTTAAAGTTTCCGTAGATTGCCATGCCAGCAAGTTTATATAAAATACGTGAAACGAACAAACGAGCAAATATAAGCTTTATAAGCTTGGTTGAATTTTATGACCTTTAAATTTGTAATTACATCCCACTGTGGTTATTACAGTGTAGGCTTTTAGATACGTATGTATACGTGTAGTGGGTATTACCTGCATGTAGCGTCAACCAAAAGAGTTATAGAAATGGAATCGATAATAACGAAACTATGAGATTTCATACGATTATATAAACAGACAATTAAATAAATTAAATACAAAGAGTTAGATGGGAATTATTGCATAATTTCAATTTTATCCAAATATGTATATTAGGATAGGAATTTAATTTTCTTTTGTTGTTTATTTATATTATTGATATCTGAAATTCGATTCTTTATATCGCGGGTAGCCATCGAGAGAATGCCTTACGTAGTACCACTGATACCCGCCAGTGTTGTATTGCTAATTTCATAATGTTGGTTACTAAAAATGTTCGTGTAATTTTCCTTCCTAGAGTGTTTATTTGAGGGGATGGCTACCCTGCTAACGGCGGATTAAAAATTTGGTGGAGGCGAAGGAAACAATTAGTTTGAGACGTCTACTTCTTTGCCGTCGAATATCTATTTATAGTACTTCTGTTTGAAGAAATTTTTGCTTTAGTTTGTATTGATCGACTGTTGACAATCTCGTTCCGTTTAATCTATTGATAAATTTGTGCCTCCGAAGTTTAGAAGTTGCCGAGTATCTGGTTGGCGATTCTTTCAATATTCGCTTAGTATGTGAGAAAATGACGCAAGCAAATTAGTGTAATACAGTAATTGTTGCTATTTGCTTCTGTTACTGTGTTTGTTATAATAAAATAGTCCAAGTTATACATTGTTTTCCAATTGCTTGCTTCTGGAGTTACCAGAAAATAGAATTACGCCCGTTGTTAATCGGTTAATAATAATTATATTGGAGTATATTAGAAAACAAGTTTCATAAGGTGGCATTTTGTTGCAAGCATCCGAAATGGATTAACGTAATAATATAAACTGTACTCGAGCGGCGAGAAATTCCCAACAATTCCTGTTGGGAATTTATTGGCTATGAAGTTGGTGTGAAGTTAAGAAACAACAGCGTGCAGTTACGAGAAGAAAAAGAACATTTCGATATTTGGTGTACACGGAATAATGCTAAAATAGTATCTGAAAACATTTTGTTGGCATATTTTCAAATATAGAACAAAACAAAGAAGTTTTCTACTTTAATTATAAGCATTTTTGAAACGTTCATCGGTAGGGTATGAACTAAAAAATCTAAAATTTTTGCGATGGTGTTTATTTTAATAAGCTGCGCTGGCACATGTAGGCGTATAGAACTAACCGATTTAACGTTAAACGACATAAAACGTATATTCTATGTCGTCAATCTTATGACGCAATTATTGGGACATTACCTAAAACAAAGCACAATATTTCACGAATTTCGCAATCGCAATAAGCGTATGAATTGGTGTATGCTAATTTACGACGAAAAAATGTTCATCAACGTTTCTTTCTTACATATCGCAATAGTTATTGCGTATCTGCTGTCGTAGGGATTAACACAATTGGAAATTTGGCTAAGGTGATTTGTAACTTTTCTCAAATTGCCAAACGTTGAGCTATATACTGAGTATTGTTTTCGATGTTCCAGTCTTTCGCATTTAGCCAGTAGTAGCTAATAGGTTAAGGTAGTTAATACCTTGACGAAGAAGAAAAGTTGTATAAATGTTTTTGTCCTAGCCAAATATGTCAAATAGACATTTGAATGTTTCGCAGGTAACAATGCACTAATATTATTCATTCTAAATTTTGTAAATTGCTGAGGAAACAGCATCTCAACGAAACTTCGTTTCTATTCGTCGTGCGACGTAAAAAGTTTTGTTTTTATTGGAAAGAGAATCTTCTTATAATTGTGTTTTCGAGTTAGCACATTTGATCAGTCACACATTGCGGACGTTATCTCACGAATAACAGTTCCGATGTTGGTTTTTAAATGCTCAATTGATGTTCGATTGTTAGCGTAGAACCGAACAGAAAAGAATCACTTGGTGTCAATTTTCAAATTTCTTGAAATAACGCTAGCATCAAATTGACCTTCTACTAAAGCGATAGTTTCGTTGGAATCAGAATTCCTCCCGATTGCGAAGAAATATTCGTTTAACATTGCCCGATAATGAACTCCGTTTACGGTGACACGCTCTGCGTGAGCATTTTCAAAAATATACGGTCCGATAACACCACCAGCATGATTATCACACCACATTGTAACTTTCTCCAGTGTAAGGGTGTTTCATCTTCATGAAGGTTCTCCTCATGGCTGAACATTACAGTACAACAAAGAAATGGATCTGCAGCCAGTTGTTCAAATACCCAAGCAGCTACATCCGACGAAGACGACGATTTAGATAGTTTTGATTATCGAACCATTTTATTTCAAATGCTTCCGTAAATTCCATCTAGGCAAGATCCGCGACGTTTGAGCACAACAGATTTGAATTATCATTTTGGAACACTTTGTTTTGTAGCTTCAACATTGCCTATAAATTTCAAATTTTTCACAGTTCTTGCACGGTTTGTTGCCGGATTATCCGGCCCTTACGTTGCCGGTTGTTCTAATTTCTTTACGACATTGTTTGTTTACTTGAGCGACGGCGTGGACCATAGAATGCACCTGATCCAAGTTTCCTTTACAGAGCCTCGTTTCTGATAATACATTTTAATTGATAATTAACAATTTCGTAACGTTCCATGTTGTTTTGTATTGTCCTAGACTACAGATCTGGAAATAAAGATGGTTGTAGTAATCCAGAAACACATCAGAAAAATACAACAAATATGTTATTATATTGTTTGTTTATCAGTAACCAAATCGCATCAGCAACAAAAACATAACCTTTTGCACCGTATAGCCAGGAACCATGTATCTTCTAAACCTCGGTTTCTAGAAAAGTGGCCAATGGCCCATTATTGCACCAGAGATCTTACTTGTAACGCATTTCTGTGTATTTCGTTGGTTAATTCGTCAAGTGTGTTTAAAACTAATGTTTTATTTCGCTTGTTTCAGGCGTACGAACTATCAACGCTCACCGGCACGCAGGTGATGCTCCTGGTGGCGTCGGAAACGGGCCACGTGTACACGTTTGCCACGCGCAAACTCCAACCGATGATAACCAGCGAGGCAGGCAAGGCGCTGATCCAGACGTGTCTGAATTCGCCGGATCCGCCGGCCGGATCAGCATCCGGGGATCAACGAATGTCCGCCACCGGCTTCGAGGAGACCGAACTGACGTACAACATCAGCGACGAGGAGTCGAAAGTAAGGCATATGGTGTACGGTTCGCCGCATACGCACCCGCAAACGCACGCTACCCTCGGCGCCCACCATTATACGCATCTCGAGCAGACCCATCTGGGTCTGGGCGGTTCCCCTCAGCACGCGGCTTACTCGCAAGCGTGCCCGAGCCCTTTACCGCCGCCACATCAAACTTACGCGCACCAACAGCATCCCCATCATTCGCATATGTCCCATTCGCATCCTCAACGATAGTAAATCAAATTCAAGTAGAAACGTTGTTATATAAGAGTGTAATAAAGCGGAGGAAAACAGATGGAAGATTATAAGATTGAAGTAGTTTGTTAGGGAAAAAAGACCTTTTCTGCTGTCGCCAACCATTCGCGAAATGAACCCGATTCGATGCTGGCGACGGCGGTGACCATTTTCTATGGTTTTTCAGTCCTTTTCGACGTTATTCGTGTCCTTGCAAATTTACGTTTTATGATAAGCTGGCCGCATCCTTCTATGGTCATCGGTTAACTGTGATCTGTTGCAGTTCTACAGAATAAACAATTACTTGCGCAAAGATACTGCTAATGCGCGAATAAAAATCACTATTCGTAGCAATACTACCAACTAACAGCTTACATTGAAGGAAAACATTTGCAATCACAAAAATCAATTTTTATATATTATTTAAGATAATGTTTGTCAAAAGGAAACCAGGATTGGATTTAGCCGTTTTTGATACTGTATGTTTTCAAATTTAATTTGAATAGTTTTTTTTATATTTCTCTAGAAAAAAAAAAAAAAACACTTCCTGACAGATGATGCAGCAAAGTAAGATGTCTAGAAGTTACTAGAGATACCGAATTTAATCTACTTTCAAAAATCCGGTGATAAGTATGTATTTGGGGCGTGTGAAATATGTGTAGATTTTGTTCAGGCGTTTTCTGAGTATCTGTTTTTGCATAATTAAATTAATGGATATGCTTTTAGGGCATTTGTGCCTTTTAGAAGCACATGTTGCCATGCTTCTTTTACTTTCAATAAAAAAGTTGATCTTCAAAGTCGTTGCAACGGAAAAATAATTTTATAACCTCATACCAATTTTTTTAAATAATCGATTCCAATATGAAGTTCCTCAAAAAAAAAATGATTTGAAATCCTTCGGGCTACGAAATTAACGTATTCTAACATTTTTATTCATGTAAATAGAATTTTGTAATTTTTCACTTGCAAGAAAAATTGCTGTAAAAACTTCTGCTTGTGATGATGATGATGATAATGATAACATTAAATTATCTGATCCGAGTTAAGAAAATTAATTACGAAGATTGGAGGGTGGTATTTTTGTTCGAGTTGACTACATTTTTACATTGTTTCGTCTGAAATGTTCCAAAATTAATTCTTTCTTAGGATTGACTAACGCTTCCACGCTAAATTTTATTAGTACGAGAGATCGTTTTTATATTTTCAGACTAGACATGAAAAAAAAACGATTATAAAAATTTATTTTTCAACATGGGCCCCCTGCTTTTGGATACACGTATTACATCGTTTCAATAATATCTCTAATCCATTATGAAACAATTCCTTTGGTTTGCAAAGGTGCGGTTGTTAAAAGTAACAACCGCTGTAAATTCGTTATCGTCCATAAATGTTCCCTCTAGTGTTTTTTTTTTTGAGAATTAGAAACAAAAAATAGCCACAGGGAGCTAAATCTGGATGGTTAATTTCTATGAAGCCACATTAACTTCTAAGAAAGCTGCTAATTGTCGCTTCACCTCAATAGGTCGATCTGGACGGGAATTATCGTCCAGTGATTCTCGACTATGTTTAAACAATTTTGACCATTCGTAAATAGTCGACTTTGAAGAGAAGTCATCCCCGTATAGAGTCAACATTTCACAACGAACACTTTTTTGAGATTTTCCTTGTTTTGTTACGAATTTTATAACTGCTCGAGTTTATTCATGTTGATAGGTGACAACACAAACTGACCGATATTAGAGCTAATACTATCGGAATTGTTTTGTAAACGACTTCTCGTGCTTCTAATGCTGCTGGTAAACCTAAAATGAAATGATATATTTGTCTATTAGCGCAGCTGGATTGTCCCCTGTTCGGGGACGACTATTCCAGTACTAAGTATTGGGGCACAGTTAAGAAGAAGTACTTAAAAAAGCTTTATTAACGTATTTTGGCACGTAAAGAACAAAATCACGAAAGCAGACACGGAGAAATTTTGGCAGCGCCGTAAGGATAGTGAATTCTTCCAACAGGTCTAAATCTCATGTACAATCGTCTTTCTGGAAGTATCTTTTGTAAGGACAAAGCGAATCTATCGTTAAATTTAACAAAGTAATTTTTATAAGTGTAGTTTGTCGATAATGTTTTTGAAACATTTTAAAATTAAGTCTTTCTAAACATTTAATACAGTAAGTTATTCAATCCTGGTTATCAGAAACAACGACAAACATTTCTACCGATATCGAACGTTGGTCAAATGTCCAGTAAATAACGGCAATATTACTGTAAAGAATGCCAACCGGAATCCAAGTAGGATATTGTTTTAAATCGGTGCCGATCGCAAAATACTAGAAAACCATTTGATGCTCGAAGAAGTAACGATAAATGGTCAACAATGGTCGACGTAGCCGTTTGTTATCGTCGTCATCGTCCTCTTCAGCGCAAAACTTCGAGTATTAACCGCCGATGATGAAAATAACATTCTTATACTGCTCGTGTCGTTGTTGGGGACCGAGCGTTGTGCGGCCGCGGCTGCCCCTGCTGTCCAGGTCGCGAGTTTCTAAAAAGCCGAACGATGACCGACTTGTCGGTTGAATAATTCATCGACGATGCCGGGCAGACCTCACGCATCTCTCGGAACGTGAGATTTATTTAGTTTCCCACAGGAGGAGGTGGAGGATCGCCGCGTCCGTTTTGGCAACTAGCAACCATCTGTTCCGCGATGCGTCTCTTTCCTATCGAATTCCGGCCTCGGCGAGAGGCTGCGACCCTATCCGAACTTATTTTGCTCTAGTAAAATCGCCCGGAACGAGAAAACGATACGAATACGCCAGTGCTCGTACCCCGAACCCGAATACAATTCGCAGATGGGCATTGAGATTTTTTTTCTCCACTAGAAATATGCAGTACTTAACACTTAATGTTATTAATATAATGAAGAAAAGTAGATTAATTTTTTTGTGCTCTCTTTCCCCCTCTCTCTTGAAACGAAATACTGGTTTATTAATAATGAAGATTCGGAAGTCGTCAACTTTCACTTTGACTTGTAACGGTAATTGTCATACATGTTTTTAAACCATGTGTGTAGGCCATATAATTACCGCTTTTTTTTTATAAATGATTTATATGTTGGGATGAGAAAAAGTAAGATAAGATCTTGTCGTCTCAGCGTTAGCATGTATTTTGCATTTTACATGGGAATATTTATTGCAAATTGTTGTTGAATCTCTTAAGAAACATCACAATAATATTAACGGTATTTAATAGTTTTGCATTTCATATAATCCAGTGATGGCACATGGATATTTCAATGTGAAACACCTACACGCATATTCTAAAAGAATAATAACTTTTTTTTACATTTGTAGCACACAATTTCATCGAAAAACTATTTTTTTTTTAATTACAAATCTTAAATGCTATTTTAAATGCTGCAAATAGGAGGGGGCTGAAGAAATTAGAATTTACTTTTTTGTTGGAATTTAACAGCTCGTTGGCTCAGTGATAAAAAGCCCTGTATCTGACTGGTCTCAGTTAGAGGCTGTGAGTTTGACTCTCGCTTGGACTAAATTTAGTCGCCATTCGTAGTTGGGGGTAATTAACTGCATTTCACCCTTTACAGCGAGGTGGCGATAATAACAAAGCTATGGAACACTTTACACACTTAACACAAAACTTATACACCCTGTTGGGCCGTGTTACCACGCTAAATTAAAATTCGAAATTTATTTTAAAAATTTTTATTTAAATCATATTTAAGCTATACGCTAGTATCGTCTTAAAATTTTATAGAAATTTTCAAACAAGTCCCTTTTTCGTCTTATATTTATATTTTGGTACAAAAGCAAGACTGTCAGATGTGTGCTGCCAACTAAAGAGTTTAACATTAAAAAAAGGCGTGATCGTTGGGCTAAAAAGGGTCTTCGTTAATTGAAAACGACATATAAGAGATGACATCTTTCTCGTAATGTAATCTTACAAACCTAGTGTGAAATTGTCACTTGAGGACACCGTATAAATCTATATATTCTTTTCGTTTTCCTGTTTAAATAATTTGAAAAAGTTATTTTGGTTTGAGCTAGTGTACCGGTATAGATCTGATATGTTGACCTTTTCTCGTAAATTCCCTTTTAACATTTTCCGTCCTTCAAATATCGCTTTTCCAAATTCAAAATTGGAAACCTACAAGGTCCTTTCGATGAACAACCTCTTGAATGTTCATCGAAAGAATCTCGGGAAAGTTATATTCTGACATTACTTGAATTTGGCCAAAGTTGTAAGTTAATCTTCAACTTTACTGAAAAAAAAAATAATTTTGATATGGCAACATTGGTTTATAGCAATAAATAATTTCCAGCCCATAAAAAATATTAGCATTCAAGTGATTTTGGAAATTAATGGAAAATTTATGTAAATAGTGACAAGTTTTATTGTAATTACAATTCCCATAGTAAGTGCTAACGACACCCACTACGTTTCTATGCAAACTACTGACTCATCAAAGTGAAAATATTCCTTTCGAACGAGTAAATGCAGTAGATTTGCATCCCAAATCTAAAAGAAATTGCGTGTGAATTCTAATGGTGTGATGCGTTTGCGGAATAGCGTCTATGTTCCAACCGATACATCTCAAAAATTAGCTTGTTTTGTTAGCTTAGAATAAAATATTGTTTGCAAACGTTTGTGCATGTTTTTGGTATTTGTTCGTTATGTAGTTTTTATAGTTTTGAACATATTTATATTGATTCCATGCACGCAGCTCTTTAGTTTTGACAATGGAAGATTTATTACGTGTTAATGCAAATGGATAGGTTTTTTTGCTTATAAAAATTTCCGCCAATCATTTCCATAACCGGAGTCGAAGCAATCGCTCTTTACTGTAATGAAACATCTTGTGTTGTTAAAAAAAGATCGATTCGCCGGATATTGGTTAATTAGAAAATTATGACATTCCTCCATCTGATGCTGAAATAAAAAGCACTAGTAATTATGCATGAGAAAATTTGAAAATCATTATTTTCTAATTTTATAATAATTATTAATCTTTTTTGTTCTTGCCTCAAAGCTAAAGAGCTGTTTAATACATCTTATTTGCCTTTAGTATATCGTATGTTCAAATCAAACGAAAGAAATTGACAAAATTCAATTTTTCAACCGACACCACGAAAAATTTTATTCTATCTGGTCACAACTGATTTGAACATACAAAGCATAGGCAAGGAAGGAAACAGTTACAAAGAAAATTATATTAAAGCATCAAAAAAGATTGAAATAAAATAATTTTTTGAGAAAGAAGTGAAGACGTTTATACAGTGAACTGACTGAACTCAGGGTATTTGTAAGTAAGTATATAGGAAAAAACATGTCGAGCTTTAAGCTTATTCTTCCAGTAAATACAGTCCATTCCAAAAAAAAAAAACAGCTGCGCCGCGAGAAAGGGGAAATCTCAAATCAACCTGTGTTTTTTTTTAACTTGCGTTATTTTTTTTGTTTTTACACTTGTTTTCGTAGTTTGGTATTAACTCAAGAACATGTTCAGGAAAGACATGAAACAGTTGAAGTATATACTTGTTGCTGAAGCTTTTGATTGGTTCTTTTCTTTTCTTCAATATTTGCCCTAGATAAAGTATTTGATAATTTTGAATTTCAACCAAATTAAAGCAAAAACTTTTGCTTACTTTTTTATTGTGAAGTAATCACAAATGATTTGAAAAGAATTTGTTCCCTGACCGCTACGTTTAACCAGTTTAGTATGTAAATCAATTGATTTTTTAAATGAAAATCCTGCATTTTAATCAAGGGTGAAAACAAATTCAAATTATAAGAAAAAAAATATTTCTTACAAAACTATCAAAAATTAAATATTTTATCACTTGAATTTTCATACAGAAAAAAAAATTAAAAAAAATTAAATTAAGTATTTTCCGAAGTAATTAATTTGCTAGGCGGGCGTACTAACCGTTACACCACGGGTACCTGTTTTCAATATATCTCAATATTTCCTTTTTTTTTTTTTTTTTTTTTTTTCCCGGGGTAATTTAATTTTTTTTAATTAATTAGTAAAAGTATATTCATTAGTTTTATTCAGATGAATCTTTTCGACTGTAATATTTGAATATGAATACCAATTTCTCAGTTTTTTCGCTACCCAGTTTATTTCTTAGTTTGGAGTGCACAAGTCCAAAAGAAGAGAAAACCCTTTCAATTGGCGCCGATGAAGATATTGTACACAAGAACTGTTTGATAATTTTAGTATATTTCTTTGTGCAAGGTACCACTGTAACCCCTTAGATAGAACCCCTTCATTATACAAATAATAATTTATTTTTTTTTTAATTCTTGATTTTTTTTAAATAAATCATTTTTGCCAACCTCGATATAAACATATTGAATTTCAATATTTTTTTTTCAATACTTCCAAACCAATTTTCTAAATCCCATAAACAGCTTAGTAACAAGTACTATAACCTACCGCCATCTGATTCATGGTGTTTCTTGAACGTTTTTTTTGTCCTTCGTTCATACACATACACATTCATTTATTGTTAGATCATGTTAGCGAAGTAATTTCGTCCCACAAGCTTCGAGATCCTTACGAAATCTTGGTCCTTATTGGCCAGGTAGATCTCGTTCCGTCTATATAATATTGTACAGTATGGGTGGGTGTTCACGGACGCGTTGGTGTGTTGGTCTTAATTTTTAGGTCAATGCTCCATCGCAATACTTTTCCTCAATTCGAAATGAAGCGTGGAAACAAACTTTGTTCTTTTTCTTACGAGATTCGAAAATCGAAAATAAATATTGAAGCCACAGGTTGGTTATGGTTTCTATTTCTTGCTTGTATTTGTAAATAGTATAATGTAATTTTTTGGTGTACATAGATGTTTTATTACATTTTTTTTAAAGAATATTTTAAATATTAATTTCTTGTACAAAGTCTTATAAATACATAAAACAAAATATTATAAATATTAATTTCTTTTATACGTATTAAAATAATTAAATTATAAAATTTCCGAAGATAATGTTTGTAGATAGAAGGAAAAAGAATCACATTTTTGTATCTCATAGTCTTTCTCATTTATACGTATGCAAGTACACTGGATCTAATAAAATTATTATTGTTGGTGCTACGATAGCGTTCACAAAAGATGATTTTTGTGATGCGAAACTTATGGTAGAGTAGTTATGATTGATTGTGTGTCTTAATTTGTGTACCTTGTGATTCTCATTTTGCACCGATTTTTGAGTTTTGCTTATTGTAGATTTTTTCTTTTTTTTTATTGAAAGCATGTTTTAGAGTCGATATATTTATTGTTATTTATTTTTGTATTGTTTTTGTTTTATCTTTTTTTTTGTATTATTGAAAATGTGTAAATTGTACACATCATCACGATACATTGTCCCGATTTTGTTTTTGTAATAATTTCGAGCAAAACTGATTGATTTTTGGAAAGGTTAATGCTGCAAACGTAAAATATAAAAATGGAAATATAAGGCTAAAGATAATTCCTCTCCTGAGCAATTTAAAGAAAATGTCTTGAAATAAAAAAATATTCGCAGACAGGTTCTGTACGATATAGATTTAACGCCAAGTATACAGAGTGTTCAGTTTCCACATATTATCACATTATCCACATACAATTTTCGTTTTTGAAATGGGACATCGTATATATTTTTGCAATTGGATACCTCGCTTCAATTCATCTCTTAACCACCTTCAATAATGCCGATGTTTCTTTTTTGTTTTATCATATTAATTTTTTTTTTCCCCCAGAAAAAAGTTTATAGCATTTTAGCAGAAAACTTATCTGTATAGCTGTATCCAGAACAATTTCTCTATTAGATCCTCGAAAAATATACAGGATGGTAACGAAGGAAAGGAATATTCAATCGAATAAAATTTGAATTGTCTCTGTCGCGTGTAAAGCATTTAAGATATCAGTTGTTAAAGCAACGCAAGAATCTTAAATTATCTCAAAAACCCAGCTAGATAGATTGAAGGAAGTAGTGAAAACATAATAAACTATAGGATGTTCCATTTTAAAAACGAAACTTGGATCACACATAACAGAAACGGAACACCTTGTATACTGACAGTAATATTATGTTATTAATTTTTTTTTCTAAATTACTCAGATGAGGAATTATCTTCCACCAACGCACTAGGTTGTATATTGAAAGATAAAAAAAAATAATTTCAGATCACTTTGGCATCTTTTGCTATTAACATGGTAAAATTCAATTTTTTTTGTATCACTCGGAAATATCATTATGGAACTAAATACTATAACGTTGGTCAAAATTTGTTATTAATTTACCAAAATAGTGTTAACAATTTGAGGCATATAAGCCAGTTAACTAATTACCTTATTTCCTGCATTTATATTTTAATACTTAATATGTTTTAAACCAACATGACGATTAAGTTTTGCTTCTAACTATGACGTAAGCATATTTTTTTTGGACAATGTTTCGACTCCAGTATCGGAAAGGAGATCCCGTTTGAGTGACTCAAGAAGCAAATCCTGCCGTCGCAAATTTTGTGTTATAATATATTGTTTTCTCTCAATTCTTTTTATTTGTACTCTGTCTTGAATAAGATGCCAGTTTTCACTGATGTCATTTTCGTCTCTTATTTGGACGTTGTTTCATATATGTGATAATAAACATGTTTTTAATGCATATTTTTTTGTATCCCTATATTAGACGTGAATTTAATTCTTACAATCGCTAAACTCTAATGCTAAATGCGACATTTATTTTGTGGAACAATGATATTCAGTTAAAATCGAAATAGGTATACGTAATAACCTTTTTTTTTAATCGGCATGAACGCTCTTGTATATAAAAATTGCCAATTAGCGGTGCTACAATGTACATACGTATTTACCTTACTATACGCGCACAATTATGTGACGACCTAAAAAAGTAGTCTGCTAAGAAAATGGAATCGAGTATGTGCAAATTTATGTAGCGGACTGTGTACAGCGAAATCAGCATTGCAAATTAAGTGCTAATAATAATTTAAACGATTTAATAGATAGTTGAAAAGTAAAAAAAAAAAAAGAAAAATAAGACAAGTTTGAAGATATAAAGAGATACATATTGCGCTCGTTAATTGGAAGTGATTTTGTGAAATGAGATTATCTCGGATAATTAAATATAAACCTTTTAATTATTGTTGGGAATAATCCCGCTTCGTGTATGGAACTTTTCAGATTTGCTTTTGGACTTCTTTACTATACTTACCATCGAATATTTTCTGCTTACAACACTATTAAGGGAGTATTTTTCCTTAATATATAAAACTATAATTAAAGTGGAATAATTCGTATTCGATAATAAAACACTTTTTTAAGTTTCTTATTATTTTTTATTTTGTTGAAATTCTTAACAATTATTGCAAAAGTACAGGTTCTTCCTAAAAAGAAAACATATGTACAGGTCAACAAGTCTTCAAATTCAATTTACAGTATACTAGTTATAAAATAATATAAAAGAGATGCATAATTGTTGCGTTTTATGAATACTTTGTGAAGTTATCAAGCTGGAAACGCATAAAAGGAGACGTTACATCACCCAAGTTATAAAAGAAAAGAGGTAATTTTTTTAGGGATATTTAATTTTAAACACTATCATTTTTGTATATTTGTTCGCCTTTCTTTCCATTGTAGAGATTTTTTGTCAGATGAAAGGTTGTCTTTATAATCTTCTTGATTTGGAGGGTTACTCCGTTTATCAAAAAAAACACTTGATTTCATTCCCCTCTGTTACATTTTCAAGTATTCTTGCTTTCTTAAGTATTAAAAGCATTCCGACATTTTACGATTTCGCTTGAAATATCAGTTGCGACACTTTGTTGAGAAAAAAAAGCGTACTAAAACACTAGTAAAACAATAAATAATATTTTGCTGTACCATTCGGCAATATGTAATTTCTTATTAAAGACTAATACTGTCTTCTTTCCTTTGGCTTGCGCCAATCTTCAAAAAACCACGCTTATACGTATAAGTTTTAATTCTTAGTTTCACAATTTTCGAGAAGACAATTGGTTCTTTTTCATATTGGAAATTCAGCCTTTTACAACTGCTGTTTTCAGAAATTTAAATATTCCAAAGTTAGATCTGACCCTTAATTAGCGTATTCTTCAGGAATTCATTTTAAAATCCCTGCTTAATAATTATCCATTTTTGAATCAAGTTACCAAAGCAGATACTACAGAACGTTAAGAGCTTTTATTTTGTTATCATTATTGGCCTCGGCTTGCGCCATTGAGACTGTCGAGCGGATGTTCATATTCGGGGCCGACTGAGTATCTCATATGCGAAGATCTGTTGTTAGGCGCTAGGAATAAACGAAATATCCACAAAATGATCGTCTGTTCGAGCTGTTCAGAGGGCTGTTCAAGTTGTTCAAGAAGCTTGCAGTTGCAGTTTGAACAAATCCCTGAACGACTTGAATAGCAACCTGAACATCTCCCCAAGACACACACCCATCCGTATGCTTACTAATATCTAAACACTTTTTCTTGAAAAAACTTGGGAGACCACTGCATTATTTTTTTTTTTGGCGAATCGCAAAAATAACATAATGGTTCTCGTTCTCTTTATAGTTTCTACATTGCTCGAAATCATTGAACCACAATTACGATTTAATTCGCCCATCATTATAATATAATTACGTAGAATGGTTTATTTAATGATAATAGAAGATAAATTAACAATTAACCAATTTAGTCGGAGCCGTTATTTTGCAATAAGTTGTTAAGAAAAAGCCTCTTCGCCAAGACGTAGAGGCTAGTGTAACGATGACGACGATGTACTTCGTCAATCCACCGCTGTGCGTCTGATGGGAATTTTTAAATAAAAGACGACTAGTTCGCGTTGTAGTGGTCTATTAATCTTTATTACAAATTACAAACTATTAAAGCTGATCAGCCATTTATATTATAGATTATGATGCGATTAACTTAGCAAGTAATTACAACGGCTTCGTAGACTTAGCAAGAACTAAGCAACCAATCGTTGCGATATTACGTAAATAACAATATATACAAGTACACACAAATACGTCAATGGTGCAATATAAAAAACTTCAAGTGATGTGGTATATACAGAGTGTTCTCGTTTTTACCTAGAATTTCTTTTGAACCTTCTAGAATACCAATAGAAAAAATTAGATACGGGACTAATTTTATTATCCCCTGTATAAGATTTCAATTCTTACATTATCTTTTGAAATCCAAAAGGGTTAAATGAACCAACGCCACATTAAACCATTTCGTTAGCAAAAAGTCTCTTGAGTCATACCTTTGACAATAATTTCATTCGGAAGTATAGTACCGAATTCTTTGCCATCCAAAATCGAGAATCTCCGTGAATTTGGAACCTTGTCAAAATTTAATTTTAGCAAGGAGAACGGCCTTCGTACGAGTGCGATATGACGAGAGTTTTTGAAACAAACGAGATGGGCGTTTACGTCGTGAATGACATGATCTGTTAGACCGCATATTTTCGCATAGGTTCTATCTCTATCCGAATAAGTAAAGATAAAATTTCCAATTAGGAGATATTTTTTGCTCGATGGTTGGTAATATTAGGAGAAAATTCGTTTTGTTCTTATGAATTTCTTACAATTTCAAGATCAATGCCGTTTGTCGAATTAATTTTAATAACTTCACGGTAGCACACTCAATTCGTTAACACTCCGTATACAATCATTCTTTATACCCAAGATCTAAGAAAATGAATAATTTATTTACGACGCTCATTTTCCCAACTCGCGCCGATTACAAGTTATAATCACAATTTGCGAACGCTAATAGACGGCTGTGGGTTATGTATCTTTCTTGTCAATCGGCAGTGGCACACAGCGGACGCGGAGACCAGCGTTGTCATTTTGACATCACGTTGGAATCATGCGATCTTGGCCGTCTCATATATTTATGTATACTATAATCGCAAAGATATAGGTTTAGTATTCCGTTTTATTTGGCCGTGTCATGCTCATTGACGGTGATCCGGTGTGTTCACGAGAATCTTACAGCTTTTGCTTTTGTCAAGGCTTTTTTCATGGCATTTATGGACGAACAGATAAAAAAGAAACCTGATGATTGCATGTATATATTATTGTATTGTATCGTATACATTATTTACACGGAGATACTGATAACAATAACAAACGGATGTCAAAACAAAGCCGTTGTAATTTAGAAATTTATTCTCAAAATAAAACTGCTCTCAACGTAAATTCAGATGAGTCGAATTTAAAGAAATGGGCCAATGCATCGATACAATGTTCTGTTTACAAAGATCTCGAATGTACAAGGATGGGTTTGAAAGCAGGCTTCAAAATTAGGGTGTACCGTAGTCCGACATTCTGAAAATTTATGGTCATCAGATCTTCTGATCAGAACCCAGCGGATTTTTGCCTTTGAGATTATTTAGAATACCACCAAAAACGCTGGAAAAATATGATGTAGTGCTGCCAAATGTATCAAATATTTCCCAAAAATTTGGAAATTATGGCTCGATGTTTTAATATAGATTTTCGATTAATTTACTTTTTACATTGACCATCTGAACATAAAAGTTCCAAAGCAAAGAAACGCTAAATATACAAATTTAGACTTTAATTGAATCGAAAAGTGATTTTGAAAAGAATTTTTTTTAATTAAATCCTGATGCAGAACAGTCATTGTCATGTTGGAAAATTACCCACTTTATATTGCCAAAACGGAGAAACGTCGAATAAAATTTTGCCAAAAAGTTATTGCATTGAAAACGAATATTAGAGCAGCTCAGATTGAAATGTTGCAAAATCTACTAAATAATTTAAAAAAATTTTTATCTGGAAAAAAACACATTTAAGTTGTTCAGAATTATTGTGATTTTTGTACAACTTCAAGCCATTTTTTTTTTATTTTGATTCATCAGAGTTAAATTTTTTAAATTACATCATCGGAAATTATCTTAAAATGAAGTATTTGCTGTATGCCGTTATTTGCTACTAGACCTTCTTCATTTAGAATTATTTGTAATGTATTCATCTGTTTCACAACCACGTCGAATTAAAAATGTTTGAAATTATAAACTATATTTTTTATTTTGAAAGTTGTTTACTACTTACCTTTAGCGAAAACTTTTCATCTTTGGTCCTCATTCCAAAAGTAGTCAATTATAAGTGTCAAGATTAAAAGAAAGAGAAAGTGATAAGTTCCTAACACTTTCTGCAGAATTTAGGTTCTTTTTCTATCGATCTACAGTAGATTTCCTTTCTTAGTTTCTTATAGTTAGAGAACCAAAAAAAGAAAAATGAACAAGGGACATAATAGCCGTATTAGAACAAAACCTTAACTAATACCTGCAGGTTGTCAACTTCTCGCGTTCAATTATAACTCTCGGTTGTAAAACGGATAAAGCATTTATTACGAGGCAAAAGAAAGAGATGGTGAAAAAAGGCGTCCAGCTACCGTACCAATATACCCAATCAATATTGCGGTGGGAGAACACAGTAAATTCATCGTAAAGAGACGCTTATTGCTATTTAGTAGTATTGGTACAATAATTTATTTCGAGATAAGCGCGAGCTAAAGAAGCAGTCTTCGTGGATGGGACTACGCATGGTGCTGAGCAACCAGCACGTTCGGTTCGGTTTGTGGAACTCGTACGCCGGTAGTTTGACACCTGAAAAAGAAAGAGATTAACTTTATAGTACCTTTGTAGGTGTAGTCGTAGGTACATATGTATTATATAGCGACTTAAACTACCACAGAATTATCGAAAAAATAACTGTGAACATACATCGTAGATATGCTGTTTCGGCTTGAAAATTAGAGAATCTAAGAATTGAATAAGGACCTATCTACCGGGTGGCCAATTAATAATAGCAGCCGGCTATATTTCAGAAACCAAAGAAACAGAGCTTTCGGGTAAAATCTTTTTTAATAAATGTGGCCCAAAGGAATTGCATCCTCAACTCTAGAGGGCGTTATCTGACTTTATAGCAAATAAAGCCGATTCTCGCAAAAAAATTAAATAGAATAATATGTTTCTTTTCACGCGGAAAAGTAAAAAGTACCAAACTTGTCGCACCTGGACGGTCCGGTTTTGCCAACTGTCTTCTATTTTATGTAAACTTATAAATATAACTGTACTAGTAATCATTAAATTAACGCCTAATAAATAATCTGAATCTCATTTCTTTAGCGATTTCAACATGAAATAAACGATAAAAATTTGATTAGTCCAGTTAGCGTATTTCGAAAAACAATATTACTATTTATTTAGCACTGGGATGTCCCTCTATAGAATATAACATCAGTGGCTTCCTGGAGGTTCCGAATGCCTTCCATCATTTCCGATACATGATTCTACTTTCTGTCATGATTTCTACCTGTGAAATGCTCCGAATTGTCTTCTGGTGCAATGGGCCTCACACCAAAGACGACTTCTTTTAATCCGTTCTCACAAGTGAAATTCTAAGCAAGTCATTCTATCCTCTTGTCAGGATAAGCATTATCTAGGAAATCCCGAACATTTATCGCAAAATACGCGGGCTACCCGTCATGTTGAAAAAACATCCGTCGACGAATTGCCGACGGTATAGCTTCTAAAAGGTGTGGCAATACGTTTCTTAGAACATGTTAGTAAAAATAATTATTTTTGAAATAGGGTATATTTTGTTATTTTTACTAATATGATTATATTAGTCCTTGCTACAAGTTTTTAAATATTTTTAATTAATATCTCCGCTTAGAGAAAAGATATCTAGCCACGGTGTTCGCTGACATTTTAAGTTTTGATTCTTCACTTTTCCGCGTGAAAAGAAACATATTGTTTAATTTTTGTGAAAAGCCGCGTTATTCATAAGAATTCGAATAAAACTGAGTTTGATAGATCAAATAAGCTCTTTTAAACGAGACCAAGATTCTTAAGATCGCTTAAGCCTAACAGGGGCAACTAATATTTATTTCAAAAACAATTGACGTCTCCCCACCACTGTATTTTAGAAGATACAACAAAATATGACTTTTAATTAGAGGAAACACAATGAAAACATTAATTCTTTACTTAGTCGTCAATGTTACACCATCTATTGGTTATCTTAAAACTGGAAAATCATTTCCACATTTCCTTTTGGCCACATTTTTTTTTAAAAAGCTATGTAATTATTAGTTTTCGAGATACAGCCGGATGCCATTCTTATCACCCGGTATATATGTATTATCCTAATCTTCCAATACAGGATTTGATCTTTTATTGCAAACTTATTTTTGTTTGAAATATCTTATCTTTTACTCAATTTTTGAAATCTACGACAACTTTCCTTATAACTGCCATGCTATCAATTTATCTGCTTTACTCTTCGGAAAAATAACAAAGTTAATACGAAGATATAAAAAGATTGTATTATGTAGAGGTAACTTAAAAATTTTTTTTTACAAAATAGTTCGTGCAGTATGGATTTTCAGACAATCAATAATATGACTGATGACGATTGAGTATTCCGTTGTTTCAAAAGTAGAGTCCATGCGCCAAATGAATTTTAAATGGTGACGTAAGCAGAGAGACGTAAGCAACCCTTGCTAATACATCTATTCTGTTGGCTTCATTTGTTGCTGTTCTTTTTCGATTTTCAGGGAGATCTTAACATATTAGCCGCAAAATGATTCTTTTTCAGTTTTGGGTCAATGAGGAAATCTAGTAGCATACAATACTTGCGCAACTCTTGCATTTTGCTCACACTCCCCATAAATTATCATATCACAATATTCTTCAAATGCAAACGTAAACATGATGTTAACGGTCGCATCAACGATTTTCAAACTTAAACACACATTGTTGGGTTTAAATTTGAAAATGTTATTAAAACTTAAGAGATACTCATGAAAACAAAGTACATCATGTTTTCATGGGTATCTCTTAAATCTTGATAACATTTTTGATAAATTAATCTTTGCAACTACGAGTAACAATCTTTCAATTTATTCGCGGACGTCGTCGTATTTTTTAAGTATTATCTGTATTGCATCTAGAGAATACAATCCTTTTATCATTGATTTCATACAAAATTTATCAGTGTATTCATTCGGATTTTATAAACATTTGTATAGATACCTAGGTATGTCTTTGTCTTAAATTTATAAAAATTATTTTCCCCAACAAGTAAACCAAATAGATTGGTAGCAGTTATAAGGAAAGTTATTAATAACAGATTCTAAAAATGGATTAAAAATAGGGTATTACATTTCTTATCTAAATACAAGTCTTAGACTAAAAAATGTTGATACGGAAATCAAATTAAAAAAGATTGCTAGAAGTTCTTTATTGTTATTTAAAGTAAACGCTCAAAACGTGTCTTGTTTAAATGTTTAAAGCAGTTCTTTCGCGAAATTTAAATCATTCAGTCTAATTTAACAACAATTTTAATAACTATCAGTGGTAACATTTAATTAAAATATAACATTGTTTAAACTAACCAATAACAAAAAATTATAATTTCTTCTCTTCTGTATCTAATAAAAACGCGTGCCTAATTTGAGTAGAAATGAAACAAAAATTAAATTTCAACGTGCCATCCTTTCCTTTGAATGAATATTGGATAAATAATTCAGTTCTAACAATTAAAACCAACTGTTAAACTTGGAAATAATTAATCTAATTTTAAACAATCCAATGTCAATTTTTGGAAGACATTTAAATAGAATTAATTAATTAATTAAAACGAATCATGCAAAAATATTATTATTATTAAATAAAAGGAAAGCCAAAGAAATAATTAACGATTTCAGTTATTTTTTTATAACTACCCTGTTATAAAGAAAAAAGAGAATGCTATGATTAATAATTAAATATTTCGAATTATTAGTTGATCTTATTGTCCTGTGGAGTAATAAATAGATAAATAAATAAAGTTTGTACTTATTGTATATTTTATGTAAATAAATAATTTTATATTATTACAATTTTATTATATGAAAATTAAAATAATTTGCTTAATTGGCGGGTAAAATTAAATTATTCGGTATTAAAAATTGCAATTTATGCTTTTAACTTAGAGAAGTGAATTGTTGCAACATTGAACTCTTTTTAAATGGTTGTATTACTTGATTAACCTAAGCAAAAAATTATTGACGGAAAAAGAACAAAGTAAAAATGCTAGTAATCGTGTAATTTCTCTTTATTTTGACAAACCGGTTGCCAACGAAATCTGATTTAATAGCTAAATACGTATCTAACAGAGGTATGCATCAAATCATCCAATATTCCTTCTCTTATTAGATTCAAAGTTGTTAGATAAACTGCGTTGGTGTGACGTTGGCCGATCATATGATTTCACCATAACGTTGTGAAATATAAATAATAGTGACGGTTATTTTAACCTAGTGATGCGTACTTTTGCGGTAATTTTCAATTTTACTTGAAAAAATTTTATCAAAAATCGAGGAAAGTTTCTTTGTATATTTAGCATGTTACTGAAAATCTAAAGTTGAGTTAGGATAGGCTTAAAGTAGTAGAAATGTAATTAATGGACTGTAGCAAAGAGACATAACAGGCAAGGTTAGGCTGGAATTTTGTAAACATCTCAAGTCTACATGTAGGCGATTCAAATTAACGGGCCACATATCTTGGGTATTATTGTCTTTAAGAAGTCAGTTAAATTAGCAAACTGGTAATGTTTTTGCTGCTGATTAATATGAAATTTATAGAAAGACAATTGCATGACGTATTTTTACAAAAAAAAAAAACAAATTTGCCAATTTTTGACGACAAATTTGTTTATGAAATGAAAGAAAACCACCATGAAAAATAATAGATAGTTAGGATCGTAATCTGCGCTTGTCAGTTTGATTGAAATTTGATAGAATAGTTTGTTATCGTGTCAGACGGGCCTTATAGATAGACTGTTTGAATTCGAAGTTACAGCAGGCTACTGTAAATACCTATTATTATATAATAGGTATTTACAGTAGTAGTAGATATGTAACACATATCTTAAATAAGAATCAAAAACCACCCTACTATTTATTTCAAAATAATAGTAAAAAATAGGCATTATTTGAGGAATTCCACGACTTCAATTCTAGCAGAAACCCGCTATAAGAAATTTGGGAAACTTTCCTTTGACAGAATATCAAAAGGCGTTTAGTAAAGTTTTTGGGGAGCAAGTTATGGACACAAAAGTTTTCCAAGTGATAAAGCCTATATTGGACAAATCCAACGGGCGATAGGCACTAGATTCAAAGGACATACAGCTCATTACCGTTATGCAACGATCGAATTGTCAAGTGTATCACACCATATAAACGAAACCGGGCATAATATTAAATTAGAAGAGTTAAAAATTAATTAATAAGCGAGAATTAGGCACTCACGAAACCGTTTATATGAAAAAGAATACAGATTCGTTAAACAAGGAAAAAGGCCCACTTAACCATTCGGTTTTGTTGAATTTGTTGAGATATTTACGTTCTGTACTGCACAGCAGAACCTTTTCGTATACATTCGCATATTTCGCACGTTTTAAGGTTTACAAGCGGCAAGGATAGGTACTTGTAAAATACCTTTGAGAGTAGAGACGAAGCATGTTAGAATTAGATTCCTTTTTTCACTAATGTGATTTCGATCCCACGGTTGACGATGAGAATCCACGAATTCCCGAATTAATTAAGTCACTTGTGGGGTGCGGAGTGTGCCGATGCTTCAGTGTTTGGAGAATAATAAAGTTATAATGTTTTTATATCAGAAATTGAATTACCTTTGAAAATGTTGAAAAATATGGTAAATTTAGTTTTTTGTAGAAATGCATTATTGAATTGTTTGCATATTAACCACTAGCAAAAACACTACTAGTTTGTTGTTACTGAAGATTGAAAAACACTTGGAACTTCTATACAGTTTTAAATAAATGAAGAATTTTAAATAATACATATTAGCAGTTCCAAATTGATAGGTTTCTTAATAAGTTTTTTTTTTTAATAGGGGAATGGTTGGTAACACCGCTCTAATCCCTCTTTTTCGATACGTAAAACGGATTTCATTAGGGAACAAATGTGATAGGGATTGCGCATCCAATTTAAATTAGATGTAAATAAACTTACATTAAAATTGATAAACATTTAATAGCTTAATAAATTGGAAACGCCCGATTCGTATCTTCGAACATTTTTCATGGATATACGGCGTTCTAAAACGCAAATCTCCAAGTTTCCAACGAACAAGTCGCCACGAAATCCTCCGCTGGTACGCTCGCACGCATCACACAACTTGTTATATGGTGTCTTGTATATAATTACTGTGCTACCGGTATTCGACACGTTTCGTAGTTACGGGTGCTGCTGGCACACGGTCAACGTGCACAGCTTATTCTCTTTATTGATAAATTTTAGCGTCGTTTTATAGCCTATTACGTCTATAAAAATAATGATATTGCCCAGGCCGCATTCGATCGACGGACGAAAATTGGTTTGTGTTTATTGTTGTTGCGCGCCATTATGGCGGTTCACGTTTGTTTTTACTATTTCTTTAACGCGCTATGTAAGCTACCGTGTACGAGTGAAGATGTATAGTGGACCTCTTCTTATTAATTAATCTATTCACACTTATTACTATACGGATTCCGTTGTTTTCGAAAAAATAATCGGCGTAGTCAAATAAAATCGAATGAGGTCAATTACTTTCACGATTTCATTGCTTAGTTTTAAATTTCAATAATTTACGAGGATTTCCTGTTTGTATTTTGTATTTTGAATCAGGTCTTTGCAACATGTTTAACATTATTCCTTATTAGTTGCAGATATGCTTAGCGCGAGATTGAAGGTTTGTTGACTTGCTGGATAATGTACGAGGGGTCATTTTTATATTGCCGGACTAGACAGTTTTCAATTTTTATGTAATTCTTCATTATCTTGTTTTTTTTTTATCACACATGTCTTCATAATGTTTTTGTTAATTTGCAAAATAATTGCGGTCGTATTAGTTCTAATATCTGCTAGTTTATGTTGTCACGTATGAAAATCAACAACCTCGAACAGTTACAAAATTCGTAAAAAAATAAGGAAAAAGGAGAAACGTTGGCTCCATACGGGGATGGCTGCCCTTCAAAGTCGACTACTAGCGAATGGTCAAAATTGTTTAAACATGGTCGAGAATCACTGGATGATAATCCCCGTCCAGTACAGCCTGTTGAGGTGACCACTTCCCATATTATTGAAAAAATTACGTGTTTGGTACTGGATGAGTGGGAGCAAGAAGATAAAGGTGGCAATTAGTAGCTTTATTAGGAGTTGGAGAATCCACACTTTTCAGAATTCCACTACTTTTTACTTACAATTTTTGGCAGTACAATAATCGGTGTAGCGGCATATTGCGGACTCCAGCTCCCAAGAAAAAATTCACCCCTTCTGTAGGAAAAACAATGGCAACTATCTTTTGGGATTGTTAAGCAATTTAAATGATTTTGATGATTAAATAAGGGTAATACGGTAACCGGAGAATATTATCCAAGCAATGCATAGCCTAAATTAAGACTTTCAAAAGCTGCCGTTGATGAATGTGGTTTCATAGAAATTGACGATCGACCTTATAGTCCAGAACTATAGTTCCCTGTCACTATTTTTTGTTTCCAAATCTCAAAGAAAAAACACTGAGGGGAACAACATTTATGAACAACGACGAATTTATAGGGGTTGTTCAAAGGTATCTTGCAGACAAACCAAAGGATTTTTTTTTAATGGTTTTTTTCATACTCATCTTACAGAATCTAGTTAATATGAAACATTTTTCCATGTACTCGTGAAACCTCCGGAAAACATATGCGAGTGCCCAACATCCTGCATGCAAGCAGAAATTTTCTTTCTATTCTAAATAAAGTCATATATATAAGTTATATCACAAAGTAATTGTTCTTTAAAAATTCCCAATTGACCAAAAACTGGATCAGAATCATTCGTGTACAAGAACATATGATCTCTTTCGAATAGGTATGAGTCTCCTCAAAGCATTTAAAATGTGCCTTCGTTTTATCTCAACATCACAACCAGCTATTTCCTATCCTACTCTCTCTCTTCAGAATCAATCCACCTTGGACTTGTTATCCAATTCTCAAAGTTACAATTTTTAAAGATTAGAATGTTCAATGGAATCAATAAAAGTATCACTAAATGGCAAATCAACAAAAATTATCTGCTCGTGTTTTCTGTGCTAATTTCGTATAAGCGGAGGATGTTTTTTAACAACGATTTAATACGAATTTTAAAGTTAGTTGTCGAAAAAAAAATATTTAGGGGCCCACTATATGTATCAAATAAGAATGAAATAATCTTCCTGTACATTAATAATATAATACGGAATTTACACTTGATTTACCACACTGTACTTCAAAGGATTTTCATGGATTCCAGCAAGGAGTGTGTGTCAGATCTTTGTTGAATAACCAATTTTATAAAAATACGATATTGGCCAACTATTTATGTTAATTTGAAGCTTAAATCTTGATACGATTTAAGTTATCGGATGTTGTTTTAACCAACAAAAAAATAATTGGGCCGTATGATACCTACACCTGTTGATAACGGTTTACTTTTTACTTCAACCGGTCGTTACGCCATTAAAGATTGAAACGTTTAGAAGAAAACTGCATATTCTCCAAATAAATTGCGTGAAATTATGCGGTCTTCAGAGAAAGTTGTTTAATACTTTTCTCTACTTACCAAGAACGAGACGTCTAGCACCTTCCTTGATAAGTTCTTCGATTTCAAACTGCACTGATTCGTTGTTTTATTGTCGGTTTCTTTTGTTTATTGTGTGAAATGCATTTAATTTTCGTAATTTTGTAAATAAACTGAGCTGGAATAATAATAATTATTATCTTTAATTAATATGGTTGGAACAAGATGATTATGACTTGCTCTAGGATATAACCTTCAAGTTTCAACATCTTAGATCCTTTAAGCTTTTGGAACATTGTGAAATGCAATTAACTATTATTTTGTCGAAATTAATTTGAATAAACGATCTAATGGGGTGTCACAAAAATGGAGCCGCGTTACAAGGATTAAACCCACCAGATCCTTTAATTCAAAAATGTTTCAATTGATTCTCGAGTCTCTGGGCGGAACCCTGATATAACCATAGATTTCACTTTCGATCTTAGAGAAAACGATTTTAGTGTCGTGTAAAGATGGGAAAAAGGTTATACATCCGAAAATTAATTCGATGTCAAGTGGTAAATTGAAAAAAAATTGTCTATCAATTTAGATTTTTCGGGACGATAATTAAAATTACGCCGAAGTGGACCCTGCGCTATGAATTACCAAAATATGCCACATCATAATAAATCTCCATTATCAATTCGGTTCCATAATTAAAAAAATCAATTTACAAGCAATTAATTAGAGGTTAATGAAAACATTCCATAGATTGCCTGCTGTAGGAATCTCAATTTTGTACTATTCCAAAAGACGAACGTGTCCCTGATAGGAAAAGAATGTAGGCACTTAAGAAGTACGCCATTTTGTAACGGCTATTAGAATGTAACAATAAAATAACAAATAAAATGCGTTATGCGGTAAACAATTTATGAATCATGCGATCCATTCAAAGAAGATGCACGTTGTAACGTTGCAAAAAAACATACGTAAATACTCAAGATGGCGGGTGACCTCTTGCAGTATTTTGTCGAAATTTTACGTTAACCCAAAAGTAGGTCGTTAAACATCTTAAGACCGGTAGTAATAAAAAAAAATTTAACTCCGCATAACATATCGAGAAACTAATATGCGCTTACGCCCTTCGTTTTATCGCATTGCTGACGTGGTATCCATTTTATTGCGTGCAATAAACGTGGTATAGTTAGTGTTGTTTAACGGGTTCCCATTGAAACTAAACATCTGTCAGCTTTAGATATAATTTCTTTGTAAATGCGATTAATGAAAGTCAAAGGTGATATGTTTTCAAGATCCTCCCAAATGTACACAGTCTGTTATATAAACATTACTTCAATTGCTTTCTATGTAGAGATTTATTACAAAAAATTAATTGAAAATTACTGTAATATTCTGCTTTGATGCTCTCCAAATTGCTCCAATAGTCGGGCCACACCGTCGCACGACTAGAGTCGCATCGAATCAATCGATACAATCAAATTTTGTCAATGTAAAGACGTACAAATAAATAAATTTGTTGAATCTGTTCGTTCTCTTTATATTTCTCATCAATTGTCTTTTCAGATGCAGTAATTTTTCTTTTAATTTAGAAAAGATCTTTGTTTCCGGGCTGGAACCGCGTTGTTCTGGTTGCTTCTTTCGATGTTTCTTTGGGACATCTTCAGGGCTTATATTGCTGACTTGGTTAGTGTCCATTAGAAAAAAAAAACCGAATATGTTCCATAATGACGCGGTTTGAACCCGGAAACCAAGAAGATAGTACAATTGACGACCACGGAAATCCACGAACCCGATGAATTTACAGATTTACAATGAGCCAAATCTTAGCGGAGAATTGATATTTTTTATACATATTCTGAAATATGGCATTTTCATACGCCTTATTTTTGGCTATGATTGGACATTATTCCATCATATTATTTAATATTTTCCTTTAAAGTCATATTAGTTAATTGCAGATTAAACTAGATGATTTCCTTTAAATAAAAAAAAATATTTATTTTCTTTAATTATAAAATTATCTTCTGTATTCCAATCGAGAACTCCATCTAGCATCAACTGTTTTGAAATTCGTTTTGCGGACGATACTTACAGGCCTTCAACCCGGAAATTTCCTGTTCGATGCCTCCTTATGAATTTTAATTCGTATTATAACAGTACGGGGTAACGTTTCCGGGAAATCTAGATTTCGTTACCAGTTTACAAACGATACGAAGCTCAAGATTCGATAATGCGCGTTTAGAATATGGATGTAATTAATATTTGCAAGTTTTATACTTATAACTTGCAATCTTTTTGATGATGAATTATAAATTATGAATTTAATGACAAAATACTTGAGCATACGTGATCTATCCCAAAAGAAGCGTTTTAAAATTGGCATTTCCGACATATTCAAACGTTTGAAAAAACCTCAACTCCGGGAGCGAATAGAACCAGACGTTTCCCGTTTGCAGACAGATAACACGTTCCCGGCATAGACCCAGCACTGTTTTTAGCAAACGGGAGATCTCAGATTTAATTCTTTACAGGAGCTGAGATTTTTTATAATGTTGTATAAAGCGAAGTAGAATATTACAGTGCTTACATGTACAAAACTACATAAATGTATTTATCGAAACGATAATTTCTTTTTATTCCTTAAATCAAAAAAATAAAGCTGTTGACATTTAGTTTATTGCGGTCATGGTCATTTATACGTTATCCCCGAATGGGGTATCTCACTCTTGTAAACTTTTTTTTTTTCACAGACGTAGCATGTTTTACGAAAAATCGAGTGATATCCACTCAAAATTGTACGTATTGATCGCAAGAAATCTCAAATTTTTAAACAACAATCAACCGCCAATGATTAAAAAAAAATGTGTTGTATAACCAAATAATTGGCCTTTTTTTTCAAAGTATTTTTTTGGGAACGAAAATTTAAATTTTGGAGACCGCAAATTCGGCAATTGATCAGACATTAGCTTCAGAGCCCAATAACTTGACTTACTCGACTACTCGATTTAATCCCTTTAGAGTTAAGATACTTTGATTTACCCATATTTGCATTCAAAATGTTATTCTTTACCATTAGTTTTGTATGGTATTAATTGAGACAAAAAAAATCAATTATAATGGATAATCATGGATGTTATTGTAGATTTTTTAATTTAATACAATCTTCAAATTAATCTTGTTAAATTGCATTATGCTCGGAAGAATATGAGCTAAAAGATGTCGTATATGATAGTTAAGTTTAATTACTATTTTCTTAGTTTTTAGTGATTGAATTCTTAGTTTTAATGGCATTCTATTGGATTCGGCAAAATGAAATTGTTTGTTGTTGAGGTTAACATCGCTTTCCTTACATGGTCAAACAGGACGATTGCGTTTTAGAATCGTCACAATTTAATCTTTATTACTATTACAAAAAAAAACTTTTTATTTTACAATGTAACTAAAAGAGAAACAAAATTTCTGAAGAAAAAACGTAAAATGTAATTTTATTTTGCCCAATCTAATAGAAATAGCAAGAATCCAACCTTAGAATTAATTTTAATATGTAATTCTGTAAATAAATTAATAAGCTAGTTATTAATATATTTTTATGTTCAAAGAGACATTATTATTATAAGCACTAAATTATAAGAGTGGTCAAATCTTTAAATTCTTCTCTTTTAAAATGCCAGCAACTAAGTAACTTCAGGCTAAATTTTTCTTTGTGAAACATGCATATACATATATGAAAAACCGTCCGAATAATGTTTACCGATCACTAAATTATCATGATAATAATCGCATCAAGAATTACCTTTCGTTTGGATCGGAGAGTCCGGTGCCGTGATTTTCGACATCGACGGGATCTCCATCCGACGACGCGGCATTCTGACCAACTTGCCTCGGCCCGAAGAGATGAGGAGAGAAAGCGGTGGGGAGGGCTGACGACGACTAGGTCGCACCTGTTCGCCTTTAACCCCCTCTGGAGGGCTTTTTCACGTCTGCGGGGATGAGAACGCCGCCGTAGGGTTGTTTATGGTCCAGGGTAGCGATGGACGTCGCATCAACGCCTGCGGGACGTCGGGCGACGCATCGGGACGCCGTTTTGCGACCAGATGTGTACTCTCGCGAACAGGTCGACGTACCACAATAACAAACAACGCGATCTCTTCACTCTGCAATAGTGAATCATATACTGTTTTTAAGACGTATATACATATGTTCGTTGGGCGCATTCGGATGGACTTTGTTACGTTTTTTCGGCGCCCAAAAGCGGTTGTGGGGTTGTTTATACGTTGAAATTTAAAGAGCGTTCAAAATTTCGAACGAATTAAGCTAGTTTGAAAGGAGATCGTGGGATTAAATCTACCATATGGTCGAATTTCTCGGGGTACTTTGGGAGATTGATTCGAAAGATAAATTTTACACTATTTTACCTTGTCTAATTAAGAGATTTAACAACAAAATTTTGGTTTTTCAATGCTTACTACAACAGATCTAATGTATTCATGCATTTTTTTTTAACTAATTATTCTTGTTTTAACCCCAAATTCATTTATATTTTGAAAATATTGTGAACTTGAAAAATATGAAAAAAGAGCGCTTACCTCGGATTTTCCGATGAAAACACCACCACATTCTGATAAGCTTCTTACATGCGCTTCAGCGGTCTAGCCTAGCGGCCGTTTGGCGCGATACTGCTGGCAACACACGATCATATACTTCTACCTTTCGCGTATAAGCGCCTTATTATCCTTACGGCGGCAGGATCGGACTCTTCTCGCGCTGGTCTTATGGAAAGGTATATACACACGGAAAGCTAGTATTTGTTGGGTGTCCTCGGTTACCAATATTAACAATACTACTACTACTACTTGCCCGGCCGTGCCCGTGGCGGGCCGCACACTTGTTGCCGATCGGTTCTATCTCGTACAGGGGGCGGGGTATCTCCTCTTTTGTACGTTTGACGACATGCGGAATGTCCGACGTCCGAAGGTTGTAGAAGTTAAACGAAGAGGACATTTCGACGCTGTTCTAATGTAATGACATGATGGATTTATTAGCGGCTACGCGATGTCTCTAATGAGCGAATTATATCATGAGGCTTACTAAGGATAAATATTCTACCTCAGGAAGATTAATGGAATGTCTAATTTCATTGGGCGATCTGTGATTGCTCAAAAAATGTGATAAAACTTTTGTATTGGCTTTACAATTACGTTTTGCAAACAATTCATCCAATCAGAGATATTATATGAAATCATCCCATTATGCCGGGTGCGCAGTTGATGTGTCCGCGGAGTTTAACGTGAAAACTACCAAAGATAGATAAATGAGATTTTCTGTACGTATATAGTATACTACAGCGTATGTTATAAAATTATTTGCAAATGTACAAGGCGTTCCAAAATTCCATAACCGTCTTCAACTTTTTGTCTTAAATGGATTGCTATATTTTTTTTATTAATTATCTTGATAGCCATTTAAATTATCTTTGCAACAATATCTAGTTATGAATGCTTTCGATAATTACTTTTGGCTGGATTGTAAATTCTGTTAACATTTTAAGACCTAGCTGGGGAACGGATGGAGCGTCGTGAGTTACTACGTCGTGCAACATTCATTAAAATAAATAGCAAAAAGTAGTCGCGAGTTACTCTTTTGCTACCAATTAAGGGCTTACCCTTTCTATGTATCAGGGTGGTATAGTTAAAAATATACAGAGAGGGTTAAATATATCGTGCAACATTCATCAAAATTGAAGAACAACAATCGATTTTGGTTGACCTTCACGAAATTCGTCACCATCAGAAGCACGACCACGATGAAATTCTGCAGGCCAGTTGTAAACAGTTCACAAAGAGGTCTGTCACACAGTTCTGTTTCTGTTCTGTCAGAGTGACAGTTGTGAGAGGTGTCAGATGTTGAAAATTCTCCTTTCATACAATGATACTTCTTGGTTAAAGCTGAGCTTGAAGAGGCCGTCGTTCGATCCGAGACATGACATGTCCATGGCATTTTTAGAGGCGTTTCTTGTTTCTCAGGTTTCTTATCATTACAATCACTAACAGTTTTTTTAAGCGCACGGGCAGTACTTTTATTTATCTTATAATTATCATCGCGATTTTTGTTACTTTCACTAACCTCTTTTATTGAAGAGGTTTTATTTATTTCAGAACTGCAAGGTTTACTATCTATTAGACTCACACGTGCATTAAAAACCGGTACTTGTATGTCTTTTTCCCTATCATTTTTAACAATTTCAGATTTTTTTGTTTCTACTTCATTACTAACATTATCAAATTCTAACTCACTAGACGGTCCTGGATAAAAATCCATTTCTAAAAAATCCATTTCCAGACTAGAACTTTGCTGCCGATTTATCGGATTAGGGGATTCCGTGGGCATATCTAAGCTAAAAAACGAAATCGGTAAATCTGCATCTTGATCTCCCTTGTACGTGTAGATGCAACCATCGTCCGATATAGAGAAAGCATCCTCGTCATCTTCATCGCTAAATTGACAATATTTTGACTTAACCTCTTTATTCCTACCATTACATATGGAAGAAACTACAGTATCACATTTAATTGCTGTATTATTAGATTTCTGATCATTTATCTTATCACCATTGTTTAATGATATTAAAGTATCCGCATGTTTGTCTCTGGGCGTTGTAAAATTTAAATTTAAAGAAACACCATTAACTTGAATAACATCCTCTTGCATGGCACTTGGTATTGATAAGTTGGGTATATCTAAAATTTCATCTACGTTATTGTTAAATTTGATAGACTTTTTACTCGAACTTGATTTGATCTTTACTGCAGGTTTCGTTTTGGGAATAGCACCTTTGCAATCGCTATTATGATGATTGGTGATATTAGCATTCGTATCTGCACTAGCCAAATCGCTCGGTCCAGCTTCGTCGTTAGTTTCACAACCAGAGTTCTAGTTTATTGAAATAAAATCAGTAAAATTCACATTCAGGCACTATTTTTTAAGTTGGTTTATTTATTGGCTATGGCTTTAAATTATCTACTTTAATATGATATCTTCGGAAACAGATTTGTTAACCATTGAGGCAGAATCCTTTGACGTAACCATTATCAAAAGTGCTTGAATTATCAAATCGTGGGGTTACTGTGAGAACCTGATAAATCTTCAATCGCTTAAATTGAGAAAACCAATACAAATGTTTGGTCAGTTAGCATATCAATTTACATTTTATGGTCCAATAAGATAATTGAGTTAAAGGTATTTGTTAATACTTATATGGTTTTACCTGTAGATAATATTCAAGATTATGAATGTAAAGGTATAGATAAGTAAAAATTACCCAAATGCTCTTATCCGATTTTTGCAGTAAACTCACGAAATACAGTAGTTGGAAAGTGTAAAATACATACTTCAAAAATAAAAAGTAGATAACAAATTTAGTGAAAATTAGTAAAGATGACATAAAAGCTAAGTACAATTAATCCTTAAGACTACATAAAAAAACGTCTGCATATTCTAGGGCAAGTGGCCAAGTGGGGCTTTCAAAAATAGACTAGTTTTAGGGTAGCGTATGTAAATATTGGCACGAAGCGTGACAGCGTAGGGACAATGAAGTTAACACTAGATACGAGGTCCGAACCTTCACAAGTTTATCTAGAAACCGTGCGCTGTGAAACATCCTACTTTGAGTCAAGGATTGCATGTTGTGTTCATTTAGTAACATATTATAGTCAATATTCCAGTCAGAAGAGTTTCCAGATTTTTTAAAAGATAAAAATTTAAAAAAAATTTGCGGAACACAGTTAATTAAAAGTATTATGAGTACTGTAGAATGAATACCAGACGATAGATCCGTACTCTAACTTACTACAAACGCAAATTATGAAACCTTTGAAAGTACGAAAAATGAGACCTAGACTACAAGAAGCAGACAAACATATACTCTCTATGTATTTAATAAATATCAAATAAGAATCAAGAAGCACGCCAAGTTAGTTTCAGAAGTTATTTTCAGGATTTTCCCGTTAATGGTATCGTTAATAGAAAAAGGAGCAACATTCAAGTGTGGCTCGTTTTTGCCAGACTATTGAAGAACAATGTCAAAGCTTAATCTTAAAGCTTTAGGGCATCATATATGTCGGAAACAGACGCAAAGATCTTGAGATTGTCTGCATATCCCACGATATTGCACGGCAAAGAAACGAAGAGATCATTAATAAACCAAATAAATAATAGTGGACCTAGAGTGGATCCTTAGGGGACGCCAGAGGTGAAAGGGTAAATCATTAGAATGGAAACCATTGTAATAAACATGATATTTTTCGTCCTTAAGATAGGATGTTATTAAGCTAAGAGAAGAAGTAGCAAATCCAAACGAATACAGTTTCTTGACATGAACTTGCTCGATGATCCATAATTTGCGAAGCGTATTGTAAGAAGGCCGTCAGGTTTGTACTTGTAGACCGATTAGAGAAGAATCCATGCTGTTTGGGAGACATACACAAACGAACGCGGGAAAAAATGTATTGCATTAATAATGCTCAAATATTTTGGCCAAATTTGAGAGCACAGATATTGACCTATTAGGTACAGATGTTTTCACGCCCTTCTTGTACACTTGTACAATTCTCGAACGTTTTCACAGCACCGGAAATGTGTAAGTCCAGAGTGCTAGATTAATAATATTTTTTTATAACTAATCTATGTAATATTAGCGAGTAGCATAGGAATAACAATTTGTAGCATAAACCTTTAAAATAATCTACAAATCGATAGAAATACTGGTCTCAAATGTTATACATCAATTCACATCATTATAAGCTTTTGTGATGTAAATATCGAGTTTAAATGTTGTAGCACACACGCATTTTATACGCAATTCAAGGTTACCAGCGGCGATCGGTTTAAGCATATTGGACGAATTCAAAATGCAAATGCGGTAGCTTTCAAGGCGTTTCGACTGTACGCGTCGGCGATGGTCGATCGCCGGTGACTCAATGACGGATTGGCTCGAACTGCTAGAGCGACCGACCCGACCGATCGTCACTTTGACCATAGATGGTCATCATCCCTTTTATGGAGCGTGCATTGTCGCTAACTACCGCGCGCGAGCCACCGCCGTCGCGGTCGCAGGCCGCGGGGCCGCTACCGGTCACCGCACGCATCACCTCCGCGAAACCGACCGTCGCCGAGACAAAAAACTGCGCCGCTCTCGGCACGTGCTATTGTTTTCTGGCCGATCCGCTTTGCTCGTTTCGGAAGAAATGAGCGACGACCGCGAGCCGGCCGGCCAACCCTATTCCGTGCCCTACGGACGGGGTCCTCGAACGCGAAGAATGCGACTTTTTTCGGGAGCCGTCTTCGTACGGTAGTCCCGAAGAGAGACTATGTGTATGTGCTCAAGATGTTCCTGCTGTATCAATATTTGCCTGCAAGCATATTATGTACGTAAGGGTTACCACATTTAAAGAGCTTATAGCATGGAAAAATACGCAATTTTAATCCGGGTTCAAGTAAGGTGGAATTCTAAATTAAATTGGCTTTTTTAATGTAATTAATACACTAGATAAACTAGATAAAAAAGAAGGTTCCAACTTATCGTTAGTAATTTTTAAATACATCGTAAAAAGGAAGTTGTGGATTTACGTGGAATCATAAGCAATTTCTGGATCTACGATCTCTGATGTAATGTTTCTTGGAACACAGAGTAAATCCACGTTATCGATCAGTACGAAATCACGTGTAACAGTGAAGCTCTTCACTTCAGTCTTACCACAACACTGAGTTTTAGGAGCTATGATATCATCAACAGTAGTAAACCTGCCCTAATCTAAAACTAACGTATTTCTACACCTTTAATCATAGATTGTACAACGCTTTGTCCTATTCGGACTGATACAGAACAGTCCGAGTAGCTGATTTGATTAAGATCGCCTACGAGGAGAGAGACTCGACACCCCAATCCGGATAATATAGTTGCGTCAACAACACCATGATACCAACTACAAACAGTGAGAACGAAGCTGATACACAAGGATAAGCGAGCTCAGCCAAGCTTTGTCCCTCCAGAAGAACAAATGTATATTCGGGTTAGTCATATTCGAAGAAGCGTGGGAAAGAAACCGGAAGTAGGTAACGAATTCCGAGAAATAGGTGTTAATTACGAAATGGCTCTTGGAACAGCTTAAACTGCTTGCGATCAGGTGCGTCGATACTAAGCCTGCAGTTGCTCTTCATGAGATTAGCAGAGATTAGACAGATTCGTGTTTATTGGTCTCATGAGAATGCCTACTGGTTTTCCCGAGAGTCGACAACACACGAGTCTGTCTAGTCCCTGCTAATTTCGTGAAGCGCACTCGTTTCTGCAGGCTTACTCCATACCCCCTTGTCAACGCTATAGAAGCTAAACTAACAGATAGCAAACAAATTGTACGTTGTTAAATCGTTATGGAATGATGATTGTCGATGTTGCATCCGATGTACCGCAAGGTTCCGTATTAGGGTCGCTTTTGTTTGACATTTTTATTAACGATCTACCATATGATATGCCAGTTTTATTTTGTAACGCCGATGGACAGGCTAGAAGTGCTTGTTCAGATGCTTCCTTTAAAAAAAAGAAGTTTTCCTTTTCTAATTCGGGCTAAAGATGGCCGTTCACCTCAAACTTTTCAATTCAATTAATTTAATTCATATCAATGGTATTGCTTTTGTGTATTTTTCGTTATCTTTGTGGCTATGGAACTAAGATAAGATTACATTCGATAGGTGTTTTTATGAGTCATCGAACTATTTGAAAACGCCATACAACAAACATAGTATCATCTGACGTAATTAAATTGTTGAAAAAGTGTTGCAATGGTAAGTCTGCCAGATAGGAGAAGTCAGATATTTAATTAAACGTCGGAAATACCAAAATAAATCTTCATTAGCTATCGACGGACGCCAAAATGTACCGTCTTTTTATTTTCTCTGTCGTATGCAAAGTTTCATAGTTACATACCAGATTGAAATGGTTGATATTACAGGAAGTCACATGGTATAAAAAAAATAGCGTAAATAATGTATCACTTCTACGGCAACCGCGTGTCTAAAAAAATATGCTTCCTTCTTAACTATCCATATCATTTTAGCAATATTCTTCTCGTATATAACTTCATTTGCGCAAAAAAAATTAACTCGTACGACTCTACCGTAATCGAACATTTCCAGTAGGCAATATTATGATAAATTGGACCAGCTCTAAAAACGAACAACTATGCACAATTGCAATCATTCTCACGTTAAATAACGCAATAAATATACGGCAAATAACGCATTTCCATTGTACCCGGTTTATTTATAAGTTACGCCTTATGTCCAAAATTTATGAACACGCTTTTCGATATAAATTGACTGGAAAGTGGCGGCATGCAATTGAGTACTGAACGTCACATATTTTCTTGCATTTATGTAAATATATGGGCGCTGCTCTACGCTACAAAAAGTCACATATAAATACACGCACATGCACCACCGTATATTCACATATAGAGATACACCAATTCGAGAGTATACATGTATGCTGTACAGACTCGCCAAAAGTATTTTGATCGGGGATTGTGAATTTATTATTCAGTTTTTCAGATTGCTAATTCATTAAGACAATCGTATCAAAATAATAAAAATGATAATAATACCGTGTTGAAAATCTTCAGTCCGTTAAAGCCGTCCTTATTATTATTAAAGGTACGAAGTTGATCGAATTAGAGAATTGATTACATTTTTTTCATCGAGTTAGAATGGTAAAAAGAAAACAGAAACAATATATTTGGCGCGGTAGATTGGATTAGTCCACAAGATGGTTCGTAACCTATCCCCGCTAACTCTACGTAGGCTTCGGCTTTTGAGGATTCCGAGCTCCTTCTCTGAGAGCTGTATTCCTGCCAGTGCTACGCAGTCGCGCTGCACATAGATGGCAGTCTCTTCTTCCACCTGGCAGAATCTATATGCTCTTTCCTCTGTCAAACATAGGTTTCTCGACCATACAGTGTCCTGTTAACAGGCCTGCTATTGTTCCAACCCTATGCCTATGTCCAATCAGAAATTGCTTGGCTTGTCTCTGGTCCGGAATGCTCTTCCAACATATCTTTTCGCCGTGGTAGATCTTCAAATACACTGCCTCGTTGTCCAATACATTCTTGAGCTTTCAGTTCGAGGCACTCTATGTACTACAACAACATGATGCAGTTTAGAGTTTTCCCCAACATTTAGAAACATTAGAAAAAGTTATTAAAGTTTTCAAAAAGAAGATGGTTTCAAATGTTTGTATGCATTAAAAAGAAATCACCCCCCTTTCGTTTTTTCCAATTGATAATTCAGTTAAATATTAAATAAGGATTTAGTAGCTTAAATAAATGGATTTTGCTGATCTTATTTTATTCCTAACCGCCATCTGGTTGAGCAAAATGGTGTTAATGCCATAGAAATTCAGTCCTCGCCTTCAGAAGCTTGCAAATTACAGCATTGGAGTTACCCATTATTACTACGAGGTCAACGCTCGGAAGAGGGCAGAGGCCAGTAGTGATCCGCATACAAGAACATTGGTCGAAAGGGTACGAGTAACTCGAGTCCAGAACCGTTTAAAATAAACATGAGGATCAATATGGTGTAGCAAGAGGGCAAGATGGCAGGAAAGCCATAATAGAAACTAACCACATCATACATATCGGGCGACTGGAAGCTGGCTACAATTCTAAAGCTAAAAAGGCTCCCAGTTCAATCTTAGGAATGAAATATGGATCGTTAACTTCGCTACGTTAAAATGAAGTGGATATCAATAAAATGAAGTAAAATTAACAAGGCAAGCCACACACAATACGGAAAAAAAGATTTTGGGTTTAATAAATTGAAACCTGTCCTTGTTATAACACATAGACGGGCACCTGTCCCTTTTCTTGACACTTGCTCACGAATTCTTCTTAAATACTCGGCCTAAACATGCCTGAAATGAAACATTCATTTAGAAATATATATGATGTAGCTGCAATTTTTCCGCGTATTAAAAATCGAAGTAATGTAATGTGTTAGTGTAAGTGGGCAGTATAACACCTACAAAGAACCACTTTTTGTAACCTGTTGCATAAATGACTCGCTTGATCTTTTAAATCTGCTTTCTTCATAATACACATAACTGTTCGCGCAATCTTTTTACACGCTAATAAGATGAGTTTTTCGCGATTTGGCAAGTAATTGAATGGGTAGACCGTATTATTTACAGTACTTAATTTAAATGGAAATTATTAAAGTATCCCAATTCGCAAACGATGCTACTACGCTACGTAACCGCGAAATACTCTTCACCGAAAGGTTTAATGAAAGGATTTTTTTAAATTATTGCACTTTGCGGTTTTTTTTTTAATTGCCATTCCACGTAGTTCGCCAATTTGGCCTTGGGCGCCGGTAATGAAAGGTAGTAAAATGAATGAAGGATTTCTTCACCAGTTCAGTATGCATAGATGACATCACCTGCATGCTCTGGTTATTTTTCGCCAGGAAAGTTGAGAGATCCAATGTGATCTTCTTTTTTGCCTTTGGATGTTGTTAAGCAAGTAATTTAATGTGCAAATATTATGAGAACAGATGGCATTTATCGCCGATTCTACATATTCTTTTAAAGGGCAATTCGCATTCTAGAAAAAATTAAAAATACAGAACAAAATTTTATTTAAAATAAAATTTATTAGTATTAAACATTAAAATATAAATCAATAAGGCGTTGCACCAAAGATTTTATATGAGCAACACCCGCTTGATCTCCGTGGAAGCACTGTATATGTAACAGCTGATGGTCTGGTGTATCGTTTTCTATATTTCTTCTTTCCTTTTCACGTGGAACCCTGTCCACTCTTAATGATCTTCCGTAGCAAGAATTTCTTCTAACCTTAAGCCAAACTGTTGGTACAGGTACGTCGATGACCCCTTTGTCATCTGGCCTCATCGACACAAATCTTCAAACAATTTCCTATCGTTTCTGAATTCCCAACGTGGTTCTATACGCTTCACCATGGAGATCCGATTGCTACGCTGAGAAATTCCATTTACCGAAAACCCATTCCCGCTGAAAACTATCTTAACGACTTTCCACACCAGAACGAATTGTCCCCAGTCGGTGTGTAGTGCAGCCCTGAAGATGTCCCATGAGAATGCGGACGAAATGTCTGCAGAAATTATGCCAACGACGCCGTTCCAACCCAGAAATCAAAAGTACAGTAGTATAAGTCCCTTCGTGGGTTTTGCAAAAGTTTATAACTGTTAAACGCCAAAACACAGATTGAAAAAGAAATTAAACAAATTTTCTATTGTGGAACTTTGTATCTAGCAACGTAGATGAGCCGGTAATCTAAAGGTAACATTTTCATCAAAATGTTTCCGTCTAATCGTATCTTTAAGACGTACAGTGGCCAGTTTATGTTTTGTCTCCCCCTTGCAACGACTAAATAACGATGCTTTGGCGTGGCAGGGTCAAGACTAAGATTCAGCAAACCGACAGAACCGCGTTTATTGATAAATATCCGTCATAAACTAAAATGGGAATAATAAAATCTACCTCCTCCAATAATCCAAGCGCACGGCTACGTGTTGTAAAAAGTATAGATACATTATTTCAGAGGGAGTCAAAACAAAAAAATATCACTACAAACAATTGAAATGCTTTTCCAGTAAGCGCGAGAAAAACAATACTAAGCGTCGGTCCGTCGCTTCCAAGTCGGTAGCTCCACTTTTTCGATGCGGTAACGATCACAGAAAGGCGTGTCGTTATTAGTAAATATTTTTCTGTATCAGCGACGATCGGCCATATGCATCACAGCTGCCACCTTCTGCGTCGAACACACAGCGCGTAACTTTTAATTAACGCCCGTCGCCGTATATTACCAAGAATATTTAAACGTGAACACGAAGGACGATGACAAGCGTTGATGGGGCCGAAGATTCGCCGAAAGCCTTTTTCGCGCGTTAAGCGTGGTCGTTTCGACGCCGTTTTACGACAAATCGCATCATTACCGCCCGATACCTACGAATATCGCTCGAATCGGGCGATTCGGACGCCGCTAGCGTCCGTTTAACCCTCAAACGGTGTCAGATGGTCGCGTCTATGCATGAAGCCGACCGGCACTGACCCCGCGGTATCCTCCTCTCGGGACGGGTCAATAGCCGAATTGATCAAAAGTCCCGGCGCCTAAAACACTTTGACGGCGCGCATGCAGCATCCGACCCAACGTTTTAATGGTTTTATCGCTATAACAATTGGAGAATAAATATTAAATGTGTTGATAGTTCTTCTTCTTCTTTTGCTGCTCCTCCTTCTTTCTACTTATGCTTCTTCTCCTTTAAACGCCAACGTTCTTCTTTTGCGCTCTGTGGCGGTTGTCCGGCGTGTCCGCGTGGTGTATTTGTTCATTGTTTTCTCTTTCTGGAAGGAAATTACACCGCTGCTGACTTGGCTACTGTAACGCGCGGTAGCCGCTTACAAACAATACTGAAAACAATACGATTTACTCCGGAGAATTGGGAATAATTTTGCTCCTATATTTCTGCGTAGCTTCGTTTTACGTAATTTTATTTCTGCTCGCTCATTGGTTGTTCTGTTACCTTATTTAATATGCACTTATCTTCTACTATTGAAATGATGGTTGAAAGTATCTACCTGAAAACCGCAATTAATTGAATACGTTTATTTATCTATTCTTACAACATTGGTAGCGAATAAAGTTTAGGAAAAACCTGATTTGAACAAGATAATGAAAAGCATTAGGAAAATTATGTAACAATGTTATATGAGAAGGATTTGGTATGTAGGAGTGAAAGTGCACCGTTATTACGATATTATTTCATCTTCAGCCACCTCCCATGTTTTAAGGTGTAGGAAGTTGGTGGTGATCGTCTAATGCCATAAATAAATTGAAGACAAGTGTTCTGCACCTTCTGAATGCGATAGCTGTCTTTGGGGGTTATGACGTATCTCTTCCGTTAACTTTAACATGTCGTAATAGTACTTTTTGACAGTGTTTCCGATATAATACCGCAGAAAAACTGCCAAAAAGTACTATTACGCCAGGAAGCTTCAATTTCGCGTAAGCTACCCCAAGTATTGAACTAACACGTTTGCCAAACGTCAGGTCCTCATAAGTAGTTGAGGAGCTTACTCGAACTAATTTTGACGTTCTCTTGGTAGCCCGCACTTTCTGATATTTTGACTCATTTATAGAGTACCCCGCCGCTTGTTACAATTTTAAGCACTTATTATATTAGAAGAAAAATGCTTTAAAATGGAAAAGATATAACAATTCATACGTTGCATGTTATTTTTGCAACGATATAGTTGTAGATAGATAAAATCCACCTTAATATGCGTGCGTGGGATTAGCAGATGGACGCATAAAAGATAAATCACCGAGCGAGAGGCTAGCGACAAAAACGAAGCGAGGAAGAATCAGTTTCGAAAAAGAACCCGCGATACTGTATGGTAGGTATCAGAGGCGGCATCCAGAGTTACGGCAGGAAGAATACAATGAATGTGAGCATAGTAATGACGCATTCTCGTGTGGCCTGTGTTTTCCTTTTTCCTATGCGGACGAGCGTTAGACGGAGGAGAAGAAGAAGAAGAGATAGGGCCACGCACGCACATGAATACTTATACATATGTAGAAGCAATGTAAGTACACCTACACCCCGGCGATCTCGGCGCAAAGAACCCGCTGCAATAAGCCGCGCTTGGACCTCGTATAATAAGTCAATATTTTTGCCAGGTAACTCGATAACAATATAATAGCTATTGTTCGGTGTAATTGTGGGACAAGCGGGCGGCCATTACTTAAACTAAACGAAACGCACACACTGCCTTGCGAGTACAGCAATAGCAACAACAATAACAACAGCAACGGCAGAAAAAGAAGAAGAACAAGAAGAGAGGCCCAAACGGACCGCACCGCGACGGACCAAGATTACCATCGCGTATCGGACTATATCGGCAAGACCGCGTTCATGATCTAAGATATACCTATACTCAACGCTATCACCTATTTATTGCTACATACCACGAAGGAAATTTTTATGTAATCTATCGATTACATAAGTAAAATAATTACGTTAAACAACTAACTAGGCATTGCGCGTGATTCTAAACGACTTCGTAGAATATCGCAAATATTTGTCATCAATCTTCTTAAGCAACGGAAACATTGCCGCAGACTAGCACAAGGGGCTTGCGATGTACACCAAAGCAGTTACGAGTCGATTTTGTACCAAAATATAAGCCTGCAATGATGCAGATTCAATTTACACAGATACAGACAATGTAAACCAGCGTACAAAGAAGCGCGTGTACAAAATATTTTATGAATGTGGATGACCATCTCGGAGAAACCGACAGATTTATGCAGGTGAGAATCAAAGGAACATAGACAACTAAGTTGGCAAAGAGGAAGCTTAATACAACATGCCCGGGATGAAGACCACAACATCAAATGAGATCCTTGCAATAGGAGTACACAGCTCAGAGAGGTAACTAAACTAACTAACTAAACTAACTAAAACTAAACTAACTAAAAAAAGGCTGCGTTGCTATAAACACACCAAGCTTAGAGGTAACAAACATCTAACTATCAATAGTACTAAAGATCTACAACCACAATACCAGAACCAAAATGACAAGCGGGCCTTGTCACTCATAAGAATATGCTGCGTGAAAAAGGTAGTTGATTATTGATATCTTTGACTGAAGTTGACACATACAAATAATAAATTTGGCAGGAAACAGCCTGTGTCAGGACTACTCCGATCACGACATACCGCCGAAACGCCCACAAACGATCGAAATAGTTCAAGCAACAATTCAAATAATAATTCATCGTCAAGAATTTCACGTAATGAGTTTTTTATTTTTTGCAAATCAAGCTGTACATGTCAGAAGGATGAAAGAAGCCAGGGTAGCAGGACGGGTGTTCGATGCTAAAATAACAAAGGAAAGCAAGAGGTGGACCAATGAGAACGTGGTTGGATCGGCGGTCAGGATAGGAATCAAATGAAAGGAAATGCAATACATATATACAAGAGATGGAGGGAAATTTATAAAAGACCAAATGCTATACACCTTGTATAAGAGTAGCTTAAGGATTATGTATGTACACTGCCGTTCAGTGAAGTTCGGTCATACAATAAAAATCTATTATATCACAATGTATACAATTATTAATACATAAAATTAGAAGAATATTAAGCATACACTCTTTTCTAAGGGATTAAAGCCATAAATTATTATGTAAAGTAGAAATATTGCGACAACCACGATAAAGTCCCTTTTATTATCATTCCAAGAATTTCTCGGAAGTACCGATCTTTTGAAACGGGTCGTTTGGGGATTATTAACGAACAATACATTTAGGAAATATACCGCAGTATCACTCTTGTTCATTTGTCACAGGCGTAAAGATATAAATTTGCTTCGTTTTACTGTTAAACGTGTGTTGGTGTGCATCTGTCGTTTTTGCGCGAAAGTTTTAAGAAAATTTACTTCAAAATGGCACGTGGCAAACCTACCAGTGTAGAAAAACGTTCACGCATTATTACGCTGTTTGAAGAAGGATATTCGGGGCGAAAATTGCTGAAAAAATAAATATGAGAAGTTCAACAGTGAATGACATCATAAAGCGATATCGGACAACTGGAACTATAGAAAATCGTGTTCGTCCTGGGGCATCTAGGAAAACAACAAAAGCTGAAGATTTGAGAATTGTATTATTAAGCAAATGCAATAGAAAATTAACAGCGCCACAAATAGCAGCCGAAGTCAATCGCGGCCGTGAAGAACAAGTTTCGGCGAGTACGGTAAAACGTCGACTTCAACAAGCGAACCTCCATGGACGCATTGCCATTCGAAAACCCTTATTACGTCGGGGCAACAGAGCAAAACGGGTACAGTAGGCCCGTTCTCATCTAGAATGGTCGTTAGATGATTGGAAACACGTGCTTTGGAGTGATGAGTCAAAGTTTGAGGTTTTTGGGCAAAATCGACTAGTTTATGTCCGAAGATCTAAAACCGAAAAGTGATCCCGAACTGCATTGTGCCAACAGTGAAGCAAGGGCGTAGTTCTGTGTTAGTGTGGGGATGTTTCTCCTTTGCTGGGACGGGAGATTTATGCAGAGTGCAGGGTGTAATGAGGAAGGAAAATTATTTTGGAATACTCCAGAATCATGCAGTGCCATCAGGCTTGCGTATAATAGGCCGTAACTTTACATTTATGCATGACAACGACCCAAAACACACTGCGTTAGTGTGTAAGAACTATCTAAAGGAGCAAGAAGAACAGCACACCCTGAAAGTAATGACATGGCCCCCACAAAGCCCAGATTTGAACCCTATAGAGTTGTTGTGGGATGAACTGGACAGGAGGATCCGAAAAATATGCCTAACTTCACAAGAACATTTACGGAATATTCTGCAACATGAATGGATTAATATTCCACAATCCGTTTTAACAAAACTTATCGAAAGAATGCCTAGAATAGTTCGAGCGGTGATTAACAGCAAAGGAGGTTTTTTCGATGAAAAAAAAATATAATGTTCAGTATGTTATCTTAGGCCAGAATAACTTTTTATTTATTTATTTTTGTCTTTTTTACCTGTACATACAATAAAATTGCATTTTGTTTTTAATTTCGTTTTGTTAGTTTCGTTTCGTAAAACCGACCGAACTTCTCTGAACGGCAGTGTATGTAGCAAACTAAGCCGCTATACGCAGACTATGAGTTTTATCAACTAGGGCACAAAGGAACCTCGCGGAGGTACTAACCAGACTATTAGAGATAACGGAGGGAATTTTTGATACATGGAATCAATATAAGTTTGTACTTAAGGTACCTTTGCAATATCGAAAATTAGACTTCTTCCTCTGCATTATGTTCTCAAGGTATTCAATATAAATCTCTAGTGATATCACTGGGCTAGTGACCCAGTGATATCAATTACGTCGTTTATTGGATCTCTAATGTGTAACGTTTCTTAGAAAGGATGTGATAGTTCGCTGGGATAACTTTCCATTATATAACTCCAAATTCCGTTCCAACAAATTCATGTGGAAAGAAAATAGATTTCTCTTAATCATTGTATCTGCTGCTGCTGCTTATCTAAATAATAATTTCTTGACATATCCAAATTAATTAAGTTTTTGTAACATATATAGCTTGATTCATGCTTAAATAAGTTTGATTCTATTATGTAGTTCAAAATCAAATCGGACGCAAATTACAAACCAGAAACCACTATTATTCACTCAGTAATTAATGTACTTTATCATCAAAATAAACCATAAAATCGCAAGCAAAATAAACGTAATCTCTTTATAGTTTTATTAGGCGAAATAATTGAGAATTTTGTTTTCAAACGCGTGTATTACATCAAAAGATAAACGCGATTTTGCCGAAAGTTAATCTGGTGTACGACCCGATGATTCGATTCGCATTCATATTTTCGCATAATTTTTCGCATTACCATCAGCCTCTTACTTAGTACCTTGGCCGGGTGATTATTATTGAAAGACTTACATTAAATTAAATGGAAAGATTTCAGCCGTTGTGCCGAACAGAAAATAATAATGGCTACCGTCCGTTTAAAATTTTTGTCTGGCGTCAGTCGGAATAGGATATTAGTAATTATTAGTTGATGATCAGCATGCATCTTGCTTGCTTACATAATGAATTGTTTGCAAGCTTGAAAATTAACAGTCTAAATTTGACAAGATAATTACTAGATATGTATGCATACGTTCAACTTGTATGGTTAAGAGAGATTTATTATATGCTTAATAAACGGAAATTTTGCTAGAAGCATTTCTACATCACGCAACACGATATTGTTGAAAGTTGATTATAGTTTGCGTTTGCAATCGTGCTTGGTAGGTACTGAAATAATTCCATTTTAGGATAGATTTATTGCGATATGCTTATTGTAACGTTACACTCTATTCAGGCTTTACAATTGTGGAAATGGTTCAAGTACTACGAAGATGGTCGGTTCCACGGGAAACATTTCTTAATTATTTTACTATTAATTTCCATAACATCCATCAGTGATCAGCAAATGAAGGAGCGAACCAGAAGGGAAAATGCGTTTGCTTGGTCAGCTCATTTACCGAATTGCAATCGTTTAAATTATTTGCCTCAGAGAATGCATTTTACAAGAATTTCGTCTGATTAAGTGGTGTAAGTCATCAAGCAGTTCAATAGTTATTCTAATTTGATCAATATCGTTCTGTATTTGTATCAAGCTAAGTAATATCTAATTAAAGCTATAATTTGTTGAAATATTTCCAAACAACTACAATTGCAACCAGGGATTCCTGTGAGGACGTGCGCTTTATAAACAATCAACCCCCGTCGAACATAGCTGGATTATTGAGCTATATGAAGGCGGTGTTAGTTTCCGGGAAATTGTAGTTGTACTATTGCGTAGACTTAATCATAATCATTCGACTGTATTACGGTATTGGAACCTGGAAAGTAAAGCACGCAGAGAACGTTCAGGCGCACCCAGAAGGATCGCCTCTCGAAATTTTCTATTGAAGCCGGTTTCGGTAGGTAGTATTTTTAGAGCAGCAGTAGTGGAGCGCTATACGAACGAATGGTGCGTATGCGATTTCGTGTTCCGTAGCTATCGGCATAACACCTGAGCATAGACGCGTTAGACTTACTTACTTTTCTTTTGTTAAATTATCTTTCATTTAGGTGTTTATAAGTAATTTAAGTATTTTTACTACTAATGAACATTATTTTGCGTGGTGCATTTTTAATTGCGGCCAGTGTATTTTGGCTACCAATAGAAATCATTCTACAATCAGAATGTTTGCAATACGTTTAGTTTAGCAGATATACGTTGTGATTATTAGCAAACTCGTCATTAAACTTTTATTGCTTGTTAGTTGCTGATATAGAAGAACATTAGTACCTGTTAATATAATATTTTCATCATTTTTTTTACGCGATAAATAGCCTGTTAGATTAAAGATAAAAATTCTAAATGTAACCAGTTACTTGCTAACGATATATACATGTAACTTATATGGCTAAGGCAGATTTATTACGTTTGGTAATGAAGATTTTACCGCCGGTAAGAGTTTATATATTCTAATAATTTATTGCTAACTGTTTACATCGTATTTATTTGAAACTTACGCTGCAATTAAATGTGTGAATATTGCACATTACCGAGTTAATTTTGTTTTGATGTACATGATGATTCTCTATATTAACCTATGATAACTACTCTAAGGTGATTTGTGGTTAATGCACGGTTTCGGTTACTGCAAACCTTGCGTTAATCGAATTACAAGAGAAATCCATGAGTGTCTTCTATAATGTTTTATCGAATATACATATATGGGTATGTTTAATTTTGGTGTTTCAACCTCTAATTCTTGCAACGACTTCCCTGTGTAATATTCTAATTCAATTAGTAGCCCAAACAATTCCACCTTTTTTTAGATTATTTTATCTTAGTCTTGCAGCACTCTTATCAATGTTGTCGTGCCTGAATTTATATCTAAACATTGTTTTCATAATCAGCAAACTAACTTACATGGGCACACCGACAACTCGAAAATTAACAATCGACCGAATTCGGCATACGGCCCCCTCCAAAAAATTATTTTGGAAACTATAACAGTCGATTGGTGATGATTAGAGCCGTGTGGATTTTAAGTATGACTCATTCACTGCATCGCCGTAAGATGTATTCCATAGAACTACCAAAACTGTATGTACATAGATTTTATCAATAGTGAATTGTGCATTACACATATTTTAAGTTTGAAACCACAAGTTAGCGTAGTATTAATTAAAATTGATTGCAAAATAGTAAAATACGTTAACGTTGAGCTTATGTGTAGTTATGTGTTGAGCTATATGTAGAGTTAGATATCTGGTCGATTTATAATATCTATCTATATCGGATATCAGTAGTGCGAGTGATGAGTCATACTTAAAATCCACACGGCTCTAGTGATGATGGTTAGATTGCTATTTAAAAAAAGATTAAATCGTCCAAAATTTTGAGGGGGGCTGTACCCAAAAATCATGCGGTTCGACAACTAAAAAAATTGTGTTGTTACATACGAAAAATATTAGAAATGTTTCCAATGGCGTAGAATAAGATGAATCGGATCAAGTTTTGATGTTTTTGATATTATTGACTTTTACCTACAAAAAATTGCGGAAAATTTTATTAACCTGTGGTTTAATTATTGTATAATCGGTTAACATTGGTTTTATTTTTTCATGTTTCTTTTTTGGTCGACTCTTTTATTTCTTGACCTGCTTCTCCTTTCCATTCTGTGGGGAAATGCGAAAGAACAATCAATTGACCTAAAACACCGTTTTAGTGGACATGTTGTGTAATTTTAAGAAGTGGATTAGCAGGAACGTAGTCTCTTTTAAAACTAAAAAAAGCGGCAAGTACGAGGAATGGTTTGGTCCACAGCAGGTAAAGTCCTTAAGGAATAGAATAGATTATCTTTCAAGCAGACTTGGTACATCTTTGGTAACAGAAACAAACAAAAATGCTTCAAAGAAACAGACTATACCTAAATATCACTTGCTTAAAGTCAATTTTGTGAGAACAACAAAAAATATCTTTAACATACTCTAAATTATAATTGGAAATATCTTTGAATGAACCCCTTACTTCTTCTGACAATATGTCTAACAACTTTTTTTGCTACTTGAATATCCTTGAGAACATCCGGGTATAAGAAACGTTTCAAATCAGTTATATTAATTGGTGTACAAAACACTTGCGCACCGTCAAACAAAACTTTCACTGCTTAAACAATAGCTAAACGCAAAAAATAGAAGGAAGAATGCTATAGAGAGGGTAAGAAAAACCACAACGAGATGTTATTTGTTAAAGATAAAGACAACAATGTGATTGCCGAGAAAGCAAAAATTATGAAAAGATGAAAGGAATATTTTTGTAAAATACTAAGTGAAGGAGCAGCTGAAGAGCAGGAAAGGCAGCAAGAAATGGTTAAAATTGCGAAGTCAACAGGAGAAGAGTTCCAGGAAGTATTCAAAAAACAATAAAATAACAAGAACGCAGGTCAAAATGAAGTTACAACCGAAAACAAAATATGGAGGGCACATCCCCTCCATATTTTACGTTTTTATGTTTAAAACAATAAACATACAGCGTTGATATTAGACGTATGGAAGGAAGAACAAATGCTGAAAAGTTGTGAATATGCAACAATTGCGCCTATTGTAAAAGAGGGGGATGAAACACAATATAATAAATTATAAAGGAATAGTAATAGAACTTTAAATACATGAATATTAAACGGGTTTGAACAACTTCCTATCAGTATAAAATACCAACCATGGTCCTGTTCATAGAATTTAAAAAAGTCTACGACTCAATTAGAAGTCCACTGACAACAATTATGGAGGAATTCAATAGTCCCAGCAAAATAATTTTAAAGGTTAATCAACACATCTACGAAGAAGACAAATAGCAATGTAAGAACGAACAGAGATACATCAGAAGACTTTCAAATTAGAACAAGATTTATTAAAGAAGGGAACCCTCTTTTAACATATGTCTGTTGTAACAAAGTTATCAGAGACAGCCAACTTGACAAAGAAGGGAATGTAATATCGTAGGGTCACCAGGTGATAGCTTACACAGATGACGTGCCTCCGATAGCGAGAAACAGGAAGGAACCGGAAGAAGCAACAAGACTATCCGCAGAAACACCGCACAAGGCAGCTCTGTACATAAATCAGAAGAAAAGCAAATTTATGAGAGTGGGAGATCAAGGCACGGTAGATGAGCTAGAGATTGGTACACTCAGAAAACAGAAAACTGAAATTTGAGAAAATGTGAAGAAAAAGAAATAGAAAAGACTAGGTCACCTGAAAAGATTGGACGATAAGAACGATAGGGATAGGCAGTAAAGAAAATAGTTTGAAAAGGACCAGATTAAATTAAAAAGGAAGGAAGCCCAAGAGGGAGGTAGCGAAAGGCAATAATGATACACTTAAGAGAGGAAACTAGAGAATGAAAGGCAAAGATAGAAACACATGGAAGAGAATAACCAAGGCTTGGACCTGATTAGCCTGTTAAAAGCGATACAGGTATAAGCGCTGCTGAGCAACTAGAACGGGAGCTCAAGACATTCGCGCAACATCAAAATTAAGTAAATATCGTAACTTTGATGAAATCCACCTCATCTGATGCTTTTCCCCCATTTGAAGGAACTCCCTTAAACGAAAATCACATAAGCGATTTATAATTACTTGTAAAAATCAAACTTAAAAATGGGAACATTACTGTTTTAACAAAATCTCTCGTATGTGTAATACTGTAATAGCATGCTAAATTTCATGTTAAAAATGTAAGAGTAAAAGCGATCTTTTAATAAATACAATCGTTTGGAAATTGATTTTCGCAAACATTTCAGAAACAAGCGATAAAGGAACGTGGAGAATTCCAAAAAGTCAAATAAAGCCGAGGTATGCGGTCTTCGTCCATCCATATGTATTGCGGTTATAATTTAGTGAATTCGTTTACTTTCATCTGGGTGTCAGGCGCACGACGACAACTTTAGAAATATTGCATGAGGTCGAACGCTGGTACGCATTTACGCTATACAACGTCCAATACGGGGTTGATTACTTATGCCATGGGAAGATACCAATTATGATTGTTGGCTGGCGAACGCTCTTGTTATATGACAAAAGTTCCACTTATTATATGTTTTTATGACACATAAATCTGATCCCAACGGACGTGCAAGAATTACTTTACCTACCCGTTCGGTGTCTATCATGTCGTATATATTGTGTATGGATAATAGGTGTATTTACACTATCGCTCATAAGTTTTGTCGGTGTATATTACGTAAAATATCGTAGACTTATACTTGTATATTTATACGTGGTTGGTCCATTAGTAATGATGAAGTTATCTTTTTATCCGCAGCTAGAGGCTCTTCATTGTCTCCCACAAGCCATTGTGTAATTTCGTTGTTATATCGGCTAGAAAAACATCGGTAACCTGACGTATTTCCTCATAGGTGGGATTCACAATGTTAAGCATCCGGAACATCCAATAATTTACATCGAAAACAAGCTGAGGTAAGAGGATTTTCGTTTTGAGCAATTCATTGGCGTTGGGTACAGTTTTTTCCATTACTGTTAAACAAATTTTAATAGTACGGCCTTTGAGACATAGTATTGGTGACAGCAAATCAAAAAAGACGGTATACCTTGGTCATCATCAGTAGAGATTTGTAATAACACAGTTTCCTCTCTTGAACCATATATCGATCCATTGCCTAAACAAGAGGGTACAATATTGTGGTAGAAACATCGCTTGAATGCTTTCGGAGGCAAATTGAGCCCTTAATTTTTCTTTTAACTTCAGCTTCAAAAGAATCAGGGAATTATTTATGGAAAGCACCCATTGCAACCCAAGCCTTATTTTAGTAGAGAACCTATTCTTTACGATTCAGGTTGCGTTTTGAACGAAAACAGAAGAAATGCGCAAGAACGACATCTTGTTTCAACAGTATTATGTTAAGGAAGTCTCTTTTAACGTTGAATTTTAGTCTTTACGCATTGTAACTGTTTTTACTCGTGTCCCTTCCTAAGTTGCCAAATCAATAACTTCTCTAAACTTCTGTATCACTTCTTGGAATCACCATATTTCCAACATACGAAGATGTTAAATTTCGCAAGTCATAGACTTTAAACTTAAGATTTTATAATTAATTCTATAATTTTTCAATTAAACCATCTTAAATAAGGTTTTGTCGCAAGGCGCAAGATTTTATTTCCTATAAAAATAAAAAAAAATGTGGGCACGAGGACGGGATGTGATCGCATCTTTTTTAGGAGGAAGACAAGATATGCTAACAATTCGACCACCCAGGTGGTTGGTTAGTTCATGAAGTTGCGTAACTTGTTGCGTGAGATGCTGTACAGTAAATTGTAGGAATCTAGAATTTTGTACAGATTGTACCGGTCTTTATTACGATGTTGAGGATAGTTGTTGAACTGTTAATTCGATTGTCGTAAAATTTGGTGATGTGGTTTTTTGATCGACGTTGTTTAATTTATCGTTTTAGTACGTGGACAGTTATGCTTTAACGTTTGCTTTTTTTCTGAAACAATTCAAGTAATAAATAATTCATTTGTAAGTGTTGTGTATTGTTTCATATTTGGAAGAGAAAAAATTCTGGAGAATAGCGTAGCAGCTTGGATTATTAAATGTAAAGAAACGTGTTAAAAGTTGTTAATCATATTTTTTGTCAAATATAAGTACGGCGACGTAAAGTGGAGACATTTGAGCTAGTCCAAATCCGCATTTTATTTCAACTCATTCTACTGGTTGTTTAAGTACCCACAATACATTGTTACTACTCGTTAAATATGCTTTAAAGTTTGTCCCAAAAAGCTAAATATACTTTAAAGTAGGGTACGGCAACCATTGGGTTGCGACCCAATTCTGAGTCGCGAATTTTGAAAATTTTGAATTGAGTCGTGGAAAAACATCTTTCGTTGGACGTTCATATATGATATCACCTCTTTTATTACATAGCGTTTAAATTGCATGGATTGGTAAGAAGAGGGTCCAGTAGGATATAATCTTCCAGCACTACGGTCCGTAGCAGCCACATATTTACCGTCTTTAAAAACACAAAATTCTTTTACTTGTCGACCTGCTAAAGCTTTTTGTACACAGGGGTCACGTGATTTTTCAGTCGTATTTTATAGTTCGCAAGGAAAAAACGACCGCTGCTTTAAAGTATGTCCCAAAAAGAATGGATGAATTTTTGTTCTGAAATTCCACGTCATTGATTTAAAGATTCGACTGATTGAACATTTTTAAATAAAAGTTATTGGTTGAAATGGGGGTATTCTTCTTCTCGGCGCAAAAACGAAATTTTGCAACGATTTCAAGAAACTTGTGGATGGTAGTGTAGATAGGTTGTAGTAATAGATAAATGCACATTACTGTGCGCGCGTGTGTATGCGTGCAGGGTTTGATTATTGCATGCGTGTACGTGTGTGCCCGCCTTTTTTTCAACGTTTTTATTTATATTGTGAGTTATTTTTGTACTTGTTGCCATCGTTGCTGTTGTTGTTCTTGATGATGCTTACGCGAGCAAAGGAGGACGATAAAGAAGAAGAGTAGAAGTATCTGATCGATCGTGTATCTCTCTCGCACCGGTGGAGATCTTATCCGGCCGAAATTTGTACAAGGGAGGAGGGATGAACGACGTATCGTGGCGGCCAGCAGCGAAGGCAGGCAGCTATATAGAGGAGCGGGACCACTATAAGGATAAAATAGCGAATGCTTGACAATAAACTAAGTAAATAACGATTAATTCATCTAATTAGTAGTCTCGGCTCGGTATCCGGGTATAGATTTACGCGTGTGCCGCCATCGGATTCAATACCAAATTTGACAAAGACGAGTTTTGCAATTCCGATGGAAAATCGCGCAGACTGCTTGGCTTTAGTTGCCTATTATAGCGTTATTGCGCGCACCGCCATCTGGCTTAGACCAAATGGGGAGAAACGCAGAAAAACCGCCTATATCATGGAAATTTCACTTGTTCGCTGCTGCTGCTACTGCCACCGGCCACCGTAACATTCGTCCTTATTTTTTATTGTTGTTCGCGCTGGAATTCCTCTCTCGGCCACATCCACACTCCGCGGCGCACAATACATGATCGATAGATTTCTCGTGTACACGTTTGCTCTATGAACACATATACACAATATGTGATAGAATTATTGTCCCCCTAAGAGACCTTAATGACCACGTGTCAGACTGTTTGCGAAATTTCTAACGTCCTAACGAACTATCCGCCTATTCAAGCTGACTAATGTCGCTTGCATCTAACGCAAAACCAGATACCTCTGAAGAAATCAGCATAACTCTGTCTTGTAAGATGCAAGTGTAAATAAACCAGAATTTTAGAATAATTAATAATTTTTCAAAAAAACCCTTCAACTTCTAAATGGAAAAACTCCACTTTCGAAAGCTGCTTTTTAAAAATTACTTTTGGAAACAAAATTTGTCTTATGTAAACTTGGTTGGTTAATTGGTAATTTAAAAGAAACAAATTAACGGTCATAAATTCAGCAGTAGCATAGCAGCCCTTAAGAAACATGCTCACTCTACAGGATACACTTTTAACTTCAATTTGAATAATGGTAAAGTACTGGGTAAAGATAATAATCATAAAAATGTTCAATTGTTTAATTTTAAAATACTTTTGCCCATTAATATCGTCAAGAAATAGCCAATTTCTTAAGCTATTGAAAGGCTCAAGTTGCAAAAAAAATATTTTCGGTAATTTCTATGAAAAAATCAGAATGTGGGGTGCGGCTGCGCCCCGCCTGGCCCGAGAAAGGTTAAGTAGCCTGAAACTTTTAGTTATAACTGGACTGAGTTTTAGAGGAACGTCAGTCAAGAATATTCAGAACATTCTGTCTCAAAAGAATATAAAGTTGCTTATCAATTTGTTACTACAAATACAGAATGATAACTATTAACTGATAGTTGGCATATATTGAATTATTATTCCAGAACTTATTTTGATTATTAGCAATTATTATTATAAATGATCGCTACCATTTCTAAATAGGTGTTAGGACCCCCTTTTAGACTTTTAAGTTTCGCGGGGGCCCAAATTTTTTTATCTACGCCATTGAACAGCAGCAATGCACATTGGTATCGAATCAAACATTCGCCACATCGTATACCAGAAACATTGATCAAATTCATTTGATTATCACGTTCCCAAAATTTGAGTCAACGTTCCTGTAGCTCATCCTCAACTTAACGACTAACAACGCAAAGTTTTATAGTTACAATACATGCATCTAGGAAATAGATTTGCAATTTTTGCGCCATACTGTATACATTGTAAACATCTGGTCGCATTTTCGCCACGTTTTATCTCAATCATATCGTTTGCATTCATGCGATGACGGTCGGGCGATGGAATCAACGCTGGATTTTTCGTACGACAATATTTTGTCACGATGGGATCTGTTGCGCGTTAAAAAAAAAGAGGCGTTCGTTTTAACACCATTTATTGGTATCGCCATCGATTGTCCGTTGTTCCTCCTAATGTATCATCGATAAATACATACCTTTCCGTATATAAATGTGCGCGTGTATGTGTACCGAGCCTTCTCTCCGTATATCGGGGCGAAAGAACAATATAACCGATCTGGTCGGACATTCAACAAGAAATTCCATCAACACTTTCGTAACATATGAATCTTAAAACGCGAAATAGCGCGGTTTTCCGGACGCTTATCGGCGCGGATTTTCGAATAGGCGCGAGGATTCGCTGAAATATTTATTAGAAGCGTTAAACGACGCGATCCGGTCATAGAGATACCCCAAATACTGGCGACGCGCGGCTAACATCTGCAAAATTCAAAGATGTTGAACTTAAACAGGTTTAATGCAGGATATTTAACGTCGGAAAGGCGCTCGTAACTATTTCTTTAAAGGGATCTTTTCGGTTTTTGAGCGCAAAAAACAATGAATGTTTGGTTTTTTTTTTTTTTTTTGTTATATAAAGTGTATGTGTTGTTTCGGATATTTAATTTCATTTTAACTGGTCTAAGTCCTTTTGTCCTGGACGAAAGGACTTGGACTTTCATGAATAATTATTTAGTACATGATGTATGTATTACATTTTGTTAGCCAGGGCAATAAATGGTTATCGTTATTATTAATAATAAAAAATTATAGCAAGGCGTGAGAGGTAGTATGGCAAACATTAAAGAATAAGCATACTCCCCACCATACAAGTGATTGATTCAGAATGTAATTAGGCTTCCGTCGGTAAATTATGAAATCCCCTCGGTACTTCCGACGTAATTAATTGTTTGGGAAAAACCTCGTCTTTGCTGTCCAATAATCGAAAATTCGACGTTTCGCCCACAATCATACGTGCCTTCTTCAGAAGAGGGAGGGTGAAAGGCAACAGTTAGCACGACAACTCAACGTATGAACCACGCCAGAGACGAAAGCAGATGATTACGGTAAGTCAGCATGTGAACCATGTCTGAGACGAAAATCTGCTGCAACTGATTTTCGCTCTCCTGAAGAAGCCCCATAGGATTGTGGGTGAAACGTCGAGTTTTCGATTAATTATGGTACGGTCCAAACCCGCATTTTTATTCCTTTTTCGAAAAACTTTAGACACGAGTCTATCTACTCGGTGCAAAAAATAATTTCAGCTGCCTTGGTCATTTCTCATATAGAGATCTCATTTCAGTGCACGAAACGACCATTACATTTGCTAATTCCGCACGCATTTCTCCATACTTTATAGATTAAATACATATTTCCAGTAGTAGAAATATACATCTTGATATATAAATAATTCGCTAAAAAAAAAATCCCTACAGCAAGATGTTGTATACATATTAATAAAAATATCTATCATCACATCCACATAACAATGATAAAATATTTCTCCCGTTCTATCTACTAATCTATAATAACTATTACGGAGGAAGTGACCCACATTGTTCAGGAACTGAAACATTATACAACGTAAGTTTAAATATTTACATTGGCCAGACGGCCAAGTAAACCGAAATATCGTTTCGATTTCGCCGACGGACGGAGTTTGAATATTTTCTGACTCTGGCACACGCGTATCCCCTGGTACACACGTACTACATATATTTTACATATTGTGGCAATGACAATAAAAAACAACGAAAAAATCCTGCCACGATAAGCCGGCTTCTTGATGCGAGAAACTTTTATATAAAACTTGGCACGTGTCGTCGCCGCCTTCTTGGATTTTAACGTAAATAGCAGCTGTTCAGTTTCATATTTTTATATCCACTTGTAAAACTATTTCGATGATTACGTGTAGCTAATATGCATGGGTACATCCTAAACTAAGATACAGTAGTAAATTGGCATCAATTTTTTATTTTAATTGGGCGTTAGGATAATTTTATTTTGTGCCTGGGTCTACCTACATGTACTTACTACAATGTTCACTGAAATAAAATACTGTTTGATGTGAGAAGTGAGTAGCTTATTGTATTTTTAAATGTTGATTTTATTTCTGGATGCGTTGCCAACTATATTCTGAATAGATGTCAATGTTGAAATTAGCATTCTTTCTCAAAAAATTGATAATTTCATCTTCTACACTTCTTAGCTCATTTGCGCATAATAATACTGGAGCTCATTTTTTTTTTTGTTACCATTAGTGTCATCTACTGGTGGATTTCCCTTAATTGAATGCATTCTTTTCTTTTTATCTCGAAAATTGTTCCTTTCTGTGTTAACATTGTTGTACCCTCATATTAATCTTGACTAGGCGCCACTGTTTCACCAGATTATTGACGTGTTCTGCTCGTCATTGTTTGTTTGTGTAAGATATCTTTGAAGATAAATTATACTTCGATGTTCCTACCACATCAGATGACGTTATTGTCTTTAATAATGGAAGTTTCCACGATACAGTTATATCGCTGTATTTATATCTCAATTTTGTATCATACGATTACTTGGAAACTTTCGAAAATGTATTTTTATTTTTCAACATGGCTTTATACAGCAAAAATGAACAATAACACTTAATGTACTTGGAAGTTATTGATATAGTTAATCAGGTTGATGCTGCCTAAAATGCTTAATGGGATCGTTGACGGTCTTCTGTTGGGGTAGGAGGATTGTAGTAACGGCCCAACGGGGTATACGAGGTGTACAAGCTTCTTTTAGGCTCTCATAACTTTAGAAATCTTTGTGTATAAATTGTGTGTAAATTAAGTGTATAAAGTGTTGCATGACTTTATTGTTATCGCCTTCTCGCCGTAGAGGGTTAGTTAATTGTCCGCCCAACTGCAAATAGTGACTGGGAAGTAAACGATGTTTTCATAAAATTAATATATTCTTATCTTTGTGAGCGAATCTTTTATGTTGCCTATTATGAACTCAGGTCTTAGAATAAAAACATTTGATCTGGTGCACCCCAAAGTTCTAACTTGAAAATTGCGATAATCTGCAATTAAATATTTTCTTGTTGCTTGAGTGCAGGATTAACAACTTTCAAACATACGTTCCTTTCTTATATTCGCAAGAAAGTACCTACACTACCGTTCATATATTTGGGAACGATTAAAAAATACAGTTTCTTTTTTTTAATTTAAAATTTAATTTACTTCTGTACATTGAGTATACTGTACAAAACTAAAAATATTCCAAAAAGAAATGTTGTACTAATTATAATTAGGTCTATACGGATTTTTCGTCTACATGTCCACCCTTTGACTTAATTACTGCGGTACATATTCGTGGCATTCTTAGAATTAAAGATTTCAAAAATGTTGCTGGGATCTCGGTCCATGCTTGCTGGAGTTTTCTCCATAAATCTTGTGAACTATTCACTCCTTTTTGGCGAATCCTTCTGTCCAGTTCATCCCATATTAATTCGATAGGCGACAGGTCAGGAGACTGAGATGGCCAAATCATTATTTTTAAACGATCTTCTTCTTTCAGATATGCTAAATAGTTTCTGCATATACGAGAAGAATGCTTATGGTCTTTATCCTCTTGAAACTTGGTACAGCATTCTCTTGTAACATTTTGAGATAGCCCTCTTTACGAAGTATTCCCTGTATTCTTACTAAATCACCTACAGCTGTTCCCGCAAAACAGCCCCAAACCATTACGTTACCTCCACCGTGCTTCACTGTAGGTAAAATACACTGTTCGCTAACTCTTTCACCAACCTGTCGCCTAACAAACGTCCTCCGTTCGGAGCCAAATGTTTCAAATTTGGACTCATCTGTCCACAGCACGTTGCACCACTGTTCGAATGTCCAGTGTCTGTGTTCTTGTGCCCACTGCAATCTTTTTCTTTTATTTTGAACTTTCAAAAGCGGTTTTCTGGCAGCTACTCGTCCCTTTAAGCCTGTCGCAATTAATCCTCGTTTCACGGTCGAATGCGAAATAGGATTTCTTCGTGAAACATTGACTTGCTGCGTTATTTCCGGAGCCGTTAGGAATCTGTTTCTTTTTGAAACAAGAACCATGAACTGATCTTCAGCAGCTGTTGTCTTCTTTTTACGTCCAGAACGTTTCTTATCAGCCAAAGTACCCGTTTCCGCCACTCGTTTTAATGTTGTAAATACACCATTTTGCGATATTTTTAATTTTTTTGCAATAACTGCCATTGAGTATCCTTCATTACGTAAAGTAATAATAGCAGAACGCGTTTTGATGGAAATTTCTTTTCGTTCTGCCATTTCAACACCACCCGTTTATTACGATGGTTAAATTTAAACTAAACTACTATCAAGATCGATTTTATTTTAAATACAAGACGATATCTGCTTTGTTTGTTGTACTAAGTGTTCTATGAATATTTTCAAGTTTACGTTTATAACCCGATAAAAGGGATTAAGAGGAATTTTGACTGAGGCTGCGGTAGAATATAAATTTAATGGGATAGAAGAGAATACTGTTGTAAAATATGTTCATGCATATAGAAATGTACACTCTTTCATATAAAACACAATCAATTGTCAATATTTCAATTTTGCTTATTTTCCGGAGTTTTTCTTAGTCGTCCCCAAATATATGAACGGTAGTGTATATGCTATGATGACTGCATTGATTTCAATATTTTGCCGGATTTGAAGATTTCGGATATTATTTGTTAGTTCCCCAGTCAGTAGGTAATCACATTGATGCGATGGTTACGTCCGCACCTGAGATGTTCGGCTTTGTTTGTTGTAACGTCTTATGGGGTTGCGACTAGATTATGGAACCCCTAGTATGCATGTCATGCAGATTGAGGCAGCTTTGATCATTGTACTTTTCCGATTACCAGACGTGAAAATATTGCTAATTTTTTGTATAAGATCTAAAAATAGTATTATTCTTTGTCATAACGTTCTGCATAGGCTGAGTTTTAACGAACATAGGTTTGGTGCTCCTAATGCTAGCACCTTCTAATCTACAGTTTTCGGAACGAGTGTATTATTCAAGTCGCCTATTACATTTATGACGGAATAAGTTCTAAGTGTGGTATATTTTGTACTATAATTGTAAAACATTGTATGTTTCAATTTTTTTTGTATTTAATCCTATAATTGGTCTTTTCTACTATTTGACTAACATATATTATTATTATCACTATTTTTATTTTTATTATTATTATTATTGTTAAGTTAGACTACCACCAAATCACCATGTACAAACGCACGTTTCGCCATTATACAGTTCATCAGTGCACATTTGTGGAAGGTCAAGGTAGTCAATCGACTAATTGTTGTATAAATACGAATGACGTAGAAACATTATGGAAGAAAGAATCTAATAATACTTTAATCATGTAATTTGTCGAAATATTTGCAAACACCCCTCTACCAGCTTAACTACCCAGAGAATTGATGAAAATATTAATGATCCAACAAATATTACTTTCAACAATGGATACTTCTTCAAAGATTCTCTTTTGTTTCAGGACGAAAACATGTCACCTGCTGACTCCAGCGATAGCAGCGATGGAGAAGGTCCCGAAATGGACGTAAAAGAGGATCCTCCAGTCACGACATCCACATCAAAATCGAACAATTCCTCGCTACTCCAAAGCACCACCTTGTCCTCATCTTCGGTAACGACGAGCGTTTCGGCCACATCTTCCTCGAAATCTCAACAAACCTCGGCTTCCACCGTCGCCGCAACCCAGGCCACCTCGATTCTTCCCCCGCTGGTTTACCAAACGGCGCAAGGTATGATGTACGCGACTCCATCTAACGGTAGCGTAATATTCAGCTTGGCGCAGGGCGATCCGAATTTAGGCCACGCGCAGCAATTAATAATACCGTTATCGGTGATGACCGCCAACGGCCAGGGAGAATTGGACTTATCGAAGAGGAAGTGACCGTTGTTGCTGGTCGTAGCCGTCGTCCTCGGACGAGGAAAAGAATAAGTTAGTCACGTTCCATCTTTCCGGCTCTTATTCTACCTCGTGATGCCGTGGCCCGCACCGTAAAACGCTTCCCGTTCCGGTTTCTTTTTTACGCAATGCAGGACAATGTAATATAACGCTAACCGCTCAAAGAAATAAATAAATACATAGAGAAAGAAATATAGATGGAGTGTGGAACGTACGGTTATGATAGCAGATACGTGTCGGTGTTTGTATGGACGTACATCGCTTCCTCATCGTAATTTACTATTTTCGGCGGTCCACAACGGAACAACACGGGCAAAACGCGTACAACGCCGTGCATTTCGAGTATGATGTGAATTTCTAATCTCCGCGTATGAAATTACTGTTGATTAGCTGTGGATATTAAACAGTGTTTCCCAATCTTCTGGAATTGTAGAATTGTGTAAATCGTAGATGTCCAAAATAATTTAAATGGAACATCCCGTATATTATTACGTATCTGATTTCCGCATTTAGAAATTAACTAATATGAATTTCATATGTCTATTTCTAACAAATTTCAAGATATTTATAGTTATGAGTTCATTCGCCCAAGTTCAGATACTTTTATCTAGACATTCTTTTAAAACAGCTTCGAAATACTGTCTGTCCCACTAAGAGAGAAAACAAATAGTTATATTAAACTAATACTGACACAATTTTTTCTGTAAAAGCCTAATAATAAATAATCGTTCCTTTGTTTCATGGCCAACTAAGGTAGGTTTCCATATTATTAAGTAGGTATTTGCAACTTATTAATTAAAATTATTACTGATAATAGACTCTCTTCGTTATTATCTGGAAGAAGAAAAAAGATATAACTACGCGGTTTTCGCTACTAATTTAGTCTGTCAAAACTGTTCAGTCTTCGAGTCTTGCATTTGGGAATTACATCCAAATGGCTTGTGGTCTAAATATAGTTTGGTTTCCATGACAAGAATAAACAAAACAAATTGACGATCTTAAATTGTTGATTTAAAATTTCTAGCTTAAATAAAGGAGATTAAGGCGGTATGTATAGTTTATGTATTAGGAAAAAATGAAAGAAATATTTTAATTAGCAGGATGTATAAGCTTTTCACCATCCTGGCCGACAATCTCCAGATCTCCACAACCGAAAACATTTGTCAAATTAAAGCTAAGATTCATGTTTAAATGTTTAAATGCAAATCTGTTTTGCGCTCCATGTTATACGCTATCATTTAAAAATGATGTTTCTATTGTTTGAATTTGTCAAGGTTTGGTGTTCAGTACTAAACGCCCTGTATAATTCGAAAGTATCTTAGTATCACGTCTGAATGGAGTCAAACATATATCTAGATTTAGGCAATTACAAAATTATAAATTGTGTTCCACCAATGAATACATTAGACGTAATTTTATAATTACAGAAGGTTGGAGCACCTGACCATCGATATAACAATTTGCCTGATTGGCCTTGTGAAATACAGCTTATCTTCATGAAAGAAATGTAAATAAAAGCCTTATAATGCGCTACACGCAGGTGGTTTACAGGGACGTGTTTAAAAGTTATTATTTGGACAGGTTACAAACATTTATTTTCTTAGATATTTGTTCCCTTAAATAAATTTACACGAATTAGTTATCTGAGCGAAAGAGACGCTAATGTTTAATAGAGTTACCCGTTGAAATCATTTTTTAATGCAATTATGTTATTATTAAAAATTTTCAAATTACTATTAAGGGAACAAAGAATTAAATTTATTTTCGTTTGAAACTATTATTAAAAAAAAAAATTTTCGAATAATTTTTAAGCTCAAATTGGGTATAAACATTTTATCATTATAAATTTTCATTAAAATATTTATAATTACGAAAATACTTCTTCTGATCCACCCCATTACCTAATTTACCCAATTTTTCGATAGATGCGACCAGATTTCTGATAATCCTTTTAAATCGTCAAAAGACCAATCGATGTACTTATAAACAGACTATACGTAAGGAAAATATTGATGTATACGCAGGCTGAAAGTTTCAATATCACTTATAGTAATTCCTGAAATTTTTAGGCTTGTTTCCTTTTAATTATCTTAAAGTCCTCTATTTTTATCATGATTTCACCAGTACTAACACCTCGAAAAGAAAGATCTTGGCGACATCAGTCGATCAGGCGAGATTAGGTCTTGTGGTAGCTTCTGCCGATGCTTCGACCACACTGTTATACATCTGTCAGTCAGTGTGCAGTAACACCTCCGAAAATGTCCATAAGAGTGCGGACGAAACGTTGACAGAAAGTACGACAACGGCGCGGTTCCAACCCAGAAACCAAGACTGGGCTATGTAAAAATTGTCAACAAACACAACTTACTTGAATAAGTCAAAAAAAACTACCAACTTTCCTCAAAGTTTTGATACTTCTTCTCGCGTTTTTGAACTTTGTTACTGTTCGCTTTGTTCCATGAAAAGCCACATTAACCCCTTGACGTAACTCAAAATTATTGGAGGTTATTTGGATATTTTTAATTTCCAACTTATAATCTGCGATTTTTTATCTCATAATGAAAACTTGATGATCAATAAAGAAATTTGGTTTTCGCTATCCGAACCCATCAATAATACCCATTTCTAACCAACACAGATGACAAGATTAAATTGAGCTTCTAAATAGAAAGCTGTAAAAGGAAGGATGATAAGATCATCTGTTTGCCATATGGATTTAAGGACTTGTAACAAAACTTTAACTCTCGAGAAGTCCAATTATATTGCATTAATATCACAAAATTTTAATTTTGATTAAATTTTTGAATCAACGCAAAATGAAAGATTTTTAAGAAGTACTTTGGTAAACCAATGGATTCAGTTATATCAACTAAATCACAAGAGACAGAGAGACACGCTAATTTGTTCGTTTTTCTGTGTAAGGTATTCGGTATTTAGCGTAGTCGTTAACAAGTGCTACGTATTTAGAAGTGTTGAGTGGCAATAATCAGAAACAGGCGGAATAGATCGAATCCGTCGATCTATTTATAACACTTAGAGATATATTTTGTGTAACTTTGTTAACTTGTTAATTAGTACTTTACCTGTAAATAGAAACAAGTACGAACGACGTTAAATCAGGAGGTGATACGATTTAATTATACGAGGTCAATCTCTTGGTGCTTTTCGACTTAAATAAGGACGGAGGAGGATAATAAAATAGTTTTAGCTACCTTTTTTTGGAAATCGCAAGTAATTACATCATTTTTCTTTGCTTTTTTATTTTGAATGAAATATTAGGAGAAACATTCACAACAAAAAAAAAACAAAAAAAATTATTGTCGCTATTTCCTTTAAGATCTACTCGAAACCCTGTACCTAGATAGCTATAAAATAACTTTTCAAACATTTTCAGGAATACATCAATACTTTTATTACGTACTTCCTGAAAAGCCCCCACCCCTCCAAAAGTTAATATTACATAACTCCTTAAATGCAAACGTGTTAAAACGTTGTTGTTGTGATAAAAGAAATGAGTGCGTGCAAGATTGCTGCAAACGAATGAAGACATCTTAATTCTAAAAACAATGAAAAGCTTGAAAGTGTGTGTGATATGCGAAAATTACTGTGGTATACGTAGGTGTTGTGTGTTTATTTGAAAATTTTACGTAGTTATCATTCGATTTTACACGATTTTTCTAACGTACAAGTGATATTTTAGTATCTCATTTTTTTAAAGGAGAACCATGAAATTAAATTAGATTTTATAGAGCAATTAGCCTTATACAGTCAACATTTCAGCGAGGAATGGGGCAATGCATTATCTTGGAAATGAATGAAAATTTCATTGTAAAAGTACATAGTTTGGTATATTTTTATTTAAATTATTGTTTTTTTTTTTGTTTAAATGGAATATCTCATTTTTTATTCGACTTTTATTTCGTTTTAAATTTATAAAAATTATTTTCTCGAAAATTAAAGCGGATAGATTGCCAATAGTTAGAAGGTTACAAGTTATCATAAATAAATTGCAGATTCCAAAAATCAAATAAAAAGTAGATTATCCCATTTATATTTATTTTTTCAGAATTTTAAAATCTGCTTTCGTCTCCCAGACATCGCGCTGCCCTGCCCCATTTCTGAACTCAGAGATCGAAAACGCTCATTGAGCAAAGAAATCGACCACAATGCGTTACGGCATTTTAAGATCATCCGCAACGCCAAATTCGTATTGTGTCACTTGCAAAATCAGCCACAGCTCATTCTGGCTAACCCGAAAAGTTCACAAAGCGGAATTCGGATTGTGGTTTTTGTAATTATTCACTACTACGCGCAATACCTCTTGCAGTGACAGCTTATAAAGCCTTGCTTACTCCCAGACAATAACATAGATGCTGAGCGAAGAGTTAATGAAGTTGAAGTTACGTCTTTAAATGTAATGAAGTTACTCTCAGCAATTAAGAATTCATTACGAGGATAAAGGCGGTCAATAAGACCATCCTTGGTCCCTAATTGACAAAGTCCTAATGAATTAATGCACATAACGACAGCTAAAACATTTCTGGGAGCTGCACGTTCTTTATCAACGTCAGGCACCCTAATTACAACATTAGTACCAATATCAACTTCTGGGAATTTTGAATTGGATTTTCTGCGCCCGTTTTCTTTTGCCAGATTTAGCACATTCTCTCTCAGCCTTGACGTTGTTCTTTCCTATGCAGAGCTTTGAAACTCTTCACTATTACCGCTTACCACAACACTTCACTAAAACTGGACGTACGTTTCGATAGCTAAGCTATCATCTTCAGCAGCAATACTGAACTGAGCATTTGAAAGAATGCGTTGACGTATTTCTTAAGTACCACAACGCGTAATAGTTTGCATCATCTATGTTGCACAACGCGTTGTGGCATTTCTTAAGTACCACAACGTGTAATGGTGAATAATTACAAAATCCACAACCAGAATTTCACTTTGTGAATTTTTCGAGTTAGCCGCAAGGCGTTATGGTTGGTTTTGCAAGCGCCACAATACGAATTTCGCGTTGTGGAAAATTCTGAAATGCCGCAACGAGTTGTGGTCGAATTTTTCGCTCAATGAGCGTTTTCGATCTCTCTGAGCCTGGCATATGTAGTAAACATTCCATAATTAAATCATTTTTCATTTCAATTCAGTTCAAATTTAAACGCTTTACTCGATCCAAGGAAAAATTCAAATAAACGTTAAATCAATTTATCTAATATATTAAATCTAATTTAATTTCTCTAAATGACGAACTTAAAATATGTAACGTGTGATTTAAATGCCTTAAAATTATAGAATTTAGATTTAATCACTTAACTGCTTGACATTTTCAAATAAATACCGATTATTTTGACAATAATTATTGCCAAACAAAGTATAAATTGTGAGAAGATTAATTAATGTACTTATTCGTTATTATATTATCGTAAATATGACACTCTTGTTAGACTGAAATTTTCTAGTTTCATTTTTTTTTAATTCTAATTAATCGAGAGCATACTAAATTTTGAATTTATTATAATTTCATTTCGCTTATAAGTTCTTAATGCTAGTCATTTATACGTTTTTTTTTTTTTGTTTAAATTCTAGGGTTAGTTAATTATAAATTACTATTAAACACCTGTTACTTAATAATATTTGTTGTTAATCATAATGTATTGCATATTATGTTGTTATTACGTAGTTTCTACAATTACTGATAGAAACATTTGAATGTTATGGGAGTATTTTCATTGGTTAATGATTAATTTATTAATTTTTCGTGCAATTTTAACGATGATCGCGAAATTAATTATTTAATTAAGATATTGTAATGTTATATTAAGAGCTAAAAAAAAAATAATGTAAAATAATACGTGCCTTTTTGACAAAGCTGTTATAACATATCCACAAATCTTTCTTACGTAGACGATCATGTACTAGGAATAAAAAGCTGTGTTATCTAAAATGGATACGATTCTTATTTCAATAAAGCGTCCGAGGACTTATATACAAAGTTCTAATAAAGCAAGGAATGTATTTCAACTCAACTTCGACAAATTAAGCTAACAACAAAAATCAACAGAAGCGGAATTTCTTAAATAATAGGATATCTTCTGTTCGGCGGTATAAAGGTACCAATCTTTCCTCCAAAGATAAGAAATCTCAAGACTGGTGGAAGTTTGAGACAGGCCAAGCAGTTTCTGATTGGACACAGGCCTATACTTACAGTGGACCTACTAAGCAGAGACAGGAAGTCTGTTAGAACAATAGCGGGCCTGCTAACAGGACACTGTATGCTCAAGAAGCACATGAGTAATTTGAGGCTGACAGAAGAAACAGCATGTAGATTCTGCCAGGTTGAAGGAGCGAGTGCCATGTGCTGCTATGTGGAGGGATCACTCACAAGACTGCTAAATCTAGCAAAAAAAGTAAAGCTAATGTAATAGATCTAATGAGAGAGGAACCACAATAGATCTGAAAAGGTCGCAGTGGGATAGGGATATTCTAATCTAATCTTCCTCCACATTTTAATTCTTCTAACGTTTTTGATCGTATTGTAACCACGATCTTTTTAAATAAACTCAAAATCTGCTAAAGTTCTGCTAAGTTCTCCTCAGCCGATCTTAGTGCCCATGAATTTGTGGTAATCATTCTATATTCCCTCAAAAAAATACTACAATAAACAGTGGCTTTCTTGTCCTGAAGACATTGGATTTTCTGCTGGCCATATTCGTCAGTTTTAAGTATCGACTTCACCATTAAAACAAAAGTGGGCTTCATCTGTCCGTAAAATCGCAAAATAAAATCGTACCTGATTGTCAAATCCGTCTGCTTCAAATTAAAGAGAGAGAATACATTTATAGGATTTTACGTAAAATTTTCCAGGCTGTGGCCGTATGGTATTTGTAGTTGTTTTGATGTTGCACTAACGCTATTGACTTTTAACAGATTAATTTTGCTTTTAATTTCTTGGAGAACTTCTGTTCGTTAATCGTTGGCCTCTCTAATCTCGAGAGGTCAACTACAAATTTGTACGTCTTCATTTTAAAGGATGCCGCTCTCAAACCGAATCTCGCCCGAAATTCTGGTTTGGAGATTAATTTTTTTTTTAATTCGAGCCATTTGAATTTAGTTTTATTCTGAGATTAAATGAGTCATCATGAAGCTACTATTTTACCCCAAAAAATATTGCAGCAGCTAGCAACTTCCTAAAATTGCGCAAAAACTTAAATTATTACTTTTCGCAATTGTAGTTGGTATAATTTTTCGTTGCAAAATTCCGATTGTATTGCGGCTCATTTTACATACACAGAACTGTCTATTTTTAAATTAATAGCGCGGCTATGCAAGATGTACGTACTCGATATTCTAAAATTGTAACACTTCCGACATATAAGCAAGGATATTAACTAGATTCTAAATATTAATATAACCCGTAAAAACATCTTTAGAGTTGATGATTCTAGTCATTTACACGCAGACACATTTTGCCCGTACATTTGGTCAATGTCTAATTTTGGATAACACAGTTTCGTCAATAGCATACCCTACATCCAACATACAACTGTAAATATAACTATTTTAAGTCTTTTAGGTCTCTTTTTATATCCTCTAGTTAAATACAAACTGCCAAGTATTTGTTAGAAATTTTTGTAACTTGAATGTGACGATATATATGTGTATATAAAAAAAATCAAACTCCGCGAGAAATGTTAATTATGTATACAGAAAAATACGTGTAATTAAATATATACTTTTGTAATAAGTTGCTTGAAACACAAACGTAATAAATATAAAACTTCAAGCAATAATTATACGTTTTTCGAATGATTACCAATCGATTAATGGAGGCAGAAAATAGTTTTAAAATATAATAATCCAAGAACGTATAACTCTTGTTTGATGTTATGTTTATGTTCATACATACTACATTCCTAGAATATGTATGTGTATGCACCATTGTGGAACAATAATAAAATCTATTATTATATTCTTTTGTATTTTTATTTCTTTTACAATTTCTATACGTTAAATTCGTGATGTTGTCGCTTTTTCGCGTGGAGCTTGTTTTACCAGAGAATGACGCGTGGTATAATAATAATAAATAAATTTAAAAAAAGATGCCGAAAAATGTTGCGAAGGAATTACACAACCTCGAGGTGGGGCCCAGTTACATCAAAATAATGTGTTCTGTTTTAACCCAACCTCTAATTGAAAGATAAGGATGAGAAGCAGAAATGTGTGCACACATGCTAATCTTATTTCTAGAAAAGAGAGGAAAAAAAAAGAAGTAACTGTGCGTATGCCAAATAAAATACACAGAAGGTAAACATTACACTTGTACAAGGATAATGCCAGATACGTAGCAAAGTATTGAGTTTGTGAGCGCAGATCAATTATCCCTAGAGTCAATCCAACTGCGACACGTACGTTTAAAGAACCAGATTTGAAGTATTTTGGAATATTATTGTATTTTCTATAAATGCAAAAGGAAAACGATGGAGCGTGGTGCGGAGGCGAGATCAGACCGCGAAATCGGGTAGATAGGCTATGAATATCACGACAATACACAGAAAAAGAAACACTGAAAAATATTTAGCCACTAGTGTGATTGTTGCTTATTTGAAACGATCTTAGATGGTGTCGCCATGCAGAAACTAGATTTCCCAAGAATAGAATGCAAAAAGAATGAATTTAATAAAATAATTTCAATAATCCATGTTGACTCTGTGCTATGCACAACTTATTCTCATTATCTGCTTTATATCTGGCTTAAAGACGGGTTGTGCATAGTTCCAAACAGGTAAGTATTTATCAGAAAGCTCTGCAAGATTTGGGCCAAAAGACCAAAAATTGAAACGAAAATTAAAACCTCTCTGGAAGGTCGCCGTGGTTAAATTTTAATAGACGTAAAGGAATGTGATTTAACGGATCACGAGATCTAGGGATTTGTAGGTACCACTCGCTCTACAATATTCGCAAACGAAAATGTGAATAAAGAATTCTCCAGCAAGGTATCAGTTTTCAAGCCTTACATATGGTACTTTCTACAATGTCTTAACAAATTCTTTTTTTCTGAAAAAAAGCATTCCTCCCCATGATTTTTCCCAGATTTGACACCATATTCTTACGCGGAGTTCATAGTATAATGGTTCATAGCAAACCACATAGAATCTGCGTTATTCAGTTGACAACTGATGGAGATATTGGGCAGCTACAAAACTATTCTGAACATGAAATATTTTTTAAATAGTGATTTATCACATCTATAAAATGCACCCAAAACGTGTGTTAGATAGAACTTCAAAAATAATTTTTGACTACTACCTAGTGGTTTCTTGGGCTCACCATCATTACATGGTTATTTATTTCCCGCCTTCCTGATCTTGTGTCACCGTGTAAAATAGGTTGCTAATGTTAAGAATCAACAGCCTGAAAAAATGTGATACCAACATTTATCTTCGGCTTATGAAGTAAACTCAAATAAGCATTTATGAAAAAAGATTTAATAAAAATAAAATAACGCGTTTAAGCAAAAATGAAAGCTTTGTGAGGATTTGACCAAGACGTTTCTAAACGATTCTGTAATAGTTGCATTACCAAGATTAATAAAAAATGTTGCGCCCAGTTTCTGATATAATCATCCATAGATGTCTGAAGAATTGGATGTTGCTTTGGTAAACTGTGTTAAGTAGCCAGCAACCACTTTTTTACAATAATGCAAGCACGAGATAAAGCAATTTTTTCGGGTTCAGTTACAACTGCAGGTAAAGGTACAAGGCGGGCAGTTTATTTAACAACGTAGCTCATAAACATGGATGATTAGCTCTAGAATAAGGGTTAATAGATTTAGGAAATAACAGTTTAAAAATTTTAAACAATTCGGAGTAGATGTCTGGAATTGATAGAGTTCAAAGAGGCAAGGAACTTGTAGATGCATCTAGGATTGTTCAAGCTGAATACATTTACTCGTCTTAGAGAAATCTAGACTTGAATCGTTCCAAAAAGCATGCGAACTTTCTTTTGAAAGAATCAAAGTGGACAGATTAGATCCACAAACAGAGGATTTTTCAATAATTACAACATCGTTCATCAAATATTTTGATGACACTAGCTTTAACGAGCCTTATATGATTTCGTCCTGGGAAGTTTTGTTTGGACGAGACCATTCGATTTTTCTGCCTTCTCATTTTCCTGGATCCCCTGGGACATTAACATGGAGTTCCTTAAGTACTTTTAACGGGGTGGTTAGGTCCACTAATGCCTACTTCAGCCCCAACTCTTTCTATCGTCGAGGCGTCTGTGTGGCACGTGAAGGTTCCTCTATTACACTGATGTTAGCTGGACGACCACCTTATTGGTCCTATGCATCAATGTTCATTGTATAGTTTATGAAGGCTTTTAAGATGTCTTCTAAGATCTCCCGATTTTAGTCATCCTCAGCGCTGCTATGGGACAGTTACTTATCAGACCTGTAATGTTAAGACTTGCGAGCTTCAGAGTTTGTGGAAGCTGAAGTCTGTGTTCTGTCTAGATTAGAGGTATGGTCTGATATGACGAAAAGGTGCTTTGTTCCTCTTCTCTAGTTTGTTGTTTTATTTATTATTTAATTAAAAACTGTATTTTTAATTGTTTCACCTTAAATTGTTTCACTCTGCTGATTAGATTAATAACAAGCCAGTGTGCCAACGGATCTAGACAATAAGGCTGTTAGTAAAAAGCCCTAATTATGTAAGTATATGTAGAATTGATAAACAGCGAAAATAGAACTTACATACCTACTTGGTGGAATTGTAATATATTAGCTTATAAAAGTTTTGTCTTCAAAAAGATGCTTTGGAATTTCATACAGCAATTCCCCATGAACTATTGTTGACGAGCGATTTTTGCAAACGATAGTATCTAACGCCTTGGTAATGCAAGCGATGTTGATGTAATAAGCATGGGTCTCCACATCTCATTCGTTGACTGTAACTTGTGCTACTCGCACACAAACTCATACACACATACACACTTGAACGCATACAGCACGCAGCATCAGTGATTTATTTTTACTCGGTACTAAAATAGTTAAACGTCTGCCCTGCTACTCTTAGATACGTTTGGAATTAGCCTCATACGTTACTGGTAAGAATACTTCCTTTCGTTTTGGGAGGCGCGGGCTTTGCGTGCTGGTGCGGCCGCGTGTGTGTGTAAAATTACAAAACTCGCCGCGCTATAGCCGCTATTCCCCGATAGAAAATTGGCGCCGCATTTATTTCTGGCAACAACCGATCTATTATATATTTTTCCTTCCTATTGACGTGATTGTTTTGTAACTTCATAATGCCGGCGATCGCAAAACAGGTTATTTTTTTTTCTCGTTTCAGCTTAGTTTCAGGCAAATTTCATTCAAACGTTTTCTTAATAACTTACTTGTGCTGTACACAAGTTGTGTTCTTCTGCTACCGTAAAGTCGCGATACAATAAATTCCAACGTGGTTGACTTTCAAAGTCCTTCAGGCGAAGATATATAAGGTAAAACGTAACGTAACGAAATAAATCAAAGGAAAAGAAGCTTCTAATTTCTCTTAGTTAAAGACCTAAAAATAAAAAAAAAAAAACGTTGAAAATTGCGATTTAAAGGTCAAAACAAAGAACAAAGAAATAAGCCAAAAGCAGCAGAAAAGCAGAAAAGAATATTGGTCTTGAATGAAACATGATTGAAGAGGGCCGGCATACATAAAATTAGAAAAATATTAAGCATACACTCTTTTCTAAGCGATTAAAGCCATAAATTATTATGTAAAGTAGAAATATTGCGACAACCACAATAAAGTCCCTTTTATTATCATTCCAAGAATTTCTCGGAAGTACCGATCTTTCGAAACGGGTCGTTTGGGGATTGTTAACGAACAATACATTTACGAAATATACCGCAGTATCACTCTTGTTTATTTATCACAGGCGTAAAGATATAAATTTGCTTCATTTTACTGTTACACGTGTTGGTGTGCATCTGTCGTTTTTGCGCGAAAGTTTTAAGAAAATTTACTTCAAAATGGCACGTGGTAAGCCTACCAGTGTAGAAAAACGTTCACGCATTATTACGCTGTTTGAAGAAGGATATTCGGGGCGACAAATTGCTGAAAAAATAAATAGGAGAAGTTCAACGGTAAATGACATCATAAAGCGATATCGGACAACTGGAACTATAGAAAATCGTGTTCGTCCCGGAGCATCTAGGAAAACAACAAAAGCTGAAGATTTGAGAATTGTATTATTAAGCAAACGCAATAGAAAATTAGCAGCGCCACAAATAGCAATCGAAGTCAATCGCGGCCGTGAAGAACAAGTTTCGGCGAGTACGGTAAAACGTCGACTTCAACAAGCGGACCTTCATGGACGCATTGCCATTCGAAAACCCTTATTACGTCGGGGCAACAGAGCAAAGCGGCTACAGTGGGCCCGTTCTCATCTAGATTGGTCGTTAGATGATTGGAAACACGTGCTTTGGAGTGACGAGTCAAAGTTTGAGGTTTTTGGGCAAAATCGACGAGTTTATGTCCGAAGATCTAAAACCGAAAAGTGATCCCGGACTGCATTGTGCCTACAGTGAAGCAAGGGCGTAGTTCTGTGTTAGTGTGGGGATGTTTCTCCTTTGCTCGGACGGCAGATTTATGCAGAGTGCAGGGTGTAATGAGGAAAGAAAATTATTTTGCAATACTCCAGAATCATGGAGTGCCATCAGTATTGCGTACAATAGGCCGTAACTTTACATTCATGCATGACAACGACCCATAACACACTGCGTTAGTGTGTAAGAACTATCTAAAGGAGCAAGAAGAACAGCACACCCTGAAAGTAATGATATGGCCCCCACAAAGCCCAGATTTGAACCCTATAGAGTTGTTGTGGGATGAGCTGGACAGGAGGATCCGAAAAATATGCCCAACTTCACAAGAACATTTACGGAATATTCTGCAACATGAATGGATTAATATTCCACAAGCCGTTTTAACAAAACTTATCGAAAGAATGCTTAGAATAGTTCGAGCGGTGATTAACAGCAAAGGAGGTTTTTTCGATGAAAAAAAAAAATAATGTTCAGTATGTTATATTAGGCCAGAATAACTTTTTATTTATTTATTTTTGTCTTTTTTACCTGTACATACAATAAAATTGCATTTTGTTTTTAGTTTCGTTCTTTTCTGTAACCTTTCATGTTTTTTACCAATCGGCCGAACTTCTCTGAACGGCAGTGTACAACAACATTACAGGTGATGAGACGTGGATGTACTGCTATGATCCTGAAAGAAACAATCGGTAGTTTGGGTCACAAAAATTACTAGTAAAAGCGATGGTCGGCAAATTTTCTGGTATCACAGAACATTTCTCTGTTGCACTGGGGGATCTGTTAATACTGAATGGTACATTACAGGCTATTTACCTCGACTTCTCCAACATGTTCGCGAAAAACTATCAAAACATCGAAATCCTTGAAGTGTTGATATATCAGATAAAGAATATAGGTACGAGTACAAAATCTTTGAGGAATACCAAAGAAATCTCTTGGTTACTAATAAATACCTGATACATATTTATATTTCCCGAACAGTGCACTTGTCGCATTCTAAAGCGTCTTCGATCCACATTTTAATTAACGAAGTGAGAAAAGAAAACGCACAAAGTGATTTATAAGTGGCATATTGTTTATTAGACGTGGAGCGCACATGACAAATAAATTTGTATGTACGCTATTAATTTTAATGGTCCCATTTAATGAATCAGTAAGTTAAAAGGTGCCCCCGGCTGCATGTTAACAGGAAACTTAAAGGTGTTTAAGATTCATTATGTGTTGTTTTGAGTCTCCCGCGTTTGGATTGCTAATCGTCCGGATGTGTGTGATAATGTACGGGCTCGTGTGCGTAATATACCGATAGATGAGTGCTTGTATGGTACACTTAAAAAATTTCGGGATGAATTTTAGTGTTATTGTTAGCTCTTTTCGATGAAATTAACAAAAATAAACAAATAATTTCGCATATACAGAGTATTTTTTAATTCTTTTCACTAACTATACGAAAAAGAAATTATTCAAGACTAACTAATTTATCTAAAAAAGAAAAAATTACTACGCTTTCGTGGGTAATTCGAAAAGCCTCAGGGTAATATAGAAACGAATATGTTTTTGACAAGTTCAGTTTTATTTCTCAGCATAGTCTTCTTGTAAGTAGATAAACAATTACTGCAACTCCACGACTATTCAAACTGATGCTAACTCCACATAGAAAAAAGCTGCTGATTCTGAACTAGGAACTGCCCGTACGAATCCCACACTCGCTGAAAAGAGACCGGCTGGTCGCCAGTTGGGTCCTCCCTCCCCTTTGTTTCCCATGTTAAAAAAGTTCCCTTTGATAGGTAACGGTCGGAATCGGCCTTACCCGCCGAAGCCTAGACTGCGCAGAACCACAACTATCAAGCCCAAGTGCGACAACTATTGACCCCTCGGGGGCCACCAAACAGTGGAAACTATCCACCAGCGACGGACGGAACCGATCATGAATTAATCTTATACAACGAGGATGGCGGGGCCAAAGCCCTACCCAAATCGTACCTGCCGGGATGTTCGTTACACAGAATCCTGGGATTGAGTCAAACCTTGACGGCTAGCTCCAGGCCTTAGAGCCTAGGTAGGGAACTCCTGGCACTAGGATGAATCCAAAGGATTCCCCAACCAACCAACAGCAAAACGCTGCCACCTCCTTTGTTATTGAAGCTGCGTGGCTTTATGAGTAAAGATCACAGGGTAAACGTTTACCCATGACAGTCGCCATTACTTTTCCTGACCAATGGAACAATCTTCGTCTTTTTCGGAGCGAATTCACCTTTCGCTGTTCATCTACAGTTCTCTCTTAAACTGCTTCGATAGAACATTGGAAATATTTATTCGGGTGCGATTTTACACCTGATTGATTAGGCTCGGCACTTAATGCCCGGTTAGCTTTTTCATGCCCAAATCTTCAGTCGATTAATATTATCTGGCAAACACGTTCTTACGAGATGCCAACATCTATCTCTATCTCTGTAACCTTAACCCCATAGTTGTCTAGCTCCATTAGCTAATAACTTGTATCGTCAGCTCATCTGCATGCTGTACAATTCGGCTGCCCTCTTCTTCACTGTGGGAAGTGATGGTGCAGAACCTTCGTTAACAACGTCCACCTTGGCTTTAATTTACGCAGAAGTATTGCCTTTCAAATGTAAGTACTTAGTGACGGGTCGATATTCGATTTTTTTCCATGTTCTGAGAAACATTAACACCGACTGACACAAACACGTGTTAAACAAACAAAATTTCAAAATTATATTACCAGAATAGTTGACTGTAGGCTTTCACGACCGTAATCCATAGTAGAAATGTCTTTCGGGTGATGTCGTGTAGTTAATATTTTACTTGACGTTTCGCTGACCATGCTGTCAACTTCTTCAGAAGATTTCTAAAGTCTTTAGAAATGACTAACTACACGACATGACCCGAAAGACATATTACCAGAATATTTTTGACGACTAACGCCACCTTCATCTTGAAGCCTGAAACTTTTCAGGCTGCCCTTGTAAGATTTATGTTTTATTTTCCATACGCCATAAAATCTTAAAGGAGTTACGTCGATTTCTTTACGCAAGCAAAAACATTTTGAGATTATGCGTTCTCTCAGAAATGTGTAAGCATATTATGACGTCACGGTTTCAGTTAGAAAAGATGTTGATTTGAATGTAACTTGAAAGAATTGAACCCTGAAAGCTATTGTCGTTTTTAATGTATCGTACCGATTCAAAGCAACGCCGCAACGTGATTTTATTATCTATCCATTTTCAGAATGTCCATCGTTATAATAATTTCTTAGAATGCAATCGATGTACTTGTTGTGTACTTGATTATTATTGTTATTGTTCCTTTTTATATATACAATGAAATTGCTCTTTCGTCACTCGTCGACAATTTAATGATAATCGTCGATGGGGCACCGATATACAGTCACGGAGTAAATATGCAAAACGCTTTTATTTACATATTACCCATTTAACGAGTATATGCTCAAACTTATAATTAGTCTATGTCTCATAATTCAACAATGAAATTATTGTTTGGATAGAAAATAATATTGCGACTCGTCATTTACTAGCAATAAGTACCTACATTGTTTAGTAACTGCATATTTACAGTAACGTTAAATCATCACGAGTACATACTTAACCTCAATTGTGGTATTCGGATCGATTTGACCTGCTGATGATTTTTCCCACTTATAATTAAAACAAATACAAGCGTATCCCTTATTTTCTTTTAATATTTTTCATGTAAAAAAAAAGGTTTGAACATAGGTCATTTGTTGCGGTGAACGGATAAACGTAGGTGTTAATCCGGCTTATTTTATCATTGTTTTGTGGACAATTGTAATATTTATCATAAAAATGGTCTCTCTGAACAAATATAAGATCCAATTCATGTTGGTCTTTGTCAAATTGAGCTGCAACAATGTCATAAGCCAAAGTAAGTTAATTTTGGCCTGATGATTTGCAGAACTTTTTTCTCGTTTTCAATTCTGGATTTCTCCAAATTAATGTTTTGCGACTTATAGCCCATGTGCGAAATTTAGTGTTACCATTAACTTTCTTTCAATTAAATTAGTTGCGAAAGTAGAAAAAGGAGAAATAATTTATCCAATGTAATGGATACGTCGGCAAACACTTCTTTCTGGGAAGGCTTCAATTACAAAAAGTTAAGATGGAATTATTGGAAGTACTTACGTAGGGTTGTCGATCAGCTATTATTAATTATTAATTATATCAATACCGTCAATTGATTTTAATACAAATATTAAAGAAACTACCCTTGTTAGTGAATTTAAAATAACAATCTCATTCTCTAATTTCTCTCTAATTTCTTTCTTCAACTATCTATCGTATCTATTGCATATGCATAAATTCTTAGCAAAAACTACCTACGACGGTGACGTAAATGGTGGGTCAAGGACAAGGCTCCGATTGCCTCGTATATTTGAAAAAAAAATACGTGAAGCAAAAAACAACGAAGCGTTGTTGAATTGTATTAAATTCAATTAAAAAATTGTACCTATATTACCTAAAAAGATGACGCGAAATTTAAATATAACAACAAATAAGAAATATATTGCTATGACCCTCCTAATCCTTTGTAGAAATCTTCTCTGGTTCATTGCAATGTTTTAACTTCTAATCAATGCATTTCTTCTACAATTGTGTTTTTCTGGACACTGTTTATTCTCTTTTAAACTTGCCACAATTAAAGAGAGCGATTCTGTTTTGAGGACTGACTTAATAGAAGCGGTCGTTATTATATCCCAGCTTAGGCATGAAAAAAACATAGACACATTGCTTTTGATTAAAAGTATTGCATTGTTTATAACATCTCCAATCATCATAAAAAAATTCCTTGGTTCCTTGGTGAGTCTGCAAAATACCTTTCAATAGCCGTTAACCATAAATGTTGTTCTCCTTAGTGCTTTTATTTTTAATTTGGAAACAAAAAATAGTCACAAAGAGCTAGATTTGGATTACAAAGATTGGATGCAGCAACGGCAGCTTTTGAAAGTCTTGATTTGTGGACTCATGCATTGTCGTTTAGTAGCAGAACACCTTGCGTCAGTTTTTCGCGTTTTTTCTCTGAGGCAAATAAATTATTAAAATTTCTAGACAATTCCAAAAGATAGTTGCCATTATTTTTCCTGCAGAAGAGGTAACTTCGAACTTCTTGGGAAGGCTGGAGCCCTTAATATGCCACTGTGTTGATTCTCTTTTTTGACTCAGGGTGAATGTAATGGATCCAGGTTTCATCTCAGGTGACAAGTCAATTAATAATTAAATCTGGTTCGCCTCCACAAAGCGCCAAAAATTGTTCACGCGTTTCCATCCGGACGTGGCGAAAACATTTGTGGCACCCATTTTACACTAATTTTTGTCATTCCAAGGCATTCGTGTTGAATTCTGAAAACCGTGGCTTCTGAAACTCCTAATATGTCGCTTCTTTAATCTTTGCACCCTCCAATCGACAAGTTAAGTTGGATGGGAATCATTATCCAGTGATTCTCGACCATGTTTAAATAATTTTGACTATTCGCAAATAGTCAACCTTAAAGGACAATTATCCCCGTATATAGCCAAAATTTTTTCACGGATAATTTTCGGAGATTTTCCTTATTTTGTTAAGAATTTCAAAGTTGCTGAATATTCGAGTTTGTTCATTTTGATATGTTTAAACGCAAAAAGTTCAATTATCTAAAAATCTCGCTTGTTTTATTTACCTTTTAATAAAAACACCTGCTTGTTAGTAATAACAAATAAAATAGCGTTAATAGGGATAAAAACAAGAGGCGGAGACGTGTAAATGCAAAAATAAACTGAAATTGAATATTTTTTTTTATCCAAAATTACACGCCCACTTGATACACTTTAATTATACCCCTTGGATCAAATCCACTCATTAATATTATACATATTCTTGTAGTCCCCGCGTATGAATAACGATCGGTAAGATTGTGTACTGTAAGTACATACATGTGCTGTAATTGTACCAACATGAAACTTGCACCTTACCATACGAATTCAGGCGTTACTATATCATATTCGTAAGTAAAAGGCATCACTTGAACACCTTGGTTTGATTATTTCTGTTTGGAGCATATGTTTTGAAGCACCTGTATGTATTTTGACAGTGTTGAAACCTGCACTTTCGAAAAGAAAATGTATCAAAAGTGTTTTTATTGCGCGTGTAAATAATGAGTTAAATAAAGCATTATGTCCATTGTGTTCTTCTTGGAATACAGAGACGACTATTAAGAATGGGGTTAATAAAATACTGATTTTCAATGAAGTCTGTATTTGGGGATTTGTAGATTTTTTCTAGCTCCTTTCTAGCTACACCCTGCTCTTCAAAATAAATCCTTTTGCTAAATTCTTAGCGAAATGACCATTCTTTGGATGTTTCATAAATAGTTGTTAGTTTCTTAGCATCAAGTAGCAATTACGGGCTTCAAGCTCATATTCATATTTTCAGTAATTTTTTAAAAAAATTTTAAAAATTTCAAGAAGACCTATTAATTTTTCAATTGTTTGGGGGGGGGGACAAGAAATTGACATAAATTTTTGATGGTGGCGAGTAGGGAAAAATAATTTTATATTGGCTATGACCTGACCTTATTGAATTACTGTTAGGTATGGTGACTCGAACATTGTGAGAAAGACATGTTCAGAAAGACCATCAAAAATGGTTTGCAAAAAGAAAGAAATTATGCGAGTACGTTGCGAGCTTGGTCGCAAGTATCACATCGATAAAAAATAACGTAAGTAAAGTTCGTAAAGAACATAATGTGTCGCTTGCTACGAAAAGATCAGCCCCAAAATATTACGAAAAGCAGTTGCAAGGTCGAAGACGTAAGCTAAGACAAGTTGCTGAAAATGAATTTTCGAATCGTTTTACAAACTTGATGGAAATAACGAACATTGTTATTGCAAAAAAGGCAAAGAAGTGGATTGTGGCGATTCACAATTCAGCAGATGTTGGTATGGGTTGCAATTTCTTGCAAAGGTCACTTTCAGGCTTATATTTGCCCATTTGGCAATTCTGTAAATGCCAAAATTTACCAAAAACAATGCATAAGAACGAGATTGAAGAAATTCGTAGACAAAATCCATTCTGACTGGAATTATATTTTTTCGCCAGACATTATGCTGGCTTAACTTAAAGCACTACATGTATAGTAGTGGCTGAGAAGCTCCAAATCTGGACGAATTAAAACAAAAAATCTATCAAAAATTACACCGAATTCAACATTTGTCAATTTAATGCGCCATGTAAAAACAAAAATTCGGTAAATCAGCCGTTATAGCACTGATTCTATAGTTCTTTCAGTTGTATATTTTAAGTTGCATCTGTCCACACTATTTTAGCCAATTTTTTTGTTCTCTCGCCCAAAGTTATAAGCAAATTTTTAAAAGAATTGAACTTAATCCAATAGCGATTACGAAGGTAAAATCCTTTATTTAAACATTATTCCTTTCATTCGTTTGAATGCCTTGACAAAAAATCCAAGGTAAGGTGTTCTTCTTCGATTTCGCGGGATTCATTCTACAGCAAGTAGCACACAATACACGCAACGTACAATCGCAAATGTCGAAGGGAATGCGGCGTAGAACAAATTATCTTCACATTGCCTTTATTGTCTCCGCAACATATACATACGACAATAAGGTTTGTTGTTATTTAGAAATTTTCAAGCCGATTCGCTATACAACAATGCAATGCTATCTTTCAGCTGTACGTTGTACCAGTAACACCTGCGTAACATTGAGTAATTCCGACACATATACACATACACACCGACGAACACGCATCGGGAAAAAAAGAACATTCAAAGCGAAAAGTCATTTGCCTTTTTAGAAACGATCCAGCGGCAGACAATGGAACTTCTAATGAAAATATTTTATAATAATCATTACCGACCAGGTGTTTTTGTTACATTATCGGAAAATAACGATGCAATAAACTATTCCCCATGGCGTATTTAATTCTGTGATCGTTAGATTGTTTTTATGGCGCTAATTTCATAGAAATAACCATTAAACGAAATAGTTAGGATAGCTGAATCAAGGTGTTAGCGTTAATTATAAAGAAATCGAATTGTATGGGATACACACAAATCCTAGATGTATTTGGAGCTTTCGTCGATGTCATTTCGTTAGGCAGAACTAGACTCGCGATTTAACTCTAAAGGATGGAAGGATAGAAGGACGATTAGAATCATTTCCCGAACGCTCAAGTATAGACATTATTTTTTAACTGCCATATGGTATGAGGGTTACTAGCGTATACTTTTTTTTTGAGGTAGCCCCATTAAAAAAAAGGTCAGGAGCTGTCAGATCTGGCGCCAAATTCCAGATCGCCTTTCTAATTGGAGTGCCAAAAAATTCTCCAGCGTTGCTCTATAGCGCTGGCCGTTGATTCTAATAACAATACCTTCATCATTCTCAACGAAATGCGGACCTATCACATCTGGCACAAAAATTTCGCACCATACCGTGACTCGCTGAGGATGCAATAGCCTTTCCTGAAAAAATATGAAATGAGGGTGTTCTGTTCCCCAGAAGCGGTAGTTCAGTTTATTCACAAATCCGATTAAATGAAAAGGAGCTTCGTTGTGTTCATGGTGTTAAAGTTCAGCAAATCCTGATTGTTGTTTTTAAGTTTTAGAGTTGCATCGCATGTAGCACCTAGAACTTGCATGGAGAAATCAAAATTCAAAATTCGCCTCAAGGAAATACGAGAAAAATTGCGGGGCTCGTCTTTTTATTGATGTTTTTGGATCTCCCTCACAAGCTCAATATGCTCATTTGATCGTGTTGTTCGCGGTCTGCCACTATGCTTCGCATCAGTCGTTGTCCCACGAAGCTGAGCATGTTCGGCTAAACGACGTATTGTCTTTGCAGTTGGAGTCGGGTGGGGTAGATAATTTCGGCGAATATTTCGCTGCGTCGAAATAACTGACTCATTATTTTTAATGAGTAAAATTACGATACTGCGGTAAGTATCCCTGCACAATCCATGCTAAACGAGGTTCCACCATTAACAAACAAAACATGGGTTATGGTGCAGTGAAAACCCTTACGTCATGATAACGAAACCATTACATTCTGATATGGTTGGTGTCATCAGCTTCACGGAGAAAAGTGACTCGTTTATTATTTTTCATGAATCGATAAACGCAGAAAGATATCGTAATAACTTATTGCACCAGTTGCGATGATGAATTACGAGATCTTCTAATTAGGCAATACTGCAGGCGCATCATACATTACCTCCGCATGAGTGTGGTAGGTTTTCTTCACATTTTCCTGATCCGATTATTTTAAATAATTTTATTTTTCCACGCGTAAAAAAATACGATCTTTAAAAATATCTAAAACAAGAACGAGTATCACATCTAAACATTTACAATAATTACGTATGGATTGTACTGTTTAAATTAAAACGCGCAAAACTTGTCCTCAATATACCGCGTCATTGACTGCATATTTGTGCGTATGAGAATTTTTCAGCTATTCCGATCACGTCTTGTTTATAAAGTTTAATTGTTTCGTATTATCGTTATTAATATATTATCGGCATTAATTAAATTTGTTTGGGTACGAGGATGACAGGATTCGCCGTGTCGTCTTGTTTTTTCATCATTATTTTTAGCGTTTCTCACTTTTACGTAGCATGTTGAAACGTGTAGGGTTTTTTCCTTTGGTTTCGCATTGTTAAGCGTATTTTCTGCTGTGAATCATGGAGTCGACAAGTTTACTTGGTTTCAGCATGACCTTTCTTTATTTCCTTCTATTCTTGTATTTTCATGTTCAACAGTATTCTGTTGGAAGCGCACGGAATACCAGATCAGTCAATCAAATCTTCACTACTTGAGGCTGTTTTAACCGGTAACATTGTATTTTGTAATGTAGTGTTTTAATCAATAAATTTTGTAGGAAAATCGATGAAAAGTGATAAATAACGAATTTTATGGCTTTATAAGTGATTTACATGTCTGGGTCTTGCATTTATTTAAATTTATTTCTCGTCATAATTTCCTTGTAGCTCTATACATTTAGTCCAGCGATGTTTCAACTTTTTTAAACCGTTCGAACAATAGGATTTGTCGAATTCTGTAAAATAGGCCATTGTTTCGCCAACGACCTCTTCATTTAACGTGAATCAGTTTCCGCCAAGCCATTTTTTTCAAGTTTGGAAAAAGAAAGAACTCACAGGGGCCCAAATCAGGCGGATATGGTGGATTGGGCACGAATTTGCACGTAACTGGACTAATCTTGCTGCTGCAACTACCAATGTGTGAACCGAAGCGTTACCGTGATGATAAAGAATTTTAGAGTCTCTTTCTGTTTAGTTCAGCGTCGAATCGGTTCAATAAATCAACATGTAGTATTGTCCATCCTTTTTCCAAATAGTCAATTTGAGATTATGCCTTAGCCTACTTTGGTGCACGTTCGCAGCGACAAATCCGTTTCGCCGGCTGACCGTTGGTTTCCAAACCTCAATAACGTTGCAGAAACTCACTCGTATTGCATTTAAACATGTCCGAACTCGCATCCAATTTTTTATTAAGGATGTTTTGTACACGTTGATTTAAGGTATTCACCAAATTAGCAATCTCTCTGATCTTCACCCGGTTGTCTGCTAACACGATATCGCGAAGATTATTGATCATATCGTCCATAGTCATTTCAATGGGACGACCTGGTCGCTCGCCATCAAAGACGACGATGTTCGACCACGCTTAAATCTATTAAACCAGTCCAGACCTAATGGTAGTCGCACGGTTCTTGTAAACTGCGTTTAATTTGTTGTCGTCAGTTTTGGGTGACTTAGTACCAACTGATGTTGTTAGAGCCAATGACATACAGTGAGGTCGCCCGAATGTTTGATAAATCAAAATCAACCATCCATTGTAGTATAAGTCGTTGAAGGCAAAGCGGGGAGTATGTAAGAAGAAGAGAGCAAGGCAGAAAACGCTCAATCACAAGAGCAAATTCGTTTTACTACGAAACAGACGTCATACGGCAGTTCGAATAAGAAACTTACTGCAAGACATGCGTGGAATCAGCGCAAGAAGAAGATTTACAGAAATTGGTCTCAAGTCAAACGTGCCAATAAAAGCCCAAGAAAGAAGAATTTGGCCGAGAACATCAAAATTGGAAAGATGGCCATCCCACTAGCCAAAATTTAATCACGGAGGAGAGCGGTTTTTGTACAAATTCAATTGACGGTAGGAAGAGATTGCATCAACGCCAAGGAGAACAGAATGCACCATTTAATTTTACTGCTACAGCATCTTTTGGTAGAAGTTCAACTATGGTGAGATGTGGCATGTTTGAGAGCACGCACATAGTTAGTAGTCCTCGATAGCGGAGCGTTAACTGTAGTTAGAGAGAAAATCATCCTCATTCAAAATCATCAGAGAAAATTTCATCCTAATGCAGAATTATGTAACTGATTTTTTAAATCAAGTGAGTTCCGCTAACCTGCATCCGTTCAAAGATGTGTGGGACAAGCTAGGCAAAAATCAAGTCAAGTTAAGATCAAGAAGTACAGTTGATCAAATTAAAAGGAATAAGAGGAATGGAGCAGATTGCCTCAAATGTTGATCCATCACTGTAGTTGTAAGTGCTCATGGAAGGAACACACGCTGTTCAACAGGTTCCGTATGGTACAACCTTTGCAAAACAAATTCCAATTACTTCACCTTCGTAACAAGAGATTACCTCAGAAATAGATAGAGGAAATAATTAGATTTTATGATGGATTCCTTTAAATTTGCCGGTGTGTGCAGAATGCTTTCAACAACTTCGGGCAACCTTTCGCGTTGCCCGAATCTGTAATTATTTTGTCTAAAACCAGCGTAATCGCAGAATACTGTTAGGAAGGCCCTTTCGATATTTGATAATAAGCAACCTATGAATTGACAAATTAGTATCTTAAAAGAATAGGTGGCGAGACGTAAATTCAAAATTGGCAAAGATCGTTGAATGTAGGCTTTCACGACCATAATCCATAGTAGAAATGTCTTTCAGGTGATGTCGCGTAGTTAATATTTACTTGAAGAAGCTGACAGCATGGTCAGCGAAACGTCAAGTAAAATATTAACTACGCGACATCACCCGAAAGACATTTCTACTATTGGCAAAGATCGTTACTAGTAACTGCAGTTACCACAGATCGTAACGCTACATAATCTTGAATTGCTCAATACTCCACCCAGTTAGGCGTAATTTATTCAAAGGAAAGATGACGAACTCTTCATTAATGGAACAGTTACATTAATGAATTGAAAATTAATAAATGCAATGTCATTGTCGCATTATGTAATGTAACAAGTGGCCAACAACTAATTCAGCCATATCCATCAATGACAAAACAGTGAGTACTACCTACAAAAACGTCTTGTAGTGCATAAACGAACTTGCCATACCGGAGAAGTTACATCTGCTTTAGTATAATCGCGCTTATATTTTATAAGGTGAGGCCAGTAACTGTATTATTTGTATACGTTTATACATTTACGTACTTTTACCGGTAAGGATTTGACGGACAAATAAGATTACTAGCCTACAAACATGGCTGCGAGTACTTTCGTTGTGGAATAATACATTTATGGGTACTTATCGATAGTAAAGCGGGAAAAATGTCCTACGGCAGCGTCAAGTCTTAAATCGATGGTCGTTTTATAAAATATCTATTTAGTACGTGATATTTCGTGTTAAAAAACTTAAAAATGAAACACGTTAGTTTCTATACGTACCGAATATATATTTAAAAGTCGGACTATTATAACCCATTCTCTAAATGCGGATACATACGGTTAGCTCTAAAAGGACACGTTGTACAACGTACGAAATAGGATTTCTGACAAACAAGGCAGACTTCACTTTCTTATAGACCTGTCTTGATTGTATTTGGTAGAAAAATATGAAAAGGAATTTCATTCATCCCAGACATTCGTTGTTTTCTTGAAATATTTATGTAAACTTAAATCATTACACTTTCTTTATGCTCAAGTATTTATGTACAATTAGCGCGATTTCTAAACCGTTTAAAATATGCGTTCGAAAATAAAACTCTGATACCTGATTTATTTACGTTTAGGGAAATATAAATTTCCCTAGAAAATTAATAGTAGGAAGAATATAGAACCTTCGTTGTTTATAGAATGTTGGGGCATTTATGTGCGAATGAAATAAGAACGTTTCTGGTAAGTATTGAACATACATATAACGGATATAATATCCAATCAATCCTTTCTTTCTGCATTTTACTCATTGTGCGAGGGTGGTCTTAAAACTTGATCTTCTTGGTCATTTTTCCCACCGATCCTCTTTAATTCATCCAAATACTAAGTGGAATCTTGTTCCGCAAAGTAGACGTTTACGAAGTGATGGCCTCAAGAGTGTACTGGTATATCTTTAAAAAAAGCAGCTTAAACTGCTTCAAAAGGGCTCTGAAAATATTGTTTTTGGTCCTGAATAAGCAATTTTTCCTGCCTAAATCTAAAGTCGAAACATGACAAACCCATTCTTTCGAGATGTCCACAGCTTAGCCTTAATTTTACAGCCGTCCGGCACCATTTGGTGAATCCGATATTATCAATAGTAATTGCATTTTTTTGGCCGCCAGAAAGTTCGTCGTTAACTAAACTAGTACGCCCTCGTTTAAATTCAGCCGCCTAAAATTTCAGAGTGGCAAATAATGGTGCAGAGCATTTTCAAATCCGAGGGTTTTTTCAATTTTACAGAAATACCAACATCGACTGACACAAACGTTGTTAAACAACTGAGCGTCCAACCAGGTTGAAATTTTCAAAAGCATCTTTCAGCATATGGCCAATTATATTACCAGAATCTTCACGTTGAGGCTCCAAACCTTCGTACCAGTGGAATTTAACACACTCGAAGAGTTTCTAAAGAAGAAAAGGTGAAAATCTATATACACAACTAGAAAAATCTTTAAAGATGAAAGCATGTCAGATCAATATAAGGAAGCTCAAAATGATAAGTTTGAGTTAATATTTTTAGAAAGGGACCATGCTGAAACTCTCAATAAGATTAATTAATTTTTTCAATAATTTTCATTAATGTAACCTTAAATTGACGCCGATGGAAAAGGTTCTTGAAATCAAAGAAATTAATTCTTTTAAGCATGTTATTTTGATTCAAGATCACTCGAAAAAATGAATGAAAGATTTTTTTCTTTTCTATCATTCTTTTAACTCAAAGTACAATTGTTTTTTTAAAGGAATATGTGATTAATTCAAAGAACCTATAGATTTGAAACAAAACCCATAATTTCTTTACATGAAAGTTTATATTTTTCCATAAAAATTTGAATAAGATAAATACACACACGTATATAACACATACAGGTAATATATCTTTCATTCAAAACAACAGATTACGATGTAAAAGAATAACCTTACTGGATACGCCAACTACTTTTAGGCAAGCACTTAAAATTTAAAATATAAAAATATTGTCCTCCCAACAATATAGATTGGATTAGATTGCTACCCGAGGTAGTTCTTGACCTACCACACTTTCTTCAGATATATTATGGTTCCTCCCTTATTAGATCAATTACTTTCTTCGCTAGATTTAGCAGTCTTGCGATTGATCCCTCACAAGACTGCTCTAGGTTTCGGCTTTTGGGTATTCCGAGCCCATTCCTGAGAGCCGTAGTCCTGTCATACATTTGCGCAGCACATCGATGGCCGTCTCTTCTTCCACCTGGCAGAATCTGCATGCTGCTTCCTCTGTCAGGCCAAAATTACTCATGTGCTTCTTGAGCATAGTGTCCTGTTAGCAGGCCCACTATTGTTCTAACAGACTTCCTGTCTCTGCTTAATAGGTCCGCTGCGAATGTAGACTTGTGTTCAATCAGAACTTGCTCGGCCTGTCCCTGATCTGGAATGAAGTTACACCAGTCTTCAGATTTCTTATCTTTCCATTGTTTAGTGGTTTCTTTTACTACCGCATATGCCATTCCCACCGAGTGCATTGGGCGATTTTCAGCAGTTGATGAGCCTGCTCGGGCTTTACGTTCCCTCGACGGCCTTCCTGTCCTGGTACCTAGGCCAGGGTCACCTTAGTTCAGCTTCCCAACCTATTGAGTGCTTTCATGAAGTCCTACAGTATTACTGCTTGACTGTCTGAGTAGATAGCAACAGAACGATAGTTATCTGCTTGTCAATCTAATTCTTCAATACACGCCAGCACTGCTACTATTTCGTGAATGTTAATGTTAATGTTTTATTTATATACTACCATTCCAAATATATATTTTATTAAACATTAATATAAATATCTTAATAAGTGTTTTATTAAACCCTTTTTTTCTCAATACGCAACAGATGCGTAAAGACATTAATATTTAACATAGAAAATATTTAATTTGTCCTTATTGACATATATATCGTCAATTTTCACAGTGTATCAGACGTGGTCGTCATCTGAATTGCATCGATGCGTAAAGAACAGAATTTCCGCGTAATTTTTTATCCAGATATGGCAGAAGAACGACAACTTTATTTTGTCAGAGACTACTGAATATGGTGTTCGCTCCATTTGGTAGGTAAGGTAAGCTGCTGCGTCTTTCTGAATAAAGATTAAGGATTAAAATAGTTATGTTAATGTTGCTCACGTTACGTAGGCAGCTACATAATACGAAACGTTAAACCTCGCTACATTATGTTAACAAAGAAAATGAGTATATTTATATCTGGGATAAAAAAAAAATGGTGTATATTAGAAGACAAGTTATAAACTTAAAATTTTCGACGATGCATATAGAGGGCTTTTCAATAAGAGCTTTGTTAGTAAATAAAATACACAGTGAATGAATGAGCCACCTCTCATTTCTTTGGCAAAACGCAGCTCTTTTGATAAAACGTGCTACGACGTCTAAACACATTTGTGGTGTAATTTTTCGAATTTTTTAAGTCGTGGCCTCACAGAAAGTAATCGGAGGGCATTCAATCGTACGATTTAAGAGGCCAATTGACATCACCATTTTGTGGGCTATATGATACTCATTTAACATGGTACGGTAACCTTCACCATTGACCCTAAGCGCTTGACCATCTTCATCTTCAAAAAAATAATGCCCCCGGCCCATAAAACGCACCGACAGTCACACTTTGCGAGTACATCGGCTTATTATGGATACGTTTTGAATTTTGACTACCCCAAATGCGGCAGTTTTGTTTCTTAACGTATCCATTTACATGAAAGTGGCCTTCGTCGCTGAAAATAATCTTATTACAAAAGACATTAACTATCAGGTTTTCGAGGACCCAATTAATAAACGTACAGCGCTGCATAGAGTCGGCTGGTTTTAATCCTCGTGTGGGATGGATTGGGAGCCAAATCTTTTAATGAAATTCGCCACATTGTGGTCTTGGTGGTCAGTTGTTGCGAATAACGTGGAATAGACATTTTTCGACTTTTGGTTACATTTTCATGAACCGCTGCAATATTTTTAATTGAATGGCCTATAGCAGCATGTACTGGTGTATTTACATCTTCAAACTTATTCACCTCAAACTTATGCACTATACTGCGGATTGTTTGCTGTGGCAAAGAAGCGTGCTAAACATGTCTTTTATATCTTGTGTGCCTTCGACCAATTTTGGGGCCGACGTTCTACAGAGCCAGGTAATTGAAATGATCGTTGGTGCTCCATGTTTTCTAAGGAACGCACAACTCCGAAAAGACTTAAATATCCCCGTGTTGACGCAGTACCTTCGTGAGATAGCAAAGAAAATATGGTTACAAGCAATTACTTCAGATAATCCACGAATAGCATTGTAGGTACTGCTAACAGGGTTCCATTGGAAGAGAACGATTAGTTGAAGAATACCTCAGCAGCACCTTAGGAAGATGCACCTGAAGCTAGAAATACCCAAATCAACGACTGCGTCGTCTCCAAAGAACAATAAGTTCCAAAGCCTGCAGGACTGACCCTGGAAAACATCGCCGAGGATCCAAAAAAAAACAGTATTCTCAAGACTTAAATATCCTATTCCTTTTGGTAGTTTTAAATTGAAGGAGCTTTCGAACGAATAAGATTTTACAATAATAACTGGAAGTACTAACTATCCAAGAAGAAATAGCCTTGCAAAGAAAGAGGTAGGTGGAGCGAGGCACAGTTCCAGAGCCTGAAAACATGTTATCACCTGTAGTCTGCGAAAGTATTCAGGACAAATAGGAGTACCAGAAAAGCAGTAACAAAACAATTAAGATTGTGTTCAAAAAGCATGCTTTACGATCGTATATGCCACGCGATCAAATGGACAATCCTCTAGACTTGAAAGAATCCCATAAGTACAAACCTCGTACATCCATCGATATGTCCCTTGGTTATTGTCTCCATGAAAAGTAATACTGAAATCCCCCAAATAAAATTGATGGACTTAATAGATCACCTTCATGTTTTATTATTAGCTGTAAATGAGTGATAATCGCCCATTTTCCAAGTCCTTGGAAACATAGCGTCGTGGTGACCATTCCGAAGCTGGAACTAGCGCCCTATTAGTCTCCTTTCCTCTCTTTCCAACCTTACGCATACCCGACGAGTAATTCGGGCCGGTCTCGCGACCGATTTTTAGTTCTTACAATGGTCAGAGTTTTTTGGAGAGTCGGGGCGGTTTTTTCTCGATATTACCCGCGCATACTTGCTTACCTTATCCAAGCTTTTAATTGCAAACATCTTCACTAAGATGTAATAAATGCAACAACTAATTAAAAAACAAATAAAATCTAAGCAAGTCATCGACGGAAGGAATGCAGAACTAATTGTCGTTTTATATAAAAGGTAAATAAATAAAATAAATATAAACTAATGGCGTTCTATGTATTGTTTAAGGCATAAGCGTCTACGATCTATGATGTTGACATTATTTTCCTCATTCTTATTTCTTGTAATTAGCGAAAAGCAGCTTTTACATTTTTTCCGAGATAAATCTGGAGATAATCAACTACAGCGTAGCGACGCGACCGACTATCACGTCCTACGAATGTGATTCGAAGTAAAATAGAACTATCCGTACGCACAAGATGCGTGAAGAAATGCGGGAACTTTTACCATGCGAGACGCGCACACCGCGCGGGTCCCTGTTAGGAAATGCCCTGCCGGAAGCTTTCCTTTTAAGCCGGCGTCGCGCTCTGCCCGTTACCGGTCACATTTTCGTATTTACCAGTCCGCGCGGCGAAGATTATATATTAGCCGATTGTTTCGAACGCTGCTACGCGATTATTAATTATTAATCGATAATTTATTATGTATTCTAATGGACCCGTTGTCCTTTTTCTGCTTTTTGAGCATTATTGGGACACATCATACGCAACTTACATTCAATTGACGCGTTCCGTTCGAATTAATTTCGCGATTTGTATGACTGATCGCATATTTCGTAAATATTTACGCAGTACCTCTTTAATGACTCCTACATGCGCTATTCGTGTGAATAATATTAATATCGGACGTGTAAATGTTGGAGAAATGTAGTTTTCCAAAATGATAAACAATGTGTTTTTCATTTATGTTTTTTTCATATGAAGCGCAACATGTCTGTTCTATCTTTAATTTCGAGAAAAAATATTTACAAATATCTATTTTCGCCGCCTATACAACATAAATCTAAGAAATCCGAAAAATACGGAAGAATAGACGAAAGGCTCTCTTGTCATTGCAGCGTATTGTACGCTACATTTGACAATTCTATCCTGCCGTATCTGTAGCATCTAATGTTCTCGTTGAATCTCCTTTTCGCTTGACCAACAGAGGCTTTATCACAGTAACTACATGAAATTCTATAAATTCCCGACATCTCCTTCATATCCGCTTTATCTTTCGGGTTACCCAGAAGGTTTTTGAGTGTGTTTCGCGAAATAGAACATACGTCAAATAACACAAAAATGTTGTCACACTGCGCACCAGCTAGAATTCAGCTAAATACTTTGTAATATCTGGAATCGGTACCCTGCCCCGATTTAGCCAGATCTGGTCCCGGCGACTTTTTCTGTTTCTTAGGTTCAATGTTTCGCTCGAAACATGGAGATCTTCATTGAACGAGGAGGCCATCACATTCGTAAAGGCTGGAAACTTTTCACTCTTTCAGGGAAAAATCACGCTGAAATTTCGACAATTTCCTCCTGTTATCTAGATTTAATTTATTTATTTTGCGTAAACCATACATATTCATATTATATATTTATGTAACAGAAGAGTTGATTGTAATAAATTCATAGAATACACACTAGCGCTGGTACCATCAGCATATATGACCAATAAACGCTTTATAGCATTTAACCTGTTTTTATTTCTCGAAAATGCGGTTTCGGATTAGATTTAGCCAAGTATATAGGTGAAATTACTAGGCGTTAAAAATAAGAATTGTTGCTGTATACACGCAGCCTGTTACATATTTGAATTTTTTGGCAACTTGTTCGAAGGTTGCTCAAATTAAAAATAAAAGAAAACACGGTAAATTGTAACAGAAACGCTAGCCAAAATTGTCGCCAAACATCATCGCCCCTAATGGCCGTTGTTTTCAACCCAACTATATAATTAACTTACTGTAGTTTTCAAATTCCTTAACATGAAAAGGAAAAATATTTGATTTTCAGGTGTTTCATGCAGATACATACGTTCACGAATACCGTTTGTATAATCTATAAAACAAATTGAAATTAGAAGCAAATATAAATAAATTGACTTTAATTTTAACTAATTAAATATAAGTTAAATGGTACATCGCATTTTTGGAATTACGTTCATTTTGTGACGTACTAAACATTCTTGATCTGTTATTTTTACTAAAGTCCATTCATATCGTAGAACGAACTATAGCGACCGATGGAGTGTTGTCCTCTTCTTCGTCTAAACGTTATAAACCGGGTGATTTTTTTTAACTTAAAACTTTCAAGCTTCCAATTGTAGCAATGTAAATTGCTGGTAAATAATTTACTTTTAGCCCAACCCAAGAACGAAGGTGGTGTGGCACCACCTTCGGAGTTCTTCATTAACCCGAATCTTCTCGTCTCTCACGTATCAGGGTGCTTGATTTATGCGTGTCCCTTCGCCTTTCACTTATCAGAGTGCTTGATTTACATGATCGCCTTCGCCTCATCATCTTCCAATTAAAGGAATTGCTCAAAATGATGGCGTTCAACTTCAATGCACTTATTATTCCGCATTTGAAATGACTGTACGTAATTTCGGTTCAAGCATTTCTGATTCGCTCGATCATATTCTCATATGTTGGTGGTTCTTGTTTTGTAAACTTTGTATTTCAGATAACCCCACAAAAATCTGGCTAAGTAAGATCCATCAGGCCATTTCACTGAGCTAACTCTACCTATCCAGCACCCTCTAAACAAATTACATCTTTCTCTGCAAGGTATTTCATCATTACCTTTGAAACGTGGCGTAGAGCTAAATCTTGCTGAAAAATTACTTGATTTTCAGCAGTTCAGCTAGTAGCTTATCTTCTAATAAAGCTTTGTATTTTTAAGAATTCATCATTCCATCGATTTCCACAAAGGACCTAATTCCTGCAGCAAGGAAAACAGACCCAAAACGTCTTTTTTTATGGCGTGTTTAATAAATGTGTTCCGCAGTTAGTCTTCCATTGTTTACCCATGTACCACGAAGTATGTTTCACTTTGCGCCACTGTTCTTTAGTCCAGTTGGCGTACTTTTTGGCCCAGAGATATCTTAATCATAGCAGTTGCCAACAACTGCTTTTTTTTTGGGATCGAATGATTTTTCTTTCACTTTCGGTAAGCCTTCTTCGTATGGAAGAATCGTGCATTACAACTCCAGCGTGTACCAAATCTCGTTGGAGGTCGAAATTAGTTTTTCTAGAATCCAAGAGCCAGGCTAGTAGTGATTGGCTCCATCTCATTCCTCCCGTTTCCTCCCTTAGCCAATAAAGGTGTTTATAAGGACGCGAAATAGGATGCTCTGTCTGACACAGCACAAACCTTGCGTTAGCACGTGCCTGCCCTCGAATTCTGCTATTGCTGAACATCATCTGGACACTGAATACCAGATATTATTCAATGCTACTTCATTACTTTGTAATTCTTCCCACTATTACAATCGGATAATTAGAGAATTCATGAAGATCCTTAAACATCCTAAGAATATCACTAGAGATACCCTCTCGCAAACATATGGAACCCTGTCGTCTGTTCGACTGACAATGACCGCGACACCCAGCTTATCATGGCCTGGCATGGCTTACATGCTGAGTTACCGTGATCAGCAGCTTCCCGCTCAGTTAGTTTCACCTTTGGCCTGGTTTACACGTTGAGCCACCGTGGTAATTATGGTTTACCCCAGGGGCGAAACATCGAGTATTCGATTAACTACCATGACACGGTCCAAACCCGGAACACGTTTAGTTTTAACTCCAAGTTATTCGTATTTTCTTATTTGGGCATTTAGAGATTGATACAGGCTTAGAAAAAAATAGAAGGAAGAATAAGTCTGGCGATGCAATTATCAAAAATTTGACATCGCGTACGCTCTTCAGCATTGCTGCTGTTAAAAGAATCTTAGAAACCAACTATATGTACGTGCGCAAATCTAATATTAATTATAAATCTTCCGAGCGCATCTCGCGTGCATACCGCCGGGCAGAAAGTGCGAAAACTAGTATGCAACATGATGTATGGACCGGCGTTCGCATAACTCTAATGGTCACTTTCTTCTTGCGGAGTGCATTTGAAACCGCTCTACGCACGAGTAACATATTTGTCACTGCGGATTCGTTGTCGTTCCACCGAAACGTGTATTAATCACATGCACGTTTTCCCTATTACTATTTTTCTTCTATACGGTCGGCGTCTCCGTTTTTCTTTCTTTACGATGTCGCGAGGCGGCCACCATTTGTTCCGAGATATGCCTTGGTTCAACGATTAGGAAATTTATGGTTATCAGTTGAACGGTGAATACTTCGTTCGTACGCATCGCCACACGCTAGAATTTCACGAATTTTTCATATACTTATCGTGGAGTTAAAAAAAAAAACCAAGCACTCGACCGGTGAATCGCATTCCCCGAGCGATCTTGTATTTTTATAGCGATTTCTAACGCTCGGATTGTAAAGTGCATACTTCGTAGAACAAGATGCTCGAGAGTATTGTAGAATTGTAATATGAAGTGCCATATTTCATTTGTAAATTATCTTATTGGCCCGCATCTATTTATACTTCTTTAGATAGTTATTTGCTACACATATAACATCAACATTCCCATCCATCCAAAATTGCCTCAACTTACCAGGGTAGAGGTCTAGGTTTGTTCCAGATTGTTCCAAAGTATTTCAACAAAAAAATCAAAATTAGTCTAAAAAATTGAAAAAATAACTTGTTAAGGCAACCTCACTTTTTTTGAACATCTAAATTTTGAGAATTGTTCCAGGTTGTTCTAAACATTGTTCCAGATCTACATCTCTTAGAGGTCAAAAGACATGGCCAAAAGACAAACTTGGAGAATTGAAATTTTGGGAGTTGTTCCAGATTGTTTTAGTTGTAGAAAGTATGGAGTTAGTTCTTTTTTTCTGAAAATCGAAATTCTGACGGTTATTCCAGGTTGATGTAATTGCTTTAATCGTTGTTTCAAACACCCTATCTTTTGCAAATTATTATTTGATAATGTTAATGATAATGTAATGCTACCAGAGGAATTGGCAAGCGCAAATGAATGTTACAAGTATTCAGAGATTATGCTTTCCGTTTTGCTTCCTTTTTAGAAACAAATTAAAAGTTCAACGAAAGATCATCTGTGACACGAACCATCCATCTCAAATGTAAGGCCCTCACAATAGAAGTTAACACCCCATTAACAGATGTTATGTTCTGAAACGTTTAAAGCAATTAGAACAAGCTGGAACTACTGTGAGAATTTCGATTTTCGACAAAAGATGGGTTTTTTGCTTTATTTTTTGATATATAAGAGATACGAGTTTGAAATTCTGGAACAATGTTCAGAATAACTAGAACTTGGAACAACTGTTAGATTTTCGATTTTTCAAAGAAGGAGACTGCCCAGAGCTTGCTTTTTGGGTACATTTTTTGATCTGTAAGAGATACCGGTTTGAAATTCTGGTACAATGTTTATAACAGAATGGAATAACTCCCAGATTTCCAAAAAAAGCGGGATTAACTTAACACGTTCTTGTTTCGTCTCTTGATACTGTAGAACAATGTTTAGAACAACTAGAACAACCTGGAACAACTCTCAGAATTTCAATTTTCCAATGAAAGAGAACTGTCCAAAGTTTTTTTACTATTGAACAACATGAAACAAGCCTAGAACAACCTAGCACAATCGCCAGAATTTCAATTTTCAAAAAATAGTGGAGCTAACATCACACAGGTATTGAATCATGAACGATATTTCAGTCTTTATGACTCTTACGTTTGAGAATCCACATTACGTTCTGCTTCAACAAATTCCAATGTATTTCACTCGACCACATGTTTCCAGATTTATCTATTTTTGTGTATGCACCAAATATGATTATCGATGGAAATGCATGGTCTGTGATCCACCGAACGGATTGTTCCGCTTAAATTTTACCGGCTTTCGATGGGACCATTTGGACCCAGCACTGCGGACGACATATGTCCGGCCCGCGGTCCGAGATTCGCCAGACCAAGTTCGTCCATGTAACTTGGCTTTGACAATGCTGTATTTTTTTTTAACAAAATATACTTATATTAAGAAAGGGAATCAATCAAAGTGAGGTTTAGCTACGAAAAGCTATAATTAATTATAAATGTAGACAGACTCGAATTTAACAAAAACGGACTGTATTAAAAAATAAATTACAAATTGCAGTTATATGGTATTGTATGCAAAACCAAAGGATGTAAGGATCATTAAGGATAAGATAATAAAAGACAAAAATAAATAAATTAATAAATATTGAAACATTTTAAATTCAAATGCCTAGCAGATATGCAATACAATATACACAAGCGGTAGTTACTGTGATATAGGCAACTTAATATACAACATTCAATATTCTTACTGCTTGTCCATTTTTTAATAGCATTTAACATCATATATACTTATAACCAAGAGCTTAGGCAGGTAGGAGTGGGCACCTGCCCGTTCCTCCCAACTTTGAATGCCTCCTATAAAGATATTGTGTCACGATTATCGGGCGCTTATTGCAGAGATGCGCAAGAATTTGCTAACTCCTGCTCAAAAACCTGGCTCTTATACCTACTATCTTTTATCTACGCGAATTAACATCACACATTTCGAAGCAAATAGAACAAGATTCTTTTATTTTATTTATTTAAAATGGAATAAACATCTTTTTAGAACACAGTTTGACTATATACATAAAATATATAGGAATTTAATATAAATAATATACAATTCTGTTTTAATACATACATCGATACATGATATAAATAAAACTTACTTTACAATAATATATTAAATATAAGTTAATATATTTTTCAATTATTAATCGTTAATCTTACAAACTCCCTATATCATTGAATCTCTTCAATTTCTCTGGGAACGGATCCTTATACAAAACAGGATCAGCTCTAAACTCGACAGATTTTAACGGCATCCTACCAAAAGCTTTCGTAAAAAAATCTACGCATTTCGATCGTTCAAACATATGCCCCAAATCTGCTGATAACATTTCGTTGTTTACACATTCAGGACATTTGAATTTTTTCTTAGGCGCAACCTGCAAATATATATTCTTTAAGTTCTTCTTATCATGTATATTTTATGTTGGAACGTTACCTTAATTGGCGGCTTATTTGTAATATTTGATACCAAAAAATTCATCGCTATGTCTTCGCAATTCATACGTTCATCCACCCAATCTTTGACTTCCGGGGGCATGCCTGTTGTGTAGAGGTAATTCCAATATTTGTGATAAAAAGCTGCACCAGTTAGTACCATTGAAATCTCATTGGTCCATTCTGATTCATATTTCCAACTCAAAGTCACGTTGTCCCAGACATGTGTTCGTGAAGGGAAGCCTGTTATTACATATACAACACACTGCGTCAAAACACTATTTCAATAAGTCCATAGTTTGCAACTTAATTAACAAATTTGAGAGTGGGTTTCTTTCCACCAATCAAATTACGTCTGACTAATTTATGATGGCTCTGCGAACAAGCATACAGAACAAAAATAAAAGATTTCTAGAGGTCCGATCTTCAGATATGGATGCTATATTCGGAATAAAACATCCAAGGATACTGATCAAATTTGGCAACAGCGTCAATAAAAAAAAGAGAAATACGGAGTCTATGTTTCAATGACAAGAACGGTAGTTGTTCAAGTTACAGAGTAGTGTATATATTTTTTCTTGGCGGGACTCAAACCATAACGCCTAACTCTGCCCAGTCAAGCGCAAGCCCTCTTACTACTAGGTAACCGAGCCGTTCATTATAACAATAATTTTAAATTTCTCAATTTACCAACTATCCGATCTGGAAATTCTCTCCAAACTTCATAACCAAATTCCAACTCATCAGCGGTTAACATAATAATGTCATCATCAATGCTTAAGATTGCTTCAGTTTCGATTTCTTCAAACGGATAAAATCTATTTGACAGTTTATTGGCTTTCGTTCGTATCACTTTGATTGGCTTTTGAATAAAGGGAAAATTGGAAGCTGCAAATGATAATACAATATACAACAAAAACCACTAAATAAAATACCATTAACAATCTTACTAGGTGGTGGTGCCTTTCGTTGATTATTCCAAACTACAATCACTTTCGTAAGACTAGGAACTTGGCCCAATTTCTCAATTAACTTGAACAAACTTGCAACTCTATCATATGTTAAAATAACAGCTGTAAAACCTTCATTTCTTGGCGCTGTGATTGGTAAAAATAACGGGTTTAGGTCCCTCTGTATTAATTTTAATGTTAAAAAGTAATTAATTTTATTTAGATAGTATCTTACTTCATCGGGTGGTATGTTCCAATCATCATAAACTCTTCCCCATTGCGGATAAACACGATCCTGTATTATATCCAGCGTAGTAGCAACAATTGACTTTAAACTAGAAAAATATTTATCGTATAACCATTTTGTTTGTTTTTGCAGTTGCTTATATTTTTGCGTTGAGATTCTGGACAAAGTTGTCATTAAGGTATTCATATAATCTTCCATAATAAAAACCGCCGCTCGTTTCCAATCAATAACGTTGCTAAATGGCATTACAACTCCATCCATGATGATAACAGGTACGCATCCTGCAGCCATTGCTTCTAATAGGACCAACTGCCCCATTCTCTCACCGCGGAATACTAAACAATATTTACTTCTTTGTAATATTCTAGGATATTTGTACACCTTTTCTGTTTCTACATCGCATCTTTTGGAATAATTATGATGTTTACATATATCCAATAAAAGTAAATCCGTGTGCAATAATTGAAAATCTAGAAGTTCTTGATGGAAATACGGATCTATGTTTAATTGTGAAGATGTTACTAGCCACGGTCTGCAAAAGAAAACAATATGCCTCATTTCAAATGATTGCTTTAATAAATTTTTACCTTTCATCGTCCAACGATTGTACTTCAGCTATCTTGGCATACGGACTAAATATGGGTATTGATATATCAAATCCTATTCGAAAAGTGTAAGTATCGAAGTCGGCACCAGCAACAATTGCATTAGCCATGTTCAATTCAATTACAGGTGAAAAATCGGGTGCCATCCCAGCTAGCATATTAAAAAACAAATGATTTATCCCATCTGACCAACTAGAAACAAAAATTATAAATATATAATTTAATGTCACAACGCAATTTACTTACTAAGGTAACTTTTCCAGAACTTTAGCTATTAACTGCGGCCTGATTCGATCTTGATTTAAGGTATCTATTGATGGAATAAATAGACAAGCTTCGTTAGGATTCGCTGTGTAATAATTTGAATTCACAATAGTATCTAATATTTCAAAATATTCCTTCGATATAGTTTCTGTAATTGGGATGCCATTTTCATCAACATACTTCTCCAACGGATACACATAAACAGTTATCCTATCATGGCCAGTACGTCCACAACGAAATACGTTAAAACAATCCCAATAACTACAATTCTCATTCATAGGAAGTGATTCCAGCAAGTCATTTGTGATTACAACGCCTGGTGCATTTTTAAACGGTTGTAATGAAATTCTTTTATATGCAGTACCCCGTTGACCAACATCGATAATTTGTAACACTGTTAGTACAACCAACACTAAAATTACAACTAGTATCGTAATTAAAAAGTATTTAAAATAATTTAGATGCTGTTTCAGCGTTCCTTTAAAAGGATTTAGGTTTGCGGCTGATGGAGGTGTTCTTAGAAGTTTGCTGGGTAATTTTGGTTGTTCTTGAAGTTTTTTATATTCGAACTTCTGCATTACATTCATTTTTAATGTATGTAATTTTTAATAAACTAACGTTTCAATCTGAGGCACTGCATTAAAATTATTATTTCAAGCTAGATAGTCCCATTTTTGCAAGTATTTATTATTTACTAAATTATTTACATTGAAATACCTATTATATACTGCATTATGTATAAGTCTGCAGAAAGTAACCCACAATTCACAAAACTAGCAGAGACTAGACAGATTCGTGTTCTGTCGACTCTAGGGAAAATCAGTAGGCAACACGAACCCACTCTCATGAGACGAATAAACACGAGTCTGTCTACTCTGCTAAGTTCAGAATTGTCGAGCTTAATTATAGATAACACAGGAAACGCTAATGTATTCAAAATTTACAACGTTTCTTGCGCTCCCTGGTGTCTTTAGTTAAGTACTATGTATGATTTCTACGCTCTTAATATGAAAAATATCGCTGACTCAAATACAATAATCGGCAACTTCACGCCTTCAAATCAATGCATGAAATTTTATCTTAAGCACTAATGCGACAAGTAAAGTTGGTATTTTCTGAATGTAACAGGAGTGAAAATAAAGTTACTAAACTAAATATACGTGCTGCCAACGTTGCTTTGTTATAAAAAAGATGGGGCGATTCAGGCGAAAATGTCAATGTTCTACTTCTTCATCAGAATAGATGTTTACTTTTTTAACAAAAACACCAGGAGGAATTTTTAAAATTTCATATTCAACTTATGAAATTTGATTTAAATAAATACCGATTAAATTGACAAGAACTGCCAACTTAAAATTTTGTAGCTAATCTAATGTAACCATATATTTATTTTTTCATTGAGAGAACTAGTTATTCGTACAAAAAATATTGTAAAAACTGCATCTAACAATGAAAAGCATATATATATTTATTACAGATTTTCCTTTTAAATTAATTAAAAATTATTATGTAATTATACATGGGCGTAGCCAGAGGGGGGACAGTTTTTGATAGTTATTAAATTCCACGGACGATTTAAGTTGGTACTACCATCAAAAGTGACGCAATGCACACGAATATAATCTTTACTGTCGGAAATGCCAACTTAAATCGTCCGCGAAATTTAAAAAATGTTTACTGGGATTTTCCCCGTTATTGATCATAGTTTATAAAATTTTTACAACTAATAAAACAACAAGTTTTGAATGAACTGATACGAGTACGGTTTGTAACCCGGTGCTTAGAACAAACCTTTAGACTCCCAGGTTTACTTGGAGCCAAGCATTTGTGACTTATTATTATTATTAGCACGTATTTTTCGATATTTGAGGATTTAAATTTATTTTTGGTTTGTTCTTTTCTAATTTATTTATGTAGGTAAGCTAGAATTCAATTTAAGATTGATTTTAACTAGTTATAAAGACTATTTTTGTACATTTAAATTTATTTAAGTTAGGCGTCTGAATGTGGAAATTAATACATATTTGTTGGATTAAAGTCGGATTCTGAACAGTGACTTGGTCTCATGATCAGGTTCGTCCACATTACCTACTAGCATTTTTAAAATGTCGCGGGTCATTTAAGCCAATGGACGTATTTGTCCATAAATTGGGGCATTTAACAGGACTACCGACTTAGATTGCCCGCGAAATGTAAAAAATGCAAATGGGGAGGTCCATTTCTACTTTTCTTCTACATGTAAATATAAACAAAAAGGCGTATGCGGTCGAATAAGACGTTTGTGTTTTCTGCACGAACGTAGATTAAAATTTGTCTTGCCGCATTATACAGGATGGTATAATTTAATACAACCCCTGCAATAATAATTATACGCCTACCAAAAACCTTCCATTCCGACTTAAATGTTCATTTAACTTAATTTTGAAATTAATGCACATTGTTGAATAATTACTACTCCACATACATAAAATTTATTCTTATCAAACTAACTAGATTTATGCAGGTGCCTTTTTGATTTTGATGTTTATCTAGTAAGATTTTATAAATTAAATATTTAATAGCTATTTATATTTTATTTAATGAACTATGCACTTTACAATATACAATAATCTATAATTTTAAATTGGAGCACTGAGGATTTCAGTGTACTTCTTGATTTTAGTAGCAACACTCATATCAATATATCTATCTCCGATGCTGACGATCATTCCACCGACAATCGAAGGATCAACTCTAGCTGTAAGGTAAATGGTTTCGCTGGACTTAAGGAATGATTTTAGAACCCCCTCAAGTTTCTGACGTTGCGCTTGTTCCAACGGTTTCGCAGTCACCACTTCACATTGCACCTAAATCAATAACCTTATTATAAAGCAATAGTTTTTAAAATCGAAACTATATACTTCTCCGCGATAAGCCGACATAATAATCTTGTATGCATTGATAACAGCATTGAGTTTCTTCAAGCGGCCATTCTCGGCTAACAGTTGCAACAAATTGCTTGAAGGTGGTGACAAAGATGCTTTTTGTGCTACATCCTTCATTGCTGTAACTTTCATTGTTCTCTGGATCGTCGGATTTAAAATAAAGTCCCTAAGTTTAGTGTCTGTCTTTAACGTATCCTGAAATTTAACCAATTCCTTTTCAATGGTGTCTAATTTCTTTTCTTTGGAGCCTGCCGAAAACAGTGCTGTTGCATAACGTCCTTCCATACCGAAGACTTGAATTGGTGGTTTAACCATTTGCTGGGCCACATTGCTCGTGCTCAAATTGCGTACCTATAATGATAGCAAGGACTGTGGCGTAGTATGGTAAACAACACATAAGTATCGGAACCCTCCGCACCGCACAAGTTTAATTTATTATATAGTAATATAATAATTAGTCCGGGACGGCCGTTTCGAGGACACGAATGGTCCTCATCATCAACCGGTGACCGAATTCGGTCCTCGAAACAGCCGTTGTTTGCGTACCTATATACAGAAATCATTAAGTGCAAAGCTATATGTATTATGTAACAGTTACGCATGTAATTTTTAAAATAAATAGCGAAAATGGCTACTATACTAATATAAAAAATACTTACGAGGATTGTAAGCTTAGATGTGGCCATAATTACTTAAAAACAAGGAACTGATTAAATCGACATACACTTAACTCGGTAAATGAAAATTTAGACAGGTTGGACTTCAAAATCGTTAGGGTATTTTCACGTGTTAAATGGTAACGCTAGTTTTCTGCAACACTGGATTTTGACATATTCTCCGGTAAAGTGAAATACATATATAGCGACCCCGATATGTAAAAAAAAGATGCCCAACAAATAACATTGCATTGGTTATTAAAAATTTAAGAAAAACGAATGTCCCTAAAACAAATACCATTTGATTTTCCATAGATATCGGAACGTATGTGGTCTTACGTTTATTTGCCAGAAATATAAAATTAACACATTACAAATATGTACAAGTAAATCACAGTTCAGCAAACTATGAGAAAGGCACATATCGAATATAGTTTTTTAAATTACGTGAATGTGTATTTTCATTAGCCATGTTGAAGGTAGGTCCTTTTTCTCTGTAAAAATATTGGTCTTGTGCAATGTAGCCGATATTTTAGGAAAGGGGACAGTTGAAATTCGAAGACAAATGGCCTGCTATGAGATTGATTGTCTTAAAGTTACTAAGGCAAGAATCTGTGTCACCAGGAGAATGGCAAGATTTATTTTATGATGTCCACCTAGTCTGTTTATGGGATGAAAAGGGCCCAAGCAAATTGAAAGAACATCTACAAGAAGATATTGTACAATTTATAAAACAAGCTCAAGCACGAGTTCTCTCGCATAGAGAGGAACAAGCTTTGCTGAAGGCGTATATAGCAGAATGGCGGAAGTTTTTTACACAATGTAATTATCTACCTACTCCATTTAGGCAGTTAGAAAGTTCCTTGCAGGGGAAACCGGCAATGGGGACTGCGAACTTACAAACTAGTAACAATAAGAAGGGACAGAGTGAGGAAAGTATTGTGAGAAAACTTATGTTAGATTCGTGGAATGAAAGTATATTTAATGATATTAAGCATCGACTGCAAGAAAGTGCAATGAAATTGGTTCACGCTGAACGAAATGGTGAAGCTTTCGATTCTCAGCTTGTTATAGGTAAAAATCATTACATTTATGCTTTATTTGCATTGCATAGATAGATTTGATCCATTTCCGCATCCAAAACAATAGAATAAGCAGCTCTAGCTCCAATATCAATTTCTTTCTCTCTGCTGTAATTAATTTGATGATCTTTTTATCTAAACCGAATATTATCTGATTGATCATGACCAAATCGTAAAGTACAAAATGTTGATATAGTCACAATAGTGTCTTTTGTATCTCAGAAATCTATTAATAGTAGGTGATAAAATAATTTTTGTACCGCAAACATTTTTTAAATGATTTGCACCACTTTCGGTTAAGGATTACTTACAGAAAAAAAGAAAATTATACTATTTCGCACCTAAAATATACCAAGACTCATCTCACCGTACCAATTATTTTAAAAAGTACATCATACTTTAAAGAGTGCAATCTAATTTGATTTCAGGTGTTAGAGAATCTTACGTAAATTTATGTTCGAGTATAGACGATAAGATGCAAATATACAGAGAGAATTTTGAAGCAGCATACATCCAAAGCACCGAAATGTTCTACAAACTGAAAGGGCCAGAGCAATTAGTTGATAACGGCGTACAAGCGTACATGCGTTACGCGGATAATAAACTCCGCGAGGAGGAAGCAAGAGCACAAAAATATCTAGAGGCAGGAAGCAATGCTGTGATCCAATGTTGCGTCAAGGTGTTGGTCGGCAACACCTTACCGATCCTCTTAGCAGAATGTGCGCCTTTAATAAAAGCCGGGGAGACTGAACGTCTGCAACTTATGTTTAGGTTATTGGAACGGGTTCCCGAAGGCGTTCAACCTATGCTAACCGAATTAGAATCTCACATAACCCAAGCCGGTTTAGCGGATATGGTCACCGCGGCTGATATTATAACGCAGGATTCTGAGAAGTACGTCGAGAGGCTTTTGGAACTCTTCAGAAAATTCAGCTCGCTAGTACACGATGCTTTCAACGACGATCCTAGATTCCTGACGGCTCGAGATAAAGCATTTAAGGCTGTCGTCAACGACACCACGGTGTTTAAATTGGAATTGAATACGAACAAGAATATAGGGGCTAAATCGGTCGCGCCAGAGAGCAAATGTCCCGAATTGCTAGCGAATTATTGCGATATGTTGTTGCGCAGAACGCCTCTGTCGAAAAGACTGACGTCTGAGGAGATCGAATCTCGGTTAAAAGATGTACTATTGGTGCTTAAATATGTTTCGAATAAAGATGTTTTTATGAGATATCATAAGGCTCATCTAACTAGAAGATTGATTTTGGATGCTAGGTATGTATGAATATTGTGCCTACTCATAAACGGCAACGTTATTCGCTGTATGAATTTTGAAAATGTTTTTTTCTTTCCTTTGGTAGAAAAGTTTTCTTTCCTTTGGTTGTAGGCAAAAAAAATAAATGAGTCATCTCATCTATCATCTATGCTTTTAGCGAAAAAAATATTACCAATCTGTTATTATCATTCTACATGCATTCGTCTTTTGTCAATAATTTTAAATCGTATTCAACATTTGAAATTTCATGTTTTTTAAGAGAGATTAAAACAGCAAAGTCTTAGAATTTCTCAATATACATTTTAAATATAACATTGCAGTGCGGATAGTGAAAAAGAAGAGGATATGGTGGAATGGTTACGCGAAGTCGGTATGCCAGCTGATTACGTAAATAAACTTGCAAGGATGTTCCAGGACATCAAGGTAAGTGAAGATCTCAACTCCCAATTTAGAGCTTCGACAACCAGACACGACGCTATCAATATAAAAATTTTAAACGCGGGCGCTTGGGCCAGAGGATCTGAGAGAGTCAGTGTTAGTTTACCGGTCGAATTGGAAGATTACATACCGGAAGTAGAGGAGTTTTACAAGAAAAAGCACTCCGGCCGAAAGCTCCAATGGTAAACTGAACGACGGTCACCGTTTCATCACTCTCAATCTCTTAGCTTTGCAGGTATCATCATATGAGCAACGGGACGATTACTTTCGCGAACGAGGTTGGCCGTTTCGATTTGGACGTGACCACATTCCAGATGGCAGTATTATTCGCGTGGAATCAAAGGCCTAACGAGAAGGTGAGTTACGAGAATCTACGATTGGCGACGGAATTGCCCGATTCCGAATTGAGGAGGACGCTGTGGTCGTTGGTAGCTTTTCCGAAATTAAAAAGACAATTATTAGTTTATACACCTAGTGTTACGGTTCCCAAAGACTTTACCGAAAATACTCTTTTCTGGATCAACCAAGAATTTTGTTTGATAAAAAATGGTAGACCTCAGAAACGAGGAAAGGTAACCCAACTCACGATTTCGCTCGCATTTTCAAAGTGAAACAAATCGACTTCTATTTCCAGATAAATCTAATAGGACGTTTACAATTAAGTACGGAAAGATCCCAGTTAGAGGATAATCATTCGATTGTTCAATTGAGAATCCTTCGGACTCAAGAAGCCATCATCAAGATATTGAAGATGAGGAAACGTATAACGAATGCGGCTCTCCAAGTGGAGTTGGTCGATATCTTAAAGAATATGTTCTTACCGTCAAAGAAAATGATCAAAGAGCAGTTAGAGTGGCTGATTGAGCATAAGTATATGAAGAGGGACGATGACGATATTAATACATTTATTTATATGGCGTAAATCTGTTGTGAATAAAATTTTGTTACAACTTTATTACTTTGAATTAGTTTCCCAATAGTATAAACTAAGCAGACGATTATTTCGCAAGTACGATTTGACATGGGTTATGTTGAATAAATAAAAAAAAAAGTTAGATTACTACCCAGACACACGTTTCGCCGTCGTACGACATACGTCAGTGCACATTTGTGGAAGGTGTTACTCAACAAACGTTACATAGACTCTCAGAAAAAGTTTATTTGATGGGTTTTAGGCGGTTACTATTAAATCCGCTAATCGTTTCTGACTGATAGATCTAATCTATTTTTCTATCTTGTTGATTTAGATCATGTAAATTCGCAAGAATATCCGTGTAATCTAGGAGTTGCTCCAGCATCGGTGCTGGAAGCGTTATTATTTTTATTAACAATAAATTATCTTCCGGGATGAATATTCACAATTTTATTTGAAAACGACAAATACGGATGATGAAATATATATGGGTGGGAGTATCCCCAATACCCTAATCACATTTCTTTGTCGAAATATTTGTAAACAACCTCTACAATTGCGACCGGGGATTGTTGGCATCGCGATCTGAGGGTTGCAAGGATTAACCAATCGCCTACTGAACCAGAGAATTAATGAACTTAAACACCATGTATAGATGGCTCGTCAGTGGACATTTGTATTATTATTATACACTGTACAATTAGTAATATTTGTAGTGTATGCGTGTGTCTTAAGGCATTTATATACTGACAAAAACGTCAATCAAAATCTAAATCGATTTACGAGATTAATTGGTCTCAGAAAACATTTCGTAATTCGAAATTTCGTAGCTGGAATCAAATTTTCTTATAAGAAACAAAAATAAGAGGTAGATATGCATATCTATTCCTATGGCACATCATCATAGTCTGGCAAATAAACTTAAGTTAGGAGAAAGTAGAGTTTGTGGATTCCTTTTGAAGCCGAGTATGTGGATTTAAAAACACTCAACAACCATTGAATAAATCTTTATTTTGCTTACGCTCTGTAAATTGACTATAGTAACATACAGCAATTAGTTACAAAAACAAACAGTAAAAAATCGTCCAAATTATAACATACACAACTTATATCTCGATGGATATCAATCAAAGTAAGATATATATGTAGAGTTTATGTAGTAGGTTCAATAGTCTCCCCTCCGCGGATTTGGCCCCAACCGATTAAACGCCAATGCTTTTCTACACGTCTACTTAACGCAATCTTCTCCCCCACCTCGGTGCAAACCGGACTAGTTAGTGAAATTTTCACCAAGTCGGCTTTGGTTGCGACAACTCGCCCTCCAGTACTCAGTGACCCGATATTCACTAATAATACTTCGTTTTTCGATAGCTTTTGGACCTTCGCCCCTTTCTTATCACCTTCAGTACGTACACCAAGAAGACGTTTTAAGAGATAGTAGCTCACCTAGATAAAACAAATTGTTACAGAACACGATTGTTGTACTAGCATTAAAGATAATTCTTACCTCAAGTTCTATGAAAATGCTAGGAAGAGCACCAACCGCTCCTAAAACTTGACCGACCAAGCGATCAGCTCTGCATAGCGTAGGTTCGATTTTTGTACCTACGCCAATGAGCCCACCGGGTACAGCGAATTGGAGTTCGTTTTGTTCGGTGTAGAGGGAGACGATCCGAGAGTATATGGGACGGCACGTTAACCTTCCTTCGGCATCTTTACTCACTAATCCGGGTCGAACCTAAAAGAGTTTTAGGGTAAAAGCGCCACTGCAAGATAACATTTTCAGGAACGATTTCAATATGCATAGAAAATAGAAACAACTGTGATTAACGTACTTCGATTTCTTGGCCGACTTTCAGCACACCTCTCAAAATACTTCCACCGGCGACACCGCCTTTTAAATCGCTAACTTCGCAACCAGGCTTATTTACATCAAAAGATCTAATTACGATCAAACGTGGTTCTGATGTAAAGTCTCTGACCGGTACGGGAATCTTCTTAGTAATGTATTCGCATAACACCTGGAAGTAGGAGCAGGTAAATATGTTAAAAACCATTTATTGTTTGTTCTTAAAGCTTAAGTCGCAGCTTATTTCGCAAAAGATTACCAAATTTATCTCTTACGTTACGAATGTTACTGCTAACTAATAAAATACACCAGCACAGTCGGTAAGATAGATGGTTAATTTTACGATTGATGTAAGTCAATCTGATGGGACATTTCTGCTAGCCTCGGGAAGCCCGTAGGTATATTTTAGAAATTTATGCAATTTGTGTTCGGAAACTGTTGGAAACCGTGCTTGGAAAGAAATGGATCTTTATAGTAACAGACCACCAAGCGGCTTTAAAAGCATTTAGTACGTCCAAAGGAAATTGTGCAGGAAAGTTACTGAATATACTCGGATAAATTCTAAAACTGGTATAGGTACCCTCGTACATCAATCAACGTACCAAGCAATGAAAAGAAAGCTAACACGAAGATTAAAAGGCAGCTCAGACTCGTACCTGAACCAGCATGAAGCTGCGGTAGAGAAGAGGAAACTCCTCCCGCATTATTAGCCATTACTAAGCATACAACAACATAGGGCAGTGGCTTAGAGACACTTAAACATAGTACCGAAGAAAATTTTTTAAAGGCCACAACATTCCTATGGAATTAAGAAATTATTCAAAGGACACAATAGGTCAATGTACCCGCAACATTTTGTCAATTTCGGCATACCTAACGACTTGCGTTAAAGCCTACGTTATGGAATTGTCTGTAATCGTTACTTTTTACGTTATAAAATCTCTAAATCAGATTTTATGCCTACCTCAATATTATATTTAAGCTGAGCCGATATCGGAATAATTGGAGCACCTTCGGCAACCGTTCCCTGCACGAATTTAACAATCTGTTCATGCTGCTCCTTAGCCTGGCCTTCCTTTACCAAATCGATTTTGTTTTGTAATATCAGGATGTGCTTCAATTTCATGATCTCGATCGCAGCTAAATGTTCGCTGGTTTGCGGTTGAGGACAAGATTCGTTTCCTAAAATTATTTTGCAATTTTAGTTATGTGATCCGACCAAAATTGAACGTTCGGTTTACCGGCGATTAAGAGCAATGCAGCATCCATGACGGCCGCTCCGTTCAACATCGTTGCCATAAGGATGTCGTGACCGGGGCAATCGACGAAGCTCACATGTCTTACCAACTGGAAACGGCCGGAGCAGGCCGGACGTAGACAAGGAAACGAGTCGTCCTTTGAGGATCCGCCGGAGATGTAACAAGCAGGCCGTGGACATTTCGGATTATCGCATTTGTAAATCTTTGCATTAGCGTAGCCTTAAATCGAATATATAATACAAGTGCAGAATGTTAGAAGTTATACAGGGTGACTCAAATTAATAGGTTAAATTGGTAAACTAGTAATATTTTGCTGCTGAAATCAATAATATAAAGGTTAAAGTTTAACCATCTTGTAAAATTTATTCAACATTTTTCCCATGGATGCTCTCATCTGGCAGTTCGCATCTTGTTCTGCAAAATAGATGTTTACGAATGTGATTACGGTGGGTGGTGTCTCGTGAATTTTTGCCATATATGGCAACCATTGAAATGTGATATGGTCCGTTGTCTTGGTGGAAGAAAATCTTCAAATGCAGCTGTTTTTCCGCAATTTCTGTATATTATAGTTGATAAAAAAAAACGGTTGTGTTAGGCTGGAAACTTCTCAGACTACCCTCGTAGTACTGGTATTTTTACTTATATCTTGAAAGTAACTTATTTGACTAACTGACACTGGGACATACAAAAATAAGCAAGAACCATTGCAGAAGCAATCACTTTTTCCACCAGGTGACGTCTTTCACTGTCAAATTTCTTAACAACAATTCCAGCTCTAAAAGTGGCCAGTTATATGAAAATCCATATTATAACTAATAAGAGGGCCTTCCCTTACTCGGGGTTGTAATATGCAATACTCTTGTTATCAAAGCGATCCGACTATAATCGTATGTTACGATTGTACTTATTAAAAGTCGTCCCATTCCAGACAAGTCCAAGATATTTAAAAGCGGATAACTTCAGGAAATACATGCGTAGATTTCGATTTCACTTTACTTTATTTTAAAATTAATAAGGTTACAATATGAGAATAAAATAAAGATAAAAAAAATGTAAATAGTAGAAATTGTCCGTATTTAAAATTACAGTTTTAACAAAATGCATGAACAATATTGCAAATTCTAATTTTAACATATATAAACACTTAAAACAATTAATTGAACACAGAGTCGTATAAAGAATAGAATAAAAGAGAGAGTCTCAATTGATTGACATACATCTTTCCCACATCGTAACATTAAACAGCAAATTTAAAGCGTAACAGGGTGCCGAAGATAAAAACTTTTACGGTGGAACATAACAGATTTATCAATATAATAAAGCTCACCTAAACAACAAGGATTTTATATCAACATTCGCCAGTGAAATTAATTTGCAATAAGGCCTAACAAGTGAAAAATGTGTATGTTTAGTTGTACTTTCGTTTCTAAGTCTGTGAAATATAAATAAGTATTTTTTATTAATCAAAATAAAAAAAAATAAAAATTTCAATCAGATCATTTTATAATCCAAAAAAATATATAAAAGTTGTTACGAACAACCAGGACATTTCGAGAGTTTGAAACCTGCGCATTCGAATAGCATCCTCTGAAAGTATATCACGCAAGAGAATAAAAGAAAATTTTGTTAATACTTTTGATGAAAAAAGTACCAATTACGCAAATACGTTATTTCTATAGCATCTACAACGAAATTAGGATATGAAGAAATGATTTAGATTGAAAATCTGCTTTTCATACGCAAATGTAGGCTTTGACGGCCGTTGTCCCGTGATTGATACTTACCATATTGTGTTAAATTAATTAAAAATCTAAATTATAGACTTATCGGCTACAAGTTAAAAAAAAAAATAATAAAATATGGGAGTACAAAGTAAAAAGTGTTTGTGACATGTAATTTCAATTATATTGTATGAGGTAATACGTTCACTTAGTAAATATAAGCGAGTGGCAGTGAATATATTTTGAACAGTGTTGTGTTCTTTCTTAGCAAAAAAAAAAAATTTTTACCAATGGAACCAAGGCACTTTAACGAGATTTTCTCGTAAAAAAATTAAAATAGATACTTTTTGCATTTCTTAGACAAACATTTACATAATATTTTTCCCTCTTTTTGTCTAGATATTGGCGATTTTGCATCGCCATTATTAAATTTATAGTCGAATGTTAACTCTTCGTTCTTTTCAATGGTTCGCAACGCGAACAAAGCCAGTCTAGGCAAGTTAGGATCGATACAGTCGATCCAAACCGACCACACGCCGATATTAGGTTGGCATGAATGGTTGATGAAATGAGAGATGTTTCCATAAGTTGCGGCATCCACTGTGTACGGATTGTTTGAAGAATTGTAGTCAAGATCGAAGAGGTAAGTACATCCTTCGGCATCGTACACCTGTCCTCTTCTTTCCGCTTCCTCGTGGGTGATGACTTCTCCGACATATTCGCAGATAAACTCACCACGATTAATATTCTTCAAAGTCTTAACTCCCCATCCGCGACCATTCTTTGTGCGGAAAATGCAGAGCGGTATTTGACGCCCACGTTGAACTACCCTGTTTCTGCAGGACGGTGCGCATGCGCATCGACGATTACATTCGAAGATAGGACAACCAGGCGGCATGTTAATGCGTCCTTTTCCATAGTATTGGAAGTATTTAGTCTCGTGGGTGCCACAGCAATGTTTCTCCTTTCCGTTACATTGTTCGCAAACACAACCCATTAACGGATCGTTGGGTATCTTAATTCCATTCGTAGGTAAGTAGCAATTAATATAGACGAAGCCACTTGGAGGTAATTCTAAATCGTACTCATTTTCAACTTTTATCAAAGCTTGATCTGCATCTGTTTTATTCAGTTTTTTCTCCCATTCCGAGAGAATTTTTAGTTGACATTCTCTTTGTAAGAGAAGAAAATAGTTAATGTATGTTTGTTTCCCAACTTCAATTCTTTTAGTATGTTTCGATCCTGGAGGATATAGTATCAATGCCATAAGCTTCTTCTGTACCTCAAGTTTATCCTTAGGTAGCAAGCTAAAGCCATCTTCAGGGATATATTTGTACAACTTCTTATGAATCTGATCAGGTATATCTAAGCGTTCACGTAACATTTCCATGTTTTCCTCAATCTGCTGTCCTAGAAATTCATTCAGCTTTTCAGGACAATGGCGTAGATGTTTTTCAGGTTCCCAAGTATTCAACGCATTGTGCCAGCCCTCCCATTTCACTAAAAAATAATGGTTACTACCCTCTAATGCATAAGATACGATCTCCTCCACAACGTATTCTTTAGAATAGACGTTTTTGTCTGTGGAATTACGAAACTTCTTTATTTTCGTTTTCAATTTTACTACTTCGTCATCACTGGATACATCACTTAACTTCCTTTTCACTGGAGCACTCCTTGTGTTTAGGCTACGCCTTTGTGGATTGATCACCTTTCCGTTCTCATCAAACTGTAGCCTCTCTGCAATTAGCATGATCAAACATTACTAATTATTAGTTCAAAATATCATCGAATTTGGCAATTTATATAGAGAAAATATCATATTGGGCTAAGAAGATACAGCCTGATGGGAACGGGTATATACAAGTATTTTGGTATTGTAACCATATCGCATAACAGGAGCTTGACATAGTAGGGCACGGATTTCGTTTAAAAAGAATTTAATGTAATTTGTTTCATTTAAAACTTTCTATCTCTTCTATCAATAGCAAACTGTATAACTCACCTAATTTGATAGTGATGTTGCGTTCCAATTCATTTTTAAATCGTACAGTTTGAACACCAGATATAGCTTTCACTACCGTCGATTTTCCATGGGCTACGTGTCCTATAGTTCCTATATTTATAGTAGCTTGTCTACTAATTACTTCAGGCGAAAGTGCTGTAAGTTTCGTTACATCCTGGAAACGATAAGGCGATCTAAATATGCTCATGCGTACAAGTTAGGTTAGAATAAAAAGTACATTTTAAGAAGCGCAGAGGACGATTTATAAATACCCACACGTTAAAAAGGATTAAGAAAACGACTTACTAGTTTAGATAAATCCTGTTTATGTAGATTAGGCTGACCAGTTGTTACTCCAGTATTTTCGTTGGACGCCATGTTTTAACGAAAAAGGCGGTGGAAACAGCCGCGTTTAACACGATTTATTATTTCTAAGCGATGGAAACTGAAAATTCCCCTAGAAGTCACTAGAACATCACCAGAAGTTGGTAATTAATAACCTTAAACCTATCATCGGCATTTTTTGAATCGAATGTCTATTACACGTCTGTCCCAAAAGAATTTAATAAATCGAAATTGCAAATTAACGTGATTAGTAGGCGGTTTTCAAAATTTAGTTTTGTTCTAAAAATCTTCAGTTGATGTCATCACACTAAAATATCCTCATTTCATTAACTTTCATTGCTGTTAATTTCATTATCGCTTTTTAATTATTCCAAACTGCTAACGAAATCTACTCCAAGATTCGCAGTGATAACAGATAGTTAAAAAAAATGGCATCAAATCCCACATTTAAGGTAAAAGTCAGATGTGATTTGAAGTTAAAAATGTTCAACCTACTTCTTCTTTTTTTTTGCAGCCGTCCGAAGGAAAAAGAGAAGAATTTAGGAGGTACCTGGAAAAAACAGGTGTTATGGATGCATTAACCAAAGTTTTAGTTTCTCTATACGAAGAACCGGAAAAACCAAATGATGCTTTGCAGTATCCTTTTTCTAATAAAAGAAGCCGTGTTTCTATAATGATAGCAAGGACTGTGGCGTAGTATGGTAAACAACACATAAGTATCGGCACCCTCCGCACCACACAAGTTTAATTTATTATATAATATAATAAAAATAAAAAGTCCGGGATGGCCGTTTCGAGGACCATTCGTGTCCTCGAAACGGCCGTCCCGGACTAATTATTATATTACTATATAATAAATGATGTGGTGTTTACCGTGTTTCTATAGATATTAATATCTTCCTTAAGATATAATCAGCTATATACAAAATAAACTAGCACTTCAAGCTGGAGGTGAAACAATTGACTCACTCAAAACTCAATTAATGGAAGCGCAAGAAAAGATCGAAATCTTAGAGAAAGAAAACGCTTTGCTTAAAGGCGAAGAGAAACCTGAAGAAGAAAAACCCCCTGAACTAAACGATGAAGACGCAATTCCTCTTCCCGCAGGGGAAACCGAAGAGAAACTGACAGAGTAACTGCTTTATTTTCATCTATGTTATTTATTATTAATAATAATTATAAATCATAAGGTTCCTTTCATTGAATAAATATTTCTTTCGGTAGCTTTATTAGAAATTTGTTTTGATTTTCTCATCTTTTTGTACTTAATTATATGTGAAAGGTTGATTTAATGTTTTGGCTGAATTACTTGAGAATCAAGACATTTTCATAATACAATGGTAGGATTTTTTTTAATTTGCTTTATAATAAAATTATTTTATATATTTCAAACAACTATCGCACAATGAATTAGAAGGAATTGTTAGTAAAAATAGTAACTTTATTGCAGAATATCCTTAATATTAGTCCTGCAAAATACAACAAATTAGAAAATGTGTTCATTTTAATCTTCGGAATTTAATATTAAAACAGTTGTATTTATATCAAAAATTAAACATCCAAAATACTCCTTCAATTCTTTTAGATTTGTCCGTTCGGGCTGCACTTTTTACTCAGTGTAGTGTAAAATGACGTTACTAGAGTAGTCAGTGCAAATGGGTGCATGATCGCCAAGCAGATACTTCTTGTGACTTTTCATCAAAGTATTCAGCGCTTCGCGTGGCTAGGTTTACGTTTGTTTGCGTTATAGCGGGTCCATTTATTTTTTTTTTTTGCTTTCACTATCACGAGATTATCAGATCATCCTTTATTTATTGTCAACATGGACATAGCCAGAATTGGGTCGAGAGGGGGACCAATTGATCGCTTCGCCACGGATTAAAAAAAAATAAGAAACGAAAGTGAAATTAATTCAGAACCCTAGCCCCCTCTGGTTACGCCCATAGTTGTTGAAAATGATAATCGGTTATTGTAATATTCTCCTTATTTAAAATTTAAATTCTGGCCACATATTTTGGCGTATACACTGGGTAGACTCGGATTGCACTGGTTCCAACGAATTACTTGTGTAACTGCACGCAGGCCCAACGAAAGCATATTTTTCTACTGGTTACTCGGAATAGTTAGTATAGGCCGAACCAACAAACCTTTTACTGCCCAGGTTCAGCATATACAAATATGCTGGCGAATAGCCAATAGCAATGCGGGGCCTTAAGTTTTTTACACAAAAGTTGCAATTGGTTCCAAAAAAATTAGCTACATTCTAGTAATAAAATTGATGAAAATAAGCTATTGACTAAAATAGAAAAGGTGTTATAGCATTTTCAAAATAGAAAGTCATAAAAAGTTTATACTGAGAGTGGGTTTTATTTTTTTAAATCTTCAATAACTTTTTTATTAGATTATTCTAACGATAAGTTTTAGATTTGCATTAACCATCACTTTTATATTACAACCTGCTTTTTTGGGCATGGTTATAAAAAATAAATGGGACTGTGTTGCCAAATAAAAGAAAAAAAATCAGATAAATATTTTGATTGTGAATATTGCTTTACAAAAATAAGCAAGTATGTTGTTCTTTATTGATAGCAAAGAATAAAACATTGATTCTCAAGCAATTGATAACTTAATGCAAGTAATGTACGTACTTAGGCAATTTATGACAAGGACACAAAAGCTTGACGTGTAATTGCAATATGCTTTCTTTTATTGTTATAAATATACTCACTTATTCTAGATTTACGAATTTAATAATTTGCATTTATACATTACATACATGTGTATCTTTACATAACTCGTTTAGTATGCGTTTGAAGAGGCATTTATAAAAGAAGTATGTGTGTATATATTCGAGTGCCTTAATTTATGCAATTATGAAATAAAAATAAATCAATACAGAACTAAAACCGTTTCTATACTTTCACTTCCCTTTGGCTGCTTGACGTCTTTTAACGTCCCAATTAAATACTCTTGCCATATTAACTTCTGTAGTTGTAAATTGATCCCTGTAATAAATCAATATATGAATTAACCACATTTGAATAAAAGTACAACAGAAAATTACCTAAGAAAATCAAGATCATGTTCTACATATCCTAGATTCTTCGTTGCAGTGCTTATATTTTGAGTTAAGAGCTGCTGAGCATCTTCCAAGCTATATTCTAACATAACATTAGCACCCAACCATAAACAAACACTATCCGTCGGTGGAACGGAAGCTTTGACGAACACTTGTTCGCTTAATAAATATTCGGTTTCAAACTCCTCTTTCTGATTCTGTAACTTCTCTATCATTGAGAGTGATCTCTTTAAGTCGGGAATCTGAGCACGTAACCTCTTTCGTTTTGACAACAAATTCAATTCCATAAACTTATATTTCGAGTGTTGTTCATCTAATTTTCTTAGTACCCTATCTACGTTGCCGGCGTTCTCCAATTTCGCCATATAAGCGTCGACATCGTCCTACAATGTGTATATAAATAGAATTGAGGTTACAGATGGTTTAAGCACGTTGAATCAATGAAAATTAATATTTTACCACAAATTCTGCTTCCGGTATGCCAGCGTACGACTTTTTATCGCCTAAATCGATGCTACTCTTATTTTCTTCCATTATAATGTGCCGGCTGCTTATGGAAAAAATATGCAAATTGACAGAGAATCGCAAATCAAAACTACGCAGGGTGACCAAACGTTTTATTTTTATACAAAAATAACTTTTTCCAATATTGGTATTACGAAAAAATTTACCGCCATTTTATTTCAATTTGAATTCTTGTTTTAATTACCTACAATTCATAAAAATATTGAAAAATGCTAATTTCTACCAAAAACATGGGTACACCTATAAAAATCACGGATAGATAAAACGATGTGTGTGTTTTATTTACACATTAAATTCGAACAAATTTTATATACAGAGCGGTTCGCTGAAAATTGGACCTATCAAACGTTTGGCTCGTTATAGGAATTCAAGATAAACATTGCTATTTTTACATTGTAGCAAAATCATTAAATCCTTATGAAACACCCAAAATAAAAAACAATCAGTTTAATTTAACCTGATTGTTAGTCGGCGTAGCCAGAGCAGGGCAGAGACCTCCCTCCAAATCTCTGAAATAATTTCACTTTCGAGTAACATAATGTAACATGTAGTCTTGAACAATGCCAGACTGAAAAATACAATAACCAGCACATTCTGATAAATGATAGGAACTATTTTCATTGTCTAAAGTCAATTCATTTGTAATAACGAATAAGTACACACTGTCTCTTATTTTGTCTGTTTGAAATTAAACAACTTTTTAAAAAGATTCCGTTTGTAAAATCATTCCTTTATTTTTTTAATCCGCAGCCAAGCAATCAATTGCCCCCCTTTAACCAAATTCTGGCTACGCCCATGTTTATGATTAAAGTATTTCCTGTATACAGTACGTAAAAGAATAGTGGAAAATATCTGGTTTAAATTTAAAGTGAAGCACTTGTAAATCAATTTTCAATTTGGAATAAATTCCAATGTATTGGGACGTTCTTAAGTATGCGTTTTAACAAAGGTCTCTTTTTTGTTTACACCTCACAAGCGCACATTAAAATACTGATATTTAAAAAACCCGCAGCAATAAAAAAAGGTAACTTTAATACCTTTTAAAGATTACGATTTGGTCGATCTATATTTATTTTTATGTACTTACAATAACATTTTTTTAGTATATAACATACCCTAATATTGCTTTCATTGGTAGATATTTAAAAAGAAGGCGTCTTATAAATCTATATGTGGGGCTTCATCTGCAAGTGGGCGTGTTATATTTTTTACTCTAAGGAAACACTAACCTGAGACAAAGTGGGTGTATCCTTTCTTAATATATACACCCAACCTGCCCCGAAGCAGCCAATAGAATACGCTATTAAAGTAAAATAAATTTCTGATGTTATACATTTAGTAATCTGAATACTAAAACGGAATACGTGGATACCGATTACTTTTATTAATTAATTTTGAAGAGAATACCATCGTATGAATATCTGGACTATTTCCATTGGTTTACTTGAAGCGACCGTGTTTTTTAATTAACAATTTCTATTTCGGTAATAAATATTAATGAGATTAGTACAAAGTTAGAAGAAAATTTATTTATTCAGTTCAATTGTTTACGCATTAGTGTTGGGGTGAGGGGGTTCTAGGGAAACCTTTCAACATGGGCGTAAGGCAAAATTTGGTGGGGGAGAGGCAGGAGGGGGAGACAATTGATCGCTTCGCGGCGGATTAAAAAAATAAGAAAGGAAAGTGAAATAATTTCAGAGATTACGGGCGCATGGCTTAATTTTTAAGCATCTTTTTATTTTTTGAACATATTAACTATACAAGAACTCGCGAAGAAATGCGGTGGCAACGTCGCATTGGTGTCAAAATTGAAGAGACCAATTCACACAGTACAGACTATGTAAATAGTTGAGACATTGCGATTATTTAATTCTAAAAAGGTGTAAAACATTAGAAATAAAGTTAATACTATAAATAAAAATACCATTATCACATTTATTAATTAATCAATTACAAAATTAATTCCACTTTATAATACTATTATATTATATATAACACCAGTCTTTTCAAAAAAAAAAAAAGGAGCAGGAGAAGTAAGAATTTACTTATAATAAGACAGAGTACATAAGCAAAGGAAGAACTAAATTGTCTACTTGTGTAGTCTTTGCCTCAACCAATGCAACCAATACTATTCCAACTAGTAATTTCATTATATCATAAGGTTGTAAATAATAGTACCCTGAAATATAAATTGCGGTAAGTTGTAAATAAGGAAAACAGTAGAAATATACGAATTTACCAGATAGAGAGAGCAAATAAACCATTAACATCTGGCTTAAAATACAACCTACAGTCCCTTCAATAGTCTTATTGGAACCTGAAATATTCGGAAGCGACTTTAGTTGCTGATTTATAAAGAAGTAACGATAGTACGATTACCAGACCATCTGTGTCTACCAATCATTGTACCCACACAACTGGCCATAGAGTCTCCTATACCAACCGATAATAAGCCACTAATAAGTGGTAATAAATGCAACATAGCTGAATCAGTTACATCGCAAGGGGCTGGATGTATCCATAAAGGTAAAGAGCAACCGACTAAAAGATACATCGGTGTTAAAGCAACATTCCCTACGTCTTTTTCGTCACAAAATACTGCGAAACCATCTTCCAACATAACGCCCAACGGTGGCATTTTCAAAATCCTTAAGAGCTGTAATGTCAAATATTCACTTCAAGGTATATTCAGTTGTGTAGATTGTGCAATTTAGAGGGAAATATTTCAAATAAAAAGATAGTATAAAATTTATTCTAATATACAGGATGTTCAGTTTCCGTTGCACACGATAGGCGTTTGTTTTCTTTTAATGGAACCTCCTTTTCAATTGATGTCAGCTTTGCCCAACATTATCTATATCTGTCTACCTTAGTTTTTGGGATAATTTTAACGTTTTACATGCTGGATTGCTTGTTCGATGGATACAATTTTAAATTGTGCTTTATCAAGTTATTGCCTCAAAATAATTTTCATTTGAAAACTTTTGCCTCTAAATTGCACAAGCAAGGAATTTATCTTTCATCCAAATATTAGGTGGACACTAGTGATATTACGAGTCGCTTATACTTGTTTGTAACTACACGACCACAATTTATCACTTTACTTGATTACTATCACTTTTAGAGTAAAAATTCCACACTACACACTTATTCTAACGCGGCTTGCTTTATTTACTTCGTCAATTTAAGGTTTTGAAGCAATTGCCTATTTTTCATAAGCCAGGGCGAGGTCGTTATTATTTTCCAGTTTTGGAGTGCCTCCAGTCTCTTAAAGGCTCTCTTATTTTGGCAGTAATCACAAGCTGTATATTATAATTTTAGTACTGAGGCACATCAAACTATTTTTATTCCGGAGTGGCATTAACATATTTCTTGCGCAAGCATATTTGCTCCTGATGTGTGAAAACCTCAGGTCATATATTTTACGGGGCCTTTCCAAAGGAGATCTGTGTTGCCAATCATCAGACCTTCCAGCTCAGCTTTTGTTCTCCTCGTGCACGCATTGATCTCATTCACTTTCAGTCTACATTATTTTAGCCGGACTACCAAGGGATCAGTTGCTTTCTGCAGTCTCGTAACGATCACATCTGGATACGTCGGAATGTCGCTTGTGTAGAGTATAACCAGCACTTAAAAGCGTCTGGCCAAAAACGTATTTCCAGACCGCACAGAAAATAGTGCTGCCTCTTAAATAGGATGTAATTAGCCCAACAAGTTCCTCGCTGGAACTCATGTTCCATTATGTATCGACAGTCCGCGGAATATCTAAAAAGATTAACCATTTCACTTCGTTCAAGAGCAACACTTACCACGTCAGAAAGTCGAAAGAGTTATGTATCAATCGAGTTCGAAATCCAAACTGCTTATTCGGGAGGGGAAAGAGACGATCTAATTCGTTTTTTAGTCTCTTTAATATAAAGAATTCAGCCACCTTTGAAAGGACTGGTAGTAACCTTATAAGGCGGTAATTTTGCGAGAAAAACGGGTCCTTCCCCAGTTTTGAGATCGTAGTCCCATGCTTTTAAATGTTAAGGAAATACTGATATTTTAGTATCCATTTTACCAGGCTCAGCAAGAAAATCAGTGCCTCTGTGGGGAGATCGACGAGAAACTATTCGGGTTTTCAAGTTGGATGTTCAATTCAAGTTAGCAAGTTATAATACTCGAGTCGTTACATCACTAGCGAACACCCTACATTCAATTGAGAAAAATGTTAGTTACTTCTAATGCAATAAATACTCCCAACATAATACCACTGGCCAAGTACAGAAAAGTACACTCAAACAATAAACCTGGCAGGAAAACTAATATCGCCAAAACATGAAATGACTTTCTTATAACTGTCGATGCCTTCTGAGCTCCTTTAATTTGCTTTGATACGAGATAGATTGCGCAACTGCTGCACAATACCCAGTAGGCAAACATAAATAGCTAAAATATAATTGTTAAAGTAAATTGTTAATAAAATATTTTGTGTTTCAACTTACTATATTAAAGTCCTCCGTAATAAGTTCGAAAATCCACAATAGAGGATTCTGCCTTAAAATTAAATATAAGGGCAGTATTAAAACAAATAACACTATTATCACAGACATGACGTAAAATGTGCAGGGAGATCGAAAACATTCATATCTATGACTTAAATAACATATCAACGTTAGGGACAATAATCCCACCTAAAAAATAAATCTTATTAAGAACGCTTTCGAAGAATTGGAAACAAATCATTAACAGGTTACCTGTATAATAAAAGTAGATATTTGTAAATTTGTTTGCAAAGGAATGTTAATGGAATAATACAAATTTATAATGGTAGAATATAAAAAAATTGTAAAACCCTGAGCACAAAAGAGAGCTTCACCTAGCGTAAATGATAACGGAAAGCTCTTTAAAAGATAGCGATAAATTCTATAAAAACCAACAGTTGATAAAATCCCAGAATAAAGACTTAAGACCATGCCTGAAAATATATTTATGTACATTCAAATTGGTAATCCTGCAATTTACGATCCCCATTTCATGTGATTCATTCGCATATGGGCATAACTAGATATTGTTGCCAGATTATAATATCACGATTAAGAAACATAGTGATAGGTATTATTAAAATAAATGTAAGCACCTGTAACTAAAATATTTAAATTCGACGGAACGATTTTCGAATGGTAACTAAAGTAATCGCTTAAAATGGTGGGAAGGGTACATCCATTTTTCTATAAGAAAAAACTATCATATCAAATGGGAGACGTAAAATGCATGATTACCATTAAATTTTATTGCATTAAAATATTATTTTACCTTTACGGAAAAGAATGTAAAATATACAACCTATGGCAATAGCAGAAACCACGAAATATCTTATGCTTAATTCAACACTGCGGTTCTTTATGTACCTCAAAATAAAAAGAATTGTTGCGTAGGCGATAGCCAAGGAGAATACAAAACTATAGTGATACAATTCGGAAGATTCATCGGTGTATTTTATGAAACTTCTCGTTATAGCAATGGGCAGTATAAGCCCTAGCCACAATCCATTTCCTGCATTTAGTCTGAAAATTAATATTGATAAAGTATAAATACAATCCCCAACATCTTGTTTTTTAAATAGATTTACCTTACATTAATCACTTGTACTTGCATTTTGAGACACGTTTCTATTCGTCACTGTAATAAACGTTTATTAATCATCTTTCTTGAACTTTATCCTTCGTTGCAACACGGAACATTTTATCGATATTATTTAAATTAAATTTTTCTTATTTGAAATCCCAAAATGCATTTTAGCAACAATTTTAATTTGGTGTCAAAATAAAAATAAAAGTCCCTACACAAACATAACCTTTTTGCTACCAATTCAGTTTTTATTGACAAGGTTTTTTTCTGGATTTCTATAAGTAGCATTTAAATTACAGGAAGATGTAACACGTTCACCATTAACCATCTTCGTCGATATTTCACAAGTATGGGATAAAATAGTAAAATTAAAAAATAATAGGAATATTGGAGCTTAATGTTTAACCTATTTATAATGAATGATTTTAAAAGCTCCAGATTTAGGAGTTACATAGGGACTTCGGGAGAGTTAGAGGTAATACAAAACGATTAAAGAGTTTCGTTGTATGATTACGTTCATATTTTCAGGATATCCCATTAGGTGATTTTAAACGTGCTAACTTGTTGGATGGTAAAACACCTTAATCCATATAAGTACTAAATGACTACAATAAAAACTTTCATTTTAGGAGAATTATTCATCGCAGACGCGGAAAATGTTATATTATATACTTCCCTTGGTGAACCAAGAAGCTATAGGAAAGGTGTATTAACTGTGACAAATTTCAAATTATCATTTATTCCATGTGATGAAGACGAGGAATATTGTGGGGTCCAACAAAGCTTTTTTCTAAAACCTTATGAGATATGTCTTTCTTCAATCGATACCATTTATCATATAAGCGAGAAAACAAGAAAGAAATTAAATTTAGGCCAAAATGTATCCCATAAAATAAAAGAATTACAAGTGATTTGCAAGGTATATCTTTAAAATAAATTCTTTACTATTAATACACGAAATTGACATCTTTATTTCAGAATATGAGAATGTTTCATTTTAGCTTCTATCAAGCGAATAAGGATAAAGTAAAAACAATTGTAAATGCCATTTTATACCATGCTGCTCCGAAACGGTTACCATTATTGTTTGCGTATGATTATAAGTATGATTATTCCCCATATTTATTATGTGTTTAATCAGTTTACACTTTAGAGATAGGTTTAATTCGTCAAATAATGTATTAAAAGATATACAATTGTTTGAAAAAACGAGTGATTGGTTAAAAGAACTAGATAGGACAAAAACAAATAAATTAAAATGGAGGGTATGCAGAGCAAATGAATATTTTGAAATATCGATGACGCTTCCGCAAGTATTCATTGTGCCAGCTTCCGTAGAAGATCATATGCTTACTAAAGCAGTGGGACATTTTCAGTCTCATTATTTACCTGTCTGGGTATGAAATTCTGCTCTCAGTTTACACTGGTAATATTAAATAAATTATTACATTCAAAAGGTTTGGGGTACACCACATAACACTGCCCTTATTCGAATGGCTGATTTGGAATCAAGTATTCAGGATCGAACACAAGAAAATGTATTGCTCGAGCACATAAGAAAAAGTCACGATAATCTTCTACAACCCCAGATTATCGACTTAGCGAAGGATTTTCCTACAGCAAAAGAGCTTCAGAGCAGTTTCGTCAAGCTCAGAGACCTCTGCAATCCAAGCAGCGGTCGCTTGTTCAAACAACAAGATAATAAGTTTTATAGCTTATTAGAAAGTACAAAATGGTTACAGTATGTCTCGATGTGTTTACAGAATGCTGTGAATGGGGCGCATTATCTTACATGGGAGAATTCTACTGTTGTATTGCAAGAAGGTAATTAATATTGATTCCAACTCGAAAATTCAAGTGATTTCTAATTTAAATAAGATTCGTGTCGGGCTCGTTTCAATGCCTATCGAGTTTAGTCGGACCCGATCGCGTTGATTTTACAGCGAATCGGATTCGCAACTCGTTTTAATTTATGTCGGGGTTAATTGGGCCGAGCCCTGGCTGAATGGGATTATTTCAATGATTCTTTCTTAAATACGCGAATATTCATTCTCCCCTTTTCGTCTATGCACTTGATCCTTAAATATTACCAAGAATTAAGTCGAGTTAGTGAACATTTTCTAACGTGAAATATTGTTACAGGTAATGGTAGAGATATGAACTGCGTGATATCAAGCCTAATACAGTTAATTTTGGATCCACATTGGCGCACGATACGTGGTTTTCAGTCACTGATACAGAAGGAATGGATAGTTTTAAGCCATCGATTTACGATGAGATTAGGCCTTATCGATAATGATTGCGGCGAAGCTGCGCCGTATTTTCTACTGTTCCTTGATTGTACATGGCAGCTATTGCAACAATATCCAACCGCGTTCCAATTTTCCGAAACATACTTGACAACGTTGTGGGATAGTACTTACACTACTATTTTCGATACCTTCCTATTTAATTGTGAATATGGTAGACAGAAGGCAAAAAGGGTAAATAGCTTAAAAGTATTTTATCTATTCTTGTAATGATTAATTAGGCTGCAAAAACAATCAATATGAAAGATGCGTTTCTTCACAAAATGAATATGTTAACGTACTCATATTAGCTGATCTGAAAAACTTTGCTTCTAGATACTACGTTTCTAGATACAGAGCGCGATATCCTTTCTCTCGAAATAAAAAGTTATTATAATTGTTGGTGGATGAAAAAGGTTCTTCAGAAGGTATGATGATCAACAAATTTGGGAACCTCTGTTATACAACACCTTTTCAAATACATCTTGTGTGCATAAAGCTAGTCTGAAGTTTCCAGCGTAACATAGAAACCATTTTTCTTTTTTTCAAATTCAGTTTACAAATGTGATTCGATGAAAATTTCTGTCCCCCCCAGCAAAACCTTGAGCCTAGAAAACAAAAAAAAATCGATCTGGCGAATAAGGTGGGCGGTTTATCAATTCGAACTCTAATTTCTGAATTTTTGTTATGGCGACCACTGAAGTGTGAAAGGATGCGCTGCCTTGGCAGAACAAAATCACATTTAAATTCACCTGTTCAAAATTTCACTGGCAAGTTCGCAAATTAATTTGCGTAAGCATATTCTGAATATTCAATTTTTTTTTTTGTTAAACAACAATTGAGCGTTCATCTTCATGTTGAGACTTTTTCAGACTACGTCTTTGTATTGGATAAAATTCTAATGAAAGTATATTTTACAGGATTCAAAATCGAGCGTTTTCTTAAGCGCTTGGGATTATAGTCGGCAGTTTCCTGAAAACGATATTAATTTGTTCTGTAATCCACTTTACGATGATAGTTTTAATGATCGCATTCACCCGAGGTGTGCTGTTCCATTTTTGGACGTTTGGCGGCAATGCTATCTACGATGGTTATCCGCGGTAGAAATACTGAACGGTGGTCAACCCCAGATCGATCTAAGTTGTAGAGTATTAACACTGGAGATAATGGACTTGCGACAGATGCTCTTAGCGAGCGATGTCGATGCGCGTCCTAAGTACAATCAAGCCAAAGAAGATATCTTACATCTAATGCAGAAAGTCAACTCCTTCTTTCCGTTCAGTCGAAACGATGGGCAAGGACAAGGTTTCCTACCCGGTAACGATCTACTCTCGATCGATGGTCAAGATTCCCAATCTTTACTTAATCTTACTAATGAATAGTGTCTATACTACCTTATTTACGTTTTTGTTGTTATTTTAATTTTTTTAATTAAATCAATTTTCCGATATGTTATCTAGCAGGAATGCGTGTTGCGCGAAAGTATTGTACAAAAATATCAATTTTAGAACGAAAAAGTATTATAACGCCATATATAAATGTCAGTCTTCTCGATGTGATACTTTTCGCCCACGTTGTATATCCTCTTTTTTTAATATATTGAGATCATTGCTTTGAACTAGTAACTAAAATTTCTACTAATCGAAAAGACGGTGACAAATGTTAGAAATACGTACTGAAAATAAGTATATTTTTTTATTAAAACTTTTTTATTAACGATCAAACCAAATTTTCAGTTTCGAAGGAATGCAAAGTTTTTTTAAACTGGAATAAATAAAGCGTTTTGAGATTTAGTATTTAGTTGTTTAAGATGAGAGATACGGTATTATTCTTTTTTTTTTTAATTGTGTTGAAGTTACTTCCAAAGTTACTCTTTTCTTTTCATTTTTTCTGTTTATAGTGTCTTATTGTTTTTGTTTTAAATGAAACCAAAAAGTTTATTTTATTTATGCTTTATTTATATAACTAATAGTAGTAAATAAATTGCACTAAATACACTCTCCTGTTTTCTTCTTTTCCCCGTACAATACGCCTAAATAATAAATGATTCTGTCATTTTTGAAATTGAAATTTTCATTGACGAGCCTATATTTTATGTGAAAGTTGAAAACACGTTTGAAATATATTTATAGACACGTAAAATGATTGTGTATGTATAAATACAATCGTGCTATTGAATTCTATTTATGACGCGTTTTCTAAGTAAGTACCGTTTTGAAATTTGGCCGCTGCAGCGTTGCGATCGGCATTCTGCACATGCGGGCTGTGTAGAGTGAACCCGAAATGAGAAGTACATGTCAGGTGACATGCGCAAAAGAATAATTATTATTACGTGGCAATTATTTTATTTTTTGGCTCT